>JANHMN010000007.1:56777722-56839468 GCA_030674055.1 Rhabdomys pumilio | reverse complement strand
GAGAGAGAGAGAGAGAGAGAGAGAGAGAGAGAGAGAGAGAGAGAGAGAGAGAGAGAGAATGGCTTGGTTCCTTAAGCCCACTCTCAATGACACATTTCCTCCAACAAGGCCACACCTACTCCAACAGAGCCACATGTCCTAATCCTTTTAAATAACCCTACTCACTATGAGCCTGTGGGAGCCACTTTCATTCAAACCACATCCCCTATGCTCCTTAACTTTACCTTCTGTCCACAGGCATTATCTATCTCAACAGATTTCCATCCAGCTGTCAAATAGCATCCAGGAATCAACCATGGCCCCAAACTACTTCAAAAACCAATGGGCCCCACATTTGATAAACTATTGAAAGGGGAGCACTTGTGTTTTCTTCAATGAATAATATTTCTACCTTGTGAATTAGTCCAGCCAAGCAGAAAAGAGAATTAAACACTATACAAATTAGCTAACAAACTATGGCCTCCAGGGGCTGACTCCAATGTGGGATTCTTCCTAGGATCCTCTCTGGGACCTTGTCTTCTACCTTCTGGTCTCTAGCCTTCTCATAACAGCAACTACATCTTTAGATTCCTGAAATAGAAAATTAGTTAACACGAAAATATTCCTCTTACAGAATTTCCTCAAGTTTCCTATCACCTGCTGACTTGAGCCCCTTCTTTGGACCACCATTCTAGATATACCTCCTCCTCAAGCCCTAGTCAACAGGAAGTCGTCAGAGGAATATCATAACCCCTTATCAACAAAAGTTTGGAATGTTAGGTCTAAACTCTATCTTTTAAAATATCAGTGCTGGTGACAAGGTTCTTAACAGAAGGACTCTGCCCAGGTAAACAGGATTGTCATTGGGTAAGCAGAAGCCTAAATACTCAGAAATCTCAGAAAGTACTTCTTTGTTTGCCAGAACCACTCTTTTTTTTTAAAAGATTTATTTTTTATTTATATGAATGAGTACACTGCAGTTGTCTTCAGACACACACTAGAAGAGTGCGTTGGATCCCATTACAGATGGTTGTGAGCCACCATGTGGTTGCTGGGAATTGAACTCAGGACTTCTGGAAGAGCAATCGGTGCTCCTAACCGCTGAGCCATCCCTCCAGCCCTGCCAGAACCACTCTTAACCTGCCTCCAAATGTCAACTCTTTCAGGCAATGATATCTAGTTCCCAGTCAATCCAGACTATATCATCCAAGACCCCATCCTGGATTATCCAAGGTTCCTGACTGTCATATAAAATCTGCTTGCTTCCTACTTCCACCCCTGAGAGATAATCTTGGCAATTTGCTCTCTAATAATACTTTTTTTCTACCTATGGACTAGTTTAGTTTGTTGGTCTCACTGCACCTCATTTACAATAGCAAAAAATGAGAAGAAACAGACAGGGAGAGAAACAAAGACAGACAGACAGACAGACAGACAGACAGACAGACAGACAGACAGACAGAATATGAACATGACATCAAATAGAAAACAAATATACCATGGTTTGTTTGTAAATAAATATGGTAGTAATTCAACATGAAGCTGTTAATATGTTAAGATAGAAACCTATTAGGCCAGATTTTAAAGGGTAAATGTTCCAGGCTTGCTGCCAAGCTTGATATTCTGAGTACCATCTCCAGCACCTGCAAAGTTGTCCCCTGCCCTCCACATATATGCACACATACTGTCTAGATAACTTTAATTAACAAAAGAATTAAATACTCTAAAACTGGAGTTTAAACAGTTCAAAGATATGACCAGAGAGAGAAATTAACCCAATGTAAAAGGAAGCCAATCAAAACATGTTAAGGCAATAAATATTAAGACAGAAACAAAACCTTATGAAGAATAATTTTATGGAATATGTAATCACTTAGTCTATTCATTTAATTTCAGTGGAAATTTAATATTTAATAATAAAGAACAGAAATACACGGAGAAATGGCTAACCATGAATGTGCTCTTAGTGAGGTTTTTATGCAGTGGAAGGGCAGTCACAGTGATGTCAACTGCTGAGCTGAAGGTGTCACAGGGCATGATTTTCAGGCAGGTAGAGAACACCTGCATGGGACACCATTTCAAATCATTTACTTTATCTCAAACAAAGAAAATTAAGAAAGGCTCTAATATGAATAGAATGGCAATAAATTGATATGGACCAAAGCTTGAATAATAGAAGTTACTGAATCTCACACACAACCGGCACCCAGTGGACTGGACATTTGGGGGACAAATTGAATCTGCAGTTACCAACTCCCCACAAGACAAAGCCTTTTTCCCTGATGTCTTCAAGAATTTGGTCTACCAAATATTTAAGAAACAAATGGATTTGTTTAGAGAAACTATTATTTGATTAGAAAGGAAAACTTTCAAGTCATTGTATGAGACCAACATTGTCCTAATTTCAAAATCAGAGTAAGCTATGAATAAAAAATTATTTAAAAATAAAGATGCAAAACCACAAGGCAAGATAGTTTAGGACCATAGATAGTGATGTCACTATTGCCTCTTGCCTGGCAGGCCAACATACTTATCTCTCCCAGAAGCCAGTAGGATACAGTCCTGTACCATGCTAGGTAAACAGGAAGAAGTTTCCAATTTGATTTAAGATTAGCTTCTCTATGTTTTGCAGCCAAATTATATAATTTCTTCAGCAACAGATCTTACCATGAAGTTA
This sequence comes from Rhabdomys pumilio, assembly GCA_030674055.1. Lineage (NCBI taxonomy): Eukaryota > Metazoa > Chordata > Mammalia > Rodentia > Muridae > Rhabdomys > Rhabdomys pumilio. The sequence goes on along the minus strand of JANHMN010000007.1, from coordinate 56,836,812 downwards.
TGGTAGGCAACTAAAACAACAGGCTGTGTTATCAGGATACCTGGGGCCTCTCTGGCAGTAACTCATAGGGACATGAGTTTCTAACATCTTTCTCTGCACTTTCTTTGAATTATCATGTCTTCTGGTAGCATCGTTGGCACCCATGGAGAGAATGTCTGTTTGAACTCATTTTTTTTTAATTTATATTTTGAAATTAACTTACTAACTGGTAGGTTTCCATATGGCTTTTTCATACATCCTTAGTTTAGATTAGTCCGCCTAAGACCTCCTCTTTTGCATCCTTCCCAGCTTCCAGTCCCACTTAACTCCAATAACTCCAGGATTCCTACCTTTCACATTCCAAGTATTCTATTATCCTTCTAATTACATTTTTATTGGACTGAGTGATAGTAGTCTTCCATTTGCCTTTTTCATAAACTTTCTTTGGGTTAGCCTTCACCCAAATTTCTGTACCTTCACCCCTGCACTGCCATGCCCTTCCCCACTTAAGCCTTTCCATACCCAGTATTTTACTTTTCTACTTTCTTTGCCTAAAATCTACATCTACCATTTCATAATGTAACTTCAGGGCCACTTCATAGGTTCCACTTCTAGACAGTGTCTTTAAGGTTTTACCCAGCATGCTCATGGCTACTGATGGGCAAAGCAAAGCAAAGCAAAGATCAGAGCTTTTCCTGCTTCCTCTATTCAGTAAGTGCCTGGTAAACAATGAGGGCTCAAAATGTGCTCATCAGCCTAGGCACTGGGAGGAAATCACATTTCACCTCTGCTAATTGAAAAGAGATCACTCATAGGCCTAAAAAGATGCAAGGGATTCGAACACCTTGGGTTAGCCACTGTAAGGTTTCTGTGCCTTGTTTGGGTCTCAGACACTGCTAATAACGAAACTCAAGCTAGCTGGTAGAACCAGGCCAATGGAGGGAGCAGCCGCAGCCATTCATGAAGGGGAGTCTCTCTTTCTCTCTCTTTTGCTTATCACATCAGTTTTCAGGGAACAGAAAGCTGCCAGAAAACGAAGGTCAAAGATGAAGGAATAAACATATATTGTCCTTTCTGGAGCAGAGCACATCAGACAAGGACAAAGAGTAGATGGCAAGTGGGGCAAGCTGGGAAATCAGAAGGCAAAGAGCATCACTGCTACAGGTCCTAAGGACACAGTCATGGACAAAGTGAGCTTGGTGTCCTGTGACTACCACAGTGAATCAAGATTCGACCGCTGTGATTTCAATGAACAAGTAATGTAATTGTCCATAATGTTCATGTTTTCAAATTTATTCACATTAGCCCACGTTATAATGGGTTTTAATGCTACCTTAAATATATTGTTGAATATATTATTAGACAGTTACAATGTACCTTGGAGTTACCAGGTGAGTTAGCCAGACTCATCTGTATAAGAAGAGACTGAAATTCAAAAGGTGAAATGACGGTCTGAAAGAAGAGTCAGAACTGCTCACTATGTGAAGTCCAGCAGGAGGAGGCTGCTATGGGAGGCACGCTTCCTGCCTTATACACCTGGCTGCCCCCACAGCTTTAAGATAGCTTCCCAACAGTACCTTACTTGCTGTGGCACGTAAAATAGTTTCCTCCAAGATGTATAGCTCCAAATTTATCTTTTATTAGCTAATTCTATCAATGCCCCAATGGGCGCTTCTCTCAGAGAGACATTTGCCCAGTAGCATGTATTTGGGGTCCCCTCACCTGGTGAAAGAACAAACTGAGCAATCACTAAAAGAAGGGGACATAGGTGACGTGCTGCTACTCTTCAGAAACAAAGGCCAGGGAACAGGAGAAAGAAAACAGCATTAATTAACTGTGAAATTTTGAGGGTGACTCTGTTTTGGGGCAGGCTCCTTATCTTATGTTTCTTCAAAACCTTCTAAACAGACACTTCAGTCTGTGCTGCAAACCCAGAGCCCCTAAGAACTGGAGGAACTTACATTACACTAGCTCAGCATTGCTCAACCTATGGGTCATGACCCCTTTGGAGGTTGAATGACCCTTCCACAGGGATTGCCTAAAAGCACCAGAAAACATAGAGACTTATATTAAAATTCATAATGATATCAAAATAACAGTAATGAAGTAGTTACAAAAATAAATTTATGGTTGGGGTCACTACAACATAAGGAACTGGATTAAAGAGTGACAACATTAAGAAGGTTGAGAACCACTGCTCTAGCTGTTGTCTGGGACTAAATCCAGACCCAGCTGCTATTTGTACCCAGTGTTATAGAGAGAGTTCAGGGACTGTATTATGAATTAGTGTAGGTAATGATAATTTCAAGTTAAATCTAGGCCTGAGATTTCTTTATCAGCTGACACCATTCAACAGATTGTCTAACATATGGGCTCTTGGCCAGTTGCCTAAACACCCATTTTGCCTAGTCATTTCTGCCTTGAGCAATTTTTCTTTAACTTCTTCCTGATGCTCCATAGACTTGTTATGACCACAGAGGGAGGCTCAGTCACTGGAAACTTCCTTTACAGCACTACCTAGGGGCACCGTAAGTCGCCTAAGTAAGCAATGCTTACATTCACTAATCTCCGGTTATTACAGGAAGGAGCAAAGCAAAGACAGTTACTGGGGGATAACGCCGAGGATCTCACTGACCAAATGCACCTCCACTAATATGGCAGCTTATCGTTCGTCTCCTTGTTAAATTTGTTTAGAAAAATCAATCTGCAGGAAAGTGCTGAATTCCGAGAAAGATCATCTTGAATTTGGATAAATTCTGGGGAAAGGATTTCCAAATCTGAAGAGGCTAAAATGCAGGATAGTGCAGTTTTATTACTGGATGTTCAATTATCTCACAGTAATAAAAATCCACTGGAGAAGCAGATGCGTCCACTTTTAAATCACCGAGGGCCTTGAAATCATGCCATTCATTTGGAATTACCCGCCAGCACAAGAAAAAAACACACTTCAGGTCATCCATGTCCCAAGACCCTGAACTCTGTTGTTCTGGCTTTCTCCTTTGAAAGCAAGTTTTAATTGCACAGATGGAAGGAATATGAAACAGGAAAGACTATGAAAGGGAGAATTCACTGGAACGCAGTCTCTGAGAAGCCCGAGTTCTCTTCAGAGTATAATCCAGACCTTACCACCTCACCCTCTACCACTTACTTGCCCGTGACTAAAGAAGAGGTCACCTCCTGTTCCACAGGGCCATCAAAGCAATTGCTGTTTCCAGGCTGGGGTCAGTTTTCTAGAGAAATGGACACAGAAGATTCCAGACTTCATGAAATCTAAAAGTATCCTCTTTACTGTTCACCCGAGATAGCCCTAAAAAATAGCTTCGTGGGAGATATTTTCTAACAACCAAAATCAGATTTCTTAATTCATTAATTTTAGCAATTTGTATACATTTTAGAGTTGTTTATGATTCATTGCACTGATGTTGTATGCATTTGCTTGCATAAGGTTAAGTATACTACATCCATGAAGAAGCCTACTGAATCCCTGGAATTGGATTTGCATCAGTTGTGAGCTGTCATGGAACTGCTGGAAACAGAACTCCAGTCACCTGCAAGAGCAGTAAGCTCTGATAATGACTGGGTCATCTCTCCAGCCCCTACAAAACTATATCTGAAAGAACAAGAGAAAGTATTTGATTACAAGGCCCCAGGCAATGCAGATTTCTTGATGAGAGTTCTACTCAAAACTCTAAATGGGGACAAGATTATTTTAATTAGGATCTAGCCAAAAAAATTGTTTCAGAACTATGTTAATAATAGTTAAATATATGATAACATTAACAAGTCACATTGATACTTAAATGCCTATTCACACCAATGTCACCCCAAGTTTGAGGATGTCCCATTGGCAAAAGAGATAGCAGGGCAATTCAACTGCCTAAAAGCCACCACACATACAGAGCTCAAAGGCATCCCTCTCCTCTTGCCTTCTTCATATATATTACATGCTGTTTCCAGTTAATCATAATTTCAAGGCTGGACCAAGAAATGTGTACTATGATTCTGAGAAATCTTGTTGCACCAGAAACCATGAAGTGTCAAAAACTACTTGGATCATGTTAAAGGAGGTCCTAAGTCAACTTGAAGAGGCCACTATTGAGGGATCCTTTGGGCACTAACAAGGGTCATGCTTGGAATAGAGGTAAATCTGACCAAAGGCTCTCTGAGTACCAATCCCAGAGGGATACTCCTTGTCTTCCTGCTGACTTGTAAGCTGAGGAGTTCTTTCTGCATCACCCAGAGTACAGATATGGAGAGCCAAGCAGGAACATCAGGGCCTCTCCAAGGCACAGTTCAAAGGATTTAAAAAACTTATGATCGTAGTTTCTTCATTAATAATTTAAATGTGGAATTATTTCTCCCACAATCCTCAGTGCCCACTTACCTTCTAATTAATAAACCTTAATTTCTGACCACTGCCCTTGAAATCACTATTTCTTCTCTTTACAATGTATAGACACAATCTAGTTTTCACGTATCTCGGGTTCCAGGCAGTTCACAGAGATTCACAGCTAGAGTATCTGCCTACAAACAACCTTGAACTTATAAAACAAATGAATTTTCATCCTAGGGATTTTTTCCACAAGGAAGTGACCTCAAGTATCTAATCAGTTTCTCCATTTTACTGTTCAGCATCCCAGCTGTGGATGGAGAGACAACTCTCTGGGTTCTTTTGTACAAGGGCTCTAACCATCGTGAACATTGAGTTGCTACCTATAAGCTATACATGCAGACTCTGTCACTTAGAGGAGTACATGTGTTCAGATCTTAACTTAGGACCATGGTTACACTAAATTATTGACAAAATCCCTCCTGTTGATGTCACCTAATCTTTTTTTTTTTTTTTCTGCTAACAAGAGTTGAATTCAGTTCTGCTAATTTTTTTATTGGTTATTTTATTATGTTCATTTCAAATGTTATCCCCCTTCCCAGTTTCCCCTCCACAACCCCCTATCCCATCCCCCTCCCCCTGCTTCTATGAGGGTGATCACCTGCCCACCCACCCACTCCCTCCTCACCACCCTAGAATTCCACTATGCTGGGGCATCAAGCCTTCACAGGACCAAGGGCCTCCCCTCTCATTGATGCCAGATAAGGCCATCCTCTGCTACATATGTATCTGGAGCCATGGGTCCCTCCGTGTGTACTCTTTGGTTGGTGGTTCAGTTCTTGGGAGCTCTGGGGTGGGGGGGGGGGTCTGGCTGGTTATTATTGTTTTTCCTGTGGGATTCCAAACCCCTTCAGCTCCTTCAGTCCTTTCCCTAACTCCTCCATTGATGTCACCTAATCTTAATTACTGCTCCAACTCAATCTACAACAAGGTTACATTCTTGGATCTGAAGTAGGCGAAACCAGCTTAAATTGATGTGAGCCTTGTTTCCTGTTCAACCTATCCCAGAGCAGCACATCTCCTCCTCCCATCCACATTGCTGTTCTTGATTTCCAGTAGAGGCTGGAGCCTCTGAGCTAATGTGATGTGTCCTTGTCCACTATTAGCAGACCCACCTCTCCTGCTATGACTCTGTTGTTTCAAAAGAATGTTCTGTTCAATAGCTGAGCCTGGAATTTCCTCTGCTCTCTCTAGTACAGTGATTTATTTCTATAACCCCATATGGCATGTGCTTATTCCAGAAAATGGCTTATTTCACTGAATCTTAGGACTTGCTCCCAGGTTTGGAATATGTTGCGGTTTACAGATGCAGAACCTAAGTGAAGAGAAACTTACATGGCTGGAGCAAGACCATGAAGACTGCATATCTTGCGAGACACCAAGACTAAGTCCCAAGGAATTCCCTAAAGAAGGTCAGAGCTGTTTACTAAGTCTTTAAAGCTTTGTTGTTAATGAAGTTTTTAAAAAGAGCGATTGTTTGTTTAAAGTTTTGTAGGCATGTACAAGATACTTTAGTGGGTAATAATGCTTGCTGTCAAGCCTAAGGACACAAATTCGATCCCCACGACACACATGGTGGATAGGGAGGGGTGACATCCACATGTGGTCCTCTGCCCTTGCCAGACATGTCTCCCCAGTAAATAAAGCTTCTTTCAAGCAATAAGTTGTAAGTTTCATCTTTAAATCTCATCTCCAGTAACCTCTATGGAGAGTGTTGTGGTTCACGATGGTTTAGGACTCACCAGAGTCTCCCTTTTTCTTATTTTTTTCCCTAGACCTGACCTAGGGAAAGTAGTGCAGCTCCTCTGGCTTGGATTCTAGGTCCATGTAACAGGTCTAAGAATAACACCTAAGAAAAGCTCCTAGGGGATTGGATAAAGTAGCATGTTTAGGTCTTAAAAGGGTGTGTGGGCTAGCAAGGTGACTATGAAGACCTGAGTTGTATCTGTAGGGGCTATAATATGATGAAAGGAGAGGGCCAATTCCTACAAGCTGTCCTCTGACCTCCAATTGTATGTTTGGAGGACATATAATTACACTATCCTCCCAACACAAATAAATATAAAAGGGTTTTTGTTTGTTTGTTTGTTTGTCTTGGTTTTGGTTTTGGTTTTGGTTGTTGTTGTTTAAAACAGTGCACGTGATACCTGAAGCTTCAGTGCTCTGGGTCTTTGCCCCTGTTGTTGACCTTCATTGGCCAATCCTGTGTTAAGAATGATGAGGAGAGGATGGCAGGATTGGGTGATAATGTAGACTCAGGCAAGGCTGTGGGAACTGACTGCATCTTGGAAACTGGTGTGTGTCAGTACTTTGCTGTTTTGTGAGATTGATGATCTACAAAAGACAAAGGGATGAGGGTTTATGAGGATGCTGGTGACATGGAAGGGTCCCTCTTCTCAAATACAATTCAGTTTCTATCAAAATACATCCATAGACAATTTATTAGAGGGGAGATACAATGTTTAAAATACAAAGTTCTTGATAATCATGGATATAATGTTTTTCTTTAATAGCACCCACCAGATTTCCCTAAAGGTACACAGGTTCTAGAATTGCTGTTCTCCTCCATTGCAACTGATATCATCGTTCTCAAAGAACTGTGACACTTCTGTTTTTAGGGAACATGTGTGCTTATATGTGCTTCCCATGGCTGCTCTTTCAAGCAGTAATAACAGCTAGCACCCAAGTATTTGCAATCTCTAGGTCTGCATTCATGCTGATGCCATACTTCCTTAATTAAATAAATCATCATATACATCTGCATGCCGTATTCCTGACTTAATGGCAGTCATGAGGAGCAGAAGGCTGTGTTGGAGGAGAGAACCTGCCATACGTTTCCACATGTATAAGGGAAGGCTATCCAAGTGTGCCCAGAAATTTTACTATTTGTAAATATGGGTCATCAGGAGCATTGCCTGGTTAGCCTACAGTTAGAGGACTGATGAGCCACTAATGTTAAAGGAGAAGAGGTATGTAGGTATCTCAATCGAGGATGCTGGCAACCTCTCTCTCATCTCTTCCCTGGGTGGCAAACATACATGTGAGCTGTGTCTGCCTGCATGCACTCTATCCTGCTAGGTTTAGTTCTGCCTTTTCATAAATCTCTCTCTTCCATGACCCCATAAAGTCATGAATTAACAGAAGGGCTCAGGTACCACACTAGAGACAATGGACACAGTCACAATAACCAAAATGGTCAGAGGCAGGTACATCTTTGTAAGTTCAGAGGCAGCCTGATCTATACAGTGAGTTCCTGAATAGACAGAGATATAGAAAGACTCCATTCCAAAAAAAAAAGAAAAAGAGGAAGATTGGGGGAGGAAGTAGGGAGGGAAGGAGGGACAGAGGGGAGGAAGGAGGGAGGAATGAAGGAAGGAAAAGTCACTATTACACCTTTCAACTGTTTGTATTCTCTTCTGTATTCATAAAACAAGACTACTGACATAGTCTACCCAAATCATGACTCTTCAGCTGAGTGTACAAGGGCACTGTGGGGTCTACTGATGAGTCCAGACTACTTTTCTTGGCAGGCTTGATGGTCTCCAACATAAAACCTGTCAGTTCTCAGATCATCTTCTTAACTGGAGCCCACTGCCACTTTCCACCTATCCATCCACTATACCCATCTCTGCCCACTGTCCTCAGTCCACCCCCAATCTTACAACTTCCTTTCTCTCCAAGATACATGCTTCCTGCCTTACGTGGATCCTCCCGTAATGGTTCCTTTAATTGTCAACACAACCTAGAGTCTCCTGAGAAAGGAAGAGAGCCTTAGTGAAGGATTGCCATAGGAGACTTGACTGTGAGCATGCCTGCAGCAGTGAGGGTGAGGAGTGGGGGTGGGTGGGGGGAGAACGTCAATGCCTTACCTGATGTCAAAAGATCCATCTGGAAAGTGGGTAGCACAATTCTAATTGTGGCTCTAGATTGTGTAAGAGTAAAGGAAGATAACTGCATTTATTTCTCTATGATCGTTACATGGCTATTAGGTGACTAGTTTTCTGAAGTTCCTGCCACTGTGACTTTCTGGAACCAGTGAACTCTAACCTAAAATAGTGAGCTAAAACAAACCTTTTATCCCCTAAATTGCTTCCAGTCAGAGCGAACACACACACACACACACACACACACACACACACACACACACACATATATATATATATATATATATATATATATATATTACACCAACAACAAAAAAATGAAACTAGAACACCACCCTATCCAGCCAGGCAGCACCATGTCATGTGACCCTGTCTCCCCTGGCTCAGCATGTGAACACATTGATAAATAATCACATTTCTTTTAAAGGAGACTTGCACCTCCTGCCAAAGGCAAATGAATGCTAGCTGGGTTAAAAGTCCCTACGCCATAAATTTTGCATGGCCTTAAGACATGGAGAACATTTCATTTCCCTTATGACTAACTAAAAAGAAAAAAAGAAATGAAAAGGCTCCATCCAGCAGCCACCAAACACCTGAGCGGTCAGCTGTCAGGCTGATTCCGTTTTAATGCTTTGCCCATGTGTGAGGAGAGAAAGAGATGCATCCTTCGCTCTTCGTGTGTTTTACTTTTGGCAACTGCTTCCTCTGGCAAATGTGGAAACTCTGGCAACAGTCATGAATAAAACAAAGCTGCAAAGTTTCCATTTCCAAGGCAAGCCAGGATTGCCTCAGAAATGGAAGCCCAGCAATATCACATGTGTCTCTCTCGGCATCCAGCTGGCAGCCCTTCTCCACCGATGTGTGCAAAGAGGTGCTCTCTTGAGCTCCAGCCAAGAGGTTTCGATCTTACCCACTTCTCAGCTTTTCTCTTCACAACTGATGAGCTGGGTAGCTTGTTAGATATATCCCAAGACACAATCCATGTAACCCCCTAAGGCTCAGCCTGAGAGTTCCTATTTCAACAAGTCCAATAGGAGAGACATAAGGTCAAGCACCAGCCACCACCCATATGGCATTCTTGCCGACATTTTCCACCTCATATGCCACAGTTGAACAAAGCTACTCCTCTATGACTATAGAGTTTTATGGCATGTCCTCAGCACCTGCCTGCTCCATCCATATCATTGTTTTCCTAGTGAGAGTACTTCATGCATACAGCTCCACCTTCCACTCCGGTAGCTCCCTTCACTTCAGGACTACATCTCTGTGACTGCCTCAGTGACATTCAATGTGTCCACACTGTGTGGCTATATCCCCCAGGCGACTTCAGAGCTCATCAACTTTCCAAACAAACACTGGATCTTTCCAAATGATAACTCCTCAAATCCCTGCCATAGCAGCCCGAAATCAGAACCTCACTTTCTGTCTCCATGAACTTGACAACTGGTAGAAGGGAATCAAACAACATGTGTCCAGTGACCAGCTTATTTCTCTTAACATAATTATTAAGATTCACCTATTTTTTATCACGTGTCAAAATTCCCTTTCCTTTAAGGTTGAACAATACTCCACAGGTACTGCACACCTCCCATAGCCATTGACTTACCCTCGGACACATGGGTTATACCCACTGTTTAACTATTTATTATACATAAAGGGAAAGGGAGAATCCTGTGCCATGGAGTTGGCAAAAGGCAATGTGAGTTGATAAAAGGGGGATGGTATTGCATGAAATAGCGAAGTTACCTGAAAGTCTTGAGTTTTATGTACAGAAAAACAGCTGTCATGAGCCTTGTGGGACTAAGACAACCAGGGCTCCTCATAGGAGGGTCTTCTCAATGCCAAGTTTCCAATCTGGATTCAAATATTCTGTTTTTGGAGCAAATGATACAGAGATGAATAAATCCCTTGTCCTTTTCCTTGAGTTGTAAGACAGAGATATATAGGTTAGTTTAAAGATGCCACAAGAGAGGAAAGGCATAGCCTATAGGTTCCCAAGATAGATAATGGAATGGTAGATTGTTGCCTATGCCCCGGAAAGCTTTCAGAGAGCACAACAGGAGTGTGGCTGCTTTCTACCCAAATCAGGCTTGGTTATACTCAACTCAATAGAACCAAAGGCCACATTCTTATAAAGCTAGTTTGGCTTCTGTTTATACAAGTTAGTTTGAGGATGCCACAAGAGAGGAGAGGTGCAGGCGACTCAGTCCAGAGTTTGTGAGGAGATGGTTTACTGAGGTGGAGCATGGAAAGGAGAGGGCCAGCTGTTGGAGTGGAATGTGGTAACCAGCCTTTGTTGCTTCAGGATTAGATGGATTTTATTAACTATCAATTAAAATATACCATTACACTGTAGAGTTCAGTACTTCCAAGTACAGGACAGGGAGAGAGACTATTAAATATATCTTCATAGATATTTATTTCTAATTATTATCCAATGTGAGATGACACTCAGACAGTGATTGAACTGCAGGAAAAAGGTTGAAGATTGCCAGATACCATTAAAAATTTGGAAGAACAAGGGCAGGTTCTTTTCAGGAGGTGTGGGGGGGTTTCCAACCTATGGGATTTTACCCCATAATTGTGAGAAGATGAATTTGTCTTGTGTGAAGTAACTGGTTTAAGGTACTTTCTTCCAACGGGCTGCCTCAGCCATCTGAAATAGCAGGTAAGAAGAGAAGGTAGGAAAGGGCCAACAGAGAAAAATGAAAAGCTGAGGTCTTCAAAGAGATCAGCCTGAGGCTGGACATAACCAGGAGAGACCATGCTGCACAGATGGATTCAGAGACTAGAAGGATCTCGACTGATCCTGAAGTGCGGGGCAGTGTGGGTTGGGGTGGGGAGTGATTGTGGAAATGATGTAAGCATAAGAGCACAAGGGAAAAGGCCAGTGTGCATAAGAGTGAATGGCATGTGATAATGCTGTGAGACGCACAAGACAGTGCACAGGCAAGCCAAGGTAAAGATGAAAAGTGAAGAATGCTGAATACAGGAGCAGTGGATAATGGATAAGGCAGGGGCAGGGCCATCGATGGCACAGGAGCAGGGGGATGTCACAGGAAGAGTAGGATATCACAGGAGCAGGGAGATGTCACAGAAGCAGGGGGAAGACAAAGGAATGATGTGATATCACAATGGTGGTGGGATAGTCCTGTCTCATAACTGAACATTGTAAGGGTAACTCATTTCTGTGTGGGGCTGTATTGCTGATATTCAATAGAACAGTAGGAAAGATGAGTTGTAAGATGGTTATAACAGCCTATGGGAGACACAGATATGGCCCAGAGAACAATCTTGTCTGCAAAAATGATGGATTATCTAACAAATGGTCATGGGGAGGGGCTGACCACTAATGGAAAGCATGAGAGAAAAGGAATGGTCTATGTCAATACCACTAGGAGAGGTGGAGAATCGTAGGAGTAGGAGCTGAGCCAGGCAGATAGACTATCCCTGAGTTGACTGGGGGTAATTAAGGGAGACCACTCACTAATGGTCCAAAGTACAGAACACAGAAACTAATTACCTGTGTAAATTTTTACCTACCCAGGTGTGACTAATGGAATATAGGGGGGAAAACTGGTATGATCCCAAGAGAGAGCTGAAGTAAGAGAAAAACAGCACCAGAAAAGAAAATTGGGGAGCTTTGTCAGAATGTGCCTTTTTTCCAGGTTCAGCGGGGACCCAGCCTCTGGGTGTGTGCTGATCTCCGTGAAAAACTCAGCTGAGGGTTCTTTTCAGTCTTATGTTTACACGATTGCTCCTTGTCACTTTGCCTGTGTGTGACACATTCACAGGGAGGATGGAGTACCCTCCTAACAAGAGATGTTGGGCAGTCAGAACCACTCTATTGAATTAACAATCAGGAGAGAGCTAATAGCTCACTGCACTGGCCCTATGGGCCTTTTGAACCTAGTGAGACCAAAAGCAGCACAAATAGGTTGCCTCTACCTGCAGACGGTCTTCCTTGGACTATCTTTCCTATGACTGGGAAACTCATCCCGTATGGAGAGAGGACATTGATAGGGGAGCTGGATTTGATTTCCCTCAAAGGGATGCACTTGCCAGTAGCTGCCTTTGCCCCACCTGACCCCATCTGGCGCAGTTTTCAACATCCAAGCTGCGTCTGCTCCGTGGAGGCTTACATGGTTCCCAGAGTTTACTTCTGTTGATGTCAGGATGTGCAGGAACCCATAAAAAGTAAGCTGCTTTTTGGATATTTGACCTGTTCCGATTGGGATGAGATTAACCGCAGACTTCCCGAGGTTGCAAAGCATGGCATAAGTATTCAAGTTCCTCTTGATGCACCCCTTCTCGAAAGCTGAGAACACGAGCCAGCGTGGAGGTTAGCTGCTTATTCTTTCCAACTTAAGCAGAAGGGCCGTAAATCTCAGTGAGAAAGCAGGGTGTAGCGTGGCCAGCTCAGTTCTCACAGGCCACAGGCTTTCCAGTAGTTCAGATAAGGCTAAAGTTGCTAATCCAGAGGCCTCATCTGACCTGGTTCCCATGTCCAGCTCCTGCAGTGGAGAAACACCGATTCTCGGGAAATACTTGCCTCTAGCTTAGGACTGGATTTACTCCTAAGTAAATAGAAGTGATCTTTTATTTGCATGAGATGCATTCTGAGACTTCAGGGGATTCTTGACACAGTATGACAGATTGGAAGTCATTACACCTGTTGTACATCATACAAACAAAACAAAGTCTAAGGACAAAATATTTGGCTTTTTTTAGACTTATTAGAGATCTGATGTCACATAAAACAGACACACTCTAAAATCTGTGGAGATGAGTCAGATAAAATACTGGACCAGACAACACAACACACTTTATACTATAAGAACACATGAGTAGGGGCTGGCTGCGCACTGCAGGTGAGTGGAAAACTGCAAGGGTCACAGTCATAACCCAGTCACACTCTGAGGGCCTTGCCTTAGTGCCACTGCCAACCTCAAGTGAGAGGGGTCTCACCTGTTCCTTTTCTCCCCCCCACTTCTCTTCTTGACCATCACAAATATCCACACCTGCCCTCTCTATGACACAAAAGGCTTAATTTTCTGTGATGTCACAAGGCAAGATTGGAGAATTCCTGTCTGGGTGTGAAATAACTCGATTATGTTACAAATCCCTGTCCCTTTGGCATAGGGCACCTAAGATACAGAAGTGCAGCAGTATCTGTAATCTCTTAAGGTATGAGTTTGGGTGAAACTTCTTTGTGTCTTAGTTTCTCTCTAAAGTATATTTTTTTATTTATCCTCACAAGCGAATAACAGAAGCTCATATCAGAATGTTTTTGGATAGCTTGTTTCCAGAAGACCTAAAATAATGTGTGCAATATCTTTAAAAAAAAATATGTTTGAGTCTTGCCTGCATGCTTGTCAGTACACACCTATGCAGTGTCCATGGGGGCCAGGAAAGTGCTTGAAAATCCCCAGGGAGCTGAAGATATACATGGCTCTTTGTCACAATGTGGATGACAGAAAGTGAGCCTAGTTCTTTGCAAGAACAGCCAGCCTGTAACTTTTATTATGAATCTTCATTTCAAATAGGAAGCTTGAAGTGCTAGTCAGAGTTCCATTTTGAAAACTGCTCACATCATCAAGTTCAATTCCTTCACCGTGTGCATTTGTCACAACGCATTCCCTGATATAAAGAGAATACTGCAAGGTCGAAGGGAAGAATGAAGAATGAAGTAGAAGCTGTTGTATCTTTGCCATGGCACTCACCTGGTACAGTCGAGAAAGCTATCTTCGAAGACTGAAATTTTATGGTCCTGTGCATGCTTTCTGCAAAATGCATGCAAGTCAGTTTCTGCAACACATGTGTCCACAATCCCTCTTTTCAAACTCTTCCAGTAATCATTCCTTTGTTCTGCAACTGTCTTCCCTATAGGTGGGAAGTACCACCAACCTGGATTATCTCCGGTGATGAAACCAATGACTTGCCAAGCTCAACTCCAGGAAAGAAGGGAATGGCCCACAGAACAGAAATTCCAACTGAGCAGTGAGAAGTGTGAGGCTTAGACACATGGTCCATATTGAAGACAAATGAGTTGTAGGTCACTCAGAGAGTAAAACACTGGCCTGGAAATCTGATGGCACTCCATCCAAAAGCAAGGATAGGACAGACTGGAAAAGAGTGTCATGGTAAGAAGGATGGAATGTTCCAGAAGTGACCCTAACAGAAATGCAAGAATAGGACTTGAATGACGTCTTCAAGGTAGCTCAACACTGTGAATGTAAGCCACCATTGCCATTCAATGCATGTCTGATGAGTGCTGCAAAGAAAGAGAATGAAAGCCACATGCTAATTCTTAGTGGTTTTGATGTTTCAAACACAGAAGGTAAGTAAGTGTTACTTTTGCTATTTCTTTTTGGTTTTCTACACATTTATCACGGGGAGTTTCTAATGTTTTGTCAGAGGTTTTAAAAGTAACAAAACAATGACAATTTCCTCAAGGGTTGATTGAATAGTTTGAGCTTACAGGCTGATATTTTTAGTCCTGTCCTGCTCAGCATGTAAGACAGTACAAAAGGATGTTCAACGAGGCACCAGAGAGGTAATGATGTCCCAGGGGACCTTTCATTTCAGAACTCTCTGAGACTGCTTCAAGCAGGATTGACCCCAATCATCCTTTTGTTGTAGAGCCAAAATTTAATTGTATTCGCCTATAAAAAGTCCATGTGTAGGTCTGTCCCTTGCTTCAGCAAGGCACCTCATTTCTATGCTTTCCTCTCACATACAACAGCCCACCAAGCAGCACTACATCAGTACATCCTTCATCTACTTATTAAGAGATCCATGCCATGGTCCATGATAAGCCTCTTGCCACAGCAACCTGGAGGTATAGAGAGAATACAGACTATGGAGTATTCTACCATAAATGGCGCATTTACATTCCAAGGTTTGTTGACCAGGGATAGCCAATGAGAAGAGCAGAGAGCTTGGAAGAGCCAAAGGCAATGGATGACTATGTAGAAGCAATTTTCTCGACACAGCAAGAAAGTTGCATGAATGAACTAGCATTTGGGACAGCATGAACAAGGTCTTTGCAAGCTCAAGCCAGGCAAACTCTAACATGGAGAAAGGAACTGGATACAAAGTGCCACACCTCACTAAGGTAAATGAAGGTAGGTTACATGGAGAGTAAAACCTCACATGAGAATCTGATGGCGCTCCATTCTTATACTGGTAACTGGGAATTGTAGGAGAGTAAGAGCTAGTTTCCTTCAAAGGGGTGGCCTCTGGTAGTTCTGACACACTCCAGTGGATGGCTTCATACTCTCAAGTGTATAATCAGCACTAGTGGGACACAATTAAGAGGACACAAAAAAGGGTATGAACGGAATGTAAGGGTGGATCCGGGAGGAGAAGAGAGAGGAGATTAAAATGTGCAAAATGACACATATGGAATTATTTGAGAATTAATACAAAATATTTAGGAAAGAATAATGCATAGTTTACTATTTCTGAAAACGTCATGCCACCTGCTTTCCTATGTCCATGTCATATCTTCAACCTGAAATGCACCTTTTGTCTTTATTGTTATGTGCTCTTTCACTATCCCTTAATCCAGTTACACGAGGCCTTTCTTTCTTTAGAATAGTTGCTGTCTACACTCCTCACTATGAGAAATCCTCTCACACACTCCAGTCTTACAGGGTGGAGAAACTTGGACACTTGTAAACTGGACCCAAATCTTGCAATTATGTTTCATTCTTTTTTGTCTATTAGTATGTCATTCTGTAGCATAAACATGAGTTTGTAATTGGTGGGTACTAACCCACACATAAATAAATATACTTAACTATCTACTTTTCAAAAACATTTTCTTATAGCTCTCCTCATGGTTTATAATGCGACACAGAATAGGACTTTTTTTTAATGTCATTTAACTCAAAATATAAAAATCACTCCCTAAAATGGGTACTATCAAAAATAAAAGCAAACATGCATGTATTCAGTTGTGTGAATAAATTTCAAATCTATGGAAACCAATAACCTGTGGAGAGTGTCATCGAGAAAGGATGGAAAAGGGAAAAGTATATGAAGGAAGCTTTGGGAATAAGAAAAAGAGTTTCATCTCTTAGTGGATCATTTTGTATACCTTGAGAGAGTGCCTAGTGAACAAAGGAGAAACAATTTGAGTAGTAACATAAATACAGATATAAATGAATGACAACCCCAAGAATAAAAACATCTGCATATTTATGATGTTGTAAATTATTGAAGAAATAAATGAATATACATGGAAAAATGCAGCTTACAAAGTCATTTCAGCCAAAAAAATGTGTAAGGAATGTAAGAAACAGCAGGAGAGCCTCCTCTGCTACACACACACACACACACACACACACACACACAAACACACACACATGCACACGCACACGAACACGCACACGCACGTGCATGCATGAGCATACACCATCAATGAAGCTAGAGAGAAGAAGCCAGAGTTAAGAGCATTGGTTGCTTTCACAGAGGATCCCGGTTCAGTTGCTAGCACCCACATAGTACCATAACCATTAGTCACTCCAGTTCCAGAGGATCTAATGTGTCATTTCCTGGTCTCTGTGGGTACTAGGCACACATGTGGTGCTTGTACATATATGCAGGAAAACACTTAAGACATCTAAAACATAAATAGAGATATAAAAAATAAATATATAAATGAATAGATAGATAGATAGATAGATAGATAGATAGATAGATAGATAGATAGATAGATACTAAAATTAGTGGGTAAAATAATCAGGGGAGGGTCCCTTCTGGTCTGAGCCCAGGAACAGAGCAGATCCCTGGCAGCAGCTCTGCCCTCAATCTAACAAAACCCAGAGGAAGTGGGACTCTCAGGAGCTCTAACCCGGGCAATATCTAGAATACACAGCCTTGGTATATATACTCATCAAGCAAGCTGAGCAGACCTGCTCTAGCCTCTAATGTCCTGGAATTCCAGTTGGATGCAGTGAAGACACAGGCATCAGAGGCTTATCAATTTATTCTTCCCCCTGCCCTTCTTCTAATATCTCAATGCCCATAATCAGCTTGAAGAAGTTAATGAAGAGTCAGCACCCCTATTCCCTGGGCTTGGGGACTAAGATGGTTAATATTGGGCTGTCTTTCTAGGGAAAAGTAGTGATTTTGTTGGAACAGGAAGGAATAGCTAGAATTTATTGCATAGTTATAACCTATTGGTAGAAATATGTATAATTGTTATTAAGATAAAGTTATAAATTCTTAAATGGTACAACATTTACTTTCATTTCAAATTTAAGGTTTTCATTGGTATGAGCTTCTTACTGATATAAAAATGAGATGAATATTGTTACTCTCATAGGCATTGTGCCTGTATAACACATTTAAGAATACAAGGCTTAGACCCAGTACTTCTTTAACTTTTTTAACTGATTTGAGATGGTTAGACTGTGAGTTAAGAGCCTATAGCAAATTCATGGCTTTGAGTTTATTGTTAGGGTGTTTTCTATATTTTCTTTAGAAATATCTGAGAGGAGTTAACAGACAACAGTCCAGATTGCCTTACATGGATAGTTGGTTTTCAAAACATCAGAAATCCACAGAATTGACATTACAAACATTTCTGTATTAATGTTCACTTTGATTAGAGACCTGTCTGCTCCTGACAGCTTCCTGTCTTGGATTCTAAGAAGAAAGTGAGCATCTTTGGAGTTACTCCAGTTGTGGCGAGACAGCCACTAGGCAAGAATTGCCTCTTTTCATCTACAGACAAATTACTGTCCAGAAAAGGACACACTTGTGGAATAGTCGATTGATTATATCTGCCTAGACAAAGTAATCAGCCCTTAATAATTATGCATCACTAGGTCTGTCAGATGATCCTGGGCCAGAAGGCTGAAGATTTGATGCTCCAACGTTTTGTAGTATAGGGACTGTCCAGGTGTTCAGCAGTCTCTATAAATTGGCTAAGTTTTAGAAGCAATGCTTTGTGCTTCCCACAATTTCAGTTAACTCAGTCATTCTGGATTTCTGATGGGGTTGAAGACTCTCATAGTCAATCCTGGCTATTTATTTTGAGAGAAAATATCTGAGTGGATGGTTTTTAGCTGACATTCATTCTAAAGTCAAGAAAAAAGCTAGGTTTAGAACTAAGTCTTTTTAGTTAGGAGAGATGACAGAGGTTCTGGTTAGTCAACAAAATGATGAACTGAGTATAAAGTCTATCTTGTACTTTACTGACACAAATTGGTATAGTTATGCTCTAATTGTATTTTGAGAGAAAAGTTTTATTTTAACAGGAAGGGTGATATGTAGGAGGAGCTAAGGTGGGAGGAGTAAGGAGAGGAAAAAGAGGAGTAAGGAGAGGAGGAGGAGCTGGAGGGGGGAAGGAGGCAGATGTTCACGTGTCTCCACCAGTCAAAAATAGTTGGTATATTTAGGTTGAGTATTGGGTTACACTTCTGATTGTATGGGCATCTTGTTATTGAGCATTACCAAACTTATAAAGCCTTTGATTAACATTTAAAAAATTGTATAAAAGCAAAAAATGAGGAGGGGGGGTGGGATAGGGGTTTTCTAGGGAAGGGAAATGGGGAAAGGAAATGGCATCTAAAATGTAAATTAAATATTCAATAAAAAAACCTTTTCTGCACAAAAAATAATCAGGAAAAATATGATACTTTTATGGTCTCTTCCATATATTTCAAATGCTTATTAAATATAAAGTGGGAAACTAAAACTTTATAATAAGGTACTTCTATAACCCTCCTCTTCTCAATGATTAAGCTTACAACCCCAATCATGAGACATAGCAGCATATGTAGGCCCAACAGTAAAATACAAGTAAGGGTACACCATTCCCATGCTAACCTGCACAATTGGACATTTTAGTTTCCAGAATAACTATGGTAATGAGAACAAAGCAGACAAACATGCTATGATTATTGGTTTGATCAGAGTGGGAAGTGCTTGGGAGATTAGCCAAGTTCAGTTCTGAGTATGTCTTTGAAAATGTTTCTCAAAAGGACTAAGCAAAATAGATCTATCTTGAATGTTGGCTGCACCAACCACAGTCTGTGGGACTGAGGCAGAGTAAAAGAGGGAATAGAAGAAAGCCAGGGAAAAGGGCAGACTTTTCTCTGTCCTGGCAATTGTAAGGTAAGCTGCTGTGCTCTGCCATGAACTCCCACCTCAATGAACTGCAGTGATGAACCAAGATAAACCATCTCTTCGTTGACTTTATTAAGTGTTTGCATGTTGATGGGAAGACTAAGGAGCACCTCCAGAACACAGAGCACACACAGCAAACATGGTGGTCTCCAATAATCTCCAGGTCATGGATGGCAAGAAAAGAATCAGGAGCCATTCCAGAAAAAAAAAAAGAGATTCAGGAGGCAAGATGGCCAAATACAGCCTTGGAACTTGACTTGAACCTTGAGCCGGAAAAAGTGCCACTTGAGGAAAAGTCACAGAAATACTTAAGATAAAAGTCTGCATTTAGTACAGAGATTGGGAATGGAGCAGAGACTGAGGTAACAACCAACCAATCACCAGCCCAACTTGAGGCCCCTCCCATGGACAACACTATTAATGATACTCTGTTATGCTTGCAGACAGGAGTCTCGCATGGCTTTCCTCTGAGAGGTTCCACCCACCAACTGACTCAGATAAAGACATACACCCACAGCCAAACAGTAGATGGAGGTTGGAGACTCTTATGGGAGGAAAAGAGGAAAGATTGCAGCCCCTAAGGGGATAGGAACTCCACAGAAAGACTAAAAGAGTCTTGACTAAAAGAGTCAACTAACCTGGATTTTTGAGGCTCTCAGAGTCTGAATCACCAAACAAAGAACATACATGGGCTGGACCTAGGCCACCCCACACATATGTAACAGATGTGCAGCTTGATCTTCATGTGGGCCCTGAACAACTGGAACGGGAGCTATTCCCAAAACTGTTGCTTGTATATGGGATATGGTTTTCTATCTGGGCTGCCTCGGTGGGAGAGGAAGTGCCTAACCTCAAAGAAACTTGAAGTGCCAGTGTCAGGAATTATGTCGGGGGCAGCTCTACCTGCTCAGAGGAGAAGGGGAGGAGGAATAGAGGAAGGATTGTGAGAGGGGGTGCTAGAAGTGAGGTAGTGAGCAGGATGTGAAGTGGTTAAGTAAAAAATAAATGAAAAAATTAAGTCTGCATCTGGTCAATGATATTGAATCAGCATTCACGTCTTAACTTTGAACTGTGCTGAGGTTGTATGGTCTTAGCCAATGGGTGACATGTGCATAGCACATCTTGGGGTCAACTTTCAAGTAAGTCAAATTTTGCCAAGAAAATTATAACAAAATATCTTCTTTCTAAATGCTAAAACGTCTTGATGGAAAGAAGAAAGGAAAGAGGAAAGGGAGGGAGGGACAGAGGAACAAGGGAGGGTAAAAGAAAGGAGAGATGGAGCAAAAAGAAGAAAGAAGAAAGGGGGGATAGAGGAGAGAAGGAAATAATTAAAAGAGTTCTTACATATTTCACAGAAACTAACTCGGAAAGAATAGTAGAAATGAAAGCAAAATACAGCGGTACAACTTCCAGAAGTTAATGTAGGCAAAACCTAAGTGACCTTGGCAATGATGTCTTTTGTAGACACAAAACCAAAAGAACATTCCCTGAAATAAAAATCTCACTAGTTCATCTTCAGTGGGTTTTAAAACTGCACAAAACACTATTATGAGACTAAAAAGATTACATAATATTTGCAAAACACATGCGGAATAAAGGACTTGTATCCAAACTGTGAAAATAACTCTTAAAGCATAGCACCGAGGGAACAACTCTGCTAGGAAAAATATGGACAAAGGATCTGGACAAACCAGCAAAGATGATCTATGGTAGTAAATGAACATACCACTAATGTCACACAACATGAGGCATTTCAATGGAAACAAGGAGCTGCCTCTGTACATGTGCTAGAAACACTGTCTTAATTGGGGTTTCTGTTGCTGTGATAAAACACTGGGTCTACAAGCAACTTGGAGAAGAAATGGCTTATTTCAAATTGGACCAGAAACTCAGAGGCCATCAAGGAATGTTGCATACTGCTGGCTTCCCTTAACTTGTTCAGTGTGCTTTCCTGTAGCACCCAGGGCCACCAATCTCATGAAGGCTAGCTTCTCATTTAAGTTTCCCACTTCCACAGGGAGTTTGGATTGTATTAAGTTTACACAAAACTAGCCAGCACAATTACTAAAACACAACACACCAGTGATAACCAATGACAGACAGGATGTACAGCAATGAGACTTTCATTCACTGCTCATACAAAATGTTGCAGCTACTCTGGAAGACATCCATGTAGTTTCCCACAAACTAAACATCCTATTATCCCCAAATCTAACAGTCGCACTCATGCATTTATACAAATGAGTTCAAAGCATATGCATACACAAAAACTTGCACATAAATCTTTATTGCAGCTTCATGCATAACCACCAAAGTTGAAAGTAACCAAGATATCTTCCCGTAAATAGATAAACAAACAGTTTGTGTGGTCAAGTATGCGATAATGAAAAGAAGTCTCATATTGAGGTATGAAGGATATCAGAACATATAACACTGAGACAAACCAGCCTGCAAAAGGCTATTGACTCCAAGAGACTAACTCCATAATGTTCTGTAAGAGACAGCAGAACGATTGCTGCCTTCCAAGAGCTTGAGGACATGAAGTCTAACAAGACTGTTCTTGCCAGTGTGTTTTCTTGTGGGAGCCATCATGGTTTGTGGGTGGCTTCTCAGTGTGTCAATCCAGAGTGAGGATCTAAGGTCTATGATGTCTATAATAAAGACATTAATCTTATTGGCCAAGATTCCACCCTTATAACTTCTACTTTTTTGAAATATTCCCTTATTCCAAATACAGTCACACTATGGTAGGACTTCAACATAAAGATATTAGGGGGATGGCGGGTGAAATTCAGCCTACTACACTTGACTTCCTACCCTCTCATTTTATCGAAATTAAATTGTGCCAAGTTAAGATCCTGAGAGAAAAGAGAAGGGAAACCCTGAGTAAATGAACCCTGGGGGTCAAAGTATAAAGCACACAGGACCATCACAGAGAATGAAGTAGCTCTAAGAGCCATCTTCAACTATCAAAGGAAGAATTCAGTAGAACATGAAAATAGTAGGTCAAAGAGCAACAAAACTATCCTCTTGATCTGGCTGTAGATTGCTGTCCTGGGCTGAGGTGAAAAGGAAAAAAACTCAACCTTACAAAGAAGACATAGAAAATGGAGTGGAACCAAGAGTTGGTGCCACAGAGCTGAGCCACCAGCTGTCACTCTGAAAGCTGTGAAGTGCAGAAAGTGTTCCACGGAGAAGTACTTGCAAGAGAGTCCAAAAAGATAAGGCCTCCCATAAAGACGAGCCTACCTTCCCAGCATGGGTTCGTAAATGGTGCCATCAAAAGCCCCAGGCGTGCTCAACTAAGTGAAGTCCAAAAACAGGCTCTAGGCTAGATGGAATCATGAGTTCTAAAAGTTCAGACCAAAAGTCAAAGGGCAAAAGGCCCTATTGAGCCTGTTCCCAAGGGCACCCATCCAAAGCTCCACTTTACTTTCCTTCAAAACAAAAAAAGAACCACTGGACCTGCCCCAAGTTCAGAGCACTTTATCATTTTATTTTGTAAATAAACCCATAATTATATCTAAATTGGAGAGGATAAACATTGCAAATTCTTCCTCTTCCTGGCTTGCTGTTGTTGTTGTTGTTATCTTTGGCTGCTGGGCTGTAACTCAGCATAGACGACTATCACACTTGTAAGCCTAGGCTTCCTTCTCACTGTAAGCCAGACAGCTTTAGAGTAAACATGAAACAAGAAAAATAAGAAATTTACTTTATTTTTTCTCTACATTGTCCCCCAGGGGTCCGTTTCCCAATTCCATTCATTTAATGGCTACACCTACTTATTGATTTTTTTTTTAAGCTGAAATTGTTCTACCTGGGACATGGACAGAAACACATATATGGTTTTGGGAAGGCAGAGTGTAAATAATAATGATAATAATAACAATAATAAAGCACATTTGACAAGAGCCTAAGAGAGAAAGGATGCAGATTTCATAGTGAGTTTATGTTACCAGAGCAAGTTTTCATAGACCGGGTGGCTCACTCTACTAGAAGCTGTAAGTCCCAGGTCAAGGTGTGGTGTGGTAGAATTTAAGAGAGGGGCTCTTCATGGTTAATAGACACCCCTTCTTTCTCATTGTCCCCATGTAACAGAAGAGGTAAAAGACGCCCTGGTGCTGCTTTCATAAGTCTACTTACAAACTGTACTTTGTGAGTGTTTCACCTTTACAGTCTAATCAGCTCTCAGCGATCTCCACATCTCCAGGACACATGAAGGTTTAGAGTGCTGACATATGGATTTGAAAAGATACAACTACTCAATCCTTAATGACTGTCAAAAATAGTAGAGCATGGGGCATTTAAATTAAATTTTTTTAATTAAAAAATTTATCAATTAAATTTATCAATCAATTAAAGGGGTGCCTTAGACTATCTCACAAGGTAACAGAAGTGCAATTTGGGACAATTCAGTGGCTATACATATACATCATATACATATATACATACAGATATACATACAGATATGCATATAGATATACATATAGATACACATATGGATATAGATATAGATAGGAGATAGAGATAGATGTAGAGATAGAACTCAAAATAGAGATAGATCATATACATATACATTACACATATACATTTTACATATACATTACATACACATACATATACATTACATACACATACATATACATTACATACACATACATATACAAGTATTCCCAGTGCAGTTATGGCCCTGGGGATTTAAAAATCACTGTCACAGACAAACCCACTGCAGGACTGGAAGTTCCCAAAGCAATGGACTAGTTATTAAGCAAGATTTTGATGAACATAAAATGATAGATAGATAGATAGATAGATAGATAGATAGATAGATAGATAGATAGATAGATGATAGATATGTAGATGACAAAGAAAGGAAGAAAGAGAGAGAGAAAAAGAAAGAAGAGAAAGAAAGAAAGTGATAGAATTTTCTACTTGCCTAGTTGTTTCATAGGAACGGGTATTAGGGGACAACGAGGCTGATGTTAAGAATAGGTTTTGAGGCCATTACACCATAAGTTCAAATAAGCCCATACTTCTATAAATTGCCTTGGCTATGGTATTTTATCACATCAACAAAAAAGTAACTAATGCAATCCCTATGACCATATGTAGACGCCTGGGGACCAAAAGCATTGCAACAGTGGGAACCATAGGTATGTGAACAGCCTTTTCATGTGAGTCGTTTGTGTCTCCAGAACCCTCTTGGACCTAATCAGTACTTCCATTTGACAATAGATTAGTGCTGTGCATGTGCAACTCTGTGGCTTGGTATATCAGATAATACCTAGCACAAGATGGGAACTTCAGGTCACATGGTGACATGGTGGCCCATTGTCAAATGTTCATTTTACATCCAAGAACTGCATCTCAAAGGGAGAGTCACTTTGAGCAGATGTCTGCTCCAAATACCTTTACTGTGATTCACATATGGGAGCCTGCACAGGTCTCCAGAAAGCATCCCGATTTATCATTGACACTTCAAGTACCATCAGCTCTGCTGGACTGTGTGGACTGTGTGGACAAAGTGGACAAAGCTATACAGCTGCCACTACTGGTTGAAGAGCCTTCTCCTGTTCCAGGCCTGATTCAAAACTACCGGCTTTTAGAGCCACTTTGTACATGGGCTGGCGTTAACACACGCCAGTGAGGAGGATGCTGCCTCCAAACTCCAAACAGGCCCCCTAGACTTTGAGCTTCTTTCTTGGTGCTGGGAGGATCCAGGGAAACTGGCTTATTCTTCACCTTAGAAAGAATATCTGTCTCTAAATGTCCTGTACTACTCAAATCCTAACAATCTCTCCAAGATAGGAACCCCTTGAGTTTTAGTTAAACTGGTCCCCAATCTTCTAATGTGCTTTATCAACAAATCCAAAGTGGCCCATATAACCTCACTCAGTATAATGTTATCAAGATAATGGGCCAATGTAATACCTTATGGAAAAAGTAAGGTAGCAGTTCTCGACCTGTGGGTCTTAACCACTTTGGGTCATATCAGATCTTCATATTATAATTCATAACAGTAGCAAATGTACAGTTATGAAGTGGCAACAAAATGATTTTATGGTTTGGAGAGACCACAATATGAGGAACCATAGGAAAGAGTTACCTCATTAGAAAGGTAGAGAACCAGGGGTAAAGGACCAACATACTTCTAGTTGTGACACAAGGCTAGAGAGTTAATACACACTTGAAGTAGAACTGTAAAGATGTACTGCTGGTTTTGCTAGTTGAAAGTAAATAGCTTCCAGTGATCCTTGCAATCAGATACAGAGAAAATTCAGAAGGCAGCAATTGTTGCATACCATGTACCAGGAGATGTGTTCATTTGTTCAAGTAAAGACACCACATCTGGCATAAGAGCTGTAACTGGAGTCACTGCTTGATTATGTTTTTGAGTCAGCTGTCATATAACCCGTGTGTCTTCCTCACAGACCAAACAGAAGAGTGAAAGGAAGATGTGGTGGGAACAATCACCACAGCATCTTCCAAGTCCTTGATGGTGGCTCTCATTTCTTGAATCCCCCTAGCAATGTGATGTTGTTTGAGGTTTGCTATTTTGCCTGGTAGAGGCAATGTCAATGATGTCTGCTTTGCCTCTTCAACTCTGTAACGGTTAGGTGGTTTTTGTCAGTGTCCTGTCCTAAACCAGGCTATCTCAAGATATCATCATCAGACAGAGTCAAATAGTTCTGTGTTAGCAGTAGCTTTTTGATATCTTTCACATAACAGCAAATCCCACTTCATATTAAATACTACCAAGTGTCTTTCTCAGAACTGAGGTTTTTATTACAGCCTTCTCCCAGAATTCACCACTTATTTACTTGACACATTCCCCATGACAAGCATTGCTGAGCCTACATGGCTGTGTTGCCTTTATTCCTTGGACTCCACCCAAACCATGTGATTCCCATTCTCTAAATCAGGGTCAGTTCACATGTTATGCATAAAGTTTTGAAACAGTCCTTTACCAGTTTGCTATGCTGATGTTACTAGGTATAACAATAACTATGTGGCTAAATGCAACAGAATACAGTCTCACAGTTCTGAGGGATGAACCCAAGATGAAGGCTTCAGTGGGATTGGTTTCTTTTGAGGGCTGCAAGTGAGAATCTGCCCCGCTTGTCTCCCTAGCTTTCAGTGGTTAGCAACCTTCTTTCTGCCTTCCTTGATTTTTAGATGCATCCTTTCTGCTTCTCTCTTCCCATGGTATCCTATTTCTTTGTGCTTCTCTTTCCCTGTAGGAGTCATGCCAAATCAGGATTACAATAATTCAGCATTACCTCATCCCAATTTCACTTCAACTATAAAGTCCATGTCTCCAAATAAAGTCATATTCACAGGTCAAACTCCCATGAGTAGGATTTTTGCCACATAGCACGTTCATGTGTAAGAGAAGACCCATTTCAGATGCAAGCAAAACATGCACAGCTACCCTGACATCTTCAAATTGGCAAAGTTGATATGAACGATGTAGTTAAAATCTGAGCCAAAAAAACGGTCCCACCAGCCAAAAAGAGGCCAGAAGACCTAAGTGCCAATGGGGTTTTGGCAAAACATCAGGTAATCCAGAACACACCGTTTATTTCCAGTATTTTGCATGATGGTGCTTGTGAAATGTTGGCCAGCCTTCAGCATTTGACTGTCATAGCTCCAGTCAATAGGTGAGCTTTTATCCAATCCCTACTCTCCTTCTAAATGTAAGAGCTGTAAGTTATGCAAACAAGATGCATCCACTCACACACAGCACAGCAGCCCTCAGAGTGTCTCTGTAACCCTCTGATGACTAAGCATGGGTTGTAGTGAAGTCTAGTCTCCACCCAGAACCAGAATGAAACCTCCCTTTGGACAAGAGTGTAAGAATATTGCACATTCAACAAAAGACCCACAAGGATTTTTATGTTCCAAGGTCCCAGGGGCTTCAAAAAATTTATAAAATATTTGGCCTGTTCCAATAATTCTGGGATCAGGACACATTCAATAAAGATTATTAATTTCACCTAGATTGATGAACTATTTTGACATTAAATCTAAATGATTACTAAACAAATTATAAATTAGGAAAAAATTTAAAGAACAGCTAGCTTCTGCATATTTCAGAGTAGGATAAGTAACTTTCTGGCTTTTTGTTATTGTTTTTTGTTTTGTTTTACATTTCTGGACATTTAATCTTACTTTATCTGTTATGTTTTATTTTTGTTCACTAACTTCCTAAGAGGAAGAATGTTTTTCATTTTAAATCTTTATTATTTCAATTCACAGTTTGGAAGAATCAGTATTATGAGTTTTGAACATTTTAATTTCTCCATTTACAAATTTATTTTGCTCCTTTTTCTACTGATGGATGGAAGTTTTTCCATTTTATTAGTAAGGCATTTAAACTATCAAGAGTGCTAAGGCTAAAGAAATGAAACAGCAAGGGGGTTTGCTGCTCTTCCAGAGGACTGCAGTTTGATTCCTAGCGCCTACATGCTGGGGCTCAGACAACCTGTAACTGCATTTCCAGGGGATTCATGACCCTCTTTGGGTCTCTGAGGGCACCAGGCATGCATGTGGACAATACACATACAACCAGATACAAAATTTCTTTCTGGGAAAAGAAAATAGGAGAACATTTAACCTATGAGTTTATTTTGCATCCTAAGAACAAGAGTTTTTTTGGTTTGGTTTTGTTTCATGGTTTTGTTTGTTTGTAATTGGAGAGATGTAAGTCTAGTGGTGCTCCCTTGAAGCTTCTTGAGACCTTCTAATGCATCTTTTACATCCTCACATTCGAGCATCCCCAGAAGAAGCAGTAGATGCTGACAGTTTATAAGCTATAGTGATGCCAGAGTTAGAAAGGCAATTAAATGCAACTGGTTCATGGGCCAAACCCCAAGCACTCCACCCCAGGGAGGCACATCCAGGCCTGCAGACAGAAGTCTGCATCTTAATGACCTTTTGTGTTCATGACCTCAGTCTGCTTTGTCATGGCTTGCCTAGAGAAAATTCCCTAGTCACTGAATCTCACCATTGGGCCTGGAATTAACCCTTATACACATATACCGTATACAACAGGACAAAAAATTAAGACATTATACAGTTAGCAAGGAATACTTTTATTCCTCCAAACAAGCCTAAAACATATCAATTTATGTTCAAAAGTGACTAAGCTTATTTAAACTTAAAGCATCAGCACAGAGGACTTATAGTTATACTCTACCATGTGTCTATTTATATCTCTTTAATCTGTTTTTTTTTTTTTTTGTAGTGTGTTGTAAAAACACAGTGTAGCATAAAATGTTAAAATATCCCTACAGTTGAAGAACTTTTACTCATGTCTTTAGGAAGAAATAGAAACTACTAAGTTTCT
Source organism: Rhabdomys pumilio (assembly GCA_030674055.1). Classification (NCBI taxonomy): domain Eukaryota; kingdom Metazoa; phylum Chordata; class Mammalia; order Rodentia; family Muridae; genus Rhabdomys; species Rhabdomys pumilio. Next base: position 56,808,068 of record JANHMN010000007.1, on the reverse strand, counting down.
GCTGATAGATACACACACACACACACACACACACACACACATATTTATATGTATATATATATATATATATGTATATATATATATATATATACACATATATATATGTATATTCCCTTTTCAATGGGAATCAATATATCTACTATCTACTCTGCTCTGTAGGGATTCCATTTCCCAGCCTTTCTTGTAGGCAAGTAGGTTGCACTGGCCAGTATGGGACTGCAAGTAGTGGGGACTCTGCTCAGTTTGTGCCCTTTAAGGAAAGTGTATGAAGCTTCCATATTCCAATGTTTGGGGATGAAGGACAGTAGTTGAAGCAGCATTAGCAGTCACAGCAGACTTTTGCAGAAATAACTGAATCCAGATACAGTGGGTATCCCCTCCATGGGTTCAAATCCTACTCGTGGTACCAATTTCTCTTAGGGTTTCTATTGCCAAAATAAAACTCCATGATCAAAAGTAACTTGTGGCTTGGCAGTAGTGGCACACTCCTTTAATCCCAATACTTGGGAGGCAGAGGCAGGAGGATTTCTGAGTTCGAGGCCAGTCTGGTCTACAGAGTGAGCTCCAGGACAGCCAGGACTACACAGAGAAACCCTGTCTCAAACAAACAAACAAACAAACAAACGAAAATAAAAAGAAACAAAAGTAACTTGTGAAAAAAAAAAGGTTTCATTTTATACTTCCAGGAAATAGTCCATCACTGAGCAAAGTAAAGGCAAAAAAACTTAAAAGAGGAACAGAAACGAAGGACACGCAGGAGTGCTGCTTACTGGGTTGCTCCTTATAGCATGCTCAGCCTGCTTTCTTATAGTACCCAGAACCACCAGCCCAGTGCTGGCACCATGCACAGGGATCTGGGCCCTCCCACAGCAATCCTCAATCAATGAAAATACAGCACAGGCTTGCCCACCAAGCAGCCTAGTAGGGGCATGTCCGCAATCGATATTTCTTCTTCCCGAGTGATTCCAGCTGTGTCACATTGTCATCAAACTAGCCAACACCTGGATTTTGCTTATTCTGGAATAACTGCTTCATGTTAGCTTTGTTTGGCAATAGCTGAAACAACTTTCTAAAAACTCTGTTTCTATCACCTGCCAGCTATGTGGTCAAGACCAACATACAGCTGTGTGTGGCTCTCAGACTCTTCCTAATTTGGAACACTCATATTTGTCTCATGCTCCTGTGGCATAGGTTAGAGAGAACCCATGAACACTAAACTTTTGCTTTCTCATCCTTAAAGGGTACTCATAAGGATTTGACTAGAGATGTAGCGAGATTCACTCTGTGACTTAATCATGTGACTGGAAATTCAAAGAGGATCGGGAAGAGTTAGCTATGATACTGGGGTTCACCATCCTTTCAAGTATATGAAATTCAAAACCTCTGCATCAATGTCTACAAGTGTGCTTGAATTTGAAAGATGAAATATGTTTTCTTACCCCAGCTGATGTTTTCTCTAAGGATCTGAAGTGCTCTCTTTCCCGTGTAGCTTCTCCTGTGCAAACACTGGAATTTTTCTGAAGCAGGCAGGAAAGACTTCTCTGCCGTGCACTTTCTCTTCTGAGGGCCTTTATACCACCATGCTTCTGAGCAGTGCTTAGCACAGAATCAGGATGTGGACAAACAAGTCAGTTTCTGGCTCCAGCAATAATTAACTCACATGCTCTAAAATTTTATTTCAATTCTGATGCTCAGACTCGACTTGCTCAAAGAAAACTATACAGTGAATTGACTGTCACTTTCCAGATGAGGATGATAAAACCCAAGCCCACCCATTTTGAAGAAGAAAGGGGCATTTACTTTGTCTCCCTCCTGATTATGCTGGATTGCACTTCGCTTTGTTCTAGCCTCCCTTCTCACCCACACTATGGCTGTGGAGGCTCAGGTTCCCTTTGCCAGCTCCAGTTTTTCTCAGATCTGGCTAACTCTAATGTCCCTTTTAGTCCTTGAGTGGCCACCAAATTCTTCCAGTGCTTCAGATGATAATCCCTCCCAGAGTAGTATGACCTATATTACCTCAAAAACTCTAGAAATGTCTTGCAATCACTTTTATAGACCAACCCCCACCTTCCACATCTGTCAATCAGATAACTACAAGCTCGATCATGACCTCATTCTGTAGCGAGGTCAGCTACATACTCTTACCCACCTCTCTGTTTTCTCTTCTCTATTTTTATGCCACCCATGGTTCATCATGCTTTGACTTCTTTTTTATGGTCCTCATCCTAAGACTGTATTTGCCACTCCATCCTAAGGACTGCCCAGCTATAAATGCACATCTTTGCCTTGAACTATAAGATCTATTCTGAACCTAGAATCTTCTGGGTCCAATCTTGTTTTTGGTAACAATTGTAACCTTGTGTACCATACTGAGGTTGTTATAATCTGTCTCAGTCTCCTCTGAGTCCAGATCCCATCAGTTCACAGCCCAGAGAAATAAGACATCAGGCAAGACTGATACAAATCTTCAGCTTAGCTCTTCACCATGGAAATTCCATCAAGTCTGGGCCATGTATTTTTAACATGGAGTTTTTGTCTCTTAGACTCCTATCTCTGTACCATGCCTCTGTGTTCATACAGAAGTGGCAAGAGGAGATGGGGAGTGTCCAAAGGTCCTCAGCTTAGAGTTGCTTCTTGGATTAATCTATTAACATGAAAACCACATAGAGATAGCTATATGTCTCTATGTATTGCTAAAAAGTGTGAGAAAACTGAGTGCATAAAAAACCCTCATGAAGATGGAAGAATACCTCATAAATTGATATGCTTCCTATGCTATATTTAGCTCATTCAAGACACTCAAAACATTAATTTTTATTTAAGTGTCTTAATTCTAACGATCAAGTGAAGCATTCAACATGAGAACTAATTGAATTGTTTTTAAAATGAAGAACTGGAAAGACAGACAGACAGACAGACAGACAGACAGACAGACAGACAGACAAAAGAGAGAGACACTTAGAAAATGAAACAGAATAAGGGAGATCCAGAGTCAATTCTGGGGGACTCAGGTCTAGTGTCTAGTTAGGAAGTTTGTTGTTCCCAGTGTAGGGTGCAATTATAGAACAGGAGACACCAGAGGGAGCCTAAGAAACTTCACACGCTGTCTTTCAGGATAAGAGATAAACTACAGAGGTTGGGGTAGGAGTTTCTTGTGGAGAGGAATGAAAGTGTGAAAAATAACAAAGAAAGATTAAAAGTATAAATGACATTGGACACATCACTAAGCAGCCTTATAGTGTAAGCAAATAGGAATCCTGGCGTCCACATGCCATGTAACTAGAACAATGGAAAGAGGTTATTTTAGAAAGTAACCTGAAGGGTAGGTGGCCAGGTATCTCTACAGGCAAATTGAATCTCAGTACCGCTCATGTTGCAAACCCAGGGCATTAGTGGGCTACTCTCTGAGTCCTGGTATAAAAAAAAACCTCTAGCTAAAACTATAACTGAGTTATAACTCTACAGTATTAAACCCAATGGGAATCTGACCTGAGCTATAGACATCATTGAGACTAACTGACACATCAGATGAAGGAGGAACAGTGGCAATAACTTCAAGGTGTCGGGCTCTAAGTCATGTTGGTATAGGGCATGCCCATAGCCTCTTTCAGGACTTAGAAGCTTAAAGACACTTTTAATTATTTTATTCATTACCTTGCCCACAAACCACACCTACTGTTTACAGGACTAAATAAATAAATAAATATCAGAGGTCATACTAAACAGGTTCTATTCTCTTTGAAAGACACCAACTCAAAGAAGGAAAAGCAAGACGTTGTAAAAAAAAACAGGACACAATTGCCCCAGAAACTAATAATTTCACAATAATACATTCCAATGAATATGAATTAGGTTAAATCCTAGACAAAGAAGTCAAAAGAATGACTATAAGAATATTAAGTATGATCAAAAGGAGCCAGAAAGAAAAGCCCTGAATAAATTCAAAGAGAACAAAAATTCAAAGCTGGATGAAATAATGAAGGCAATGCAGGATATAAAAGAGGGATTCACTGAAAAAATTAAATCAGATTTAAAATTTGAAAATGAAAATCTCAAGAAATAAAATAAGCTCAATTCAATGCCTTACTAATAGAATAGATCTAGTAAAGATGGGATATCAGAGGTAGAAGACAAGGTAAATGAATTACAATATCAGAACACTAACTTATAAAATATTAAAATGAGAATAGAATGTGAAATCTACTGGACTTCATGAAAAGAACAGATTTACAAATCACAGGCATAGAAGAAGGGAAAGAAATATAGTTTGAAGTCATATAAAACATATTAAAATAACAGCAGAAAATTACCAAATTTGTCATAAAAGTTGATGCTCAAATTAGAGACATTCAGAAGGCCAGACAAGGCCAGAAAAAGAAGCTTCCACATAACTATACAGTAAAGCATGGACCAGGCACAGTAGAACCATATTGAAAGCTATAAGAGAGAAATGCTAAGTTACATACAAAGGCAAACCCACCAGAATTACTACAGATTTCTAAACAAAAACGCTGAAATTTAGGAGGGCATGGAATAATACATTTCAAATTCTAATAAACAACAACTGTCAAACAATATTACGATATTCAGCAGAGCCAGCCTTCATAATTGAGGAGAAAGAAAGCAAGTTTCCATGATACACAAACCAAAAGAGGCATGGCCATGAATCTCCAGCATAAATGAGGGAATCTTACACATCGAAGAGAGGAAATTCACATGTGAGGTCACAGGAAAGGTTGAATTGCATCTGGGAGCAGGTCATTCATTAGCAGTATTTTATGTAACCAGTCATAACTTTTAAGTTCAGCAGTAGGTAAGCAAATAAAATAAGAAAAGAATAAAACAGAACAAAATAAAGAATTTACAAAAATGAGGCATGCCTTACATTAAATTTGAATATTAAGAGATAACTCTTCAATCAAATGTCGTAGATGAGCAGACTAGATTAAAAACATAAGATCCACCTACTTGTTTCCCACAAGAAACACGGCTTACTGAAGAAGACAAGCATAGCTTTGGGAGAAATGGATGGAGACATATATTCCAAGCAAATAGAACTAGAAATCAGGCAAGTGTAGCAATCTTGATACCTAGAAATATTTGATTTCAAACCCAAATTAGTCAGAGAATACAAAGGTGTTCACTTTGTATTAATTAAGAGAAAAATCTAACAAGCATTATAGACATCAAACATCAATACACACGATTTCATAAAACAAACAATGAATGCTAAGAAACATATTGACTCCCAAGACAGTAGTAATGGGTGACCTCAACATCCCATTCTTAACAATACAGAGTCCACCCTGATGAAAACAAACAAAGAAATGTCAGAATTAAATGATATTACAGATCAAATGAACTTAAAAGATAGTTTTAAGAACACAATGTTCCACACAGACATTTTAACTTCATGTATTCTTCTCAACAGCCCATAGAACTTTCTCTAAGGTAAGGCTCATTTTAGGACAGAAAGTAAGTTTTAGCAAGTACAAAAAAGTAAAATAAAATCATTTCTTAAGTTCTGTTATTTAAATTGGTATTTATTAAAATGGAAAAAATAGAAATCAAGAGGAAGAGAAATTTCAGAATACAAATACAAATTCACAGATATGATTAGCATTCTATTGAATAATGGTCATAGAAGAAATCTGAAGGCTCAATGCCCCAGTGTAGGCCAATTCAATGGCAGGGAGGAAGGTGTGTGTGGGTAGGTGGGGGAGCACCCTCATAGAGGCAGGGGAGGGGGGATGGGATAGGAGGTTTCACGGGTGGGGAACCAGGAAAAGAGATAACATTTAAAATGTAAATAAAGAAAATATCCAATAAAAACAAAGAAAAATGCATAGCATATCATCTTCACACTGTGGGTAAAATTCTCCACTGGTTCCAACGTAATGAGAAGAGCAGTCAGTGTCAACCTTTTATCTCTCTTAATTGGAGCATTTCAGCAACACTTCTCAGATACCTTTCTCCAATTCTCTTGTAAGCAACATCAATAAACTTAAAAAATTCCTGACCTTTAACATAACTGAAAACACATACCAGAATGTGGAATACAATTACAGCAATTCTTAAAAGGTAAATTTATAGTTATAAAAGCCAAATTTAAAAATCAGAGAGACCTTCAATAAATAACTTAATGATGTTCTGAAAATCAGCAGAAACAAAGAAATAGAAACCACTGGAGAAGAGATAACGAGTGAATGAAACAAAGAGTTGGTTCTTTGGAAAGGTAAGATTGGCAAACCATTCACCAAAGTAACCAAAAGAAGAAAATGAAGACCCCAATTAAAATTTAGAAATGCAAAGGGAAATATAAGAGATACAAGTGAAATTTGGAGGATAATTAAGCTACACTTAAAAAAAAAAACCCTATGTCCTATATTTCTTTGTCTAGGATTGAACCCCATGAGATTTTTTTTTCCCATCCATGTTAGCATGTCTATTGGTGTTGTCCTTGTTCAGGTCTTTTTTGTGCTGCTATTCACAAGTTTGTGCAGAGACATCACAAGTGCAGTTTCTCTGATATTTTTAGGAGACAAGAATCTCATACCAAACTGTCTGTTCTTCTGGCTCTTGAAATCATTCTTATCCGTCTTCTGCAACAATCCCTGAGTGTTAGGTGCAGGAGGTAGATGTAGATGTATTAGCAGGAGCTGAGCACTAGACAGTTGCTACTTTTCTGCATTTACACCAGTTGTGGTTTTCTGTAATAGTCTCAGTCCATATCAAAAAGAAGCTTACTTGATGACTGGTGAACTATGTGCCTATCGTTGGGTACTAGAAAAAATATTGAGATACAGATTAAGTAGGTTAGGTTAGGAAGGGTTTGTGATGCAGGTTAAGTAAAGAGTCAGTAACAGTTTCTTCTCCAAGTTCCATTACTTCACTAGTCCTGGCTCAGTTAGACAGACTATGGAATTCTACCAGACCATTGAAGAAGAATTAATATCAACGCTCCTCAAACTATTCTTAAAACATAAAGGGAACGAACTCTATCATGGTAATTTTGTAAAGTCAGATACAAAGCTTGCTAGTGATATAACAGCAACAAAGTACATTGTAGTTCCATCTCTCTAACTCAGACATAAAACTATTTAGCAAAATACTGATAAAACAAAATTATACAACACATTAAGATTATAGTTTATCATAATCAAGTTGGTTTTCTCATATGAATTCAAGAGTGGTCCCAAATCTGCAAGTCAGTGACAGAATACAAACCATTCAGAACAGAGGTCACCTGGTCATCTCAACAGCTGCAAGAAAGCCAAGAAAGCTGCAAGAAATTCCCAGTGTGTCTTCATGATGGAAACCTGAAGACATCATGTATGTGAGAGTGAAGCACCAAGCCAAGGGATGCCTTCCTGTTTCTCTCATGCTCAAAGTGACCAGCTTCAGAAACAAGCCTGTGAAGAGGGCTCAGAGAAGACCAGAAAAGCCAGGGCAACTCTGACTGACTTAGCAAGATATAAAGGGGTAGAAGGGGTCTCTGGCAGAATGCCTTCTGACTTCAGAATGTCTGACTTGGAAATCTTACCCGATAATTTGTTTTCAGATAATGTGATTGTGTTCGTTCTATGAGATATTTCTTGTAAATGTTCCACACAGGTCTTCATTACCTGGTTCCTCTGATTTCTGGCCTCTCTTCCTTTGACAAACATGCATCAGTCCTTTGAGAGAAGGTGGGGCTTCGTAGTGTCCCTGTCTCTCTCAGGATGACACTCACATGCAGGAATCAAGGAAACACCAATGAGGAGCTCAAGCTGGAGCAGAATAAACGGAAAGTGGTACAATCAGGCTGGGGGACCTGTCACTGGCAGGAGTGTATATATAAAGTTCAAACACATCCAAATGGCTGCAGCAAAAGGTAGGGAAACTAAACCATTTATTTATTTACTTACTTACTTACTTACTTACTTACTTACTTACTTACTTACTTACTTACTTACTTATTTGTGTGCGTGTGTCTGTCTGTCTGTCTGTCTGTCTGTCTGTATTTGGTGTTTTCTTTTCTATTGTTTGTGTTTTATTACTGGATTTCACTGTGTAGTCCTATCTGTTCTGGAACTCACTCTGTAAACCAGGCTGGCCTCAAACTCCCAGAGATCCACCTGCCTGCTAGGATTAAATGCATTCACCACCACTGCCTGGCTTATTTCTTTGTTTTTAAATCATTAAGAACATTTTAGACAAAGGTCTAAAGTTGGAGGTCAGAAACATGGCCTCATTTTGTTTTACACACTACAAAACAGAAACAACAACAAAACCAAGAACCCAGAACCATTCTGAAAAATCCAGGAGGGCTTTTCCTTCTGTGTTCCATCCAACTTTGTGATCACTGGGAAAGTGTACCAGGGACAGGCATGGCTTCTAGAGGTCTCTAATCATCGGACAACCAGATGTTATGGGAAATAAGTCTGAACTCACATAAGCACATGGCCAGGGCACTAAACAGATCTGCTCCCCCTGAGTTTGCTGTCAGCTCCCTCCAGTTTGACTTAAGCATTCACTCTTCCTCCAGATGGCTGTAAATATACAATTACAGAAAAGTAGAAAACAGGCAACTGGCCTGCTCACTCCCTATTTACCCTGTAAGCTCACCTTCACACTTGCCACCCTCTCTCCCACATCCCAACCCTTGCTCACACCTGAGTACTGCCTGTGACCATTTGACTACTTATTCTTTGCCATTAGTGACTCTGCTCTTTAGAAATCTCCTAGGAGAACTGATAAATATTTCACTCTGTAAAGGAGAGCCAGTGCACATTTTCACAGAAGAACTGGTTTTGATGTGTTTATTTGGTGATGTTGACTTTCTTTCCTACTCTAGAAATTGCATTACAAAAGAGGCTACTCAATGGGGTTCAAGAGGCTAAGTCAGCATGAAAGCCTGATGGCACAGCACTGAGTTCCAAGCAGGGTCTTGCTAAGTACATCAGCATCTTGAGAATGTCATGGTCTCTGCCAAGCTGGTAAATTCACTTGAAAGGACAGTGTTAAACTAAAGATTCGTGGAAGCTAATGAAAGCCTGGGTGAACTACCAGAATGCACCATGTATTTTACTGTTGAATAAAATAAAACATTATGAATAAAATAAAATTTACAGATGCATAAAGCAACTGACTAGTCCATCAGCCAAGGCAGAATGTAGGGCTCATTCATATGGGATCTTGAAATTCTGAGAAAGGATCCATGTGGGAACAAGGCAGGCCATGAATTCTCATGATTCCCCAGGGTTTTCCATAGATAACTCTCCCTCTACCCGCTAAAATGGTCTGCATTTTAATCACACCATTACACATAGTTTTAATCCCATTGTGAACATCTGCAGCAGAGGAAGCAAAGAAATAAAACCCCATTCATTGCAAACGTCCTGTTAAGCTCAGAATAATTTCACAGAACACAGAGTGGGGGCTAAATATCTTATACCCAAGATTTCAGTATAAACTTCCTATTGAAAGCCAAATGATGTTTGTTCACACAGTAGGGACCCTGAGAATAAGTTAGTTATGTTTCACTGTGTTGCTTTTTCCCATAAGATTAAACTCAAGCATGAACTTTAGGAAAGGCTACTTGTGATTTTTGCATGGGGAGGCAATTTTCACTGGCTCCTGACTAGTGTAAGGAAAGATAGTATTCATTGATTCTTTCCAGATATTTTCATCATGCATTCGCTTGTGCCTTCAAGCACCCATCACTGAATAGATTGGAACAGTGTTTTACATCCTCTATTCAGCTCAGTGTCTTAACTAGCAGTAATGTGTGCTCTAGCATTTGATTTCTGCCTTTGTGGGGGATGTCAATCACCCCCCTATGTACTTTCCATATGGCAATATTCCATCAGTTCAAGTCTGCAAGAGAAATGCCTGTAAAAGTTCTTTGTTATAAAATATATGCAAATGACCTTTGTTTCAGCATGTTACAAACCTGAACAATAGACCTGCAGATGTTGTCCAAAAATAATGCTTTCCACAGTCAGCTAAACCCTGGCCCGGACTAGCATTATTCCACTTCATATTACTTTAAGCATTTCCATATGGCAGCAACTGCCCACCCGAACCCTGCTGTCACTCTGGTGAGAGATCTGGAATCTTGCTTCAGACTGAAAATGGAAGTTCCAGAAATGAACTCAATAAGCAAATGGACCTAGACTTAGGGAAACAGGAAGATTCCCTCCAGAATTATGTCATTGAGGATAACATTAATGGAGTAACAGACAAGGAAGACTCAAGGTGCCTAGGGGAATGTTATCAATTTGGGAATGTTATCTACCTCATGAATGCATGCAGTTTCCCTAGTTCATCTTCTGAATCAAGTCTGCAAGCAATAGAAGCCTGGTAAGTGAGCACACCTATGTTTAAAGTGAAGAAAAATGGCTAATCCTGTGTTTGGTGAAAGTTCAAGTCAAGGCAAAAGCATCCTGTTATAAAATGGCAAGAAATGCCCTTAGAGACCAGGGCCCTTGAAGTGGGCTCCTCCACTGGTCATAAGAAAATTATAACTTCAGGAGAAATAATGACTTTAAGGGAACTCAGAGTTTTTTTTTTTAAGTTATATCTATAGTGATAATTAATAGATGAAGAGAAGACCCTCTCTAGTACATGAGTGTCAGGTGCTAAATTTAATGGAAAGGTACAACCTGATGATCAGAACTTTGGGACATGAGTGGAATCATTGGTTGGAAGAAAAGTCTTAAGCTTAAATTTCAAATCATCATAGGAATTTTAGGGAAGAGTGGTCTTCATTCTCTTAAAGTACTGCTTCTAGATTGCAATCACATGGCAGCCTAAGCATCACTAACCATTAGCTGGGCCCAGAATTGCGCCTTGTGATAGGAGGAAGAAAGGGGCAGCACTAGGTAGCATTTGTTTGAAAGATGTTAACTGTGATCCAGTATTGATGAACTTGGGGAAAATGGACACATCCAGAAGTTAATACATTCTGCAGAACACCTGATCAGAATACATTCAACTAAACACAATGTGTCATTTCTCATTTAATTCTGGTAGAATAACTGGTGGTAGTTAATGGTTATTTTCCTTCTGCTCTTCTTTTCCTCTGTGGGGAGCCGACAGAAGGCGGCTATCATCCTTGCAGCCATCTTGAGCCAAATACCCTGACAAGAGACTTGATTACATTAGCCTACAACAGCTGAGCACACTCTGATAACATCTTGTATTAGATGCCAAGGATTTTCCCTTGGGTGTGTGAGACTTAAAGGTGTGATTCAGAGCCGAGATTTAAGGGCATGACTTAGTGATTAGATTTAGAGACAAGACCTAAGGGCATGACCTAAGGGCATGACTTAAGGGCATGGTTTAGAAATGAGACATATAAAAGGTGAGAGGCAGACAGAAGAAGTAACAGATTAGTAGGAATTAGGCATTAGAGAAACAGTACAACTTGGAACAGAGAATTAGGTATTAGGCACTTGGCACTTGGAGGAAGAACTTGGAATTAGACAGTACAACTTGGAGTTAGTTAGTTATTAGGCACTTGGAAGATAATTAGACAGTTAGCACTTGGAAGAAGAAACTTGGAACTTGGAGGCACTAGGGACTAGGAACTAGGGACTAGAAACTCAAGAATTTGGAACTTGGACTAGGAAGAGAGACTGAAGAATAAATGGGATTGAATCACACTCTGTCTGATCTCCATTCCTCATGTCCGTCCTCACTCTTTCTCTTGCTGAACCCTGACCCGAGGACTGGAGCAGCTGGGGCAGTACGAGTTTTAACAGTTTAGCCCCCAAGGCTTTTGACAGTGTGGCCTGCAACATTTTGGCCCCCAATCGTGGGGCAGCTTGGCCGTGACATTCCTTCTCACTTCTCCCTTTCTTGAGGCATCCCAGGCTAGCCTTGAATTCAAAGAATTCTTCTTGCATCATTTGGGATTACAAGTGTGGCTAATTATTCACTCAAGACTGGCTATATACAAATAGGTAGTCTTCCAGTCTTTAAAGTCTTCCGAAGAACAAATATTTCTTATATAAAATTTAAGTAAAGGGAAAGATGAGATCAAAAGTGGGGAACTTAATTTTCAGTTGAGTGCCTACCTTTGAGAGATTAATGTTTGCACTAAACATAGACACATTAAGTTAGTGAGAATGGCAAAAATTGAGTGGTTGACCAGATGGAGCTTAGTCAGTGTAATAGAATACCAAGAATAGATAAAAAACCAGTCTGTGTTTTTTTTTTAACTCTGCCTTTGTTTCCATATAACTAGATGACACTGTTAGAACTATTTTGCCTTCACTTAGCCTTGCCTAGTCCCTGTTAACGTCAAATTACACTTGAAGTTAAGGGACTACCATAATTAAAATTAAACACAGAGATGTAAACAATTATTGAGACATTTCAGTTTGTCAGGCGAAGATTTAGTGGACTAGTGGTATAGGGGTGAAGTGGTGAGATAAAATGTTAGCATCACAGACTAGCCTAATAGCCAGAATCAAAGTAAAGAGGAGAAAAGGCCATTTAGAGAACAGAAGAACTGTCTTCCCTTTTTGTTTGTTTGTTTGTTTGTTTGTTTGTTTGTTTGTTTGTTTTTCTGTTCTTGCTTGTTCATCTTTACTCCTCTTCAGTTGCTATGTAATTGGATAAATTTACTGTGGATAAATTGTTGTATAAAGACTGAAAAAAAGTAGAAGAGAGGCAGGTTTGGGAGAGTTCTGTAAGGTGGTGATTTACCCGAGGATGCCACGTGTACTTGGGAAGGCTCCCTAATTTTCTATTTTGGAATTACTCGATTGGGTCTGGTTGGCTTGGTTTCTCTTACAGGGAAGTGTATACATCTACAATTCAAGTGACATGGATGAATGTTTCTACAAGAAACGTAAAATGTTATCTTCTGTCTGGTTGTGCAACAGCTATCTGGGCCACTTGACTATGTCTGCAGCAAGTTCAGCCCTAGGCTACTCAAGTCAGGTTCTAAAGAAGGAGTTGAGAAAGTCTTGGAAGATTGTTCTGGAAGACTCTTGAAACTTGGTTATTTAAGGGTCAGATGTATAACTGACCCTCAGCGCTTCAAAGGAAGGTGCCCAATGGACTAGTAAATGTATTAAGTAAATACAGCTTCTTTACCCAGCCAAAACCCAAAACCAAACCAACAAAGAGCCACACATATCCACTAAAGATCCATCTTGAAAAAGGCAGACAACACAAGAATTGGTAAAGACCTGGGGGCTCTGAACCCCCATGAATGGGCATGTATGTTGCTATAGCAGTTGTATGTTATCTGTTTGACTTGAGTATACAGGAAGTCTGTGATCAAGCCTCTGGCTTCAGTTAAATACCCAATGAAAATGTAATTTCTGTGAATCAAAATTTGCACTTCATGAATTCTCAAGAACAAAGTTACATAAACAACCCACATATCCCTGGATGGCAGAATAAACAGGTGACTATAGTATTTTGAATACCATACTAGAATACCAGTAAGAAGACAAAAATGGGTGAACTAGAACTTTCATTGCTCCAATGTACCTCAAAGCCATAATACTGGGTGAAAGAAGCTAGAGAGAACACACTGACGTGCTTGATCCATGGATATCATCTAAACAAGCTGATGTTGAGGGCACAGATATCCATGCACAGATCACTAGAGAGACCAGGAATGTTATACATACATGGCTACTTTCTCAATGGAGGAGATTCAAATACCTATTTTCCCACTTAGAAGGCTAAGAGTGGACATTGTTAATGACCTGGTGACCTTTTTACTCTCTGTGAAGGCAGCCCTCAACCAGCTTTTGCTATAGAGACAGACCTTACTCAAATTCCCCAGAGTGCTTATCCCAGACTCTCCCTCCTTCAACCATTATCTTTAGCTCTCAGTCAAACCAATCATCACTGGAAGATGCTACGTGTATTTTACATCCTGCTGACCTCTGGGCTATTGGTCAGAGACCACACTAGATTCTAGAGCTTTTAGCTATAGAACCCATCTTCATGGTCGCATGTACTTTGTAAAGAAATGTCTAGGTAGTCACACCTCACGCTTTATTGTTCACTGTTTTGGAATGATTGTTGCCTGGAACCTTTTCTCAATATGCTCAATGTTTTAAATATGCTGACAATGAGCAGCCTGGCATTCAACCCCCAAAGTCTGACCCAGGTTGACAAAGGTTCTTATTCTTATCCTTTCATGAGTCACTGCCTTCATTGACACCTGCAGGGTCCCCTTCACTTTGAGAAGGATGAAGCAAAGGGTGACAGCAGCCTAGACTCCAGGGACATTCTCACAATGAGAACACAGCAAACTGTCACTGTACTATGTGTCAGACATTCTGAACACACTTGAAAGATTTCCATTAGCTTCATGTCTCAACTCAGCCATGGAAGATGAATACCGCTTTAACTCTTCACCCTATCTAGGTTTGGGCAATAAAACAAAATAATCACTCCTGGTTTGGAAGTGCCAATAAGTAGTTTTTTGTGAGGACCTGCGCTGGCTGTGATGGAAGAGTCTTCTCTTCATAGCTGAAGAAGCTTTATTCTCATTGTCACAAGCTGCCAATGATTCTTCTCAAGTGCTACCTCTTGGTTCCCTTTCCTGCATTTCCTCCATGATCTACTCTATCCCCCTTTTCAGGTGCTGGAGGCCCCATTCACAAGCACCTTTTGCCTTCTGTGGTGCATTCCCACCCACCTCTTCTGAGATGTTTCCCTCAACTAAGTCAGGGCTGCTTATGTTCAATCTCTCTTGTCTCAGCATTCATGGAATGTAATTGACATTCCTCAAGTGACATGGCTGGATCCTCCAGGGGAGAGCCAGACTGGGTGCGTGTAAGCCATTCTCAGGGATTCAGGCTTCAGAAATGAGTACAGTTTTCACATATTCCTGCAGTCAGGTATCTACAACTTCCTATGAGAATTTGCCAACTCATGCCCTGAGTTCTGATTATGTGGAGTCACCAGCGAAGCCTAAAGCATGTTAAATTTTTCTGAAGGCATAAGCTACATAATACCAAGCTAGGGCTGTGATGTGGTAGAACTTTGTAAATTGTTTCACAGGAAATACTCCAGGAAGGCTTTATTAAGGGGTGGGAAAGGGGCAGTCCATCTAGGAAGAAGGAATAATAAGTAGATATGGAAAAGAAGAGAAAAAAAGTATCATATAAGCTAAGTTCAGGGGAGCCTGAATAAGCAATGATGGAAGAGGGGGCACAAACCAATGTGTGGGGGCCTGTGAGATGGCAAGGTTTGGGGTGTAATTTTAAGAGGATTGTATAGGTCTTGAAGTATAATTTTCAAAACTCCTTGAAGATCTGTGGAAAGGGAATTACAAAGTGCCAAGAGAATCTGAAAAGTGATTGGAGGATAGTGTAACAGCTAGTCACAGAGGAGTCTCACAGAAGGAGACTGTCAAGGGAGCTGGGAGAAGAGGGTGCATGGAAGTACAATTCTAGAAGCAAGATTAGCCACAGAATGGACGGTAGTACCAGACATGCACCTCGTCCATACCTGCGTGCTCACATGAACCACTTGGGGCACCTGCTAGGTGCACCCTCACACATGTATAGACACATCTCTAAAAAATAACCATGCAGTCAGTCCTAGAGCCCACTTGGAACTCACCCAGCTCGCTCCTACCTTGAATTGTCTAGAATCACCTCAGCAGCATCCCCCATATACCACTGGGCTGGAGGAAAGAACAGGGAGAACACGTTCCCTTATGTCCCTATGTAATAGGACAGTACCTAAGGCCAGCAGGAGCTGCACACTTGCATTGAGAAAACACCACACAGCTTCCCATTGATCTCCCATCAACCCAACCAACCAACCCATCCAAATCTCTGAATCTGCTCCCCACAGGCAGAATATAAATGAAGGACCTGTCATTCTCTTAAGGACACCATCATTGCTCCAGGAGGAGGCTTTCCCAGTCTTAGTTTTCGCCAAAGAGACATGGGAGCCTCAGTGTTAGTAAAAGTAGATGTGCCTTCTCTCTCCTTGGAACATCTTTGTCTCTACTATTGCAGCGCCACCATGGCCATCCAGCAGATCTCACCTTCCTAGCCTTGTTGCCTTCTATAAAGATTTCCTTATCTTGTGCATTTCTGTTATTTTAGAAGAGGCTATCCTTCTGCTCACACTATACCCCTAGACCTGTAATCTCTCACCCACAACACCCAGGGCATCCTCAAGCAGCTTCTCTTGGAACTGCCTCTGTACTTCAAAGCCTCCAGTCTTTACTGCCTTCCAGGCATACAAGCAATGCATGCCTGGCTTGGTCTCTTTCACCCACAGCCCATTGTAGTTCCCAGAACTAGACTAATCTCTTCTAGGAAACAACGTTATCACAACACATGGTCCCTCACAAAGAGACAACATTCTTTCTAGTTTTTCATGATTTTCACTTCATCAGACTTTCATTCACATGACCTGATGACAAGAGAGATGTTGGAAACTGTTGTTCCCAGAACTGGAAGTGCCCAATGGAGTTGCCCTTCACTCACAAAAGAAGTCATCATGGAAGCAGAGAGCTCCGAGAAAACTGTAGCAGGTCATAGAAAGGGTAAAGAACTTATAACTGTCTTGGTAACCATACTCCAGCTGGCTGCCACACCTTTTCCCCACAACCCTGGGGCCCTTCTCTAGTTCACCCACTCCTATTCTCTTCAGGGTGCTTCCATGCACTTCCTGAATCATTGTTGGTAAAAGTGACTTTGACCTCCCTCCATGAGCATCTAAGATTCTCTGACTGGGAAGCTGTAATCCTATAACAGCCTCTATTCTTGCTCCTCCTTTCAATGTCCATCCACATTGATCAGGTGTGTCTGAACTTTGGAATGGTTGGGGCATTTTTGTTTAGTTTTAAGAAACATCAGTTGGAAATCTCCTTTGATCGCTGTCTGGCCTGGAACTCATAACCCTCCTGCTTCAGCTTCCCTAGAGCAGAGCTTTCATGAGTCAATTCTATTAACCATTTACAACCCAGTAGGGGTTTCTCTCTCACATTCCGGCAATTTGGTTATTTATTGAATCTGAATGAGTCTCTTTTATTCATTTTTTTAATCAATTCTCTGGGAATTTCATATCATACACTCCAATCACATTAATTTCTCAGTTCTTCCATGTCTGACTCCCATCCTTATGACCAACCCCCACCCAAAAAAAAGTAAAAATAAAAAAAGGCCAGTTTGTGTCCTCTATGTACTCACTGGAGCATGGTCAAACTCTCGGTGGCCTGCTCCTTAAATGAAATTGAGTCCTTCCCTTCCTGAACCCATGTCAGAAGCCATCACCTATCTGCTTGCCTCTGAAGAACAGAAAACTCACTTTTCTACTCACTTCTGCTAGGGAACTGCGTACTCCCAATCTGTCTGCTTTCTTTTCTGCCCAAGGCACCACACACGGAAACCAGGGAAGTCATTCAGACTTCCATGTTTTAGTTTACATTTATAATTTTGTGTGTGTGTGTGTGTGTGTGTGTGTGTGTGTGTGTGTGTGTGTGTACACATTGTGTGTGGAGTACCCAAGCATACCATGTATGTGGAGGTCAGAAAACAACTTTGTAGAGTTGATTCTTCCTTAGTCACATTTATGTGAGCTCTGGGAATGAAACTCAGGTCACCAGCCTTAAAAGGTCAAGTATGTTGACCTCCTGTGCCATCTTACTGGTCATGATTTGTACTTATGAGGTATGGATGCAAAAATGAATGTCCCCTCTGGCCAACTAGGTTATAAGTTTCTCTAAGACAGTTAGTATTGCCTGTTTGATTTTGAGTTTTCCTTCTTGTATTTTTTTCATACCTTGTTTGTTGGACAGGATGTTTTTGACCATTGATGAAATAATGGGATATTTTTCTATGATCAACAAAAGCTAATCTGTATAAACCAGTACTTGTGTGCCTGTGAGGTAGTGCAGCATGCATGCTTTGCTCTCACCATTGTGAGAACTTGCACAATTGAAAGGCATCCTAGCAAGACTGTCCACCCAGGGCCTGAAGTCTGGGAGAGGTGTTTATTCAGTTTTGGACTCTTGCATGTGTCTGCATTCAGAGGCATTTCCTTCCATGACACATGCCACTAGGTGCCAGTGTTGTTCTACAAAAATGACCTTCCAAAGCTACAGGTGGTCCTCACTTTTATTAGATGCTCAGTCTTCCTCAATGCTCTGGATGTAGAGAGCTATTAGAGTAGCAGGTCCTGTGATGGAATGGACCACTGTAACTTCCTTCTGTACAGGTTTGACATCGTCATACCAAATGTTTGCAGAAATTAAGGAGGAGAAGAATAGTGCTTATAAGACTGGATTAAATCAATTCAGAGACAAGAAGGAAAGAGATGCTCTTGATGTTGCAGACTAGGTACCATCAGTTATTCATTGAGAAAATGGCAAATGAGCATGAACGTTAATATCCAGTAATCTTACTATATAAGCAACATTTCTTTTTTCTCTCTCCTTCCTTTCTTTTACCCCTTTATCCTCCCCCTTTCCTTCTTCTCTCCCTCTCTCTGTCTCCTACATGTCTACCTCCTTATTCCTCTTTCTCTCCCTCTCTCACTCCTTCCATCTCCCACTCTTGATTCTATTCTACTTTGAGCTTTCCAGTAAAAAATTTCCATGTGCACTAACTTAGAATGCAAGTGTGCTTGTTTCAACAGATCTTGTACCTGCATCAGTACACTGAAATGCACAGTTCAATTATAATCAATTACAGGCAAGTTGATACCAAACTTACTGGTGTTTCTAATAAATTCTTTGGCTGTGTGTTGTCCTGGTGTTTCAGTATGTACAGAACAGCCATAGATGCAGGAGCTGCAATGTGGATGCACCCAGTGGGGTTGGGCTCACCATGATACCTGAAGTATTTCATAATGTAGATAGAATAATTGTCAGTCTTTGGCTGACATTAAGTCCACAGTCCTGTTTCCCAGAGAAATACCAAGGCTCCATGTGTAGTCTTCTATGGACTAGATAGTTACACACATATTCTCAGACAGTTCCATTTATATAACCCTTTATCTCTACTTCTGCCTCTTCTTTTACCATAACTTACCCCTGTGCTTGTCTGCCAATGACTCCTTCTTGGCTCCTTCTCCTTTTACGTGCTTAAAAATATTTTGGAGTGGAAACTGGAGAGCCTTTTCTGCTCTTCCAGAGGAGCAGAGTTAAGTTCCCAGCAGCCATATCCACTGGCTCACAACTGCCTCCAGTAAGATGTGATCTAATATGCTATTCTGGCCTCTGAGGACCTTCACACACACATATATTGAGTATAGCCATACA
This sequence comes from Rhabdomys pumilio, assembly GCA_030674055.1. Taxonomy (NCBI): domain Eukaryota; kingdom Metazoa; phylum Chordata; class Mammalia; order Rodentia; family Muridae; genus Rhabdomys; species Rhabdomys pumilio. The sequence continues at coordinate 56,788,825 of JANHMN010000007.1, read as the reverse complement.
GACAAAAGACATGTACAAATAAAAATAAAAGCAAATCTGTGTGTGTGTGTGTGTGTGTGTGTGTGTGTATGTATGTGTGTATATATGTATGTATGTATGTATGTATGTAATTCATTCTAGATGATGCTTTAGCAAACATTTAAATAATTCCTCAGTATTGCTTCTTTGCCAGCTCATGTCCTCCACATGTTTTAGCCTTGCTAATATTTTCATGACTTTTTATAGATGTTAGGGATATGCCTCACACTCACTGCTTCCTGTACATCTGTCCATTAAAAATGGCTTACCTGAAGATAGCTAATAGACATCAGATACAAAAAATGTATAAATAGCTAATGGCTTTTTTGTTCTAACTCTGTCATAAGCTTTTCATTTCTAGTGTCTGGTATGTGTATGGCTCAGGCTCCAAGACAAGCAACTGACAAATGGGACCTCAAGAAATTGCAAAGCTTTTATAAGGCAAAGGACACTGTCAATAGGACAAATATTCAAAATTTATAAAGAACTCAAGAAGTTAGACACCAACAACACAAATAACCCAATTTTTAAAGGGGCTACAGAGCTAAACAAAAAATTCTCAACAGAAGAATCTTGAATGGCAGAGAAGAACTTAAAGAAATGTTCAAAGTCCTTAGTCATCAGGGAAATGCAGATTAAGACAAGAGGTTTCACTTTATACCCATCAGAATGACTAAGATAAAAAAAAAAAAACTCACAAAATGCTTGTAGGAAAGTGGAGCAAGAGGAATATTCCTCCATTGCTGGTGGGAATGCAAGCATGTACAACCATTTTGGACATCAATTTGGCATTTTCTCAGAAAACTGGGACTAGTTCTACCTCAGGACCCAACTATACCACTTCTGCGTATATACCCAAAAGATGCTCTACCATTCCACAAAGACACTTCCTCAACTATGTTCATAGCAGCTTTATTCATAATAGCCAGAAACTGGAAACAATCTAGAGGTCCCTCTACTGATGAATGGATAAAGAAAATGTGATACAACTACACAATTGAATACTATTCAGCTATGAAAAACCAAGACAGCATGAATTTTTCAGGCAAATGGATAGAACAAAACAAGAAGGAAGGTTCAAGCAAGGAAGCTTGGAATTCACTTGGAAGGGGGAATAAAATAGTCATTAAGAGGTAGATGGAGGAAGAGAACTGGGAGGGAGAAGGGTTGGTAAGGGGAATGGGGATTTCAGGATCAGGTATTGGGAGGGATAGGAGGGCTGGCCAAATAGCCATGAGAAAGAATGGAAATCTTCAACTGACTGGGGAAGAGGAGTGTGCTGGGGTCATCTCCAGGACTAGATAGAGACCTGGGGTAAGGGAGGTACCCAAGAATCAGTGGGATTTCCTTAGCTATGACTCTCAGCATTGGGGATATAGAACCTTAAGAGGCCACCTCTTGTAGGCAAGTAGAAACACCAATGGAGCAATAGGGGCACCAACCCACCCACAATACTTTTAACCCAAAATTTATCCTGTCTGCAAGAAATGTAGAAACAGTCTAAGGAAATGTCAAACAGTAGCCAGCTCAATGAGACCCACCCCATGGGGAAGCACCATTCCCATACACTATTAATGATACTGTATTACGCTTGCAATCTAGCATGGCTCTAAGGTGAGAAGCTCCACCCAGCAGCTGAATCAGACAAACGCAGACACCCACAGACAAACACTGGATGGAGCTTGGGGACTCTTATGGAAAAATAGGAGGAAAGACTGCAGGTCCTGAAGGCATTAAGAACTCCACAGGAGACCAACAGCTTCAACTAACCTGAACTCTTGGGGCTCTCGGAGACTTAACTACCAACCAAAGAATATACATGGGCTGGACATAGGCCTCCTTGCATATATGTAGAAGATTGTAACTTGGTCTCCATATGGGTTCTGAACAACTGGAGAGGAGGCTATCCGGAAAGCTGTTTTTATTTTTTTTTTTTTAGCTGGGCTGCTTTGTCTGGCCTCAGTGGGAGAGGAGGTGCTTAGCCTCACAAAGACTTGATATGCAGGGGGATGGAGGGGGAACACCTTCTTAGAGGAAAAGGGGTGGGGGAAATAAGAGAAGGGAATGTGGGAAGGGATAACCAGGAGGGGGCAGGGGGGCAGTGAGTGGAATGTAAAGTAAAAAGAAGAAGGAAAAGAAGGAGAAGGAGGAGGAAGAGGAGGAGGAGGAGGAGGAGGAGGAGGAAGAGGAGGAGGAGGAGGAGGAGAAGAAGAAGAAAAAGAAGAAGAAGAAGAAGAAGAAGAAGAAGAAGAAGAAGAAGAAGAAGGAGAAATAAAATTAAATGACAAAACAAAAAATGAAAGTATAAAATCCAATATAAATTCACCCAGTTTTTGTTCCAAATGGCTACTTGAACTAGATAGAAGTTCATTGAGTTGGATGGTCTGCGAGTGTGGTTGATCTGAGCATGTAATTTTAGTGGAAGTGTATTTTCTCATAAAATTTTTTCTGTTATAACACTCATCAAAAAACTGAGGGGGTCTTAGTCTTACTTAGGAGAAAATCTGAAAGGTGCTATTGTGGTCTTGGGAATTTAGTTCCAGACATTACACAGGAGATTTCTCATTTACTTGTGAATGGCCAAGCAGGTAATCACTTCACTTCCCAGCAGCCCTTTGTATTCTCCTCACGTTATGCAGACTGGTCTTTTAGAATAAACAACAGCTTAACTTTTAGTCCTAGTGTTGGCTTTCTTCCCTGTCTTTGGTTTCCTCATTAACAAGTTCATTTCTAAAGTAAAGGCTCAAGGCCTGTTCGACTCTGACAGATACACCCAGCCACTATCAGAGAGATACCCAGTGTGGGACATTCCAGTGGTGTGTATTACACATATGAAGACTAGTACTTGATATCTGCCTTATTTATCCTCAGATAGAGACAAATACTTTCAATGTTCAACTGGTAAAAAAGAAAAGGTTAGGAAATCAATATCACTAGCATGGGACATCTCTATCATGAGAGAATGGAGACAAGATGGAAGCTTCACTCTTGACAGACCAGCACTGTGTTCACTCTACAGGTTCATTTCCATCCCTCTCACTTGAGTACACAGATCTTGGTGTAGTTTACACCTCCTGTTCTCTTCCTAGATGATGTCAGACACTACTCAATGCATCTGGAATCTCTAATTCTCTCTGGAAGAGCTTAATATTCTTGCAAAGATGCAGCATGCATTTTAGGGACACAGTTTAGCACTCAGAGCATGTTTGCTAAGTAATATTTCTAAAATTAGTATTGAATTAAAGACTCTTATACTATCCTGCTCAGAACTCAGTACCAAAGCAAGGTAACTGACCTGTTAATCATCTTGACCCAAATATTCAATAATATATGTGTACATTACAATATTGTATTATAAATGGTACATATATATAAATATGGTTATCCAATTAAACCTCAACATTAAAAAAAAAACAGTCATGAGCATGCTATGGTTTTGCTGTGTAATTTAGTTGGCTAAATAAGTCACTAGGAAACAACCTCCTGGGGATGGGTGATAATCAAGAAACAGGGATCTATGAGAAGTGTTATAAAAGACTACCTGAGTACTCCACTAAGAGGCCCATTCTAGATCGTCATTGTGACCTGAACCTCCCCCAGAAGTCTCTTAGAATTTTTAGTATGTTGATTCTCTACCAATTCCAGTAACCTCCTTAACTCCCTAATCAAATACAATTCTAGCTCCATTTTTAAATATCCATCCTGTATTAATCCCCTTCCTTATGCTTTAACAAAACACCATGATTAAGGGCAGCTTGAGAAAGAGAGAGTTTAGAGCTTTAGAACACCATGATGGTGGAGCTCAGGCAATGTAACAAGGACCAGCCTTGGTGACTGGAGCAGAAATCTGAGAGCTCACATCTTAAGCCACAGGCAGGAAGCAGAGGGGGAAGGAGGGGGAGGGGAGGGAAGAGATGGAGAGGAAAACTGGAAGTAGGGCAGAGTCAAAGCCTACCCAGAATTACATTTTTTGTTCTGGAAGGCTGCATGACTCTCCTAAACCTCCCCAAAGAGTGCCACCAAGTGTTCAGACAGCAACAGTGGAGCCTGTGGTGAATATTCTCATTCAACCCACTGCACCTGATCTTATTTTCTTCCCTTCTCTTCTCTATGCACGATTCACTATCTGGCGTTTTTGTGCTCATTTCATTGGCGAATACCAATTTAGTGTTTGTTATACATGATAATTGGTTAGAGATTTTTCTTCTTTAAATGATTCTCAAAAAAAAAAAAAAAAAACCGATCTTCTTTTTTGTTTTTAATAAATCCATGTCCAGAAGACCCTTTTTCATTCCCAGTCCATAGGCACTCCCACAAACCTACAAACAGAACACAGGGTCTTGATTGCCACGTATCCTGCTGACATGTTAGGTCAGGAGTGTCTCCTGGAATTGCTTGCTTAGAGGCATGAATAATTTAGGGACCTCTCAGAAGTAAGGGGATTACGTCAGGGCAGGTGATTTAATGCTGAGTCACCTGTGCTGACAGAACTGTCACACCCTACTAGTTCACCTGCTCCCAAAGTTCCCTCGGGGAAATTCTGAGAACTGCTAAAGCTCACGCTGTTTCTGAGTAACTCATCACCACGGGAGACTCAGGGCTGGCAGGGTGGGGAGCTTGGCTAGTCCTGATGGGGTATTTGTCAATCAACACTACCATTACTTGTGGCTTTGTTGAAACCTGCAGGGGACTCACAGATGCACAAAAAGAATTGAAAGTAAAGGTGTTGGGGGTTTTGTTTGTTTTGTTTTTCTTACTGAAGTTAGGGCTTTGCAAGTCTTCTTGCAAAGACAAAAGAGATACATTTCTGAAAGTAAATCTGCATGCAAATACTTCATATACTAAGATTTATAAGGAAAACTGAGAATCTCACACCAAGCTCCCATTTGGAAGTGTTTATTTCTCTTTTTTTTGTTTGTCTCCTTGTTTGTTTTTAATTTTTATTGGTTATTTTATTTATTTACATTTCAAATGCTATCCCCCCTCCTGGTTTCCCCTCTGCAACCCCCCCATCCTACCTACCTGCTTCTATAAGGGTGTTTATTTCTTAAGAGCTAAAACTAACAAAAGTAAAGGGGAGCAGTTATCTTTCCTGCTATCACTAGACACATGAAAGAATAAGCTCTCTTTTGTGATTGGTAATTATTATCACATAAATGTGTATTTAGTTATTACATTTGTATGCAGAGGCTGTATTTAAGAAGAAACCTTTTTGCAACTAACCATTAAAAATAAGATTCTCAAATTACAACTCAATATCCCAGTTTCCATCACCATCAGTAGACTATGTTGTATTGAGAGATGGCAAAGCAAGTAGATGCACCGTCTATGGTCATTCACAGGAACTGTGAAGAATCAGCACTGATCTGTTGTGTGTCTTCTAAAAGCCCTTCTGATGGGAGCTGCACAGCAAACACAAGCTTAGCTTTCAGAGGCAATATAGGTTGACTGGCTTGAAATTTTGCTGTGGTTCCTTTGAGGAAATGAAAGGATTGGCCCAAAATACACTCCTCATTTGTGATGTATCATCGGACTGGACAGACACCATGAAATCACTCCTTGAGACTCTAATCCATCCTCTGTGGGAGAGGTGGATTCTTTAACTTCACACTCAAAATTTACTATTCATGTTGTATAAATGATGCCATACCTCTCTTCATTGTTGAGCGCCATGTGTTGTATGAATGCACCACAATTGGTTTATCCAATATGTTACTGGAAGACAACTGGGTTGCTTGGGAAGCTATGATCCGAGGTATGAAGCATTTCTGTGCAGAATTCTGTATGAAGAGTTTTCCTTTGGCACGCATGAACATGCTAGGTCATGTAGGAACTGTACATACTTGCCTACAAGAAACGGGTAGGTGACTTTGCAGAGTAGTCGAAGTTGCATTTCATTTGTCAGATAAGTAAAAATTTTCTGGTTATTTCTTCCCCGAGAAGGCAGTCAACTCTTCCATCATCAACACTTGGAAATCATCGCTCTCCTCCATTGCTGTTTACAACTCTGAGGAGAGCAGGCTACCTTGAGCCCTTCATTTCTGAGCACATTGCTCCCTTCTGTCCATCTGTTTTATCCTTTAGGTTACTAGCAGATCAGATAGTCTTACTTCTCCCCTTCCTCCTCCTTCCCTTTCCACTAAACTCTAAAAAGTTTCAGACTTATTTCAGTCATTGTCGTGACCCACGACCCCAGATGAATAAACATAATTCTAAAAAACTTGATTACTTCTTCAAAGAATTAATTGTGGTCTTTCAGCTTCAAGGCATAAACACGCAGACACTTTTCCACATTCTCTCTCTCATTGCATTCTCTATATTACCATAGGATAGGGAGCCCACTTAATCCTCTCATTCTGCCAGGAGGTCAAGGCAAGAAGTGAGGCATTAGATGGAGCAATGTTTCCGACATCCACACTTAAGCGCTCTGACTTTATAACTCAACAGCACGTTTCTTTATTGCACTTATAACAAGGGGAAAATTAGTTTCTAAGTTAATTGAACCTCACTGAGAAAACTAGTTCAAGAATGGCTTTCATATATAAAAACAGGAAGCAGCACAACTGTGATGACTGTCTATGTAATGGTGCTGTGATGATCACTAAAACCAAAGACAACTTGGAGGAAGGAAGGGTTTATTTTGCTTACAGGTTCCGTAGTCCATTACAGATGGAGGACAAAGTTAGAACTCAGGACAATAACCTAGAGGCAGGAATTCAAGAAAAGGCCACAGAGGAAAGCTGCATGTTGGCTTATTCCTCACGTGTTTGATCACTTATACAGTCCAGGACCAATTGCTCAAAGATGGTATTGTCGAAGGTGGGCTGGACCCTCCAACATCAGTCAACACAGTCCCTTACAGACATGCCCATAGGGCCATCTAATGGAGGCAGGTCTTCAACTCAGGTTCTTTCTTCCCAAGTGTGTCAAGTTGACACTCAAGATTAGTCATTTCATGGACACGGAATCAAATTGAGTTAATTGACTGAGCCAGTGATCGACAAAACATTCTCACATTCTGGAAGACAAAGGTGAATATTTTCATTACCCTGAATATTCCAATGGTTGGTAGAAGTGGAGGTGTACAAAAGAGTTTAGAGGGACGGGTATGACCATAACTCACCATATATATATATATATATATATATATATATATATATATATATATTATATATATAAAATATTTATATCACCATAAAATATATATAAAATATATATATATATATTATATATATTTATATATATATATTATTAATATATATATATTATATATATTTTAAAGAATGTATTCATATATATACAATGATATATCATTTAATATATCAAATTTTATATATCATTTTATTATATATCAAATATATCAATTATATCAAATATATATACAATCTTTAAAAGAGATAATTTAAGGGCTAGAGAATTAGTTGTATTTTTACTGTTTTAACCTATCAAGATGATATGTAAACTAATAATACCAATGCTTCCTAAATTGTAGAAATATCATCTCAACTTTATCACATATTTGTATTGGTGTTATTTGAAAGTATCAGGCAACCCTCCAATAGAAGATATAATTATTTAGGTTTTAGAAATCGTCTACTATTTATATAGAAAGTTTCACTTAAATTTTGCATGAGCCACTCCATGGCCTTAGCAGCCTTCCCTGTTGAGTGTATCATGACCGTCTTCTCATCATGAGCTTCTTTCCCTTTACTGAAAAATAAATGTTCCTGTATTTATTTTTATACCTGTAGAGGGATACAGGTATATGAATATGAATATTAACCAAATTTATCAAAATTGTGTGTGATTTTTTTTATTGTTTCATGTTGAAGATATTTCACTATATATCCTTTTTGGCAAGCCTGAATATGTAATCTGTATGTTTTTAATATATACATATATGATCTCTCTCTCTCTCTCTCTCTCTCTCTCTCTCTCTCTCTCTGTGTGTGTGTGTGTGTGTGTGTGTGTGTGTGTGAGTGTGTGTGTGTGTGTGTGTGTGTGTGTGTGTGTGTGTGTAGTTAATTTTTAGGGCATGTGTGATGTTTATATTGCTTCATGCTATAGGAGAAGCTATTTCCTTGACTATATTTAAAGCAGTTTAATTTGAAAGTTTTCATGTCTTCCTCCCCGTGCCCACTCTCTCCTACCTGTTCTCATCTCCTCCTCTCCCCACATCATTCCTCTTTGCTCCATATAGATGATTTTACTTTGACTTCCATGTGCTATATATGCATATGACTTTACATGACTATGTAAACTCTAGGAACTCTCCCATGTGGACAGAAAGATACCCTTACCCACTGCTTGTAGAACTATTAATTAATATGAAAATCAGGATGGAGGTTTGGTAAAGATACTGCACAAATCATATGACCCAGCTTTCCCGTTTCTGGGTATTACCCTAGGGCCTCCAGGTTGTATATCAAAGAGACATGGAGACGCTTGCCCTTCAGCATTCATTCTGGGCTTGGGTCAGCACAGCAACCATGCACTGTTGGCCTGCCCTGGCTTGCTGTTTCCCAAAATATTCTGATAAAATTCTAATTTTGATGTTTTGGTTTTTAGCTTTGATTTATTTTTATTTATTTCCAATTTGATCTGGGCCATTCTTTTATAAGATACAACTTCAGGAGGCTGGAGAGATGGTTAAAAATGATTAAGATGGTTAAGCAACTAAGAGCACTTGTTGCTCTTGCAGCGGACCCAGCTTCAATTTCCAGGAACTACATGGTGCTTCCAGGAATCCATAAGTCCAGTTTGATAGGATCTGATGCCCTCTGTGGGCTTCTGGTATGCTCATAGTATACATACATACATGTAGGCAAAACACTCATTTACATAAACCAGAGTAAATACATCTAAAGAAAAAATTTCAGTTACCTCTAAAAGTTTTTAAATGATTTCTATTTCTGGCTTTGCCTTACTGGTTTGAAACAAACCAACTGGCACTAACTCAGCAGCTAGGCCAAGCCCAATTGCATGGAGGAGCCTCTGGCCGGAGCCTGGCTTCTTGGTTGTCTTGTGATCGATCAGTACCCTGTATACCCATTCCTTCATGTACTGTTAAACAAGTAAAACTCAGTAAAGGAAATGACATCCTGCTGTGTACTGTGAGGAAAGTCTTCTTACCCATACTTGCAGAAACAAACATCTTACTGCGGATTATCGAAACTGTGGTTACCCCGTGTTCCAACTTTCCTAGAATGTGGGCATTCTGGAAGCACACATTCCAGATTCACAGTGCTGTCTTGCGCTCATTAGCTCAGGTTACTACAACTAAAGCGATTTAAGTAAGTTGGCAGGACAGCATGTGTTATTCCCCCTTTACAGACAATAAAATTGATTCTCCAAATAGCAAACACCAGATTCAGGTTTTTAGATGACACCTTAATTGTTTTCCTTTTTGTGCTACAAATCAAGCTAATTATGTTAATTTACCCTTAAAAAGAAGAAGGAGAAAGAGGAAAATCAGGACCAGGAGGAGGAGGAGAGAGAGGAGGAGGCGGAGGAGGAGGGAGAGGAGATTTGGGGGAGGGCGTAGTGATTTCCTTTCTCCTAGCTACAGAACAACACAACTCTTCATTCATTTTTAAGCCTGTTACTAGGCATTGCACTTTCAGGATCAGATGCTTTCAATAACAACACAAATTTTGTGCCATGATTCGGATGAATGTCACAGGGGGACATTAGCCAAAAATTCCCCAACACTTATGAAACAGATTTATCAGTTGTCTTAGCCTTTTAACATCAACAGACCAAACAATGGGGGCTGATGGCATGCGGGTCTAAGGAACTTAAGCCCCCTGCACTGGCTCCCGGAAATCCTCATCTCAACAACCCCCTGCAGTTGTCCCTTTTCTCAGCCTCTGACTGACAGATCCTTCTCCCTCTCAATGTGTGCCTGCTGTCCCTTGTCCCTCGATGTGGCAGCATGCTCTTGCTGCTCTCCTAGCTCTCTGTCCTTTTCTGGCTCATTCCTACACAAGCTTTTCTCTGGGTCTTCTTCTTTTCACACCCTCCTCTTTTGTCAGGGTCTCCTTACTGAGATCATTGTGTTTCTTTGCTTATGTCACCTATGGACTAACTTTATGTCTGTTAGTTGTTCTAAGAAGTTTGACCGCAGCTCAGAATAGACCACTCCAGACCACACGGTTCCAAGGGGGAGGAGGTTTATTCAGGAGATAGGGCAAAGGTGGGGAGAAGAAGGTGGAAGAAGAGAGAAGAGAAGTAGAGGTAGAGGCCGGCCATGACCACGTGGAGAGAGAGGAAGGGGGGGAGGGGACAGAGAAGCAAGAGGGTCAGAGAGGGTAAGAGAGTAAGAGATTAAGAGAGTGAGGAGGGGGCAAGCAGCCCCTTTTATAGTGGGCCAGGCCTACCTGGCGGTTGCCAGGTAACTGTGGGGAGAAGCATACCTGGCTGTTGCCAGGTAACTGTGGAGGTGGAGTTTAGACAGAATACTAACAATGTCTATGCACTCTCTGTCTATCTTTAGCATGATCTTGACCTGCTAGGCACTTTTCAATCCAAGCTTTATCTAGTTTTTACATGTTTCCATCACTCAGGAATCATAACTACCTTCTACTGCCCATGGGCATTTCTACCTGGACATTCATATTGGGGTCATGTGAGGACTTCTTTGTCATTTGCCTAAGAGATGGCTTTCTCCTAATACTACCACCAAGAAGCATCCAGATCTGTTTCCATACTATAGAGCATCATCTAAACAATACCGAGGAAGAGGAGGACGTCCCAGGGAGGAACTGGAATGGTCCAAAGCCCCATGCATGCAGCAGGCAGGATGCCTTGCAGCTTAATAATGAGTGATGGTTCCCGAAAACATTTGGGTAAGAAACAGAAGTGAAAACTTTGAGAACAAGGAATTTCCAGCAGAAGGAAGATTAAGACTAAAGATCAAGTTGTTATTAGGTCACTTAATGTAGGAAATAGGAGACAGAAATAAGTAATTAATTCGAAAGTCTAACCTAACACCAGTAGTTTGAGCAATGGAAAAAGTACGAGATGAGAGTGAATGAACGTGTGTGTGTGTGTGTGTGTGTGTGTGTGTGTGTGTGTGTGTGTGTG
>JANHMN010000007.1:56758998-56777712 GCA_030674055.1 Rhabdomys pumilio | reverse complement strand
TGTGTGTGTGTGTGTGTGTGTGTGTGTGTGTGTGTGTGTGTGTGTGTCTGTCTGTCTGTCTGTCTGTCTGTCTGCCTGTCTGTGTTGGGAGTGGAGGGAGAGAGGGGATTTAGAGCACTACAGCAGTGTCAAATTGAATACTTTTAGTCATATTTTTATAAATTTTGTTGCAAAAGTAGAAACAGAATGCCACTTGCATCCTGCCATAGTTGAAGATCTGTAGAGTATGATTAGAAGTGATGGCACATGTTACTAAATGGAGCAATCAAACAAGTAACCAATGGCTGGTGTCGTGCATCAAACTAGAATTCTTCTCATGCCCTGAACAATACCTGTGGGTTCACAGCTCCATAGCTAGGGTTCAAAACAGGAATAAAATCACTATGGAAGATGAAAGAGTTGCTAGGACGGCTTCCTGTTCAAAGTCGCTCTCTCCTAGTCAGAGCCCCACAGCCTTTCTATCCTGGAATTCATCAGTTAAGCTGTATTTTCGTGTTTTACTCAAGACATAGAGACACTTCCAGTAAAATTAAAGCACCTTTATAGACTTTGCCATCCATAATCCCTTCACAGCTGTTAGCAAGCCCTTATCTTTTGTTTCTTTGGTTGCTAATGAAAATTACTTAAAGAGACTAACCCACTGTAGCAGTAAGCTTTCCTGGGAATATCAGTAATAAACCATGAATGGATTAACCCAGAATAGAATTTAATTCTCTATCAAGTAAAAGGATTCTGGGAGAAGGAAGTTGAATGGTTTAATGGTTCCAGGGGCCCCAGCATCCTCCTTTCTGTGCTGTTATCCCTAGCTCCTGGCTTCTACATTTAAACATTACTCACGAATCAACTTGGGTGCCAGCATGTCACCATTGTATCTACTAAGACACAGAATGAGGAGACGGGGAACCAGAAGAGCCTACTCCTTTTAAAGATGGGTTTGTTTTTCTGGAATTCCTACCAGACAAAGCAGAGTCTCTGAACTCATTACTACCCAGTCACAAGGACAGGTGGCTCCCTAAGTGGCTGTGTTTAGCCAGAATCTGGAATTCTGTCACCAGACAGGTGAATGGATGACTGAAGTCACATGATCTCTATCATTTTGTGTTTTTTTTTTTTTTACACATGTTTTGTGGGTTTACTTCCTCCATGTTGGAAAGGTTGCCTATCCTGGGTTACATGTACTTTTGTAGTTTTATCACTTTAAGACATGGAGTCTCTGAATACTTAGTTCATTTCTATGGGAAAAAGTTTATTCAAATGCATTTTCTCTTACAGTTTCATGATTTGTCCTACCCATTTGCAATCTTACATCCACTGAGAGTTTTAGTATATGGTGAAGTGTTGAAATAAATAGGTTAATATTGAAGAGGCCAGCTGCCTTCCCAGTGCATTGGTATTACAGTCCTGATTGTGAGTGTTCACCCTTCTGCATACCAGCACCGTGAGCCACCCCAGCCTCCTGCATTGGCCTCCCAAATGTCCTTCCTGCTCCATTCCTGTTCCCCCAGCAAATCCCACACCCAAACCACAGACGCACTCTAAACAGAACTCAGACATGATGGCTCCGTGAGAACCACACTGTTTGACTTCTCACACTGAAAGAAACAATTTCCACAATCCTGCTCACAAGACACTCTGAGATGAGGGCACCTTCAGAAATTCCTTCCCAAGGCCACCCTGGTTCCCTTACCACACACCTGTGCTGCTGTGGTGCCAACCTCAGGCCCTCGCCAAGAGCCAGCATCCCCCACTGTTCTCTCCAGGAAGGCTGGCTACTTCAGAGAGCTTCCAAATCCTTCAGATTTCTTTCCTGTTACACACACTCACGCACATACACTTGCACACACAGTCACAATGCACACACACATACTCACACATAGACTCATGCATGTGTATGTAAAATGCATGCCTGCGTGCATGCACATTTAACTGTTTTATGGTTTTCTGCTATTGTGGAAAGAATCTTTTCATTGACATGTTGAGAACTAATGGTGGGCTCCTACATAGAAAACATATGTGTCTGTGCGTTTATTCTTAACTAGCTACACTTTACTGTACTCAGAGATTAGCCACAGTAGCTTCTGGATTTCCCCCAAGTCTTCCTGCATGGCTACACCATCCCCTGCAAATGACGATAGTTTTATTTTCTTTCTTTTCATAATTCGATGTATTTGTACATTGCTGATGTGTTTGATTTCATTTCCTAGACTTTTCAGAGTGATGTTGGAAATGTTACTGACAGAAAAGACCAGAACATGTCCACTGTGGCATTGCTGCTTTAGGGAGCTGAGGCACTGCGCTGCTGCAGGATAAAGTGGAGGGGAGAACGCCTTGAGTCACATACAATACAGATGTGCCAACCCCAAGTGGAAACATCAGTTTCTAACACTAGGTTCCTTCCTTTGCTGTTTTGGGTAACCTGGCCTCCAAACTGTGTGCAGTGTTCAAAGCTGTTCACACCTGCCGGTGTGCAGGGCATTCCCTGGCTGTCTGGTCCAGAAACTGCTTACACATTGATAAGAATGCTTTTCTTCATTCATGAAGGCTGTCAGGGACAGCAGCTCTTTACACAATGTACCACGTCATGGGAAGTTCAAAGGTGCTTCCTGGAAATATAGTGTAGTGGCAAAATAAATTCTAGAAGTGTTAGGATACGCAGCATCTAATTGTTCTTTTGTAAGTTGGGGATATCCTTAGAGGCTGGTATTGTGTCCAATCAGGGTGAGTCAGTCATGAAGAAGGAAGTGGTGCACACGGACTTTCCACACTCTGTGAGCAGACAAGCAGCCCACACCCACTAGCAGCCTCTGTGGCTGAACAATGTGCTGGAAGACTTTAATAAAATGTGGGAAGAAGGCAATTAATGTGGGATGAGAAGGCACTCATGAGCCTACAGCTTCCAAAGCACAACTGGGAATGACTTTCTATGCCTTCCCCTCCAAATGACTCTGCAGTCCTACACGATGGGCCCATTTGGCTGACACCCATGGAGAAAATACTACAGTTACAACAGAGTTCAAGGAGAGTTGCAGAGAAGCCCACCCCACCCCAACCTCTGCCTGTGGCTCCAACATACCCCTCCTGATGAAAGTGGTGGGACACCTGTTTACGTGTCTGTCTCCATGGCTACGCTAACTGTGAATTATCCCAAGCTATAAATCCTAAGCTATTTATATGTTCAACATTGTCAATGAAAATGAAAATGAAAACAACTGCAGGGCCTGGAGGGATGGCTCAGGAGTTAAGAGCTCCTGCTGTTCTCACAGAGGATTCAGGTTCAATTTCCAGCACTCACATGGCAGCTCCCAGCCATCTGTCACAGTCCTAGGGGATCTAGCACCGTCTTTTGCCCTCTGCAGGTGGCAGGCACTCACATGGTGCACCAACGTACACTCAGACAAAACGTTCATACATGTGAAATAAAAATAAATCGATCGAAAAGAACCAAAATAAAACCTGAAACACCAGAGCAGAAAATATCTGTATAGATGCTAAATACCTGTGAGGATTTAGGCACAGGTACAGTGCCATGGGTAACTGCTGAGCAAGAAAAACCATCATGGCAGACTTCCCTGTGAGACGTTTTCAGATTGAGTGGTGGAGAAAGAAAGGAAGGCAATGGAAGGTGAACCTTCACAAGCCAGGATGACAACAGTACTGCTATGTCAATCAAACTTGTGGGTTTCCTTTCCTCTCTTTTCTTTTTCTTTTCTTTTTTCTTTCCTTTCTCTTCCTTTTCTCTCCTTTTATTCCTTCCTTTCTTCCCTCCTTTCTTTTATCTTCTCTGTCTACGAATGTCATAGACAGTGGTTAGAATAGTTCACCCCATTCTCACATCTGTGATTACATGAAAACTGAGGCCTGTGTTGCTGACCCATAAAGAAGTACCTACTGGGAAGTACTATGGGCCTAAGAAAGGGCCGACTGTGGCCAGCTCTTTGCTAGTATAACTAACTGATTCTGGCCAATTCTTCTAGCAAGCTTGCTTTATGCACTACTTCAAGGGAAGCCAAAGTCATAGCAACAAAACTGTTGCCCCAAGATCCTGGGCAATTTGATGTGGAAAATAAAGCTTTGAGCCACGTTCATTTCTTTAAACACGTTAAGAAAATGCCAGATAAACATAAAGGAACAGAATGTTTGCATCTTGTCCAAATAAGAAGCTGACTTTTCTCGTGAGTGTGAGCACTTGGCAGGAAGCACAGTGTACACACTTGGGCAGATTTAATCCAGTATGCCATCTTCTCACCCAGTAAAAGGAAAATCTCTTACCACTTTATGTGTAACCCACAAATAAATGGGATATGATTTGGCATCTTCTGTTCCCTCTGGAGAGTGTGGACAGGAAGGTTGTGATAAAGCACATTCCACAGAGGAGCTGAGCAGACTGGAAGCTCAGCTGTGCTGGCATAGGGTCCAGAGAAGTTTGCCTGTCATCTCACCAAATTCTAACAACACCTGAAAGAGGTCCAAGGACTCTTGAATGGACAAATAAAAAACAGTCAGCTCCTGGAAACACCAATTCCTACAGCCAGGTTCTCTGCCCATAGCCAGAAGCCTACAGGAATGGTAGAGTCTGAACCTTTGTGGAGAGCTCTCCATTCTTGCAAAGGAATTGAACCATCATCATCAAAGACAATTAAGTAAAAGTTTGATGCTATTGAAAGTTGACAGTGGTCTTAAGAGTTCATCGAGAATCAGTCATTATGAAAAGTATTTAAATGTCTGGTCATTGTTTTAACTAAATCATTAGTTGTCAATTACAATAAAATAAAGGCAAATCCTTGCAAGGAAACATTTTTACCTAATAATAAAGGCAGAAACAGTTATAAAATAGATGTACTTGGATCAGGATGTAACTCAGGGGCCGAGTATTTGCCTCTTAGATGTGAAGCCCTGGGCTCCATTCCTAGTCTGGGAATGAATGAATGAATGAATGAATGAATGAATGATGCTAAAATTGTACATCCCAAATTCTCTACAAACAAAGATAAAAATCAAGGCCAAACTGGACAGAACTTGAATAGGTCCCTGAGGGGCAAAGTGGGTATATCTAGTCTGTTAACAGCTCTTTTGGAGCCAGTGTCATGGCTCATCAGATAAAGGCACCTGCCTCTAAGTTTTGTGATCTAGATTTGATCAATGGGACTTACATGGCAAAGGAGAGAACCAACAAGTTGCCCTCTGCCCCCGACGTGCATCTTCCTGGCACAAATGGGCTACGGCATGCACTGGGTGTGTGTAAGGAGAGATCGGATACTAAAGTTTTATTTCCCTATTGCTTCTTGATTTGTCAGTAAAGAAAGCCAGGGGGCCAATTGCTTGACAGGAAGTATAAGCAGAACTTCCATGTTCCAAGAGGAAAGGGAAAGGAAGGAGAGGTTTTGCTATCATGTTTTGGAGGAAGAAAAGCACAACATTCATGTAAAGCCTGGGCGGTGGGCAAGGCTAGGTCCTGAGGCCTCTGCTACAAGAGGATGGCCAAGGATGTTTGACAGGGGCCAGGTGGAACTAGCCATTAAGTTTAAGGCAGATGGAGAGACAGAGATAACAAATTGGTAAGGGCACGCTTATCCAAACAGGAGATATCTGTGCCCAGCAATTGTGCCAAGAAGGCAACTCATAAGGAATTACCTATATGTGTGTCTCATGTCCTCAGATACAAGGGTCTCAGGAGTGAGCTAGTAGTGCAGTCACCTCCTTTTCAGGTAAACAAACGTGAAGCCGAGAGGAGTCAAAGCGTGGTCCACCCTGTCAAAGAAGATAGTTTTTAAAACTGCATGCAATGGGTGTGGATGCACACATAGACAAAGAGAAATGAATACACGAATGTTAAAAAATTACAAAATTATGAGATAGTGAAAAATATGTAAGGCATCTCCTGGGAAACGATGACACTCAAGTAAGACAAAAAAGATATCTTTATTGGCACAAACTCATAACCCAGGGTGCCTTCCTTTTGAAATCCAGTTTTCCCACCCAAAACATGGCACTGCCTACAAAGATGACTGCCTGACATGTCAACACAGTAAGATCCACGTGAGGAGAGAACAAGTCCTCTGTAAACAAAATGAACCAAAAGGATTTAAAAGAAAAATCTAGAAAGCTCAAAAGAAAATGGAAAATTTGAATTTACTACATACTGAATGCTTCAATGGATCTGTGTAAAGTGATACATAGACATTACCTTCACATTATTGCTAGCCCAACAATGAAATAAAAAGTTTTAATATATGCAAGGGCAGTGCTATTTTATGCAAAATACAGAAGCACCTCAGATTAAGGACTTATGAGATCCTCGAACCTACTCCTGGTTCTGAGGGCTGATCCTATTAGATAACTATGTTCTTCCGTATCGTTCAGATCCATGGTATTATTTCTAGAATATCCCTTTATTCCCCGTGTACAGGAGCTTCTCTGGTTTGATATGGGCTAGGTGGATCTCTGCTTCAGCTATCCTCTCTAGAAAGACATCAGGGAATCCCAGACCTTGTGCCTGTAACACCCAGCCCTGTCTGTCATCACGTCCCATGGCTGTGTAGTGGAATGTGAGATTTTTGACAGTATGGGTCACCCCCACTACGTGACAGCTCTGCAGATGGACAGAGTACTGCCATGGAAACTATGAGCAGACCATACAAGTTCCAACAGAAATACTGTAGAAATATATGAGCCAGATGTGTGTCTAGACACTAGGAGATCATGACCGGGATCCAGATTCATACATCCAATTGTCATCAATCCTCCATCCTGAGTCTACAGTCACAGAGAGAATGGCTGAGAAGTGGACAGAGCCAGCATTCATGCACTACCGGGCCATCCCACTTGGCCCACTGGAAAGTCCAACATTGCTTCAAGCACATATGTTGAAAGAAGATTCAACTCCATTCTTGAATACTCTCCTAGGAAGAATGAGTGGCATTCCTAAATGGGGGGAAGGGAAGACCTCCCACTCATGGCTAGGCAGAGGCTGCAGGAACCAGGCATTCTATAAAGAAACTCTCTATGTCCTAAATATGGACTTAGGAGGTTGTTTTGACCTGAATCACAAAATAATGTGATAGCATTGAGATATTTGTGACACTGCTGTCAGGTCCCCATCAGCTGGGAAAGCTGGAAGCTACTTCACTGCAGCAGGAGATTGCTGCATCTTGTTCTCTTTTCCCTGGGAACTTCAAGAATCATTTCCTGTCTCTAGGCATTTTCTCAATGGAAACATGGGAATGATGTTTCTACCAGCAGAAATGTTATAGCTTCTTGGGCTTTTCTTTAGTTAAGATCCCAATTAATCACCTTTCCTGCTGTTACTGTCCATACAGTCTACAGCAAAGTACTTGAGTTCAATGATAAGAAAGAGACTTGCTGAAATGAACTAAGAAATAACTACATACTCATCAACTTTTGGGCATTCTTGGGCTGTGGAACACATTTAAGATGTTTCCCTTGTGTCTCATAAGGATCCATGGAGGAAGGGGACAGGCAGATGGTCTTTTCTGTCTCTTCCCATTAGCATTTTCCTATGTGTTTGATACATATGACTTTTTTTTTTTTTTTTGTCTAAAGAAATAGGAAAATCCAAGTAGTTTGGAAATCATGATGGTTAATTTCTTTCAAATAAAAGACACCTGGAAATAGAAAATCTAAAGATCAGGGGACGTTTCCACAATTTCATTCAAAACCCGAATCCTCCAAGCTATAGAATATGGCCTCTGTCTTCTAATGTGTCTCACAAAACAACATGGCTGCTGAGTTTGGAGGTCACACCCTCTCAGAAAAGGCCTTTTCCAAAGGCTTATGCTTATCTGGATTCAAGCATGAAGAATAATTGCATAATTGGGATATTATAGCCCAAAGTCAAATGTGCATTGAGAAGAGGACACGTGAAATCCAGCAGGAATGAACCCTCACCACAGATTGCCAGCTGGAATCCAGAACTCTGGTCTTCAGAGAGGCTCTGTCTAGGGAGTCTAAGCAATATATCTGCTCCCACCTGAAGATGATCTTGAACAGTGTTATGCTACACTGAGGTAAGCTCACTAAACAACTAACAGATGGTTCAATGCAAGTTATGCCTAGGAAATGAAACAGCTGCTCCTGTCCTGCAGCACAGTGGTTCAGTAAGCCAGTAGCCGGTGGTTTGAATGGGAATGTGCACCATGGGCTCATAGATCTGAATTTTTGGTCACCAGGAAGTAGCACTATTTGAAAGCATTAGGAGGTGTGGCTAGTGGGTACTGTGGTTTCAAAAGTCCAGGGCTGGCCCATTGGCTCCCTGTCTTCCTGCTACTTATAGATCCAGATGTAGAACCCTTGACTACCTCTCCAGCACCATATATGCCTTTGCCGCCATTCTCCCCACCATAATGATGATGTAGTAAACCACTGAAAGAGAAAAAAAAACAATTAAACATGTTATTTCTATAACAGTCATGGTCATACTGTCTCTATTCACAGCAGTAGAACACTAACTGAAAGAACACTATGATACCTCTGACTGTGCCACATTTCCCTGTTCATGAAGAGAAAAGATACACCCAGCTTAGGATAACCAATATTCATCCCAGGCTCTACAAGGATGATAATATGACCCGGAAACCTTTGCTGCTCAGCTCACATTCAGAACCATTCTCAGCAGAGGATTCCACATGGGGCTACCAATTACATGCTAAGCACTGTTCTAGGACTTTGCACAAACAGACTTGGCTGATTTTTAAGAACAACCTCAGGGGAAGGTAATTACTGTCCTAGTTTAAATGAGACTGAGCAGAGAAACATTAAATATCATACAGGAAAGCCAGGAAGCTGAGTTTTATCCAGAAATGCCAATGTACACTATTGGCACATGTGAGACCCTTCGGTACCCCATGGAGCTGTTCCTGGGAGTCACAGTCATAACTAGTGGTGTACACTAGGATTCAGTAGCTGGGCAACCTTTGCAAGGATGGAGGAACGCTTTTGTTGGATCAGTGAATCTCAGATACCTCTCTTCATGTGCACAAATATCTACTGATACCCTCATAGCACACAGGTGGCACCTCCTACTTTCTAACTGTAAGAAAGATTTCTTAACTGATACAATGCGTTATTTGAATGTCCTCCTCTTGAAAAGACTGCCATCATGAGCAGCACAAGCAGCAGATTTCTCAGGAATTGTACCAAGTTTTGTGGGGCCGTCAGAACTCCAATATTCATTGCTCAGAGACTTTGGGCAGTGTTGAATGTGATAGCTGGATGCTTGGTAGTGGGAGCAGTGCCACAATGGTTGTCTCGCACCGGAGAGGCTCATCACCTGGCCCTTGCCCAGATCAAGAGGCTAGCACCTAAATGGTCTCAGTTTGGTAACAAAATCTGTGTAGTTCTCAGAGAGCCATTGGTCCTTAGTCAACAAGGAAAGTCTGGAAGAGCTGGTTCTGATATCAGTAAAGGAAGAAGCAAGAGAATGAATTAAGGCAGCAGCAAACAGGAAGGACAATGAACAAAAGATGAATAACCCATCAACCCATCTTTCTTCCATCACTGGTTTTTTTTTTTTATTTTTTTTAAATTTGAACCACTATTAGAAGGCTCCACCCACATTTGGAGCAGGTCCTTTCACATCCACTGGGGCAACCAGGACAACTTTCCAGGAGCAGCTGTCTACTCAGGTGATTCTTATTTGTGGAAAGTTGCCTTTAAATCCATCTATCATGGCACTTGTTACTTGGATGGTGGCTGTGGCCAAGGTAATCATGATATATGCTCCTGAAAGTACAGCCCTGGGATCAGTAGAGGGCCGGCCCTCTAATAAGCTCATCAAAAACTTGGGTTCTCCCCATATTTAATACCTGATTAGGATCATTCCTTATTCCAGTAAGTGGATCCTTCCCTTTCACCTATGCATAAGTATTCCTAGTTGTAGCGCGCCATAGACACTCAGCAGAAAGTTACTTGGCATTCAAATTAAAAAAAAAACAAACAAACTTCAAAATAAAAAGTAAAATGAACACGAGTTAAATAAATTTGTAGTGTACAGGGTTATATCTTCCCCCCCCCCCTTTTTTTTTTACTTTATGAAGATACTGTTTTAAAGTTCCATGGGCCCGCTCCAATCTCTTGTCCTTGACAATTATAAGGAATCTCTGGAATATGGGTAATGTTAAATTGCTGCTAAAGAGTCTCAAATGTTCGACTACCATAGCCAGTTCCATTATTTGTTTATTTGTTTTCTTTTTTTTTTTCTTACTATGGGGTACTCTATTTATCTACATTTTAGATGTTATTCTTTTTTCCCATTCCCCATCCCCAGAAACTCCTTAACCCATCCTCCACCATCCTATTTCTATGAGGGTGTGCCCTCACCCACCCACCCACTCACAACTCCCCTCCCTCAAATTTTTCCTCACTGGGGCATCCAGCCTTCAAGGGACCAAGGGCTTCCTCTCCCACTGATGCCTGACAAGTCCATCCTCCTATACAAATACAGCTAAAGACATGGGTCCCTGTTTGTGTTTTTTTTTTCCTGCAGGATGCTAAAGGAGAATGGTGGCTGCCAGAGTGATGGATGAGACATGCTGATGCCAGGACAAAGAATGATGCTGACCTGTGAGCTTGCTGAGTGCCCTGACAATGGTGACTGAGAAGATGTATTGGACATAAGTTCCTGACCCACCATTGCTTACATATACCTGTGATGGGACAAGCTGCCTTGCCTCAAGTTCTTAGACCTTGTGAAACAGAGAATCAAAGAGAGAAGTTATAATACCTCTTGTATTGTTATTAAATGTGACCACTTATTCAGACTCAATCATGGACTGGTCTAGAAATCAATCCAATATTAGAAATAACAGTCTTCATTTGGAAGTCTGGTTCTGGATATTTTCAGATACATATACGGAAACTAGCTGCAGTTCTCTATGATGTTATCTTAGCAAGAGATAAAGTTGGGGCAGGAGCTACATTTCAAACAGGTGTTAGCACATGTGTTTAGACTCTTTTAATAGTCAAGTCAAAAATACTTTTGTTTCTTCTACAGTATGTAATGTAAATTGCATTGATTGTATACCTTCTAATTGTATTTGTGTTTTGAAATTCACATGTCAGTTATGAAGGTCTATCAACCAGCTTTTGTTTTATTGCCCTGAGTATCACAGAACCTTGGTATTCTAAAAATAGCTTACAAGTACTAGAAGAAATGAGTCAGCTTTTATGCAGAAGCAAGAGGGTTTGATTATTGTTGGTATAACAGCTTTAATTACATTAGTTGCTAGCACCACTGCTTCTGCAATTGCTTTGACACAAGAAGTTAAGACAGCTACTTTTGTTAATCATTTAGCAAAAAATGCTACTAATGTGCTGAATGCACAAGAGGATTTAGATTGGCATTTGGAAGAATGGATTGATGTTCTTTACCCTATCAAATTACTGGAAGGTGATTCAGAATTTAAGGGTAAGGAGCCATCTTGAGTGTCATGCCAAATACCATTGGATTCATCTTAGTTCTAAAATTTACAGTGGTTGTCATTATAATTAGGAAAAAATTTAAAGACACGTGCAGTGTATTTGGCATAATTCTAACACCTCTCTGTATGTTTTAACTTTGCATAGTGAGCTTATAAATTTCAAGAATGCTGCTCTGCTGAGCATTGTTGTGGTAGACACTGCTAATAAAAATTACCCATGGTCTGAGGTCAGTATTTCTATTTTGGTCAAGCTTCAAAAATGGCATATAAAGTTTGATCATGCTAGCTCTTTTTGTCCTGGGAATACTTTGATTCCTGCCCATCATGTTAAAGTGTGTCTTTAACCACATCAATATGTTGGCAGCCAAGTTTATGACTTGAGCCTGAAAATGGACCCCCAGACAGAGTTATTAAATTAACAGGCTGGCAAGCCAAGGACGGGTAAGATTCTGCACAGAGCCTTACCAACCTAAGACATAAGTGCATTGCTTTTGATAATGCATATTCCCTGACAGGTAAGAAAGGCATTCTTGTCAGAACGACCTAAGATCACTAAGTCTTTTTAATGAAAAAGATGGACACTATCCATATCTATAGCCAGGATTCTGGGATAATGGCACTGAATTTGGTTGGTCAGGTACTTATAAAGGCAGAACTCACAACACTAATGTACTTTACACCCTCATCCTGATGTACTTCCTGCTTACCCATCTTCTGCCTATGTGTGATCAAGTGCAGGATGTGATTCAGGCAACCAACCTTGTTTACTGAAGTGAAAATATTTGACTTGTTATCTTATATGAACAACAGCCCACAGCATTCCAGGAAGTTACCTGTCCTTGGGCAAGTGGAGCTTACAAGTTAGAAGTATTTTTGTTTCATAGATGCCTTAAACACTGTTATTTAAACTTAAAGCATAACTTTAGTCCTCACAGTGTTCTCCCTGAGGAACCACCTACCTTATTAGCCTGTAGCTTGTCACATTGGCTAGATTGTCTGGCCAGCAAGTACTAGATGTCTCCTTGTATTTGCCCTCTGGCCAGACTTGTTAAACAAAGGTTCTGGTGATTGAAGTCAGAACATTAAGCTTGGGCAGAAAGCACTTTAACAACTGAGTTAATTATCTAGTCTCACAAGTAGTGTGTTTTTAAAATGAACTTTTAAAGACAAAATTTGAATCCTTATTGGAGAAAATGAAAACATCTACTTGTTCCTTTTCTTGTTGTGATAAATATCAAAGAGTAGCAACTTAGGGTGCATTTTGATTTGAACTTCTATGAAACAGAATCTCACTGGAGAATGTGTGTTGTGTTAGAAAAGTGGTTCGTATTTGGACAGATCACATCAAGCCAGCACAGCTTCACAGGAGATGTTTATTGGGGGAACAGGGAGGGGGGAGAGAAAAGGATGAAAGGGAGACAAAGAAGATGAAATAAAGGGGTAAAAGGTTGGAGGGCTCTACCTTTTATTCAGACCATGACATAATCACATGCACCACCTTATACAGGTAAGGTACGGGCAGGTGAAGTGAATGCTGGGAATGTGTGGCAGGAGCTGCTCACAGTTGGCGTAGTCAGAGTGATATGGGACACAGCAGGCCACATCATGTCAACAGTCAGAAAACAGAGAGAAATGCTATTATGTTTTGGTTGTTTGTGAATTGTGAGCATTAGACTCTGTTGAATGAGTGGCTGTAGGTATTTCTCACCCAGTCTCTCAGCTGTCTCATCAGCCTGTTGACATTTTATCTTGCTATGCAGAAGCTTTTTAATTTCACACAATATCCTTTAACAATCTGGCCCTTACTTTCTGAATTTTGAACTTTGTAACTCTTTTTCAGGAAATCCTGCTATGGTCAGATCTTCAGTGTTTCTTCTAAGTTCTCCCCTGATATTATCAAAGTTTGAAGACTTACATTAAGACTCTCAATCTATCTAAAATTGATTTTTAGTACAGTGTAACAGGTAACACCAGCTGCATCTTTCTGATGACCTGACTATGATTTTCCCAGGGAGTGACATTATTAGGAGATGTGGCCTTGTTGGCGAAAGTATGTCATTGTGGGCTTGGGCTTTAAAACCCCATCCTAGTTCCCCGGAAGCCAGTCTTCTCCCGTTTGCCTTTGGAGAAAGATGTAGAACTCTCAGCTTCTCCTGCCAGGCCTGCCTGGATGCTGTCATGCTCTTGCCCTGATGACTATGGACTGAACCTCTGAACCAGTAAGCAAGCCCCAATTAAATGTTGTCCTTATAAGAGTTTCCTTGGATATGGTATCTGTTCACAGCAGTAAAACCCTAAAACAGTCTTCCACATGGGATTATGCAGTTTCCCTTCTACCATCCATTAAAACATCTGCCCCTTTACCTTGTGGATGCTTGATAGTGACACTTTCATTAAAAAATCAGATTGCTACAGTGTGGGTTTATTTCTGGTTCTTTTATTCCATTGGCCCATATACTAGTAGTACTTTTTATTATTATGAATCTGCAGTGTAATTTTAAATGAGATATTGCCTGCTTAAAATCACTTTTAATCCAGAGTCTTTTGTATTTCCATATGAACTTCAGGACTGTTTTTTCTATTTTTTTTTAAATATTGTTATTAGTATTTTACTGAGGATTCGTGTGATGATTTCAATAGATTCAGAAAAAAATTAAAAAGTTCAAATTCCCTTCTGTACCAGCTTTACTATGGCTGCTACCAAATACTTGACACAAATAAATTAAATAAAGAATACTTTTGTTTTGGTTAGTGATTTCTGATGTTTAAGCCCTTAGTCCCCAGATTCATTGACTCTGCATTTGTAGTGAGAGGAACAGTCTGGAACTTGTGAAAGAGGCTGCTCACCTCCTGATGGGCAGGAAGAAGAGTGGAGCAATAGGAAGCAAACAAAAGAGTGCATGGACCATAGATACCTTCAAAGTCATGCACCCACCCATGATGCACCCACTTGCTACATCTGGGCCGAGCCTCAAGTTTCCAGACCTTCCCAATGATGACACCAACTTGTCAACACATGGAACTTGTGAGGAGACTTGTTATATTGAAACCATAACACTTTCGTGACAAAAACTCCAATGGAACTAAGAACATAATGTCAGGTCCTAAAGAAACCCAGGACAAAGGATTAACAGGTGTGCCTATTAACATACCAAGTGCTGGCCCCCAGATCCATCAAGCTCCAGTGGCTCCAACCCCGCCCCTACCCTAAACGTCTCTAGCTCAGGAGTTTGCTGCCCTTCCCCCAGCTTCGGATTCCTTTAAAAAGCTGCCATTTCAGTCAATCTTGGCTCCTCTCCTGGCTCTCTTTTTCCTTCTTGGCTTCTCTCTCTGTCTGTCTGTCTCTGTCTGTCTTTGTCTCTCTATCTCTGTCTCTCTCTGTCTCTCTCTCTCTCTCCCTCCCCTCACACCCTGGCTCAGTTTGGACTCTAGCAGATATCTCTGGGTGTGCCCTCCCCTCCTATCTACAATAAAATCCTTCTCCTCAAATGTACCTTGAAGCAATCATGTCTCTTCTTTCATTCAATAAGAACTGCAGATAGAACAGTAGAGATTATATATAAAAATTCTAGTCAGCATTCTTAATGGGAAAATCTGAAAGCATTTACTTTAAAACCAGGAACAAGACAAGCATGTATAGTCTCATTACTCTTATTCAGGATGGTTCTTGAGATCTTAGTCAGGGCAATAAAACCGGAGGAGAAATTGGAGGGCACATGTAGGGGCGAGGCCTTGGATGCCTGCTGTTCCTAGGAACTGATAGAGCTGTAACACTGCAGGAGTTGTGGCTTCTCAGCTGGCTACTGAGAGCTCAACTCCATCACAATTGAATTGTCAAAGCCCATGGGGCAGTGTGTTTAAAGTTGTTTTATCCTGTTTAAGGTTGTTAATCCTGAGTTACAATAACATACCTGCTGCTTGACACTGTGGTCTGCCTATTCCACTCCTGCAGAGTATAAGACAAACACCCTGTTGGAGACTGGAGACACCCCTACATATTGCCTCAACATCATGGCTCTGTGTGTATGTGTGTGCGTGCGCGCACATGTGTGCACGAGTGCACATGCATGATACAACCTTGATCTAGTCTCCATAAAGGTTTCAGTGTTCAAGTCCCATCCCAAATGTCAACACAAAAGCCTCAGGACTCAAATAGCAATAGCTGTATATAAGCAATAACAACAATAATAAGGCTGACAATACGATTCTTGTTCTATCTTTGCTGAGCCAATAACTGAAAATTGGATCTGTGTTACAGAGAATACCATCCATGAGCCTGTTTTTAAAACAATATTTTATTTGTTAGTATTCTGTCTAAACTCCACCCCATAGTTATCTGGCAACCACCAGGTAGACCTGGCCCACTATAAAAGGGGCTGCTTGCCCCCTCCTCTCTCTCTTACCCTCTTACTCTCTTAATCTCTTACTCTCTTACTCTCTCTCTTACCCTCTTGCCTCTCTGTCACCTCCCCCCTTCCTCTCTCTCCACATGGTCATGGCCAGCCTCTACTTCTCTTCTCTCTTATTCTTCCACCTTCTTCTCCCCCGCTTTGCCCTATCTCCTGAATAAACCTCCTCCCCTTTGGAACCGTGTGGTCTGGAGTGGTCTGTTCTGAGCTGCGGTCAAACTTCTTAGAACAACTAACATTATTTATTTGAAGATTGCATATTTATAATGCATATTGATCATACTGATTTTCATTCTTCCTCCTGTTTCTCTAGATACAGAATGTACACTCAGATCACACAGACTGCAAAGTATAAGTCCCTAATGAGAGATAGAAACATTCCTTCATAGCAAAATGGACAACCCTAGAAACAGAAAGCATAGCTTGCTCTCTGTGTTGAGGAATTCACTGTAAATCATGTTTGTTGATTTTAGATTTGAAACCCTGGGAGCTCTGGCTTGCTAAGTCAGTATTCCCCCACTCAGGTAGGTATATACAACCACATATCAACTTTTTTGGATGAGTGGTTAAAATTTTCAGTGACATACCCTTCAATATTGTAACCTAGACTCATGGACAAAGGTGTGTAATAGCATATCCTTCATCAGGTCACAGGGGCTAGGGATTTTTCTAATGATACACTTAAAAAGGTAGCCAATGAGTTAATCCAACCCCACAAAGTTTTCATTTTTGAGGAAATTATGAGATTGAGCAGCCTAGTGCATTCTGTCAGCTGAGGATAAAATATCAGGAGGTAAAATGGGCAATTGCGAGTCACTCTAAGAGACCTGTTTTATCAGCCACTCACAGGTCCACAAAACTTCTGCCATGGCCTCCTTGAGATGTCTTCCTCAACTGAGCTGTGTGCAGCTGCCTTGGTGATCCAGCTGTGATGAGACAGGGTCTCTATAGGACAGTACAAAGAACATGACTCTGTCAATCTTGTACCTCAGAGAACCAGCTGTGGGCTCTGTTTGCCAGGAGGAGAAAGCTGAGATGTGATGACCTGGCACCTCTCCTAAGGGTGGGTCCCTGCTCTGTCTCAAAGCAGTAAAGCAGCTTTGTAGATTAAATCAACACCATACCACGCCCTGACGTGAGCAAGCCAAAGTCAGCTTCCAGGCACTGCTGTGGATTGAAGTTCTGATGGCCCATGGAGCCATCCCACCAGCCATCAATGTCTGCCACTTGACACTAAGGCTGAGACTCCACATTTGAAAGGCAAAGATTCTTAAGCAAGGATCCTTGAAAACCAAAGCTCCTGTTTAATCTCTTAGAAAACAAGGAATGATAGTTTCCATGCAAGCCATCAGTGTTCTGTGAATGTTGGAAGCTAGCTTCTTTCAAGGGTTGAAAACCTTGATTCACAGAGGTTAAATGCAGAGCCAATATCTACTCCATGATTATTGAACCCAAGCCACTTTGCAGGCGGGCAGGGCTGGGCATCTTGCCCTATCAAGTCAATAGAAACTCAGAATCTCTAGAAAGTAACCATTGGCTTCTATTTGGTTGCATATGGAAGGTAGACTCTTCTCACCTTGGTGTGCAAGTTTTATGGAAGTTTCTGTTTACCCAGTGTGAGACAAACAGGAGGGCATGTTGGTTATAGAGTAAGAGTTCCCACAAGCTCATGTTTTTCTCTCCAACCCTGACCTCTGATACCACCTAGACTATGACTTTGGGGACAGATGAACAAAGTCCTTGTGTAAGATTAAAAATCTTTAAGATTTGCAACAACATGGGTGTTAAAGCAAAATATAGGCACAAAAATGAGATCATGTGTCATGTTTCAGCAAGGGCCAGAGTGGAGTGTCCCTAGTCTTCATGTAGGCAATAAGGGGTACAGTGTTCACAGAAAACCTAGGAGCAATCGTACAACTGGGTCAAAGTTAGGCTGGATTTTATTGTCTGCAGACCTACAGTTCTAAAGTACACTAATAATGTTCATTCTTCCCACACAGAAACTATTGTTGTTTCTCTACAATCAAAAGACCATCTCTAGCTACATAGCTGGGTAAGCCTGTCATGAACTCAAACCTACAGTGAAACAGTGAGATCCAGAAACCTTCAGGTGAAAGTCAGGACAACTACTTAGCTTCCTGTGTGGTCCTAAGGGTATAGCATCTTTCAGAGTTTTAAGCCACAGATCTAACTCAGCAGTGTTTTTAACCCTTTTGCTCCTTGGAGCTATTTAGCAGCCTATTGGCTATTGGAACTGGTCCCATATTAACCTCCCTCCCCCCAAATACCTGGGTATGGCAGCAAATGCCTGCTAGCATTAGGATTGGAGGGTGCAGTAGGTGTTTGACTTCAGGAGCAAGCTAGCTAGCCAGCTTAAACAAAACATTGAGTTTCAAATCAGTAAAGCAGGGTGAGACAGGAGAAGATACTGGATATTCTGCTCTCAATTCCATGTGCACACACACAGGCACTATAGTGGATGTAACACACACAGGTGTACACACACACACACACACACACACACACACACATTCTAAATCAGCAGCCATGACACAATATGTTTGTCCATTTCATTACTTGAGGGCCACTGGGGACACTCCACTCCAGCCTTATAACGTGCATTGCACGCACACAGAAAAGAGGGCACAGGAAGCCCACTCTATTTCTGTGCTTCACATGTGATTTTTTCTACTACTTTCTAGTTTTCTAAAAGAGCACAGACCTAGATGGAAGTCTGTGTATGAGGTAAACCTATGTTCATGCTAATGTAAGTAGTTCAAACAGCAGATTTTGTTTGTTTTGGTTAATTTTACAATTTATAGCCTCTCTCTCTCTCTCTCTCTCTCTCTCTCTCTCTCTCTCTCTCTCTC
>JANHMN010000007.1:56743475-56758988 GCA_030674055.1 Rhabdomys pumilio | reverse complement strand
TCTCTCTCTCTCTCTCTCTCTCTCTCTCTCTCTCTCTCTCTCTCTCTTTGTGTGTGTGTGTGTGTGTGTGTGTGTGTGTGTGTGTGTGCACATGCATGGCACGCATGTAGAGGGGTCAGAGAACAACTATGGAAGTTAGATTTTTCTTCCACCAGGTGGGCTCTGGGAATAGGACTTGGCTTATCAGGTTTGGAGGCAAATGCCTTTTCTGCTCCATCTTGCCAGTCCTTGGTTTTTGAGACAGGGTTTCACAGTGTAGCCCAGCTGGCTTAGACATTGCGATGCCCAAGTGCCAGTTGCCTCAGTGCTAGGAACATAGGTGGTTGCCACTATCACCAACGTACAGAATGGATTATAAAATACTACCTATTCTACTTTAAGCATGATTTTTTTTTAACTAAAGAGCAACTCTAGAAATAACTGTTGTTATTATTATGGGACTATTACTAAGTGAAATAACTTAGTCTTGTACGAAAACAGGACAGTTAAAATGCAACCTGATTAGAAGCCTAACATGAAAAGTAGGCAGCTGGCTCCTTGACTGGAGTGATGTTGATGATTTCTATAATTAAAACAAGAGAGCTGGAGAGATGGTTCAGCGGTTAAGAGCACCGACTGCTCTTCCAGAGGTCCTGAGTTCAAGTTCCAGCAACCACGTGGTGGCTCACAACCATCTGGAATGGAATCCGATGCACTTTTCTAGTGTGTGCCTGAAGACAGTTGCAGTGTACTCATATAAAATAAATAAGTAAATAAATCTTTAAAAAATAAAATAAAATAAGACACAGAGCGAGAGAATAAAGTTCCTTATGTAACAAAATGGTTTGATTTCCTCCAGAAGTTGTCCTTCTGACCCTCTCCCCAATAAGAGCAGGGAGGGCATGCATAAAGGGAATAATTCTGCTGCATTCTGTTCTCTAGTTCCTGGTTGAGAACCCTGATTTCCACCCCATTCCTCACGCATGGACCATAAAACCCAAAGCAAGTTTACTAAATATTCGGGACCTCAATTTTCTGAATTATAAACCAGGCATTGTTTCAAATTATTGACCATGGCTGCTGGGTCTTCTCTGCAACTTAGAAGAGTGGGCAGCCATGGTCGGGATGTTTTTACTGTGTGGACTAAGGGAGCATGCGCGGGTTCTTTTTAAAAGAGGATGCATGACAGCCACAGGGAAGCAGCGCAGTGGGGAGAAGGAGACTGGGCCACTTCCTGCATGTTTCATAGCACAGTTTCAACCTCCCTAAACAGGCATCTACATTTTTTTTTCT
The DNA here is from genome assembly GCA_030674055.1 of Rhabdomys pumilio. Classification (NCBI taxonomy): domain Eukaryota; kingdom Metazoa; phylum Chordata; class Mammalia; order Rodentia; family Muridae; genus Rhabdomys; species Rhabdomys pumilio. The sequence goes on along the minus strand of JANHMN010000007.1, from coordinate 56,757,716 downwards.
TAATTTGGCAAACAGAAATAGCTGAATGTAAATGATTCTAATGCCCCAGTTGAGAAACATGTGAGTGACAGCCTTGTGCTGTGTTCTTACAAGTCAAATGTCACTGGAGAAATAATTAGAGTTTCATTTGCTGTTCTAACAACAGTTGAATGTTTAATCCTGAGGTGCCTTGCACGCACATGGAAAAGAAGGAACAGGAAGCGCGGACGGACACTGCTGTGCTCCACAAGGGGCTTTTTACTCTGTACTGGCTTCTCTGCTTTAAAAGAGGCTAAACAAGTGTCCTTTTGGGACTTTAGGAGGCTGTGTGGAAATTCTAGACTACTCAGGTAAACAAATTTAAACTGGTTCATATAGTCACCATGCATACTATCCATAAAGAAAAGTTGTCCTTTTTTTTCTGAAGCTAAAGGTTCTGAGAGTTGCTTTGATCAATACCAGTTTATTCTCCACTGAAATCTCCCTGTCCTGCACAAAGACAGACAGACAGCACAGGTGTAAGCAGGGCTTCTAATGCCCTGTGCCACGGTCTGACCTGTTTTGTTCTCTCATCAGCTTCCCATAGCCATGCCACTTAAGAGACTTTGAAGAAAGTAGAGTTCCACTCAATGCAGAGAATAGGTCACAACATCCCAGGAAAATAATAAAACCTACACGCTCCATTCGGGAGACTCACTGTGAAATTTAAGGCATAAAACTTCTAGAAAAACAACAGCAACAACAACACAGAGGATTAGCTATTTTTGACCTGGGGTTAGACAACTGTTTCTTAGCTACAATGTCAAAGACATAATTCACTAAAATGAAGGAGAAGAATGTGGAAATATAAACTGATTTATAGTCTGTCATGTAAGGTTTACTGCTGGCTCCGTACTTGGGGATAAACTGAAGATTATCTCATAGTTAAAACCAAGACACAGGGCAGGAGAATAAATGCTGTTAGACCTCATCGAGATTTTAAAAGAGCTTTAGCACCCATGCTCTTTCTTTCTGCACATAGCAAAAGAGAGAATAAAATGTATGTCGCATGAGTTTAAAGACTGAGAACACGAGCCACAGATGAGGATTTATTTATAAACGATTTCCTGATGAAACCCTTGAATCTGACCATGTGTCAAGCAAAGACACGGTAAAGTTTCAAATGTCTTCATTCACTGGAGAAGTGCATATCAAAGCCAACATGAATTCCTACCATACCAGTTAGAGTAGCGGAGACTGAAGAGATTCCTTCACCCACTGCCTGGAGGATCTGAACCCTTACTCTACTGCTAAGAGTGACAAAGGGCAAAAACATTTTGGAAATTACTAGTTTTTTAGTAAACTAGCCAGTGGGTGACACAGCCATCCCTAGTAATTCCTTAAGAAAAATTAAATCACATGATCACATATAGGATTTATTTTTAAAACAATTTTTAAATTTAAATATATTTTGATTATACTCTTCTTAAAATTCTTTTCCTTCCCCAAGTCCTTCTAGAGCCTCTTCCCAACCCTCTTTTCCTCCCTTCCTAATTTTAAGTTCTTTCTAAAAAATAAATAAAAATAAAAACACAATATCATCACAAAATGCCCCTAAACTAAGTAAACAGAATAAAATCATATCTTCCCCCAAAACAACAAACCATAATTAACAAACATATGAACATGCCACCTGTCTTCAAGTGGTTGAGATGCCCAGTGTCTCTCAGTTTGGTGTTTTTATGGGATTTCTGGGCGAGTGAGTGAGTGGGTGAGTGGGTGGGTGGGTGAGTAGGTAAGTGAGTAAATGGGTGAGTGAGTGAATGAGTGAGTGGGTAAGTAGATGAGTGGGTAAGTGAATGAGTGGGTAAGTGGATGAGTGGGTAAGTGGGTGAGTGGGTGAGTGGGTAAGTGGATGAATGGGTAAGTGAATGAGTGGGTGAGTGAATGAGTGGGTGAGTTGGTGAGTGTGTGAGTGTGTGAATGGGTAAGTGGGTGAGTGGGTGTGTGAGTGGGTGAGTGGGTAAGTAGGTGGCTGAGTGGATCTCTGATTCTTGTGCTATCTCCTGGACTCTTTTCCTATTGTTGGTTTGTATTCTCCACCTGGCACTTATACCTACTAGAAGAGGAAAAATCAATTCTCTCCACAAACAGCTTTTATTTTTAATGCATATTTATAGTAACTTCATTTCTAACCTCCAAAACCCAATAAACAACCAAAATGCTTATCCACCACCAGTTTATAAGCCATGATGTGTCCACACAGTGGAATGGAACTCAGCAATAGTATCAAAATGAGTCTATCGGTGAGCAAAGACATAAAAGTGTGAGTATATATGCTTCCAGTAATATAAAATACTTGAAAGTAAAAGCTAATTTACATTATTAAGAGGATAACCATTGCTTAAAGATGTGAGAACAACTGAGAGGGTGGGGTTTGCTCAATCTGGACGCAAAGACACATTTAAGGATATTTATCATCTTGATGTTTGTCTTAGTTGGGTTTCTACTGCTGTGATAAAACACCATGACCAAAAGTAACTTGGGAAGGAGTTTACTTCTCTTATACTTCCACATCACAGTCAATCATCAAAAGAAAACAGTGCAGAAACTCAAAGTGGGAACCCGAAAGCAGAAAGTAAAGCAGATGCCATGTGTGACGACTGCTTATTGGCTTCCTCCTCCTCATAGCTTGCTCGGTTTGCTTTCTTATACAGCCTTATGGTCTGCCATGGGATGTTACCACCCATGATGGGGCTGACCATCACATATCAATCAGTAATCTTCTACAGGCAATCTAGTTGGAGGCATTTTCTCAACTATGGGTCTCTCTTCCTAGATATGTTTAGGTTTATGCCCAAGTTAACCAAAACGAAAAACAAACAAACCCAAACAGGACAGTAGGGGTGTTTCTTCTATAAATAATGTTAGCATTTCTTCTAGGATCCTCCCCACAGTTGCCTGGCACAGACATATTCTCTTCTACTTATGATGAGGTTAAGTCCTGCCCATTGTAAAATGAAAATATTTTAAATAATAAAAATGTAATGTTCTTGGGATACGTGGATAGTAGAAGGCTTGCCTATCATGTATTGAGCATTAGAATCAGCCATCACATCTTAAAAACATATATTGTCTAGAGTCTTGGTCATTTCTTCCTGTGATCTCATGGTTAGGTGAAGTTGTAACTCATTGCTGCTGCCTAACATCAGGAGAAAAGATTGAATAGTATCCCATTAATGAAAAAAATATTCAAAATTTAAAATATACTTATGTGTGTTACTGGATGCATAAATCTCACACAACACTACAGAGTAAAATACTGTAAGTTGAAGCATTGTTAGCCTGTAGCCCAGTGCAAATACATTTTGCCTCAGAGGAAGAATCTATTCTCTTAAGAAGCAGCATGGTAAAAGATAAACATATCTGACACTTCACTGTTTTATTTTCAAATATTGAGTTCCCACTTCTTATAGAGGAAAGCAACAAAAGCAGCAACAACAGTAGCAGCACACATGTGCGCAAGCACAGGCACAAATGAATGAGCTGATGTTGTGGCATTATAAAAACAGGATTGACTAGTGTCCAAAAGCTGAACCTAGCAAGAAGCTAAGTGACAGAGTACTGTGTGTACGCTTATTGACATCTTCTTTCTGGAAGGGAACACTCAGAGAGCTAAGGAAACCTATAAGATTCAGGAAGCTCTTGAAACTTAGCAGGATCAGGAAACTCAGAGAGTTACTGGATTCATAAAGTCCTTTTCCCAGATGTTCTAGTTAGTCTTGATTGCCAGCTTCACATATCCTGGAGTCATCTGAGAAGGATAAATTGAGGAATTGCCTAGGTTGATCAGTTTTTCCTGTAAACACCTGGTTACATGAAGTTGTGGCTGTCTGCTGCTAACAATCTATGGGCATGTCTGTGAGAAACTGTCTTGATTGATAATTGATATAAAAATCGCACAGTACCATTTTCTGGGCATATAGTCTTGGGCTATATAGGAAAGCTAGCTCAGCATAAACCAAAGTGAGCTAGTATACAAGGCAGCAAGCAGCATCATTCATGGTTCAGGTTGTATTCTCTTGGCTGTGAATGAGCTCCTGGCCAGAGGGAAAGCCCCATAAAATAGCAATCAAGGAATATTAACCTTCAGGTTCCCAGCCTGAGTTCCTGTCCTGTCTTCCCTTAATAACCAACTGTGATCTGGAATTATAATACAATGGCATAAACCCTTTTCTCTCCTGAGTTTCTTTTCATCATGATGTTTATCACAGGAACAGAATGAAGCTAGAACACAAGGTTATAAGTAAACGAATGCTTGGGAAAAGAGACTCTTATGAGGAGGGTGACTAGAGATACAATTCATGAGTCATCAACCAAACTGAGGTGGGTTTCAGGGTAATGCAGCTGTCTTCAAGTTGCCTAAGTTTTTGGGAATAAAAATAATAACTACATTGCTCCACCAAAAATAGTCTTGGGCAGAAAAATGTCTTTGCTCCATCACTGGTACTGTATCTGGAGTTAATAGACAAACATGATACCCACCCCACCCCCAAATGAAAAGTCATACACAGTTGGTAAGAAAGCTCTGTCTAGACTCTCAGTCAAGGAAAAAGTATTATTAGCTTCTGTGAAAAATAGGAGGCTATTTTTCTGATTTTCCTGCAGTTTGGACTACACAGATTCTACCTCCAACTAAGATATACATGACTATAGAGTCACAACCCATTTCAAGAAATCCAAGGAAAAACAAGTAGTTAGGATCAGATGTCCCCAGATTCAACAAATAACAGACTAAATCTTCGAGGGCTGTAGAGCTGATGGCGGAGGGGAGGTCAGGTAAAGAACAGAGCATCAGCGTGCAAATGTCTGAGGACATTAACTAGTATGACTAAAACTGTCCAATTAGCATGAGACTATTTAAAAGAACACATGTAAATAAAATATAATGGATAAATTAATTTGTAATAAAGTCAAGTTAAACAGTAGTAAAGTGGGAGGTTTGTGAAAATAATCTCACATGGATGTAATGGCCATGAATAGTAGAATGAAAAGATTCTCAGTTTGGGTGCGTCACAAAACGTTGATGACAAAGAATTCCAACGTCTCTGAGCACTAAACAACTGAGTATGGCAAATACTATTCTCTTTACCCCTTCTGAGCTCTCTGAAGCCATTACCAATGTCTTCCTGGGAGACCAGCTCTGATAGTAGCCACAGTTAAAATGCCATTTCTCATCTCAACTGAAGGAAGACTTCAGAAAGTTTTACCCTGAAATCCAGTGTCCTATGCTGGAAAGTGGCCATCATGTCTGCTTACAGGTCATTGACTAGAAGCTGGCTTATCCTAAGCAACTGGAAGAAGCTACAAGCTATCAGCAAGGCAGGTTTTATGGGCTGTGTAAATGGCTAGTCACAATTTATCACAAATCTGATCAGGGCCCAGCAAAACAGAGAAGAGAAAGTGGGGTGAGTAATCTATCAGAACCCATCTGGAAAGTTCCTGGAACATATACTTTTAATGAATATAATTAAACATGTCAGTGCATACAATGCATGAAAATGAAGAAGTCTCCTATCAAACACTCTTTTGAGGATGAAAAACACTTGAAGACACCTTAAAAACAGTGGGAGAGGGACTAGCAAGATAGCTTAGCAGGTAAAGGTACTTGTTTGTTGCCAAACCTGATAACCTGAGTTCAATACCCGAGAACCACATTCTGGAAGGAGAGAAACAATTCATTTTAGTTGACTTCTGGCCTCTCATATGCACACACACACACACACACACACACACACACACACACAAATGGAATAAAAATACTTTCCATTGTGTATTTCCATTGTGTATCCATTGAGAAGTCAAAGTTAAGAAAATAGATATTTTTAAAAGTACCCATTGAATTAACAAAACAACCAAACCACCACTATCTTATGTCATCAAATATGGAGAAATACGGAGTTGGAGCCCAATTATAAGCTTCACCCATACTATTATTCATGTGCTTGCAGGTACTTTACATGCTACTAGAATCAAAAATGAAGTCATCAACAATATTATCCAGCTATTAACTCTGCAAACGGCTGGGAGCACAAATGTCCTTGTACCTACAGAGCACCAAAAAAAACTAGTACTATTAAGCACTCAGAGTTGTTTTCTTGAAGGAAAATGTGTATGACCTGTTTTTCCATCCAGAAGACTGAGATTTGAAGGTGATTTGTAGCCTAGTGATCTGTGTTATCTGTAGGGCCAGGTCATACCAAGATTCCACAACCAGGACTAGAGGTGGCTAATAGCCCACACGACCTCTATGCTATCTGTATGACCAGGACCTTCCCTATGCCCTTAAGTTAAAAGAGGTAGTTTATATCCAGAACCCATCTTCTGGGGGGGGGGGTGATGTGTACTTTGAATTGAGTTTTGATATAATTATGCTTCAGTATGCACTGGGGATTGTATTACCTTAGGAAAGTTTTTTCCAAACTGTATTTTGTTTAAATATGCTGGCAATAAACATCCTGACATCAGACTCCAGAAGTTTGATCCAGCTTGGCTGACTAAGTTGGGCTGAACTGAGTTTTTCTTCTTGCCACTTCACAGATCATTTCAGTGCTGGCAGTGAACCCCCACAGCAACTCACAACAGTGACATGGCCACAAAGGTGCAATCGGAGCATATATGGAAGTGACTAACCACTTTTTGAAAATTGGATTTAAGGATTGTTCCGTTGGATGAAACCCACATCTGATACTGCTGAAATGGCCAAGACCCTGAAGCTGATCATAAGAAACGGGGGGGAAATCTAATACCCCAATTCTGCTAAAGAAATATACAACAAAATGACTCCAATGACATATCGCTGCACCCACAGAGCAGTGCATCTCAACTCCTTTTTGTGGGTGCTTTTTGTTGTTTTTCTTTTGTTTTGTATTTTTTTTACAATTGTCTTTTTGTTTGTTTTGTACTTTTGAGGGGGACAGCATGAAGTTGAGTGAGTAAGCAGGTAGGTAGAGATAAACTTGGAGGAGTTGGAAGAAAGGGAAGAATATGATGAAAATATATTGTATGTAATAATTTTTAACTAAAACACAGTCAAGTAACAGCAGAAAGTGACTGGAGGCCTGTATGTGCACAGAGAAAACACTCTTAAAAAGAGCAAACCAAGTGAACTAGAATGTGGGGTTTCCTAACACCATTGCCTTCAAGGGGCTTCTGCTGCAGCTATTTCAAAAAGGAAAGCCATCCCTGAAATAAAACTGAGAGTCAAGGGGAGAGCAGAGCAGCTGAAATGCTGCCCTGGGTGCAAAACAAAAGAAATTCACCTCATACGACAGAATTCACCACTGTTTTGTGTTAAGGAAAGGTACAGAACAAAATCCTCCATAGCAGGGACATTTGCCTCAAGAAGCTCGTATTCAATTATAACATGTCCCATATTGTTTTATGCTTACACCCCTTCTGGGCTTTAGAAAACCTCCCCCACCCAGCACCATCTCCAGCCAGGCTCCTCTTCCCTTCTAGAAAGAGCACATTCTAGAATGTGTATCCTGAAGTCATCAAAGGGCCTGTGTACACTAAACATCACCCTGGGGATCTCTCTAAGTATGGCGGAGTCTGAGGAATGACTAGATATGGAGCTTATCTCTTGGGTGTGGAAGACCATACAAGGACAGCTCCAGAGACCTGCTTTACACAATCCTCCAGGCTTGGTCAATCAAATGTTGATATTGCAAAATTTCAAAACCGTCTACTCTAGCAGTGTTTGGAGAAGGACTTCAGCTCTATTAACCTTTCATTCCCTTGTGCACATTTCAAGTACAGCAGTAGCATTAGCAGGATGCTGGAGGCAGGAGCCACATGTGAGTTGGGCTCAATGAGACATAACTATATGGTTCTTTATTCTTTTCTCACATAACCAAGTCACTTCTAGTTGTCTCAAATAGGATTGTCTTTTAGAATCAACTTAGAGTCCAGCAAGCCTTCTAGGAGGTATCTGTATCTGCAATAAAAAATGGAAGTCATATAGTTTTTAAAGGTGTCTCACATAGAACATAGCTGCCAAGTGGAGGACAATGGAGTTTGGGAATGTCCAGAGAGAAAATAGCAGGTAGACATTAGGAGGAGTTCTGGTTTCTGGTCTTTAGAGAAAGAGGCTCTTGTCATCTTACCTTGACTAATGTCAGCTCATCAGAGTGGGACCACCAGCAAAGCTGACTAACACACACACACACACACACACACACACACACACACACGTGAATAAATATGGGATGTGTTACAATTGAATACGATCTTCTTGAGGCAAATGTCCCTGCTATGGAGGATTTTGTTCACATGTGTGTGTGTGTGTGTGTGTGTGAGAGAGAGAGAGAGAGAGAGAGAGAGAATACAGATGTTGCCAGAGCCCCAGCAATGAACTAATTGCAGAATCATGACACACAGAAAAAGAAAAACTTGGTAATGCAGTTTAGGGCTTCAGGCAACACAGCAGATTAAAGTATGGCTTAATCATAATTGTATAATCTGAGATTAATTTTTAAATTAATGATCATATGAAAATACAACTATGATTACAATAATCTTTCTAAAAGAAAAGACGCTGAAATAAATGTAAATGGCGTTTATTTAGAGTTTTAGAATTTGTAGTGATTTCTTTACTCATTTGGAGTAAGTGTCCTCGTTTGTAACTGATTAAAAGTTTGACATTTGATATTCATGGCTATGAGCTCATCTTCTTTTTCAAAAGGATTCCCCTGAATTGCATAAGCCCAAGCTCCCAAAAACCAGATTAGCCTATGGGCAGGATCATGCCCAAGCAGGAATGGATCCAGTCGGGCAGAATCGAAAGGTTCACGTCATAGCAAAGCTAAGTAAAGGCCCAAAGGAGAAAGAGCCACTCCAAGCATGCACTTGAGGGATGCAGAGGACTCTTGTCTATAGGAGCACAAATCCACACACATGACAGGACAGTACAGAACCCATGTCATAAACAATCCCAAAGCTCATATGAGAAGGTAATTTGCCCACAGGACATAATGAAATATACTCAGGGTGTTAGTTACTGTATGTAAGGATGAGCTCAGTAGTCTTAGAAAGACATTTTCTGGATACAGTAAACTTCATTCAAGATGATGTTTGTCGGATGCACCCAACACCTGCAAACCCCAGAGTTCTATGTTTTAACAGCTGAATAATATTCCATGGTGTAAATGTAGCTAATTTTTCTTTTGAATTCATCAGTTGATGGGCATCTAAATTGTTTCCATTTCCTGGCAATTGTGACAAAAACAACAAGAAACCTGGACAAGAAAGTATCCCTGTGGAAGGCTAGACCAAGGCTTTTGAGTATATGTCCAGTCTTACTCCTAACTGAGGAGCTACTAATAACTAATAACTACTGAAACATGGAGAGTCAGGTGGTTTTAAAGATGTGGTCCTAGGGAAAGGCCATGCTCTAGAAGCTGAACCCATATCCTAGAGTACTTGAGTAAAATTGGACTCCACGTATTAAAAAAAAAAAAATTGAGAGGGAAAGAGGGTGATGGTGGATCTGAAAGGAGCTGCAGGAATATGATCAAAGTACAGTGCATGAAGTTCTCCTATTCTTTTGAGAACCCTTACTTCAAAAATTAAACTAAAGAGAAACTGCGGAAGACACCAGGTGTCATCTTCTGGCCTCCACATATATGAACACTAATGCATATGCGCGAGCTCACGAGCGCGCACACAGACACACAGACACACACACACACACACACACACACACACACACACACGGCGGGGTGGGAGAGAGAGAGAGAGAGAGAGAGAGAGAGAAAATATGTGATAATAAAACCTATCTTTGTATGCTAACTAGAAAAATTTATTAAATCAACCAATGAAAATAAAGTATCCTGCTAAAAACTTTGGTAAATTTTCTGTATGAATACAGGAAAGCATCATTAGTATTTCAAAAGCAGTAGTCCTAGCAATAGGTCTCATCCTGAATAACATAGCTTTTATATAAAAATCTAAGATATTTATATAAAATCATAAAAATTTTTTTCTAGGAATTTGTTCCATCCCAGAACAGTGCTCAGCTGTCATTATTCTTTCTTACTACACCCAGCATCTAGAACTTTACAACAGCAACTCGCGGTTTTATGTACTGAAAGTGTTTGGACACATGGAGAAGTAATATACTAACATAGGGATGATAGACAGATGATGGAACAAAGACAATAGCATTGTCTTTGTTATAGTTATGATATCTGTAGTCCATAGATTCCAAAAGCTGGAGTCAAGATCAATTCGAAGGTCAGACATGAATGATATAAGAAAGATACAAACAAGATTCTACCCCGGTCTGCTGACATAAGACCTACAATCCCAAAGACTCAGGAAGCATAGACAGAAGAGTAGGGGTTTCAATGCCTTCCTGTCTATAGAATGGGTTCAACATAGTATGTCTCAAAATAAAAATTAAAAAATGGTAGAAATGTTGCCCAATCTTAGTGCTTTCCCACTATGTGTGAGGCCACTATGAGTTCAGCCTCTCATACTGAAGAAAGGAAAGAAAGAAACATAGAAAGGAAAAGATGAAGGAGAAGGAAGAGAAGAAAGGAGAGAGTGATACAGAAATAGAGATGGGGCAGGGAGGAAGGAAAGATGTTAAGAGATGAACGCTATACTGTTGGGAGAGGGATGTGGACTAAATGATGTTTAGTAGTGATTAGACACTGTAAAGAAAAGATTAATGGCAGGAAACACAGTTATTATAAACTGCATAATAGCTTCAGTGACTTTTCAGTCTGTCTTTGGATGATAGACACATTGAGACAAACCCAGGTTTTAGAAAGAACATGCAATGGACAAAGACATTTGTAGACTCAAATGATGGCTCTGTACTTGCTGCCTGTGGCCAGTGCCTCACCCCTTAACTCTCACCACCACTGTATTGTATTTTAGAATGAAGTTGGTAATGTCCCCATCTTAGGTTTATCGAGAAGATTTGGACTGTGAGTATTCTTTACTAACCTAAAATTCGTGAAATGTAAGTCCGTCCATATCACCATCAACTTGGAAAGCTGTATTTATTGAAATGAGCTGTGTGGTGAACACAAGTCAAGGAGCTTTTATGAGACTTAGTTTTCTTACCTATGAACCTTATGAGACATGATTATCTCAGAAAACAAATATAACCAACAAAAGATTCTCCTTACTCAGCCTCCCAAGTAGCTTGGAGTATAGGCCTGTGCCATCAGGCCCACCTAGAAGTCCCGTGTCTTTTTAGGTGTTTAGATCTATACTTACTACAACCAACCTTTAGCTTGTTAAATCCATGGGACATGGTTATAAGGAAGAAAGTCCTGGAACAAGTAGCCTTTGCAGAAGGTCTGCCCTCCTAGGAGAGTGACAGTACGGGGATGAAAGACGAGGGGACAGAAGCAGGTGATGATAGTCTCAGATCTGAGCCAGACTAAATGAAAGCAGATTTGCCTCAATTCCTTCCCAGGCCTTGTCCCACAATCCATAAATAAATACAGTGAATTAACTGAAGAAGATGTCAGAATGCAATCAAGGCAGTCCTGGGCCATCGGATGTTAATGAGATCAATTGCTCCGTGACCCAAAATAAACCATATTTATAAAAGTGTTGGGAAACTACAAGACATTTTATTGTGGATTTTTAATGATAAGATCAACCAAATTATGTCAGTTTCTTGACATTTGTTACAGAGTGCAGGTATTAGTAACCTTGGTGAGAAGACCTGATACTAACATCGACTCACTGCCCAATGGCTCACAAAATCGCTGTGGCACACTGGGGTGTGGATGTGTATGGACCTCTGGCATTTGAGTACAAAGTTCAAAATTTTCCACAAGTTGATAAACACTTAATTTTGCTTTGAAAGTTTCACACTGATTTTTTTGGACAGTGAAAACGAAATATTTGGGATTTAGGTTTCCTTGGAAATAAATGACCCAGTTGTTTTGTGATTACAGGCTCAGACTCTCAGCTACATGGATGGTACTGTTCTCCATGCAAAGCTCTTCAGCACTTTACCATCGCCAAGATGCTATGGCTGCCCTCCCCACTACAACACAGGAGTACAAGTGTCATCTCCTCACCTGCTGTGAGGATTAGATGGACATTTCTGTATAATGTTCCTTGCAAAGACAGTGGTCTGGAATGCCTTCCATGTCTTGTAGGGACCCATAAGGGACTCAGGTAACAGTCTCCTATGCTGCCCATGCAGGAAACCCTGACCCTCATCTAAACAGTACCTGTGAGTAAATCACACGAAAGAAGGTTCTATGGGAAATAGTCATTAAAACCACTTAAGAACTGTCTTGAAAAGAAATGTGAAAATCTGCCAACAGAAGGTAGTTTTGCTCCGATGGTGAACTGTACAATATTAAGAATATTGTTACAAAAAGTTACAGGAAAATGAGCTGTCACTTCTGGCATACCCCTGGGAACGCAGCAACAGCTTATTGAGAAGACTATCTTGTATTGGTGGGAGAAAAACAAATCCAGAAGAGGTAGAATTCTAAAAATAAGAGTGGGCTACATAAAGAGGCACTGGGCTTACCTTACAGGAAAATACATGACAGAAGTGATCTTTTAAAGAGTTTAATAACTACACCATTAACTGACCCATAAAATAATGGAACAAAATTATGTATGCTGAACAGGATTCCTATGAAAGTCAGAATGTGGTAAGTCAGCATGTCAGACCTGTGTAGAGAAATACTACCTTCTTAGCTGTTCTGCAGCAAGAGGCTGCCAGTACGCAAATGCCAGGGCACTCCAGCATAGCTCCTATGAAAAGTTCCCCTCAGCTCCCACTTCCAGCCTTACTTCTCCGGTGTCTAAAAGACTGCTGAGCTGGCATACCTGAGTAAAGTTTCCAGAATATCTTCCTGATGGCCATGAGTCTTGGGCCTTGGGCCCACACCGGCAGCTAACACTCACTCTGACATGGAGACCAGACCCTGCACAGATGACTCAGCTAACACTCACTCTGACATGGAGACCAGACCCTGCAAGGATGACTCACATCCCTGTAAAAGCACAAACCAGGCTTGGAACCTTGGGGGTCCCTGCTTATGGGATGGAGCCATGCACGAGAGGCATCTGATTCTGTGGACTCCAGAGAATTTTGGCTCTGGAAACAGTCTCATGCGCTGGCATCACTGCATGGGCAATTTTCCCTCTGGACATCTGGAGTGAGGAAATGTCTACTCTAGTTTCTGTCTATTTTCACTGGTCTCCGATGAAGAAAACTCAGCTTGAGAAAATTAGAAAAGTTGTTTCTCGAGCCTCCAGATGTGGAGATAGAGACCTGTACTCCTACCTTAGTGACAATTGCAGTTACACTCAGAAATGTAGAGGGTTTGATACAAGATGGCCCTGACTGTTTGGCTGCCTTCTTTGAAAATAGAATCATGGCTCAGAAGTTTGTTTCCTTTCAGAAATTGCCAGTTTCTAGATGTTTTAACACTAAAAAGTCTCCTAAGATGTATTTTAACAGGCTAGTATAAGAAAATACCACAGGCAGGACTGCATAGAGAGTAAACATCTGTGTGTCACAGTTCTTGGTAGCTACAAGTCTAAGCTTTTATAGCCCGTGGTAGTCAGGCTGTTGGTGAGAGCCTGTGGTTGTTTGAATAGAACTGACCCCTATAGGCCCATATATTTCAATGCTTGGTCATCAGGGAGTGGCACTAATTGAGAGGAATTAGGAGGTGTGGCCTTGTTGGAGTAGGTGTGGTTTTATTTGAGAAAGCGTGCCATTGTGGGTGAGCATTGGGGTTGGCAAAGTTCAAACCAGGCCCAGTGTTGCTCTTTTACCAATACTGTGAATCTGGATGTAAAACTCTCAACTGTTTCTCCAGCATCGTGTCTGCCTGGATGTCACTATGTTTCCCATCATGCTCTCTGCCACAATGACAATGGATTAAACTTTTAAAACTGTAAGCAAGCCCCAATTAAATGCTTTCCATGCAAGCATTGTGTAAGTGTTGCCATGGTTATGAGTATCTTCACACCAATAGAACAATGAAGATTTCTTCTCTCCTTGCTGAGTTTCACATGAGAAAGAGAGAGACAGAAATAGAGACAGAGACAGAGAAACAGAGAGACAGAGACAAGAAAGAAAGGCTGAGACATAGAGACAGAGTTAGTCTCTGGTGCAGTGCCTCTTTATTTTCTTAGGAGGCTGCTAATTCCATTATGAAGGCTTCATCTTTAACATCTACTGAAAGTCCCACCCTAGATGACATTGACTCAGAGTCCAGG
>JANHMN010000007.1:56725938-56743465 GCA_030674055.1 Rhabdomys pumilio | reverse complement strand
GGAATATGCACAGAGCGATCTGGATTCACCAATGAAAGGCACACACACCAGTTAATTTTTGACATGCTGTGACTTGCTCAAAGGCTGGGCACTCCTAAGCCTTTCCCTGCTATCAAATGTTCCCCTTCGGTTCTCCTGAGACTCCTAAACCTTCCCCTGCTACCCCAGACTCAATCGGAAAAGTGACCAGTGGCCACTTACCTGAATTCTTATGTGGCTGGATGGCTTTCTCTCCTACATTTATGTTTCCTTTCCCCACAGCCCCCAAATCATGGCGCTTCTCTATCTTCCTTTCTGCCAGTTTCTAGCCCGTGCAAATCTAAAGGTCCCGTCTCAGTCTGTCTGCCCAACCATTGGCCATTGGCTCTTTATTTATCTATCAAAAACCAATTGGGGACAAGGACCTTCAGTGTTTGGACAAGCAGATTCCCAATTTGTGGGGTCAGGATTAATTCAAAGCATTGGCACCAATCCCCAACAGACCACTGTGAGTGTGTTTATATAGTTGCAACTGAAAGCTGAAGGAATACACCCTAGGGGTGGATGGCGGTTTCTGAACTACACAGCAGGACATTGAGCTGGGGTAGGCCAGAGTGGAAGTTAAAAATCAAAATGTGGAGGAAACTGTTCTCCTTCAAGACCCCACATGTCCAGGACCCTATATTTTGATGTGGGAGACAAAGACCCAACGAGTTTATCAAGAGTAGAAACACTGTTCCATGCTCCCCAGGACAGGGTAGACCAGGGCTTGCCAATGGTCTCCAGGAGAGCTGCAGGTCTGCTGGGTTTGGCATCTGATCTCAACTACTCAGCTAAAACCTCACTGCCTCAATAGAGTCCTTGTCAAGAAAGCACATGTCAAGAGCATCATCCACAGACCCTTTCACCTATTTAAAACAAAACACAGGAGAATATCTGGATGCCCAGTACAACATCCCCAATGCCAAGACCCTAAGTTCCATTAGATTAAATAAGGACTCAGACATCTTTCTCATCTTTTACTATGTTTTCAGGATACCCTGTACTCACCATGTTAAGGACACGGACACACTTAATCAATATGCAAATGCTCACTCCATTCTTAGGAATACAAATGAACACAAGAAGCCCTGCCCTCTAGAGTCTGGTTTTGCGAAACTTTCCTGCCTGAGGGACTTAGGCAGATACATGGAATGCAGACAGATGGAGCTGTTCTGACTATGTGACTGGTCGGTCTTTCAGTCCTCGTTCTTCCCAAGATTATGCACGATGTAACTCAGTAGAAGATGGCCTACAGGTCTGAACATTGAAAGAAATGTTCTGCGCCTTGTAACTCACAAGACGGGAGGACTATTGTGAAGAGAGTTGTATGAAGTGATAGTTCAGAAAAGTTAAAGAGAGAAAAATTAAGGGTAGAGAGATGAAGGCATTTAAAGTGATGCAGATTTAGTTAGACTAAGATGATCACAGAGAAAGAAAAATAATATATTGAGTTGGTGAACTGTGAATGAAAGATGGACAACCCTATCTGAGTTGTACACTCTGTAACAGAGACGCATACTCTACAATAGAGAGGGAGGGACGGAGATTTAGCATCAGCTTCGAGCCTGGCTCTACACTATGGGTACCACTAAGTTTGTAGAAAATGAATGGCATCCTAAAGGCAAATTCAGTCCTGCAAGATATCCTGAATATGGAGAAATGGGTATCAAATCAGGACAGAGTTCCGTGTTCTTTATAAATCGATGCTCAAGAGCCCAGAGAAGTAATATTTAGTGAGGTGCCTTGGACTCGAGCTGTGATGGGCTTCTCATGAGTCTTAAATGGCAGGACAACTTGTCAAATCTTTCTAGGCTTATCTATCTCATGAGAAACTATCAATGGCTCTTCTTCATAGGTTACCAGCATTCTGTCACTGATACCCACACGACATTGGATGAGGCTAAAAATGTTCCCATTCCGTTCAGCACCAGTCATCAGGTCACTGATATCCCCTGGATAGCTTAGATACAATATTAACAAAAGCTATGAATACTTACTGTGATTGTGTTTTGTTGAAAACCCTTGGAATTGTCAATTGAAAAAAAAAGATGTTTCAAGTGTTTTCAGAAGAGGAAAGAACTTCTAAGTGGGAATTTCATTCATCCAAGAGTGAGCCAGGAGCAGATTCTTCCATTTGCTGTGGAAATGTAGAAATGACCTTACCGTTTCCACATCTTTCTAGGGGAAGGTCTTCTGCCCAAGCCCACATCAAAGCACGCTGAGAGACACAGAGGCCAATGGGAAACTGGCAGCTGGGATCAACTCTTTCCAGGGCTGTCAGTCTTTCTGGATAGCGTGCAGGCACATTTCTTAGTGCAGACATTCATTTAGAATGTGGAGTCCAGACAGTGGAAAAATGTAGTAAGTTCATAAACTTGTCAATGTCCACAGGTTGCAGTGCTGTCCGGGCCTTCCTCAGACGTGATCAGTGAGCATGTGCTAGAAACTTTCTGCCTTAGGACTTCTGGAGGAAAGGCTCCTCCATCATGAGGAAGTTGGCATTTCTGGGCTGTAAACAAAGCCATGATTTCTTGTATGGTTCAATTACACCACTAACAGCTGAACAGAATTTCCTTTATCTCCAATGTCCTGACTAAATCTTTAGCCACCCCTCAGTATTTAGAAAGGGCTAGTTCCTGGAATTCCTCTCTCTGAATTTGCATCCCAAAGTCAGGGCATGAGCTGTTCTTTATATACAATGACATCATGTTTGCAGAGCACTTATAAACCTTAGCACATCTCCCATATACTTAAAATCATCTCCATGAATCAGCCTGAAATATACTTGCTTTCTTCTGTTTGAAGTTTTTCCCTTCAAGGGTTTAGTTATCCAGAGTCAGTGTAGTCTAGAAACACTGAACAGAACTTTCCAAAACTAAAATCTTCATATGTATCAACAGTAAATATTGTATATTGATACATTTATTTTGTTACTAGTTATTCTTTGTCTCTTAATGTGGCTAATTCCTCAATTAAGCTTCATAACAAGTACTCTTGTATAAAAAAAATTGTAGGCCTTACAAGGTTTAGTACAACTGGTGATTGCTGGTATTCCCTTATGACTTTCCCTCCACAGATCGGGGGCTGGAAGAATATAACCAGTCTGAGGAGTTTGGGAAGTGAAAGGTCTAACCTCAGTTTCTTGTTTTGAGATTCTAAAGTGAGCTTCAAGATTGTAGGAACAAAGCATTAAGAAACGGCTCTAGTGCATGCTGACAGGAGTCTGATATAGCTGTCTCCTTAGAGGTCTGCCAGAGCCTGAAATATACAGAATCAGATGCTCATAGCTAACCATTGAGCTGATCATGGGGTTCCCAATGGAGGAGTGAGAGTGAAGACTGAAGGAGCTGAAAGGATTTGTGGCCCCATGGGGAGAACAACAATACCAACCAACCAGAGCTCTCAAGGTTTAAACCACCAGCCTGGGAACACATAGGCTCCAGCTGTATATATAGGGAAGGATGGCATTGTTGGGCATTGGTGGGAGAGGAAGTCCTTGATCCAGTGAAGGCTGGATGCCCCAGTGTGGGGGAAATCGTGGGTGGGGAGGTGGGAGTGGGAAGGTGGGTGGGGGCATATCCTCATAGAAGCAGGAGGAGGGGGGATGGGATAGGGGGTTCCTGAGTGGGAGTGAGGGGAGAAATGGGGAAAGGGGATCACATCTGAAATGTAAAGAAAATATCCAATTAAAAAAAAAGAAAAGAAAAGAAACGGCTCTACTATTACACACAAAGGTAGATAAAGTATACAATCAATAAAATCAATATAAAATAAGATGTCTTCCCAATTTATGCCACCATTACATTTGCTCAATCATTTACTCCCTTCATTCCCAGCAGCTGATTGCACAAATAGAGGACACTCTGCTCTGTTGGACACTAAAGGCTCAGAAACAAACAAATGACACCGAGCGCTTTTGCACTGTGTGTTCATGTGAGTCCTGATAGGTTAGTGCATGCTGCATAAATGCTATGAGGGAAAATGAATTCTTTGTGTAATATTTATTTTCGTTGTTTTTGATTATGTATAGGTATGGGTGCTTATACACATGCATGTATATACACATGAATACAGGATGCCTATGTAGTCTAGAGGCACCCAATCTCCTGGAACTTTATAGAAGGGTGTGAGCTGCCATGTGCTGTTGGGAACTGATCTGGAAGACCAGCAAGTGTTCCTAACTGCAGAACATTTCTCCAGGCCCTTGTCCTTTCTTTCTGATCCATCTCATGTTCTGCTGTGAAAAAAAGGGGCCATGGTTGTCCATTAAGAATTCCCTGATTCCCTTCACATCTCCTGACTTTGACTCTAGCTTATAAGGCTCCAGTGGCTTTGACTGGCAGAATCTGGATCCTGGGATAGCATCCACACAGTGTAAGGAGTGGAACAAGAAGATAAGACACATCAGCTCCATGGTGGGAGACTGGCTCTTGTCACACCAAGTGTCTGTCTGCTTTTCCCCTGCTCACTTGCAAACTGCAGGAGACTCTTAAGTCACCCGCAGAAGCCACAGCCCCATGTCCTATAGTTGGTTTCGTTAGTAGCTCCATGATTATCCCAAGACTGAACACTTCTCCTGTTGTGTAGGATTCACTTCTCTCTATGCCTTCTTTGTGTTTTCTTGAGTTATTTCTTTCTTCACTGGTCTGAGTGAGCTTTTTGTAGTTGTGTGCCCTGTGATGCTTTATCTTGCCCTGTCACAGGGCTTCCAGCTTTTTGCCTTTGGTCTCTATCACAGAAAGATCAGTTTCAGTTTTATGCTGTGGATGGAATTCCTGACAACTGGAGCCTGCCCACCAGTAATGGCCAGCACGACCTTA
Organism: Rhabdomys pumilio; assembly: GCA_030674055.1. Lineage (NCBI taxonomy): Eukaryota > Metazoa > Chordata > Mammalia > Rodentia > Muridae > Rhabdomys > Rhabdomys pumilio. The sequence goes on along the minus strand of JANHMN010000007.1, from coordinate 56,738,624 downwards.
TCCAAGATCTCTGAGATGCAGGTCATACTTCCATGAAAATAAGTAAAATGTCAGCTGAGTCAGTAAACCTTCCCATTTGTATTGCTCTTCCCAGGAAGAGTCATTCTGAGACCAGTGGGTGACAACATGCTAAACTCAAGTAAGGCCACTTCAATAAATTCCTGCTCACCATGATGTCCACTGCTGAGGTAAGGTAGCCCAGAGCTGAGGGAGGTTCCTTATGGCTAAACAACAATGGAAAGCAGTATGGATGCCTCCTGCCTCCACTTTTGCCACATATGTCCCTCATATTGTCTATATGTCAGTTCCATATGTAATCATATATGCCAACCATTGTTGGCAATATATTGCCAACAAATTACCAATTTTCCATGTAAATTTTATTGAATATAACTTCAATCATTTGTCATACAGTCTCTCAGCTTCAGGTCTGCCCTGGGTTCTTGGTTGTATTCCTTTAGTCAGTGTGACATTACGCTCATGGCCCAAATCTTGTGTGATTTAATGTTATAAAATTATGGACAATCACGCTGCCCTAATTTTGTATTCTTTTGAAATTTTTTCATTATGCTCATACACACAAAGACACATATATAACATATATTATATGTAGTAGTTACATACACAATGGATAAAGAGTTTTTAAAGTGACCTGAGTTTTTCTGTTTTCATTTTTGTTTTATTTTGTTTATGTATAAATGTTTGCCTGCATGTCTATATGTACATCATGTGAGTTTCCAGGAAGGCCAGAAGAGAACTTTGGAATGCCTGGAACTGGAGTTACAGATTGTTGTGAGCCATTGTATGAGTTCTGGGACCTAAGCTTGGGTACTCTGGAAGAGCAGTCAGTGATCTTAACTACGAAGCCATCTCTCCAGTCTCAAAAATGTCTTAACAAAATCAAATGACCCTATTCATGGTAAAATTTAGGGTTTTTAAAATAAAAGATACAACCATTTCTTATTATTGCTTGTAAGTTATATGTACTTTTACTAGATTGATTCATTCATTTCTATTACTATAATACTGGCCCTTTATGTATCTAAGTAAGCTAAAGATATTTGCTATGCAATTAAAGCACTTATGTAATAAATTCAGAATAAATTAAAGACCAAATAACCCTACCAACTCCTTTTTGCTCCTGGTCTATTTGTGCAGCTCTCCCAAAAGAGAAATTTCTAGCAACATTTACTGTTGCTGTAATAAGTGTCTGACACAGTCAGCTTCTAAGGATAAAATGTATTTTTGCCTCACCAATTTAGAGGTTTCAACTTAAAGCTACTTGGCCCTGTTGCTTCAGGTCTGTGGCAGCATTGTGAGCTATGGCGGTTCAAGGCAGAAATGGCATCCAGGAAGCAGACAATGAGGAGAAGATTTTAGGGCCCTAAAATGTCCTTCCAGAGTCTATCACCAGTAAGTCAACCCCGTTCCAATAAATGTCAACTCCTAAAGGTTTTTCTCTCCCTACAGAACCACAGGGGAACAACACTCTCTAAGGAGCCTCCAGGGAGTGTCCACACCCATGCTACAGCATTAATGTGTTTCTATAAAAACTAGACCCACATTCGCTGCAAGTAGGACAGGAACCTCATGCTGTGGTCCTGTCTGCATGTGCATAAGTGTGCTCTTCAACTTGTCTCTAAAGGGACCGTCAGGACAGTGGTTCACACATGGCACCATCATAGTGGACTTTGGCAGCTCCTGACATGTGGAGGAGGTGGAAAGCTGCAGAAAATTCTGTTTCCAACTTCCAGAACCACTACTTGGCTGCTGCCTAAGGAACACGGGTGCCAGCACCTTTCACCTTGTTGTTCATGGAGGTTCTTTGCTCTGTAGCCTGGCTGTTGAGAGCCCTCTTTGTCAATCTTATTTCCAGAGCTGGCCTTCCTCCCTCATAATCCTGTTTAATTCATACCACAGATACGACACTCATCTTCAACCTTCCACGTTCCTTCAGCTCAGTGAAGAATCACACTGTTCACAGTGCGTACGGGGTGGGAACTGGGTGCTTCTCACAGGGACTAAACCCCAGTTGTGCTTGATGATGTCATTCACTCCCTGAGTTCAATGGAATCGCCTCTTCACAGCTACCTGAGTAGTCACCTCCCCTCTTAAAACTACTGAAATGCAATGTCTCTCTTCCTACTGCCCAAGGTGTTCCTCATCACCTCAGATCACCTCACAGTTACCTCATTCTCTGCCCCAGATAAATTCAAATGCAGTGTTTCGAGAGCACATGTTTTTGCTCATTTTTATTGTACCCTCAGTACCTGACAGATCCCCTGGCATCTATCAGGTTCTCAAAAACCAATTCTGTAATTTATATCTATGGAACAAACAGCATAAACAGATACTGCTCCTCTTGTGCTCTTGGGTGCATGAGGATAGGATCAGCACAGACGGCCAAACTGCTTCTTACAACAGAGTCCTGAACAGGTGGTATAGGCTGCTCATAAGAACATTTGTTCTGATCTGGAGATTGTCTCATAAATCCAAATCCAAAGAGAAAGGGATGCATTAAGAAGATGAGGTTAAAAACAAGGAGCAAAGACCATGTTGACGTTCTAAGGACAGATATGAAAATTCTCTAATTTCTGGAAATCTCAATCTTCAAAAGAATTTTTCTATATATTCTTCTTCTTAAGACAACATGGCTCACCCTATGCACCTCGTATCCTCAATGCCCTCACCATGAACTTTCTACCATAATAATAACTCCATCTCCCAAAAAACTGTCTTCCACAGGAATGCATTCCAGGCAGCTGAAGGACATAGTTAATGTGTCCATATGCTTACAGCTGCCAGTGGCCAGATAATCACTGGCATAAGATTAATTCTGCTTTCAAATCCTACCTGGCTAGATTACCTAACCTGGATTTTCATTCCATTACCTGAAAAATTCCTTTGAAAAAAAAAATGGATCAGTGAATATTCATTCAACAAAATAGAAGCCTCATAAATATTTTGAGAAAAGATAAATTTAACACAGACAAAGTCTGATGTAATTTTGTTAAGTCTTTGAGGGAGAGACATAAAAGCCATTTTCAGAAATTCAATGTCCAACAATTATTTAGAAAAAAAATGAAATACCAATGAACCCAGCTTCTCACAGTTTGGAGGCAGATGATGCCCAGAAGGATGTTGGAGTCACTGCCATACAAAGCTAACACTCTCAGCTGATGCCTGAGGCAAGAGTTAAGGAAAATGGTCCCCCTTTCTTTCACTTAATCAATAAAGAAGTCACCTGTCCGCCATTGTTGAAATCAACAGAGGAGTGTTGCAGAGATTCTGAAAAATGCTGATCCAGAATCTGCCCCTCTTAAGCAGAAGAAACTGTGAGCCAAGAAAAGGTTAGCCTTTCCTTTGTACTGAGCACTCAGCACAGGGATGGGGTGTCAGCCATCAGACTGACTTGCCTCTCAAGCAGGAAACCCAAATACACTTCAATTTCATATATAGAATTATGCTCATGCACGTATCCTAAATCAGCATTTGAAGTATGAATGTTTCTCTATGCTTTATTTTTCTTCCAGCTCTTTCTGTGACTCTAAAGTATTTGGTTTATATTTACATAGGAAAACCACTGAGGAAAGATTCTCATTCTCTTAGATAAATTCATCCTCTGTATTTCTGTTCCATATCTTTTTTCAAAGTTCAATTCTAATTATACTAATTTTAAAGTTCTCCAAATTCACTCCTTATCTGACATCAAGGCTCCCAATCTGTCCACCATTTATCTGTGCAGATATATTTCACTTATCATTGTTCTATATCTTGTATGCTAAATTAACAGCAAATGGGTCCATTACTCAATAGTGTACAAGACGTCAAGCTTTGCTCTGGTGATGTTTTGTTCATCCTTACCCTCCCAGTGCATGTCAACTCTGATTTATTACTACTGACCTTGAGCCTACATTGAAGAAACTCAGAGCCTAGTAGGAAGTACAGGCAAGCAATGATTACTGTGTGCACAATAGTACATCCAGAAGTGAGATGTGTGCACAAAGACAGTACAGATGCCCTCTGGTTGGAGCAACAAGGTCATCAGGATGTTTCATTGTCCCATGATCAATGTGTAAACAAAGAAAAGATGGGGCTCTAAAGATAGGTGTCAAAACAAGAAGAAAAGCAAGTTACTTATTTCAAAGACTTGCAAGTAGATGATGGAGGGAAGAAGAAACCTCTATCTGAATACAGAAAGACACAGTGTGGAAGAAGAAACAGCCAACATATTGTTGAAAATAGTCAGGCCATACTTCAAAACCTGGGCTGCATCTCAAAGGTAACAGATGGCTTTTGCAGAAAGTTAATTAGGAGAGTGACAGTATAAAATTCAGACTTCATAAGTGTCACAAATACTGTATCATGTAACTTTAGAGAAATGAAGCTTAGGAAGTTGTTCTAACAGCACATAAAAATGATAAAGGCATTTTTAATGGCATAATTACAAAGTGGAACTCATAAAAACGCCTTAAGAAATACTTAAAATTATTGTGATAAGGGTAGGAGATTGCCTCTGAATGAAGGGGTTTTTTTCAGTGGGGAAAAGTAGGCACAGCTCTCAAGACAGCATGAGAAAATGGGAATCTGTAGTTTAGAAAATAGGTGGGAGTCAGCAGAGGGAAGTTATCCAAAGAAAACTGGGATAAAACGTACAAGGATAAAACGTACAGAAATCCAACCACATGGCTGCTCTAGCAAGGGATCTTATCCAAAGAGATTCTAGATCTATATGATCTAACCAGAAGGCAGACATGCCCTAGATAGCAGTATGATCTGGCTGTAATACAGACATGCCCCTAATCTTTTATCCCTAACAATGAAGATAAAGTTAGTTTGTAGAAGGAATCAGCCATGTTTGAAAGTGGCATCTAATTGAGGGGCAGACAAAGTGATGAATCAGAGAAAGATATCGCAGAATGAGTCAGAGATAGGATACACCCAACTCTCAGGAGAAAAGCAGAGGAAAGAGAGGCTACTTAAGATTAGAGAGACAGAGGGGGGAGGGAGGTGATAGGGACAGGGATAGAGAGAGGTGTGGTGTGTGGTATGTAGCATATGCTCTGTGTGTGTGTGTGTGTGTGTGTGTGTGTGTGTGTGTGTGTGTGTGTTTTACCAGAACAGTTAGCAGAAAGAAGAGGTAAAGACAGAACAAGCCAGAGAAGGATCTAGAAGATTAGAAAGTTAGTATGATGCTAGGCAGAACAACTCAGTGCAAAGATGAGAGAAGATGAATTGAATCACTCACCTTAGAAGATTGGGTTGTATGGAGACTAGAAGCTTTCAGGTCTAGGTCTGGAGATAGAACAGAGAGAATGTTCTGGGCTCAGCCCAAGCTATGTAGTCACACAGCTTGGGTACAGCTTTCATCTCATCCCTTCACTTGAGGAAATAAAAGCAACATTTATAAAAAAAATTTTTATCAAAAATTAAGCAATACACTTGCTTAAAACTGGCCAGGCCAGGGTATCATCGGGATAATAGTGGATGAGAGATGTGATCAAATGTCAAGGTTGATTATATAGTGAAGGGGTTCCTGCTAAACTGACTTTAGTGAGTGGTTTACTAAAGCTGGATTTTATACAGTGTGTTTTTATACAGTCAGTTCTAGTAAGAGGTTCAAGAGCCTGAGCAAAGTTTGACCAAGAATTTCAGAGTGAAGATGAAGAGGAGATAGTCATATATCAAAATCTTGGGAAATAAAGTAGATGGGACCTATGGTAGAGATGGGGAGTCAGGACTATGCACCTAAAGAGACAGAAAACTATTCTAGAAGCTCTAAAGTGACTAAAAAAACCATGGTTTATTTAGAAGCTGAATCCAGTCTGGGATTCAATTAGTCTGAAGCATCACTGAGGGATATCCAGTCAAAGGTGTGGATAAAGCCATAAAGGAGTGTGAATAAGGCATACGTATTGAAACTTACTGAAGCACAAATGTAAAACCTTGATATGTTCATAAGGAGGGTTTACACTTAACATGGTGGACTAGAATGCAGTGATACCCAGAACAGTGCCTGAAATAGGGGAGCAAGGAGCTGAACTTGCACAGGTCTACGCCAGGAGCTGCTCAGAGCAGAGCTAATGGCATGGGATCAAAGGTAGCAGAGAAGCCTGGGAAAAGAAAAACAGAATTTCCCTTGAATTCCAAAGCCAAGGCTGTTCATGACCTTGGTGAGAAGCATTCCTGCTAAATAACACAGACAGGATGCTCCCTGACATCTCCGCAGACATGCTTTTCCTAATTACCCACTGCAAACGCAGGCATTTATTAGAGATGCCAAAACAGTCCTGCATCACCATTTAGGCAGCATACAGATACACTTCAAAAGAGTTTATATCATCAATAACTCAAAGCATGTCAAAGAAAAATTCAACCACTTTAAAGAAAGCAAACAAAGTCCAGCCATTTGAGAAGGTAACAGTCACGATTTCCAGACTCCAATCCAAACGTTTTTAGATGCACGGGGAGACGGAATTATGAACTGCACCATAAGGCTAGGGTGTGGGGAGTGGGCACAGGTATCAAGAAATTAAAAAGAATAGGTGAGCGTAAGATGAGAGATCGAAGGTATAAAAACACAACTGGCTAGGACTAGCATCAGATCAACAGCTGAATGCACAGAGAGAGGAAAAGTAATTTTTGAGGCACACAGATTCCTCCAGGATTAGACAATGCCAAGTGAGTGGACATACACTCGTCTGGAGTTCCAGAACGAAGGAAAAAGCTCTAAAATGATGGCTTATTTCTGAGCTTACTAAAACAATATTTCCTCACATATCAGAATAAGATGAACAAGAAGCTTAGTGAACAAGAAGCAAGCCACAGCAGACACCACCAGGATAAGACACAGACATCCAGACACAAAGAAATAGAATGAAAAGTAACCATAAAAAAAAAAAGACCAACACTACATACAGGTGCCCAGCGATACAAATCAGTGTTTCCTTCTTCGTGAAAATATTATAAACCAGAAGGAAATGAAACAACATCTTTAATGTACTAAAATAAATGATGAAGCAACAGAATGTCTCTATCTACTGACTATGCTTCATAAAGTTTGAATAAGGACATTTCCGGATAAATGAAAGCTGAATTTGTAAGTTCAGTATAACTGTGATTTAACACTATACTATGTATCCTAGCTGGTCTTAAGTCAGGAGACAGAAAGGCATACAAAATGAGCATAATTTTCTAGATACAATAATTGTATCTAGAAATAGAAATCACATAAAATCTAAAAAATTATGAGTCTTAAGATCACAGCAGTCTACAATGAAGTTGGGAAAATATCATTATTTAAACAATTAGTTAAAAATAACATTTTAAAATATTATACATGACAGCATAAAATACATTCCATATAGGAATGTATTTCAAAAAAATGTGTTCAGAGTATCACAGTGAAATTATAAATGACACAGAAAAATTATAGCTCAAACTATATTCAAAGCTTATCGGTTAGTGGGTTAGAATCTATGGCGTACTGTCCCCTCAATAGATGCTTATTCAACATTTTCTAATAGAATCCTACCAGAATTAATGGCACGAATTGTTAAGGGGATTTTACAATTTTTGATAATACAAGATTCTCTGCATATGCTTTTGATAATGCAAGCACAGATCAACCGTAGTAAATTATAACTGTTTGGGGACGAGGTGTCAGCTCATAGTCTCCAGTTTGAACTGCCAGCGAGGTGCTGGCAGCCTGCCACAGGAGCCGATCAAGGCAAACCCATAGAGCGCTGTGAGATGGCCAACTGTGTACGTGAACTACAGATTCTCACAATGTTGTCTGTGTATGGGATTCCCCCGCACTTCACACTCATTCCTAAAATTGAGCAGGATGCCCAAAACACCAGGGACCAGACTAGAAAATGAATCACTCAGTGAAAGAAGTATATTCCTATGGGGGGATGTTTATACTGTGAGGGGGGCCCTCGTGGACAGGAAATCCTGAGGTGTGTCTCTGAGGGTCAAGGGATGGGAGAGGTCACGGGGTACACAGGTGTGGTCAGTCACGCCCCCCAGGAGATTGCCCAGGGCTACACCAGGGGTTTCTTAGCACCTTCCTTTCCCACAGCTGCTGGCCATGACCCCAGGCCTGGGAAGCTGGGAATTTCTTCAGAGGGGAAGTGAAGGCGCACCTGCTCCCAGAAGGAGACAATGGACATTTGGTTTCCAGTCACATTTCTTTCCAGAGAGAATTTTCTGAGCAGAAAAGGGAAAGATCTTAATAAAGCCCGTGTGTAGTGTGTGGAGGGAAAGGGAAGCCTGTGTTATGAATGGCTGGGCTTCCTCTTTCATGAAGCTGTCTCAGATGACTGCCCGGCTGCTGAGAACAAGAGGAATACTAGTGATTTCCAGTCCCAAGTCTGAGTCTGTGGTGTAGCCCAGGTCTGTGCAGTGAGGCGTCCTGTGGCAGGATCTGGATGTTCCAGTAGCCAGGCCTGTGGCACTAGGAACTGGAGTCACAGATGCTGAAGTTCCTACTATGGTGGACCACTGACCTTCCCTCCCCAAGCCCCCAGCACAGAAAGTTCTTGTTCTAATAGTTTATACACCCCCTCCATCCACCCTGGAAATCTGAACACCCAGCAGGGAAGAGTAGGGCCTTGTGCCTGATGAGGTGGTTAGGGGCAGCCACGGATTAAGTGTGTTAACTAGTTTGCAGATTTTGAGAGCCCAGCTTAGACTACTGTGCAGTCAATTTTAATTTATTAAGACATTATATTTGTGCATCATTATAGGGTACATTATGATATTACATACATGCACAGAATGGTTGATGTCAAACTGTTTGGAGAAGCTCAAATATTTTCTCATCTGTCTTCTCAAAGGTGTTTGTTTATTTATTTATCTAGTGGTGTGTCTGCGCATGGGTGTAGAACTATCCCCTGAAGGACAAGTAGCCTTTCAGAAGCTGCATCCCTGAAGAAAAGTGACTGTCCTTCTCATAGCAGCCATCAATTGCCAACAGTAGGAGTTGATTGCCACCCACACACACACACCCACACACACATTCAAGCTAGATCTGGGTTTGTTTGATCTTGTGCAAGTCTTGTGCACACAGTCCCGGTCATTCATGTCTTTGGTGGAACAATATTTTCTGGACAGGACAAAGCAGTTGCAAACAAATCTATGGTTGGTTTTAGTTAAGTTTTACATGCTATGTGAAAGGAAGAGTTTTGTGTACATGGATACCAACTTCTTTTATGCTTAAGGCAAAGTTCATAGAAATGCCATACCACATCCTGTTGATTGTTATACATTTATACGTGACTTTCAGCCAGTGAGTATGAGTCTTCCAATGTTGTTTTGTTGTGGTTTGGGTTTGGGGTTTTTGGGGGGGAATTGTTTCACTGACTCTTTTGAACTTTTGTATAAATTTTAGAACCTGCTTTTCAATTAAAGATCATGCTAAAGCTACAGATTCATTTGTGGAAATCCCACTATTTGTGAAAATCAGAGAATAGTGACTTTTGAAAAATAAGTGAGCATGTTATAGACACCTGTTTATTTTTCAAGTATTTACTTTTCTGGAGCAAAGCTTCATAGTCTTTATCCCCATGGGCTGGCCATGTAGCATTCCTAGGTGCAACATCAGTAGACATTGACAAGAATGAGTTATTATCAGGTGAACTGATCCATAAATGTCGAGTAAATCACCTCAGCTAGGGGTAAGACCTTGTGAGCTCCTCCCCAACCCATTCAGGAATGCATGAACTGTATAAAACTTGCACAAGATCAAGCCAGCCATCGTGGTCCTATCACATGCAGATGACAGGTACTCAAGACAGGAACTGAAGTAGAGACCATGGACAAATGCTTACTGGTTTGCTTCCAGGCTCACTGTCATCAAGAAAGCTTTTTTTTAAAAAAAAAATTAGATTATTTTATTTTCATATTCATGAGTGTTTTGCCTACATGTATGTATGTGCACCCATTGGTGTCTGGTGGCCTTGGAAGTCAAAAGAGGTCATCAGGTTTGATTCCATATGTTAAGACAGAAAATTACACACACACATATATAAAACATTATCTCAATTTTTATAAATCCTTTGAGACTTTCTCTGAGGCCCAATATATGATCTATTTAGAGATACTTCCATGACCTGCTAAGAAGAATGTATATTCTATAGTGTTTGACTGAAATATTCTGTAGATATATGTCAGGTCCATTAAATCTATGTCGAAATTTAACTCTGATGTTCTTTGTTGATTTTTTTTTGTCCAGTTGGTCTGTTGATTGCCAGAAGTTTATTTCAGCTGAACTTGTCTCAAGTAGTTCTGTCTCTTTATTGAGTCCACTTTTTTATATATTGAATTATTGTTATTATTTCTATTAGCCATTTGTTTGTGTTTTCTCAGATGCCAATCAAAACTTTATTCCTTTCCTTTTTAACTTCAGGTGGGTGTCTGTGTTGTCTCTGAACTACTTAAACTCTTTCAAGATGTTTTAATTGTTGTTTTAGTCCATCTTGGGATTCATCTGGGTTGTTCTCCTCAGGAATTATCACTATAGAATTGAGGATCTTGGGGGTGGGGTGAATATAATGTGTTAGTTTTTCATATCACTTGTGGTTTCGTGATGGGATCTGGGCATCTGGAGTTATGTTGCTGGCTCTGATCATCTATGTTGAGTGATCGTTTTGTTCTGTTTTTGATTTTATCCTGACTTGGCTGGTTTTGGATCAGGTGGGAGGTGCTGAAGGCTCAGTCTTTCAGAAACTTGGTGTTGATTTGTGCGTGGGAAGGCTAGGGTGATTCCAGGTTAGTGGTCACAAGTTACTGGCTGCACATGGGGCTGATTAAATAAGATCAACAGATTAATGATCCAACAAGCAGAACCAGGGGGGCTTACTAGAAGTGGCCATTGGCTGGATCATTAGCCTGGCTGCTTGGGCAAGGTCCTGGGCAAATGACATGTTTTCTGACAAATTTTACTTGATTACTTTTCTGTTTTATTATACTGACTTAAATTTCTAGTGCTATGTTGAATAAGTATATTGAGGCACTTACATGTTCCTGATCTTAGCAGGAAAACATTTTTATTTTTCCACTAAGTACTAACATAGCTGGCTTCTTGTTGTTTTAACATTTTTGGTCAAGTTGAAAAAGTACAAATTATGCTTCATTGACTCATTAAGCTATTATGATCAATGGATTTTTACATATTGTCAACTACTTTCTCTATGTTAATTGATAAGGCCATGTTTTTTGTAATTGGCAAAATACTATGGTACATTGCAATATTTATTATACAAATATTTAACCAGTCTTTCATCAGTGTAATAAAATTCACTGGGTCATATAGCATTAAATTCCTTTTATATTTTATGCATTTCTGAATTTTATTTGCTAATGTTTAGTGAGAGAATTTTGCATTTGTGTTAAGATAGAATTTGATTTAATCTCTCTCTCTCTCTCTCTCTCTCTCTCACACACACACACACACACACACACACACACACTGTCTTTTCCTGGCTTTGAAAGCAGGTAAACTTTTTTCATTATTCAGGTTAGGTCTTTTTCTTTCTTTCTCGCTGGACCGAAATGGGCATTAATTGTTTTAGAGCATTTGGTAGAATGTTGTCCAGTGAAACCCCTGAGTGTAGAGATTTGGAGGGGTGTGGGGGAAGAAAGTCAAATTCAAGTTTCAGGGAAAAGAGATTTCAGTTCAATTCTCTTCATAACCACAAAGCTCTCACAGAGAGAGAGATAGACAGAAAGAGACACACACAGAGAGAGAGAGAGAGAGGGAGAGAGAGAGAGAGACAGAGAGACAGAGAGACAGAGACAGTGAAATAGAGAGAAGAAAGGCATGATGTGGGCTTTTAAAACATCAAAGCCCACTCTCAGTGGTCCCATTTCCTCCCAAAAGGCCACATCTCCTATTCCTTCTTGAACAGCTCCACTAAATGGGGATGAAAGACTCAAACATATGAGCCAGCCATTCTCATTCAAACCACCACACTTCCTTTGGAATTTCCTTATCAAACAATCCATGAATGAGTTAAAATTTAGGATTTAATGAGGTGAATATTCTCATGTTCTTTTTCTGTTGTAGAGATCTAGTTTTACTTTACTGCAGTTAGAGATTAAGTTGCATGGTTTCAATTCTGTCAACACCGTTGAAATGTATGTTGTGGTCCAGGATAGTCTTGATCTTGATATGTTTCCCATGAAGAGTAGGAAAGAATGTGTGTTCTCTTCCTTTGGAGGAGGTTGGATCCTTTTATGTGGGAGTTTAATGACTTCTGTGACATTAATAAAGTTCTGATTTCTTCAACAGTCACAGAGGGGTTTGCTGAGGCTCTCAGTTATAACTATGTTTGTACCCATTTTTTCTCTGTCAACTCGTGTGTGTGTGTGTGTGTGTGTGTGTGTGTGTGTGTGAAAATTGTAGCCATTTTCCTTAGTGACTGTGCTGTGACTAATAATGGTGTACCTGCCCTTTTATCATAATTATTTGGTTTTATTTATGTTTTAGAGCATTCTTCTTTTCACGGGTATTTTCCTTCACGTTAATGTCTGCTTTATTTTATATTCTATGGTCACTCCTTTCTTTTGGTGTTTAAGTGACACACCTTTGCATGCACTGTTTTTCTAACTGCTGATATATTTATACCTAACATAGGTTTTTTTTTTTTTTTTTTTTTTTTTTTTTTTTTTTTTTTTTTTTT
>JANHMN010000007.1:56703204-56725928 GCA_030674055.1 Rhabdomys pumilio | reverse complement strand
TTTTTTTTTTTTTTTTTTTTTTTTTTTTTTTTTTTTTTTTTTTTTTGCAAGGAGTTTACTGATGGTTCATGTTTTTAATTATAGTCTGAGAAGTTTGACATCTTGCTACTATATTGAAACTATATCTGCATAATTCCCTGGGTGAGAAGTTAAGACCTGAATGCACAATTTCATTTTTGTTGTCTATTCTCTTGCTACTCGCTGCTCAGTTTTTTTTCTTGCATTTCTATCTATAGTAGTTTTATTGTTGTTTTTAGTTTTTTTTTTTTTTTTTTTTTTTTTTTTTTAAGAATTACAGTTCTAGGAATCCATAGTCTTTCCTAAAAATGTTTAGTAGTTTTCTGTGTATTATATACATAACATCACAATCTATGTGTGCCATTCATTCTATCACTTGTTGGTGTAAAGTCTAGAAACCTGATGCCTTTGATCTTTTTCTAGCCTTATCACGTCATTATAACACGAATGTGCAAACAGTCATGTAAGGTGCACTGAGAACCGAGTTTGACAGTGCCGCATTCTGCTTCACTTCCCACAATTGTTTAGAGCTCTCAGTAGAGAGTGGTGTTCGAGTATCCGGGTTTGTGATTTCTCTTCTATTTTTGAACTTCCTTAAGTCATTCTTACGAGGTAGGTTGCATGATGACTGACATTCTTAGCTTTCTTCTGGGTGAGAATTTTTGTATTTCCTCCCCTCTGGAAGCACGTTTCCCATGAAGGGACTTCTGGCTCAAGAGTTGGTTTTTGCAGCACTTGACAAATATTGTCATTTCCTTCTGGCTTTTGTAACCTCTGAGGAAAAATCTTCTAAAATGTGAATTAAATTGTCTACTCTAGGTGCTGTTTTCTCTCGTTTTTTTAAGGTATTTTCTTGGAGATTTATTTTTAAAAATATGATAATGATCTTCTCTGGTATGGATTTCCTTAGGTGTGTCACAACTAAGCTTCCTTTGGTGCTCCGAAGCCTGTTAGTTTGTGTTTTGCTAAAATTGGAAAGTTGGAAGCCTTTCTTTTTAAAGCCTGTGTTAGGCTTCTCCTTCCTCATGAATTTACTTCCATAGTAAAGAATCCACAGAGGATCGATCCAGCCTCTCCATTGCGTTCTTCTCTGCTGCTCACTGGTTGACTGTGTTCCTTCTCTGTTTCTTGTTAGTTCCCCCTCCTTCCTACAGACCTTTCTTCTGCTTCCATGTCACTGATTTTCCACCATCCTCTCCTTTCCCCCTTATCTCTTCTCTTTAGATCTTTCCTTCCTTCCCACGGTCTTCTTTCTGCTTTCATTCTCTCTCTCTCTCTCTCTCTCTCACACTTTCTCTCTCTCTCTCTCTCTCTCACACACACACACACACACACACATACCTAGACTCTGATAGCTGTCCTTCTATGTGTCACTTGCTTTGTTTAACATAATAATCTCCAAGTCTAACTATCTTTCCACAAAATGCAATTCCATTTTTCTTTGAAGTTGAATATAATGCAAATATCCTCTTGGTATGTTAATGTTGATTTAGAATCCTTTGGGTATATATTTAGGAATGTTTCTGGGTCTGTTTTTCAGTTTAGTTTTTTTTTTTTTATTAAACCACCACATCAATGTTTATGGCCGCTGCTTATTTACATCCCTACCAGAGGTGTCTGTGCATTCTTCAGTCCTTACATCTTCACCGGCATCTGTTCTGCTATTGTTAAAAAAATATTGGGTCGATATCAGTTGGAACAAATTAACTGATGGTGCTATTCTAATCAGGTATATCTTTATTTTGTCTGTTTAGTGTGTAAATTACTAAAAGGGCAGTAGTAAAATCACCAACTAGAAGAATGGTTTTGTCAATTCCTCCTGCAGTCCTATTGAAAACTGCATTATACATTTTGACATTGTTGTTGGCAGACAGCTAGATGTTAAGGACTGTTGTACCTTCTTGGATATTTTAATTACTATATAACATCCTTGTATATTCATATTCAAATTGCTTTTGCCCTGGGTCTGCTTTGGTGAGATTAATTGGTTAATCCAGCATTGTTTTGTTAACAATGAGCACAGGACAACCTTTTCCATTCGTTTATGTTTAATTTAGCAGTGGCTTTCAATATGACATGGATTTGGTTTCGGTGGGTTATAGCTGATTTTGTTTTATCCACTGCGGCACATGCTTCTCACTGGCATTGTCGAGGCCGTGAAGTGATCATACTTAGATTTGAGTTAATGTCTACTTCTTGGTGCCATCTTCCATTCCTTATATTAATTCTGCTTCCTTTTGTGTTGCCACAAAATTATGGATTATTAATATGATCTAATTCTCTTTCCTTTCTCAGTCTCTAGATCTTATTTCTATTAAAAATATTATTTCCTTAGGTAATATCTTATTGCTTTTCAGATGACTTCAAGGTCCTTTACCAACGATTCCCCTAGGTCCGCTTATCTAAGAATGTATTTACTCTTTACTTAGGAATGTTCTTTTAAAAAAGTTCAGGTTGCTGATTTTTTTTATTGACTTTGCAATTTTTAAATATCCCATCTGCTCCATTTATCTTGATGTGCGCCATGTTTCATAGTATTTGAATTTCCTAGACCAGTGTTTTTATACCAAACTTTAGAGAAATTAAACCTTATTGCTTTAATTGTTTTCCTTTTCTTGCTCTCTTTTTCTTTGTATTCTTATGTTCTAATTGTGTGTGTTAAAGCTTGTGATATTGTCCCACTGTTCTTGAATATTGTGTCCTAGTTGGTACAATTACTTTTTTATTAAATATTTTCTATTAATTAATTTATTCACTTTACATCCCGATCACATCCTGTTTCTCTTCCCAGTTCCCCTCCCCCCCAACAGAGCCCATACTCCATACTCATCCCCTTCTCCTTTAAGAAAGGGGAATCCCCCTGGGTACTATCCCATGCTGGCACATAAAGTTGCTGCTGGATAGGGCTCAACCTCTTCCATTGAGGCCTGACAAGGCAGCCCAATTAGGGGAACAAGATCCACATGTAGGCAACAGAGTCAGGGAGAGCCCCTGCTCCAGTTGTTGGGGGACCCACATGAAGATCAAGCTTTGCATTTGCTACATATGTCTGTGGGGGCAGGTGCTAGATTCAGCTTATGTTTTTCTTTGGTTGCTGGTTCAGTCTCTGGAAGACCCCAAGGGTACAAGTTAGTTGACTCTGTTGATTGTCCTGTGGAGTTCCTATCTCCTCTGGCTCCCTCAATCCTGCCCTAAACTCTTCCACAAGACTTCCCAAATTCCATCCAATGTTTGGCTGTGGGTCTCTACATCTGTTTGATCAGCTACTGGGTGGAGCCTCTCAGAGAAAAGTTATGCTAGGTTCCTGTCTGCAAGCATTAATAGTTTCAGGGATTGATTCTTGCCCATGGAATGGGTCTCAATTTGAACGGATACAGAAAATAAGATTCATTTTCACTATGGAATACTACTCCACTATCAAAAACAAGACCATCATGAAATTTGTGGGCAAATGGATGAAACTAGAAAATATCATCCTGAGAGAGGTAACTCAGACCCAAAGGACATGCACAGCATCTACTTTCTTATAAGAGATATTAGCCATAAAGTACAGGATACTCAAGCTACAATCCACAGATCCAAAAGAGCTAAATAATGAGGGTCCAAGGATGGATGCTTGAATCTTGCTCAGAAGGGGAAATAAAATAGTCATAGGGAGGCAGATAGAGGGAACTGGGTGGGAGAGAGGATAAGGAGGGTAACAAGGCAGTGGGGGAATCAGGTGTGGGAAGACCCAGGAGAAAAGGGCCATGAGAGTGAATGGAAATGGGGGTGAATATCTAGGACCTCCCAGAGACCTCAATGGGAGAGGGGGCTCCAGAGAGTCTATGTGGATGACACTAGTTGAGACTCCTAGCAGTGGGGGATATGAAGTCTGAAGTGGCCACATCCTGTACCCAGGCAGTTCTCCCAGTGGAGGCATAAGGATGCCAAATTAACCACAAAACCTTCAACCCCAAATTTGTCCTGCATACAAGAAGTTCAGAGACAAAGGAGGAGCAATGACTGAGGGAATGGCCAACCAATGGCAGGCCTAACTTGATAAAGTTTTTATTTATTTTATATCTTAATTCCAGCTTTTCCTCCCTCCTCTCCACCCAGTCCCTCTCTCTCCTCCTCCTTCCCCAACATCTACCCATCTTCTCCATTTCTGAGGAAAAGAGGAGAACTCCCATGGATATCAACCAGCCTTGA
Source organism: Rhabdomys pumilio (assembly GCA_030674055.1). Lineage (NCBI taxonomy): Eukaryota > Metazoa > Chordata > Mammalia > Rodentia > Muridae > Rhabdomys > Rhabdomys pumilio. The sequence continues at coordinate 56,721,716 of JANHMN010000007.1, read as the reverse complement.
CGTATTAAATGGCAGTAAGACTAGGTGCATCTTCTATTGAGGCTAGACAAGGAAGCCCAGTGAGGGGAAAGGGATTCAAAGGCAGGCAGTGTAGTCAGAGATAGCCCCTGCTCCTGCATGGATTCCCAGCTGCACAACTGCTACATATGTGCAGAAGGCCAAGACTTGTTTTATGCATGCTCTCTGTCTGTCTGTTCAGTTTCTATGAGACATGATAGGCCCAGGTTAGTTAATTTTGCAGTGTGTGTGTGTGTGTGTGTGTGTGTGTGTGTGTGTGTGTGTGTGTGTATGTGTGTGTGTGTTGTTCTTTACCCCTCTGGTTCCTTCAGTCTTTACTCCTCTTCCACAGAATTTCCTAAGCTTCACTTAATGTTTGGCTGTGGGTCTCTGCATCAGTTTCCATCAGTTGTTGGGTGGAGCTTCTCTAATGCTAGGCTCCTGTCTGCAAATAGAGCAGAATATCATTAATCATGTCAGGGGAGCCATGGAATAGGTCTCAAGCTAGGCCAGTCATTAGTTGGCCCTTCTCTCAAATTCAGCTTCATTTAGTAGGCATACCCCTGCTTATCTTATAGGCAAATATTGTGGTTGGGTTGGTGTTTCAATCCCTCCATCGGAAGTCTTTCCTGGTTACAGGAGATGGGCAGTTCAAGCTCCATATTCCCATTGCTAGTAGTCTTAGCTAGGATCACCGTCATAGATTCCTCGGAGTTTCCATTGCCATAAGCTCCTAGCTCATCTGTGTGCTCACTGTAACTGTACACTCACTATAACTGTATGCTCACTACAACTGTGATGCTCTCCCACCCAAATCCAGTTGTCTCTTCCAATACTTTGTCCCTCTGTCCTCCCCCTACCTCATCTCTCCTGTTCCCATTCCCACCCCTCTCCCACCCAGCCCCCTCCTTCCATCTACACCCTATGTCTAATCCACTTCCTCTTCTCAGTGGGTGCTCCTTGTTAATTAGCTTCTTTGGATCTTTGGTTTGTAGTATGATTATCCTGTATTTTATGACTAATACCCACTTATAAAAGAGTACATACCATGTTTGTCTTTCTGGGTCTGGATTACCCCACTCAGGATGGTATTTTCTAGTTCTGTCTATTTGCCTGCAGATTTCATGATGTCATTGTTTTAATGGCTGAGTAATACTCTATTGTATAAACATCCAACATTTTCTTTATCCATTCTTCAGTTGAGCTGCACCTAGATTGTTTCCAGTTTCTGTCTATTACCAATAAAGGTGTTTTGAACACAGTTGAGCAAGTGTCCTTGTGGTATGATGGAGTATCTTTTGAGTATATGCCCAGGAGTGGTATAGTTGGGTCTTGACATAGATCTCATCCCAATTTTCTGAGAAACTGCCAAATTTATTTCTAAAGTGGTTGTACAAGGTTGCACTCCCACCAGAAATGGAGGGGTTTTCCCCTGGCTCCACATACTTGACAGTGTGAGCTGTCACTGGTGTTTTTGATCTTAGCCACTCTGAAGGGTGTAAGATAGAATCTCAGAGTTGTTTTTGATTTGCATTTTCCTGATGACTAAGGATGTTGAACATTTCAAGTACTTCTTGGCCATCAGATACTCTGTTGTCAAGAATTCTGTTTAGATCTGTACCTCATTTTTAATCGGGTTACTGGGTTTTCTGATGTTTAATTCCTTGAATTCTTTATATATTTTGGATGTCAGTCCTCTGTCAGATGTAGGGTTAGTGAAGATATTTCCTCAATCTGTAAGCTGCTGTTTTGTCCTATTGCCAGTGTCCTTTACCTTACAAAAGCTTTAGAGTTTCATGATGTCCCATTTATGAGTTATTATCTTAGTGCCTAAGCTATTCGTGTTCTGAAGTTGTTTCCTATGCCAAAACATTCAAGGGTATTCCCCACTTTCTTCTCCATCAGATTTAATGTAGCTGGTTTTATTTTAAGGTCTGTGATCTACTTAAACTTGAATGTTGTTCACAGGGTAATAAACATGAATCTATTTTCATTCTTCTATATCCAGATATCCAGTTAGACCAGATTCATTTGTTGAAGATGCTTCGCCATTGTATGCTTTTAGCCTCTTTGTCAAAAATTAAGTGTCCATGAGTGTGTTAATTTATTCTGGTTATTTGATTCCATTCCATTGATCAACCTGTCTGTTTTTACTGAAAGTCACATGCAGTTTTTATTACTATTGCTTTCTAGTGTAGCTTGAATTCAGGGATGGTGATACCTCCAGAAGTTCTTTTTTTTTTTGTGCAGAATTATACAATAATAATACTATCCTGGAGGTTTTTTTTTTTTATGAAGTTGAGTATTTTCTCTCAAGGTCTGTAAAAATTTGTGTTAGAATTTTGACAGGTATTGTGTTGAATCTGTAGGTTGCTTTGGGTAGAATGGCAATTTTTGTTAACTATTTAAATCCTATCAACCCATGAGCATGGGAGATTTTCCATTTTTGGATATCTTCTTCAATTTCTTTTTTCAAAGATCTGAATTTCTTCTCATATGAGCCTTTCACTTGTTTGGTTAGACTTACACCAAAATATTTTATATTATTTTGAAGGGTGTTGTTTTCTTATTTCTTTCTCAGCCTGTTTATCATTTATGTAAAGGAAGCCTACTTATTTTTGAGTTAGTTTTGGTTGTTTTTTGATATTTTATTTATTTACATTTCAGATGCCATCCCCTTTCCTTATTTCCCCTCCCTAGAAAACCCCATCCCATCCCCCCTCCTCCTTTTTGCTTTTATACCATTTTAATTACATGCAATTATTAAGGTCAGTTCTAGGTTGAGGGTCTAACAATACAATGGATGCAAATAGTCAAGAAACAAGCAAAACAATAAACATAAATAGTCAAAGAACAAGCAAGGCAATAAACAAAATTCTGTGAACATTCCTGTGATCACTGATTCTAAGGGTTTATCGGGGTGACCAAAATATCTGAGCCAACTTCCCTGTCCTATCCCAAAGTCATTTTCATGTCTGAAGCCTACTTCCTTGTTCTAGTCTAAAATTTAGATTCCTGCCTGAAATTACTTCTTTGGTCTAGCCTAAGATTTAGTTTCCTGCCTGAAATTACTTCTTTGTTCTAGCCTAATGTCAGATTCCTGCCTGAAGCCTACTTCGTTGTCCTTGGCCAAAGTCAGATTCCTGCCAGGCAGCCTCAAAACCTCTCCACATCCCCCACCCCCTTGGCCGAGGAGTTACTTTTGTCAATCCAGCCCCTTTGCTGAAGGTGTTTGTCAGCTATAGGACTTCTCCATAGAATTTGGGGGCTACTTGTATACTATCATGTCACCCGCGACTTCCATTTCATGCCCCGTTGAGCTCCTTAGTTGTCCTATTGTTGTAGCTAAAACTTCAAGTACTATATTGAACAGACATGGAAAGTGTGGACAGCCTTGTCTTGTCCTTGATTGTAGTGGAATTGGTCTTAGTTTCTCTCCATTTAATTTGATGTTGGCTATTAGCTTGCTGTATATTGCTTTTGTTGTATTAAGGTATGTGTCTTGTATCCCTGATTTTTCCAAGACTTCCATAGTGAAGGAGTGTTGGATTTTGTCAAAGGTTGTTTCAGCATCTATTGAAATGATCATGTGGTTTTAATCTTCCACTCTGTTTATATGATAGATTACATTGATAGATTTTTGTATATTGAACCATCCCCACATCTTTGATATGAAATCTACTTGATCATGGCTGATACATATTTATTATGTGTCTGTGGACTTGGTTTGTGAGTATTTTTTTGAGTGTTTTTGCGTCAATGTTCATAAGAAAGATTGGCTTAAAATTCTCTTTCTTTGTTGAATCTGGTGTAGGTTAGGTTTCAGGGTGACTGTTACCTCAGAAAATGAATTTGGCAGTGTTCCTTCTGTTTCTATTTTGTGAATTAAATCAATGAGTACTGGTATTAGCTGTTCTATAAAGGTCTGGTAGAATTCTGCACGAAAACCATCTAACTCTGAGTTTTTTGGGTTTGTTTGTTTGTTTGTTTGTTTGGGGGTTTGTTTTTTGTGTGTTTTTTTGTTGTTTTGTTTTTTGGGTTTTTTTTTTTGGATTGGGAGATTTTTAATGACTCCTTCTATTTCCTTAAGGGTTATAGTTTATTAGATTGTCTACTTGATCTTGATTTATCTTTGGTAATTGGTATCTATCAAGAAAATCATTCATTTTATTTGGATTTTATAATTTTGTTCAGTATAGGCTTTTAATGTATGACCTAATGACTCATTGAATTTCCTCAGTGTCTGTTGCTATGCCCCCTTTTCAATTCTGATGTTGTTAATTTGGATATTCTTTTACTTATTGTGTCTAAGGGTTGGTTTATCTTGTTGATTTTCTCAAAGAACCAACTTTTTGTTTCATTTATTCTTCATAATTTATTGAATTCAGCCCTGAATTTGATTATTTCCTGCCATCTACTCTTCTTGGGTGTGTTTGCTTCTTTTTGTTCTAGAACTTTCAGGTGTCTTGTTAAGTCTCTAGTATGAGATCTCACTAATTTTTATTAATGAAAGCACTTAGTGCTTTGACCTTTCCTCTTAGCACCGCTTTCATTGTGTCCTGTAAGTTTGGATATGTTGTGCATTCATTTTCACTGAATTCTTGACAGTCTTTAATTTTTTCTTTTGTTTTTTCCCTTGCCCCTCTGGGTCCTTGAGTAGAGAGTTGTTCAGTTTCCATGAGTTTTAGACTTTCTGCTGTTTCTGTTGTTGAAGTCCAGCTTTAATCCATGGTAGTCTGGTAAGATGCAAGAGATTATTTTAATATTCTTGTATCTGTTGAGACTTGCTTTGTGACTGCATATATGTTCAGTTTTAGAGGTGCTTCAGTGAGGTGCTTGAGGAAAAGGTTTATTCTTTTGTATTTGGGTGAAATGCTCTATAGGTATCTATTTGGTCCATCTGAGTCATAACATCTGTTGGTTCCATCATTTCTCTGTTTAGCTTCTATCTGTCTTGATGACCTGTCCATTGATGAGAATAGGGTGTTGATATATCCCACTATTAATGTATGGGCATTTAAGCTTTAGTAGTGTTTTTTTGTTTGCTTGTTTGTTTATTTGTTTTTTTACAAATGTGGGTGCCCTTATATTTGGGGTATAGATATTCAGAATTGAGACATCATCTTGGTGGATTCTTCCTTTAATGAGTATGAAATATTCTTTCCCATCTCTTTTGATTAATTTTGGTTGGAAGTTTATTTATTAGATGTTATAATGCCCACTCCAGTTTTCTTCTTGGGCCCATTATCTTGGAAAATCTTTTTTATTATTATTATTTTAAGCATCTTCTTTTGATCAGCTCTTGTTTACATCATTCATTCTTTGTTGTTGAATAGATAGACAAGGATTGGTGGGGTTGGAAGCAATTAAGAATGCACCATTTCTTCATAGTTTACTTTGAAACCTACTTCCTGTTTCCCTGGTATCATTTCAAAAGGAAGTGTCACAATTGCCCTTTATTACAATTTAAAATATCATGTGAAAGTTGGCCTTCAGGCTATGCTGGAGGCCATTAAGGGAAAGCATCTTGTTGCTAGCCAAAATAATGGACTCTGAATTTTATTTTTTTGCACTGGGTGAAGACAGGACATGCTGATTTACCATTATCTCCTCACTTAAGAGTTAACCCAGATTGCCTGCCAATCATGTCTCTAGTACACTAACTTTCAGGAAAATTGGTTCACCTAAAAGCATGCTAAAGATGTGGGAGGGATAATTATCCTTGTAATGAGATACTGTACTTATATCTCCAAGTCTCATTGCCTGTGCAGTACTTAAAGAACTTCAGTGCTAAGCCTGCCTGCTTCTGTGAGTTCTAACTAACTCAGAAGGCACATCTTTTTCTTCTTTCTTTCTTCTTTTCAATCTGACCTCAAAAGACAAAACAAAACAAAACAAAACAAAAAAAACTGTCTTTCATCTTCTTCACCTCTCTCTTTGCAGTAGCTGCTAAAATTTACAGCTTACCTGCTTTGTTATTTTTCTCTCAAACCCTAATAAAGTTGTCTGTGAGCTAAGTCTTATGTCTGTTTAGAAATTCTTTCATTAACAAGACTAAGAACCTACAAAGTGAACCCAATAACTGCCCCATATTACCTGTCCTCCTCTTTTAGAAACTCAATGTAGGCATAGGAATTATCAATTCCTTGTCTGATATCCTAAAACCTTATGCTTAGTTTTCTCTTCAGGTATTGTATTGTTTTCTCTTTGAATCTATCTTATCATTTTATTGCTGGTGAAAACTGATAGCAACTGTTATGAAATAGGAACATTATACCAGCTTGGGACTTAAGTCTGCCTGGCTGAATTTAGTATTTGCCATCCCTGTGAGAATCAGGGAATCTAGTACATCTCTAGTATATTTGTCTTTGTCTCTTGTTGTCCTCGGATTTCTCTTAAAATGTACTCTTTAAAAAGTGTAAGGTCGGCAGCTGTCTTCAGTACATAGTCCAGTCCATTGTTAGTATGTTAGAATCCTACTGCCACTGAGATAAAAAGTAGCAGGAAGAGAAAAAAGTGTGCTATAAACCTGTGGTTACGCATCTGTTTTAATGTTTTTGTATATTTCTTTAGGGAAAGAGTGAATGCCTTTAACAGTGAAAAGATAAACAATCTCACATAATATTCCAAATTAAATAATCATTATGTCATGTCTGTGTCTACAAACTAAGGTAAAATTTAAAAGATCAGTATCTCAACTGGAGTGAGAAAAGTGGCGTTATCCCTTTTGCAACAGAAAAATAAATTATGGAAATTGTCCTAGTTTGCTTCTCCGCTACTGTTATAAAAAAAAAAACGCTGAGCAAAAACAAATAGAGAAAGAAAGGGTTAATTTGGTTTACAGGTTACAGTCCATCATGTAGACAAAAGCAGGAACCTGGAAGGGTGGTATTGCTACAGTGGACTGGTCCCTCCTATGTCAATTGGCAATCAAATGTGCCCTATAGACATGCCCACCATCTAGTAAGATGAATTCAGTACCTCAGTTAAAGTTTTCTTTTCCCAGAGAGGTCAAGTTGACAACCAAGATTAAGTCATTTGTTATAGAGATGTGTTCTTGTTTTCAGAGAATAGGTTTTGAAAATACAAGGGAATAGGTAAGAAGTTGTACTGACAAGTTCTAACTCCACAAACACTGAGTGGTCATGATAATTATTGCTACAATATTACTACTACGACGACTATTTTCATTATTATTATTATTATTATTATTATTATTATTATTATTATTATTTCTTAGATACATGAAGATGAAATTCTGACTCTTGAATTAGCACGACACCCATGCTTCCCTGTGGCATGATTCTCCTGTTGTTTCTCCAACTCCTCAGACAATTCACACCCTGAGATGGACAACCACGGCCTTACAGTGTGCAAACAATTTATGAAGCTGAATTCTCACTTTGGGGAGACAACAGTACAGTTTAGATTGGGTGCTAAGCTCTTCCTGGGCTGCAGATACCTTCCAAGTCTTTGCTGTCCATGATGTAAATGATGTCAGTGATAACCAGAGAGGTGAGCACAGTGCTTCGTCCTCCAGTCCTTGTCAGAAGGTTCCCCTCCCCAGCAAAAATATCAAGCTAAAACTCCAATATATATGATCTTAGTTCCACAGTAAAGAGGGGTTAATGTAGACAAATAAAAGGTGTTTTATTTGAGCAGCTACCTGGCAACAGTTTGGAGACGCTCTTTCATAATGGTTTGAATAATTGAGTACACCCTCCACGATACAAGATCTTCAGGCTGATAAACAGAAATTGTGTAACACTAATTTGCTCAGCCCTGAGTCATGTTTCATGTTTTCTCCACCCTTCTTAAAAAGAAAGAGGGAGAACCAAAATAGGCAATTTGCAAAATGATCTAAGAAATCATGATTGGCTTATAGATTTTGACCTGTCATTGACGGAAAGGACTTTAGTCTTAAACTACACGGCTGTTTTGTTTTGCAGGGATCTTAATTGGGTTTTAAGGTTTATCCAGTGGCACATTCTCATGTGACTCACTAAGAATGCCAATGGCTGGCCTTCTCCTAGGTCTCTTGTATAGTTTAAGTGATATGAAAGGGTTTGGGGGAACCATGAAGAAATCTGATTAAATCCTAACTGAACAGAGTTGAACCTACTTATTAGAACAATATTTTATTCTTGAGCCAGCCATCTAAACGTTTTTGGGTGTCTTAACTATCAGCAAAATTTCAAGACAAGTGAGGCAAGATAGTTCAAAGCAAGGGCATACCATACGATTCATAAATGACTCCACATGGCTGGTGACTTTTAAATAGATGCTTCAGCTGTCATAGCTGTAGCAGGATTTTAAATGATAAGTCCTACTGATGTGCCTTTCAATAGAAGTCAATATTATTTGGCGTGCTTTTTTTGCTTTCATTTTGGTACATGCCAGCAGTAACATTTAAAAATGTTTCTTGGAGAATGTGTGTATGTATGATGCGTATAGTGTGTTTGTGTGAACGCAGACACAGGAGTGCCATTGCAGGTGCATGGAGAGCAGAAAACAACTTTGGTTGTAAGTTCTCACATCCCACCACTTTTTGAGATGGGGGAGGGTCTCTTTTTTGTTAGCTACTACATGCACCAGGCTAGCTGGCTGTCAAACTTCTTAAATTTGCCTACCTAAACCTCCAATTCCAACATAGGAACACTGGGGTTACAGATGCATATGACTGCACCTTGGTTTTGTGTGTTTGTTTGTTTTTTGTTTTGCTTTTGTTTTGATGGCTTTGGAGATTCAGATCTCTTGCTTATACATAAGCACTGTACTCACTTAGCTATCTTCTCAGCCCTTTAGTATGTTTTTTCAAGGAATTTCCATAACTCTTTTCAAGATGACTGTATTTATATTCCCACCAGCCAAAGACGAGACCTCTCTTCTTTCATCTATTTTTATAACATACATCCCAATTTGAGTCTGAGTCCTTGTGACTTTCATTTGCCTGTCTTTGATAACTTGTCACATAGATACAAAGATCTCGTGCTCACTGCAGCACTGTTCACAATACCCAGGCTACAGAATCAACCTAAGTCTGAATCAGTCAGTCAGTGAATGTGGAAAGGAAACACATATACATGACAGAATGCTGTTCAGCTATTCAAAAATATGGAATCTTATCATTTATGGTAAGTGGTGGATCTTAGGGGACATCAAGTGGAATACGTCAAACACAGCAAGATACATGGTCACATGGGTGTGACATGGTAGCACTCGTAGGTACAGTTCAAAAAGCCAGATTTGTCATGTATGATGTAGGCGGTGGTTACAAAGGGCTGGGAAGCTGCTAGGAAAGGCCGAAGTTGCAGTTAGGTGCTTGGGATAGACCTCTGTTTTCTGTTCAATGTAGGATAGCTGTGGCAAATGATATCAAAGTGAATATCTCCAAATGGCTAGAAAAGAAAATGCTGACTCTTCTCAATACAAATTAAATTTTAATAAATGTAAAATATAATGGATATGCTAAGAATTTGATTATTAAATAAATACATGTGTCAAAACATCACACATTGCCCCATATATTCACAATTAGGTGCTAATTAGAAAGTAAATATATGTCGAATGCTGAAGATAATTTTAGTATAAGTATCTTTAAAAATAATATATTTTGTAAAACTAAATTTAAATTTATAACTGAAAAGTATAACACTTTCCAAGGACAACTTACTGAATGCTGATGTTTCCACTAAGGCTATAAATGGAGGTACTTTGGAGAAAGTGCTCCTGAGAGCCTCTTATGTCCCTCCCAAGCATAAATGAGTCGTTACTTCTTATCAGGTTTCAAGAAAAGTCTCATATGTAATGACAAGAAGAATTTTGAAGTGGGGATCACCCACCACTGACCCAGGACTTTAAAGTGTCAAGTCAGTAAAGTTCCAAGAGCACCAGAGGATTTTGTTCCCTTCAGAATTTGAATTAGTGCTCTCCTTCCAGCCTCAGGGTGATGATGATGGCAGTCTCCAGTTTCATTTACTTTTCAAGTCTCCTGGGTCCTACTTGAGCCTTTCCCTTCCAATCTGCCTTACCCTCTGCAGATGTCCAACTCTCAGTTTCACTGAGAGCGGTAGACAGTGAGTTGAGCACACCCAGGGAACATCCGCATCCATGGCTGTCCAGCCATGCACTCTGCGCTCCCTGCCGTGCTCCCCCAACTCGGGCGCAGTACCCCGCCATCTGCCCCTTTCTGAGAACATGCACCTACAAGTCTCTCCTCTCTTCCACTGCAGTTTTCTTTTCTATTAACACTCTCCTCTGTGAGGTTCTCATCAACATAAAAACATGTTATCATGCCCATCTGAAAGCACACACATGTACACACAGAACCGGGTTTTCCATACCAAGCATCTCCCAAGTCTTTCTGCTCCTATTAAGGAACTTGCAAAGTGTTCTGTCCCCACCAGAGAAAAGGAGTTCCTTCTTATATACTAATATGAAAGTTAAGCTTCTGTGCTTAGCATGACATAATTATTCATTTGTAGGCCATTAGCAATATCATCTAGCTGCACACAGTGATCAAATGCCATTTGACACATTTAATCATTCTCTCCTAAAAATATCTAAATTGGCTTCTAGATGACTCTACTAATCTCACTAACTGATCTCCTGTTAATAAGCCTCAACTCTGCACGCAGGCTCATTTAATCATCTAGAGTACTTTTAGAGCTGTTAACCCACAGACTTACAGGAAACACCCCAGTACCTAGCTCATCTGTTTTGATGCTCTTTGACTGAAGATCAAATCATTAATTAATATTCTGGACAACTGAACATAGTCCTATCTGACCTCTTTCATAAACTGAAATTACTGTAATAAATCCTATTGATTTTAAGGAACCAAAAAGTCCTAAAGCTTTCTCAAGTTTTTATCCAGTAACTCAGGAAAAGTTGATATACCAAAAAGATAGTGACAGATAGCAGTGAGATGGACATTTGAAAGCAGTCTGTGAGTGATGCTATCCAACCATGTTCAGAATCTCATGGATATACTTCTATTAAAGTAAGTGCAAATCTAAACAACCATTCATACATTTCAATGGCATTAAATGGAGGCCAGGGCCCTTCATTGACATTGTACATAATGATTCAGTTTTGTCCTCAAAAACAGTTTTGGGCTCCTTAGAAATGGACCAGATTTCACTAGACAGTCTATTCCACCTCCCATAGCCTGCACTGAGGAATGCTGGCCACAGTTTCTTTTCCAGAATGCAAAAGGCCATGTGTCAGCTTGACTAAAATGTAGTATCCAGATTTTTGGCCAAGTGTGTGTTTGTGTGTGTGTGTGTGTGTCTGTGTGTCTGTGTGATGTGATGTGATAATTGGGTCAAGAGAGCACCTTCAGAAATGAAACTGAGATTTCTTAGGGGGAAAAGTAATCCTGCCTCCAGCCTGTAACACAGAATCAATCCTGAGTGTCTAGTCTGCTGTCCTGCATGGTAAATGTCAAACTCTCCTCAAAATAAACTCTTTCCCCTACTAGTTTTTACTAAACATGAGAATTCCAGTCCATATAAGTAGTAGTGGTGGTATATTTGTGTGGTCTCTGAGCTTTAGATGTTTGACAGGAAGTACACTGGAGAATACTCTTGGGATCAATAATCCAAGGTATTTGAAGGCAGTTAGTTCAGGGAACTACACTGTCAGTACAGATGGTTCAACAGAGAAAGCTGAGGCTGGCATAGCCTTTAGATCTACCCATCTGGGAAGACAGGGCTCAGGAGCTGGACCCAGTTACAACCTTCTCCTCCAGTGTACAACTGCTCTTCATTCTTCCTTTGTCTTCCATGGCATCAGGCATGGTTAGAAAAGTCATGGTTGGGTATCTTGTAGAAAGGTGTGGAATTCAGGTTTGGTTTGAATGTTCTTTCTTGATTTCCTTTTAATGCATCCTGTTTAACTATGTATCTTAATAGCCCCCAATCAGTGCTGGAACCTAGAAAGAACATAGTGCATATTCTTTGTGCATTGGTGTATGCAGGCGTGTGCATTGTATGTGTGCTGGAGTGTATGAACATGTGTGTGTAGGACCCAGGTTAACTTCTGTCATCCCACGGAAGCTGTCCACCTTGGTGTTTTACCTTTATTAGATTGGTTATGAATTTGAAAAAAAATATTAATTACTTTTCTGTTGCTCTGTTAAAATATCATTATCAAAAGCAACTTGGGAAAAAAGAATATTTGTTTTGGCTTAGAGTTTCAGAGGGATAGAGTCTGTGATGTCAGGGAAAGAAATACAGCAGGAACAGGAAGAGATCACATTTCTTCCACAAACAGGAAACAGAGAGGGACAACAAGGAGAGTGGGGATAGCCACAAAGCTCATCCACCCCCCAGTGACACACTTCTAGCAAGGCTCCACCTCCTGAAGATTCCATAACCTCCCTGCAAACAGAGCCACCAACTGATGACCAAGTGCCCAAAAACATGAGCCTGTTAGGAGACATTTCTCATTCAAATCATTACAGAAAGGAGACCCACAGAGAAGTCTAGGCCTCCTAATTCTGTCATAGAGGCATGTAGCATCAACACACCACATGGATGCTGATAATGAGCATAGTCACCTGGCTTAGGTGGCAGCTCTCATTTTCTCTATGGTGACATTGGTAGGTTCGATGTTCATTAGTTTTCTGAATGTCACATTTACTTTGTGAACTGCATAGGCTTTAAGGCTCATGAATAGAGAGTAACTTGCCCAGGAAGGTGACATCTTCAAGTACACATTCCATTCCCACAGACAGGCTGATGGGTGTGACCTCTGGATGACACTGCAGGTTAGACTAGGGATGGGATTCTCCCAGCCAACAATTCCCAAAGGAATCTCAGGTTTATAGGGAGGGTGTGTCTACAGGCAGCTCCTCTTAACATGATCCCTCTCAGATAACTAGGAGTCCTGTAAAAGTTGACATTTGGCACTGGTAGAATTAAAGCTGTGTCCTGCACCCATGTAGCTGAGAGATTGTTGGCACATTTCAGGCAAGAAAAAACACCTTTGAAAAGTAAACAACAGAAAAACTTAACATCTATGGCTGTCAGACAGTGGCCATGAGGGCAGATGTGGGATCTAGGTTGAGGGATTGAAGAGATTAAATGACAAAGATAAGAACACTTGTTTAAATTGCTTAAATTGAAAGCAGCACATTCAAAAGCAAAACAACCCGATATCCAGGAAGAGAGAGAGCCATAGAAGAAGAAGAGGAAGAAAACAGAAAAGGGCACTACAGGCTTTAGGATTGGATCACTCACCCTCCATGTCACACTCCCTGGAAGGCTCACAGTGTCACCAATCTTACTCTCCCTCAATCCAATGTTCTTTCCAAGCCTGCCATCCTATCATCCACCCTCAAAGCCAGTTGTCTCTCCAAGTGATCTCTGAGCCACAGTGCCCTCTACACCTGAGCCTCGTCCTTAGTAATCACACCACTGCTGAGGAATCTAGAATGTGCATTGAAAATCAAGTGTCTGATTTCTATGTCTTCTACTCCTTGTAGTGTTCCCAGCTTCATAATAAAGATCCGTACCCCTGAATGCAGTCTTCCCCCACCCCCACCTGGCTTGTTACTGGGCACTCTACCACTCTATAAGCTGCTTAACATTTTCCTCTCACGACCATGCCTCTCCACTTCCTTCCTGGCTCTACATGGCTCTGCAGCTACATTCCTGGTCCTGATTCCTACCATACTTCTAGGAATTCTCGAGCTTGAGCCATTCCCTTAACCTCTGAAATCCTGGCCTGACTCCCAGCGTAGGGTCCTGTATGTTCTGCTCACTGGGAGTAATGTTCTCATTCCCTGTGGTATCTGGTGACTTGCTACGATATCACTCATAAAATATGGGACAGAATGGACAAGCCATTCTGTATCTCTGAGTCTTGAAATTATAATATGAAAAAACAATAACAATTAAAAATATATATACTCAGACATTCTTAGGTTCAGTATCCACAGATTGAACCAAATGCAGGTTAGCAGTACGTGACAAGGAAAATCTCAGGTCGGCACCCTGCTTCTAGCTGTTGTTATCACTGTCATCCCATGATCAATACAGCGTGACTCTTGGCAGAGAGTGAAAGTACTCGTGATGGCTGTACAAGTGTTTTAGAGACAATTTAAAGTATTTGGGAAGATAAATGTTGGTTTTATACAAACTCAAAGCATTTTAAAGGGATCTGGTTGTTCTTGGATTTGAGAATATATGGAAGAGGCCTAGAACCTTCCCCACGGATACATGGAAAAACAATCTAAGGAAAATAACAGACAGAATGTCCTGTTGGCAGTGGGGACTGATTAGTAGGACTCTGCTTGCTTAGGACTCTTACATTGCCTACAATATTCTTACTCTAGTACTGCTGCCATGATCAGTGTCTTTGACGGTCTTCCCTGGGAGGCTACAGAGTCCTCTAACTTTTTAAAAATATTTTTGTGTATGAGTATACTTACATTTATTTGTTTTACATATATGAGTAAGCTACCACTGAAACATCAGAAGAGAGCATCAGACCCCATTACAGATGATTGTGAGCCACCATGCAGTTGCTGGGAACTAAAATCAGGACCTCTGGAAGAAAGTCAGTACTCTTAACTGCTGAGTCATAACTCCAGCCCTGGGCTACAGTGTCCTAAATGACATTAAAGATGTCCACAGCATCTTTGAATCCACAAAAGAGCATGCGGCCTGTCCCATGGTTGGCTTCATTAAGGACATGACAATGGATGGACAGAATGCAGTACGTCAATTCCATGCTTTTCAACCTCAACAACCCAATGCTCCTCCCATGTCTGCCTGGAACTACTAGAAAGTTAGTCCATATAGAATTGTGAATTGCTGATAATTAGTGTTGATCAACAATGAAAATAGTCAAAGAAGCCCAGACTAGAATATTACAAAATTCGGGGGAATCAGAATAGACATAATTGCAAAACTCTGTTTTCTGCTAACAATGTCTTTCCACAAACATTTATTTAAGAAATAATGAGGCAGTGGAAGAACTTATGAATGGAAATATCTCTGCTAAGCCAGAAATGTCTGAAGATTTCAAATGCTAGACCATTCAAGGAGTGTCCTAATAGTTGTGAAGAAGGATCTCAGAAAATGTCTCCTGCCCATTCTGATACATTCCTTGGTGCATGACCATAGCTGCTGCCTGACCTGCCATCTTGGGTTTTTTGAGAGAGATAAAATCCATGTGGCAGTCTCACATCAACACAGAGATGCTAATGGGTTGGACACAGAGCTAGGCTTACTGTCAACACACTCTGTGGTCAGAGAACTAGTTGTAAGAACTGACCTCAGGGAGAAGCACCTTGGGGCTTGCTTTTATGATCCATCACTGCTTTCTGGAAGGACTAATTTCATAACACAATTCAGTAGGATTTTAATAACATATCAGAAATACAATGTAAATATGCACAATTTATGTGCTGAAAATTTTAGAGTCAGAACATCCAATCATATTCTAACAATACCTAGGAGACAGAATTAGACCCCCCTACAGTATCCTCAGAACCCACAAAGCACCCACAGTACCTTCAGGACCTACAGTACCGCAGTATGAATCCACACTAGAAACATTTCATACCTCCCACTCTCCTCCACACTGAGACTCCTTGAAACATTGGCTTCTTTGGTTACCTTTCTGGTGTGTCCTTCATTCTCCTGTGATCCTGCACCTGAAGCCTCAGTCAGCTTTTCCAGCCCATGATGTGGAGCCCTGGAATTCTCAGAACCCTCAGAACTCATTGAGTATATCCTCCCAGCCCTAGCACGTGACATAAAATGGCA
Organism: Rhabdomys pumilio; assembly: GCA_030674055.1. Classification (NCBI taxonomy): domain Eukaryota; kingdom Metazoa; phylum Chordata; class Mammalia; order Rodentia; family Muridae; genus Rhabdomys; species Rhabdomys pumilio. Next base: position 56,705,940 of record JANHMN010000007.1, on the reverse strand, counting down.
GCTGTCTGTAGCTTCTCATCCTTTAAAGTGATCTAAAAGAATTTCCTAACCAGCAGTGCAAGATTTAAGGCAGGAGTTCAAAGTTAGCATAAACTGAAGAGTAAGACTCTATCATCATCATCATCATCATCATCATCATCATCACCACCACCACCACCACCACCACCACCACCACCACCACCACCACTAAGAAGGAATGGAGGAATGGAGGACAGGAAGGAAGGAAGGAAGGAAGGAAGGAAGGAAGGAAGGAAGGAAGGAAGAAGGAAGGAAGGAAGGACAGGAAGGAAGGAAAGAAGGAAGAAAGGAGAGAGGGAGGGAGGGAGGGAGGAAGGAAGGAAGGAAGGAAGGAAGGACAGGACAGGACAGGAAGAAAGGGAGGGAGGACAGGAAAGAAGGAATGAAGGAAGGAGAGAGGGAAGGAGGGAGGGGAGGAGGGATGAAGGAAGGAAGGAAGGAAGGAAGGAAGGAAGGAAGGAAGGACAGAAAGGAAGGGAGGGAGGACAGGAAAGAAGGAAGGGAGGGAGGGAGGGAGGGAGGGAGGGAGGGAGGGAGGGAGGGAGGGAAGGAGGGAGGGAGGGAAGAAAAATGAATTTTCTATTTTCAACACCTAAATTTCAAATTTATTGGCATGAAGTTTTTCCTAATATTCTCTTATTTTCTTTGTAAGATCTCTCTCTCTCTCTCTCTCTCTCTCTCTCTCTCTCTCTCCCTCACTTTCCTGTACACACTCATATACAGACATGCACATACAGACACACACAAACACAGAAACACATGTACACACACATATACATACGCACAAACACAGACAGTGTATATATAAAGATTGACAATTTTATTCTTCTTTTCACACACTCCACTTTGGGTTTCTCTGGATTTTTCCAGAAGCCTGCTGCTGAGTGGCAGAATGCTGTGATGGATCAGGGGATGACAGTTGCTTCTCTGGATTCCTACTTTCTGGCCCAGAACTCCCTCTGTCCCTCACGGCTGGCGCTTCTCTGTGTACATGTCTTACTACTCAGTCTCCATATGACATTTCACTGTGTAAATGCTTGAGGAAAACGGAAGTACAAGGGGGAGGGGCTAGCAAGTGCTGCTAAATACAGATGGCCTCCAACTTAATCTATTTTAACTTTTGTGAGTTTTTTGTTGGTTTTGTTTTTTGGTTTGTTTTGTTTCCGTTTATGATGCTGAAAACATAATACTAATGCAGTGAAAACCAATCATACTTCTGACCTGTGATGTTTTCCCAGGATGGCTGAGTGTGAGACAGAGCTGCATGCCTTACAGATAACCTCAGCACCTTGGGCACCAGGAAATAGGGGGAGAAACTGCATGCCCCACAGTGCATGTCCCTGCAATTCTGTGGTGGCTAGGCTGGCAGACTTATATCTTGTCAACTTAGGATATTTCTAACTTCTGATGGGTTAGGGGAAGCATCTGTATCAGACTTGAGACCCTTTCCCAACTAGACACCTTTCTTGTGTCTTTCCAAGACCTTCTTTATGGTTTCTAAGTGCTGCTTTGTATGCATGGCTTCCTTAGGTTCTCACAGTCAGGAGTGATCACCTCCTCTGAGAAATAGGAGCAGCTCCCAATGAATGAATGAATGAATGAATGAATGAATGAATGAATGCTCATCCCAGTCTGACATTTCCTGCTGCCTCAAAAGAGAGCAAGCACATCCTGAAGAAGGACACCCCCTTAGCACACAGCCAGCCCTGCAAGTTTGGAAAGATAAAAGAAAAGGGAAAAAAATAAGAAAAGGGATTAAAAGGGAGTGGAGAAGGGAAGGAAGGACAGGAAGGGTGGAAGGAAGATCAGGCATCTTCTATATGGCTTTGATTCTTGGCTTCTCCATGCTCCATCTTGATGACTAGCACAGGATTAGTATTTCCTTTGACCTCAGTTTCCTCCTCTACTCCCACTGTCACCTGTATCAGGTGATGCTGGGAGATCAGATTGAAAAGCTCTGCTCCTGTGTTTACCTGGTTCTAGAGTCCACAATCAGTAGTGGAACTCTTGCTCTCAGTAAGACACCTTGTTTCTGCTGAGTTCAAGAGGTTTTTCCAGGTACGCATTTGTCTACCATGTCCACCCAGCTATTGGGGGAGGAGCTTGTATTAAAACAGTGGGCATAGCATTAAATCTGAATTTTAGAGTCAAAGTCATGGGTTCTCATCACAGTTTGAAGTCTCCTTTTCCAAATGATTTCTCTTTTTCGGAAAATCAAGAAGACAACAGACTTCTTTGCAGTTTTAGTCATAGCTTCCTGCCCTCCTAGACAGACTCCTCAGTCCTGCAGGCTCACACCCGAGGCTCGTTTACCTACTAGGCTTCCTTCTCTCCATCTTCTACCAAGGGAGAAATTGCTTAGCCTCTGTAGAAACAGCTGAAGTTCGCAGACAGGCTTCTTGTAGATGCAAAGGCTATGAATATGGGACCCCCAAGAACATGGAATTGGGAGCATTATTGATGGCACCCTGGTACTCAGGTGGGAGGAGAAGATTTGTGAGCCAATCTTGTGGAGAAAGGCCATTGAGAACCTCGCAGGGCTCTGGGGCTAATGTTTTCCTTCAGTACAAGAGTTCCCTTCTGCTAATGATGCTGAATTACTTCCTTAGTCCCATTTCTACTTTTGATCCTAGGGAAACTTCACTAATTTTACAGTCCAGACATGTGAAGAGAGGGAGGGAGGGAGGGAGGGAGGGAGGGAGGGAGGGAGGGAGGGAG
>JANHMN010000007.1:56648291-56703194 GCA_030674055.1 Rhabdomys pumilio | reverse complement strand
GAGGGAGGGAGGGAGGGAGGGAGGGAGGGAGGGAGGGAGGGAGGGAGGGAGAGAGAGAGAGAGAGAGAGAGAGAGAGAGAGAGAGAGAGAGAGAGATTCTCCATATGCAGGCAGTTTCTCCTCAGAGGCCACTGCCGTCCCATAACTACACAGTTGGTCATTCTGGGCCCATAATCACCACCCCCCTCCACTCAATCACTTACCTATGTAGTTACCAGACGTGAAGCAAGACTTTGAGGATTCCTGTGAAACCCAATCGACCTCATTGTGAACTCGCTCAGACACAATGACCTTATATGCCAGCTGTTAGAGTCAGCTGGCTGCAGGTGGGCAGTACTGCACCACAGTGACTCTGCCTTTCTCTGGGGCCCCCAAGGATATGTGCTGTTTTGAATACATCTGAAAACAAAAACTTCACGGGGAATGATAGAAGGAGCATATAATTCCTAATGGGCTTAATCTACTATCTTTAAGTCAGTAAACAATTAACCAGAGACACAGTCAAGCTGTAAGTTACACATTCCTTTCTTTTGCCCCTTGTACATATTACTCCTCTTGTCAGGTCCCTCCCTCAACAAAGCCCCGGGAGCAGGTGTCAATCCTAGGAAAAGGACAGATATTCTGCCGCAGGATGGAATCAGCAGAAAGTTCATGCAAGCAAGCCCTAGTTACTGGTTCAATAAGAGACAATACAGTGTGTAGGGAGAGCCAACTTTTAAGTGTGGTGGGAAAACTGGTATGTTTTCCAGCTCATGAAGAATGGGAAGAGAATGGGAGGAGAAGCCTAAAGAATGATTGGAAAGGAGCCATTTCAGGAAGGTCAATGTACCAGGATGCTCCTGTTTCCATCTTGCCTTCCACCTGTGGTCTCACCTTGAAAGCTGGATAAATAATGTCCTAACAGGGCCAGGATTCGGAAGCAGAGCATGATTTCTCAGAGCCCTCTCTCTGTCATGGTTTCCAAGTATTTCAGTAGTAACAATAAAATTCACATTCTGAGCCTCAGATCATCGATACGGTGCTAAAATTATGAAAGCATATTCTAAGAATAGTGAGCTGGAAGGTTCTAATTAGTGGTGGGAGAACTGTTCTAAATTAAAACCTGGCATTTTTTTTTGAGGGGGAAAAACAACAATTGCAGCAGATGAATGAAACATGTTCATTAAGTATGAGGCAATGGAAATGTTGGCGTAGCAGCTAGAGAAAGGCGACTTCCTTAGAGAGCAGCAAGAAGCTCAGATCCATAGACAAAAAGCCCTAGTTTCCCAAGCATGGGACTCTTGAGAGTTCCTGAGAAAATGATCAGGACACAAAACCCCAAAAAGGATGCTAAGCTTAGCAGTATGCATCTATGCAATCCAGTGACAGCAAAGCCAGTAAAGAGTACCCATGAGGGGTGCAAGCAGTCACAGTGAGTGGCACCGCAGAAAGAAAGGGTGCTCCCAGACCGGTGACGGTGAGGTGAAGTCACCAGTGTAGAACACACCTTGGGACCTAAGAGGACAGTGGTTGGCAATGTACACATGATTACAAAACCAGCTGATGGGTAGAGCCTGAACCCCCTCGGATGCTGACAGCTGTCCATCATGACAACCAGACACATGTGCCTAGTATTGCCTTTGGGGAGAGCACTGCATTGTTTCATCTGAGACTCCTGCCATAAGGATTTCTTTTATCTGAAAGCCTGATGCTTCCTTATAAGCACAATTACCCGACAGACCCAGCAAAGTAGCATCTTCCCTAAGCTTTCAAATTCCTTTTCACTGTCTACTATTCTCTCTCCCAAATTCTCTTTTTCAAGATTTAATTGAAGAACTATGTGTTGCTCAATTGTCTGCAAGTGTACCCCGGTGTTCTAGAAGGAGATCTTGATGGCACGGTCAATATGTTAGGGGCAAGGGGCCCTTGGGCCACACTTCTGCTTCCTCACTCAGGGTGTGACCAAATTAAAAAGTTGCTTAACCCTCTGGGCACTTTAGTTTCATTTTAAAATTACGTTGATACCAATGTATTGTTCGTAAGGGTTGAGGTAATCTTAATTAAGATGGGTGCATTTGACGGGAACTGACGATCATTATCATTAGACTGGAAGCAGATGGTGGATTCTAATTCTCTTCAGTGGCTCGGAGCTTTTATGTAGAAATCTGCATGCAGCCGAAGGAAGTGGCCAGTTAAAAATAGGAGGACAGTCAGGGAGGTTGTCTCCAAACTGCACAAAAGAATGGATTCACTTCTTCTCCTGCTTCTACTGCATTAATTAGATTATTTGAGCCACCGAAAAGAATACCATCCTCTCAATGAATGGGACTCATTCAGAGGGAAAGAGAGGTGGGGTAGTCTCAGCATGCCTCACTGTCTGTGGGGAGCCTCGGGAGTCTTCTTGGAGACAGTGCTTTGGCACAGAAAGATCGAGCTTTGGATCAGCCCACAGGTACTCAGCAATGGTTTCTAAGCTGAAGAAAACCCATGAACCCAGACGAACCTGTGTTACTGGGCGGGAATACGTGATAATTAAAATATTATTAAAGGTATTAAAAAATATACCTTTATGTTATGTCACTCGTGGGACAAGAGCCTGTAGGTAGAGAACACAGTTCATTCAAGTGCAGTCAGAGGCTGACCTTATTACAGACATAGATAGAAGAGGTCTGGGTGGGAGAAGACAGGGATGGGTACCCTTGTGAGCCCTAAGAGCTCATGGCAAGTCAGGTGTCTTACCACATAAGAAAATGAGCCCAGTTAAGCATCATCACATAGAGAAAGGTCCAGAAAAGAGACATGGAGACATCCTAGCTCATGACTGCCTTACTTTGCTGATGTATGTTCAGATGTTAAAGAAAGTTAAAAGAACCACACACTGCTGGTGAGTCTGAAAATAACTAGCCAACCAATCATTTGGTCCCTGTCTGTCAGGCTTATGTTTGATTGAAAGTTGGCCCAAGCTTCCCAAGGTTTTTCCCATGTCAGAAAATCAACCAGGAGCTCCCTCTGTAGCTGGGCACTGCAGATTCCCCTGGGAAGCCTAAGAGTAGAGGGGAAATGTGTTATGCATCTTGATACCGCAAGCCAGAATCTAACTTATGCAATAGAGTGTCTGGACTTGGCATCCATGAATGGGCCTTTATTTCTACAGAAGTCCTGGTCCCCAGCACATATCATTGGCTCAGTAGGTACAGAGGTGGGAAAGGTCAAGGCTGTCACCTCTCGGATAAGCCACTATTACCTGCAGGGAGACAAAAGCTTCCTTTCTATGATCCCTCTTATGTAAGACTGCTAGCTAGCTCAGGACATTCACAGAAAGGTCCAATAAGCAGTCCCACTCAGTCAAGGGCCTCTGTCTGAGAACAATGATGTGGTGGGATTGCATTGTGTTAGGGAGGATAAGATGTTGGAATCTGTTTAGAATCCCTTGTCCTGACCCTGACGTCATCCATCTCTAGACCAGTTAGGTAGGCAGCTTTGTCCTGTTAGAGTCCCAGTGGGCTTTGTCTGGGTACAGTGTCAATGGACTCCCAGCTCTCCTTTTGTGACTCTGAGGCCATTTTCCCACATGTTACATAAAAATAGCTGGCCTACTCATGGAAGGAAGCCACAATCCACACTATGAAGGATGATCTCCCAATCTTTACCCCCAAACCAAGGGTTGGTCCTCTGACAGCTGTCTTCAGAAGCCCAATGACAATCACTTTCTAAGCAAACGCCAATACGCCTGGACTTGCCTGTAGAAGTTCCAGTGCTGGGGGGAGGGGGGGCAGTGGCCCAGGTTCTGTTAAAGATAGCTGCTGAGGTGAGTGTGAGCCGGGAGGAATCTAATGGAAGGAACAGAATTTGTTCTCTCTCCCTTCCAAGTCCACAAACTTAGGTGCAATCATTTGACCTCAGGCCTGAATGTCAATGTTTTCACTTATGAGAGAAGTATGCATGCCACCCAGGTCATGTGCAAAGACGCCTTTAGATCTAAGCAACAAGTATGATGAGAACACAGAACAACATATCAACATCATAAGCAACACAAGCCAAACCAAGTTAAGTGTGTTTGGGCATTCAATGGGACTCACAAAACCAAGGGGATATTGAATTCTTTTTAAAAGTAGCCTTCTATGTGGGAATGTAGTGGGGGAATCTTTTCAAATCAAATCTTTGAGCCAACAGAATGAGAAATAGGTCACCCACAGACAAGGAGGAGGCATTGTGGAAGATTGAATGAGAAATATTATTCCCCATAGACTGGGGCATCTGAGTACTTGTTCTCCAGTTATTAGCATTGTTTGAGAAGGTTTAGGTGTTATAGCCTTGTGAAAGGAAGAATGCCACTGAGGGGCAGACTTTTGAGACTAAAAGTCTCTGCCATTTAGCTTTCTTTCTATGCTCCATGCATGTGGTTGAATCTTGAACTCCAGCATCCTGCTCTCACTACCACTCTTCTCCACCATGATGGATCTTACCCCTTTGTAACTGAAAGCCCAAGTCAACTCTTTCTTTTGTAAGTTACTTTGGCTATAGTATAAAGTAACTAATATAGGCACAGAGCAGTAGCTTGTGCTAGCGGTAGGTCACATGCTGGCATGGGATGATGGCCAGAGTGTTAAAACACAAAGAAGGAGGGAAAAGCAGAAAGTTCAGCTTTGCGCTCAAGTGGATAGAACTCATGTTCTAACAGAACAGGACAAGCATATAGCTAAAAGCAGACCCCAGTAAGAGCATTTGAGACTTAGGAGATGCCTACCCAATAACTGGAGGTGAGGAGTTGTTTTAGTTGGAGTTTTATGGCTGTGAATAGACACCATGACCCCAGCAACTCTAGTAAGGACAACATTTAAGTGGGGCAGGCTTACAGCTTCAGAGGTTCGGTCCATTAACATCAAGACAGTAGCATGGCAGCATCCAGATAAGCATGGTACAGGAGGAGCTGAGAATTCTACATCTTCATCTAAAGGCTGCTAGGAGGAGACTGGCTTCCAGGAAGCTAGGATGAGGGTCTTAAAACCCACACCCACACTTACACACCTACTCCAACAAGGCCACACCTGCAAATACTGCCATTCCTTGAACTAAGCATATACAAACCATCACAGAGGCCATGGCCCTCTTGGCATATAGCACTAAAGTCTGAGTGGCCATAGTGTCATTCAGATTCCTTTGAGACCCTTGGACCACTCAAAGGCTTCCCTCCTCCACTGGCCTGGCATGATTGGAAATGGGTTTCTACTCACTGGTAAGTAAGAAGTTGCCTGGTGTTAGTGTCAGAAACCCTTCTGACCCCATTTTGGCCTGTTGCTTTCTTTAAGCCTTCTTTGTACATGCTGGCTGGTAAATTGTGTAAAAGATAACCTGGGTGCATTATATGAGATGCCATTGACAGAGAATCACAGAACCTGTGATCAGGGATCTAAGCTTCCTTGTCTGTTCCAAAGAGGCAGGCGAAGCAGTGGCCCCTGTCTGAAGCATCTTGAAAACACAGCTGTGCTTATGATGTGGCCCAAGCATCACATGGACAAGGGATGAAGATAAAAGGAAGTGTGGAATGACGTCATTCTCCCCTTCTATCGGGAGAAAGATTGAGGTAAGAAAAACGTGCTGAATTTTCATTCTGAGTTAATCATTTCATTTCCTTCGGACACAAGTCATGTCCTTGTGCCTGATGGTGACAGAAGCAGAGATCCTTATATAGAGAGATGGTATGGTCCTGGCTGTCCCCATCTTCCCAGACCAGGACTTAGCAGGAAATGAATAGCAGCTTGCTGTTTTTCTAGTGTCCTTGAGTTACTAAGGAAAACACTTGTTTCCTGATACAAGGTTAAAATGCTGTCATTTCAAAGTACCCATTTGTCATAATACTTTGCCCTTGGAGTGCTTGAGCCACATTGTGAATGCAAAGATATTTTCTTGAGATGCCTCTTACCAGGACCACCCTTTTGCCAGCCTCTTTGGAGCATGTATAGAGGCTTGGGTTCTACATTATTATATTCTAGTATTCTCATAGCCAAGGGTGTCCCCAATAATGTACACAAGTAATTTCTGTCATATTTTTACAAAACAGACTCTATAGCAGGCTATAGCCTGCCCAGAATCCTCCAGTCTGACTTCTTAGTCCCCAATACCCCTGCAGACTCACAGTAGCTCCTGATATCACAGGTTATTCTTCATTGCCTAACAACATAGGTTTACAACCCCTCAGTGGGGTGTTTGCACATGTGCACCTGACAAGAAGGTCCCATCTGGATATGGAAGAAGAACATCCATCTGAAGCCAGAGCCCCTGAGCCTGAAGTCCTTCAGGGGAACCTGCTTAGTAAATGCTGCTGGATTTATGTTCCTGGAAATGAAGCTCATGTTCTCCAAAAACTACCATGTGTCAGACAGTGACATTTGCCTTTGATGGGAGGTCAGTAGCAGGCACTCTGCGACACAGCTTGTGCTGATTAGAGGGATCTCAGTGTGAGGTCCTGGGATACTCATCTCCAGGGAGCCACTGTTACCAGCTCCCTGGGGCCCTGGTTCCCTGTTACCCTTCATAGTCTGCCTGTGATGTATCTCTTTCACTCCAGAAGCTTGGCTTCTGGTACCAGACATGGATGGAATTTCCTCTCCTTAAACCAGGGAGCCGAAGAAGGAATCATGAATATATACTGCCTGGGAAATAACAAAATTCTCTTGAGTCCACCCAGCCCTTGCCGAAACTGACACAGCCCTTCTTCAATTCATTTATTTTTATTTCCATAGCATTTCCTGGCAATTGTCAGGAATTTATAGCAAAATTCTGGGAAATGAGGAGGGTGGATTCCACTGGATCCTGGTGTGTCTGAAGTGGAGAAATCTTAGGCAGCCACATTTGTGGGAGGCCCTGGCCCTCTTGCCAGCCAGGGAGCAGGGCATCATACAGAACACTCAAATGCCTTTGCTGGCTTTAGCGTGCCTTTCAAAACAGGCTTCAGAAAAAATGTTCTGAAAATAACATTGTGAATAAATGAGAGGGCGTGTATATGCTGCAAATGAGTAAAGGAAGTCTATCTTGTTTATAGGCACAGGCTAGAAAATAAAGAGGCCGTGGCAACACTTGATGGTCCCTGGGACTAGGAGCCCTACTAGAGAGAGGTGGGGGAATGGCCTCAGCACTTGAGATAAGTCCTAATGGACAAATGCTCACTAAGCACAAAAGGGCCAGGGCAGTGTGAGAGAGGGAAGCCTTGCATCTACTAAGAACAATGATGGAGGCTGAGCTTGGCTTTCTTACAGTTAGCTGATCTTCATTTAGCTGAGAGAGGCACAGCAAAGAACTTTTCCTGGTGTTCCTATTGGCTCTGGTCCCTCCTGTTGACTAGTGCCGAGGCTGAGGCATGGCTGTCTCTGCTAGGTCATCACTGACTTGTGTTTGCTATCTTGACATTATCAAATTGGACTTCTATTGTACCCATGAAGTGTTTGCCAGTGGGTTGAGCTGCCATTGCTGCCTGTGAACTGAACTGCCAATTTCCAGAGAACACAGCTGGGAATTGCTCCAAAGAACCCCTTCTAAACAGGTCCATATCCCCTTTTTCCTTTTTTCCCCCACTACCTCTGGTGGATGGTGGGCTAAAAGGGAGGTTAAAATATTTAAGAACCATCATTAAAGGCACAGTTTTAAAAAATCAAAGATATATATCACTTTGGCCAAATTGCCTGCCAGGAGCAGTATCAGGAGAAAAGGTTTATTTGTGTTTAGGTTTCAAAGAAAGCAGAGAAGACAGTCCAGGAACCAGTGATTACCATGACCTTCAAAGACCTGGTCCAGTGATTCATTCCTTCAGCCAGGTCCCACATCTTGAAGTCCCTGTAGTCTTCAAAACAGTACCATAAGCCAGAGACCTGGTTTTCAGAATAAAAGCCATTGTAGAATCTTCTAAATTCCAATTCATATGGAATACCTCAGTTCCCAAGACTTCAGATGTGCTAGACTGGGCCTATTAAGAAGTAACTAGGACTTGGGATATTGTTCAGGGATGGAGTGGGATGAGGCATAGGTATGGCATGTATAACACCCTGGGTTCTATACTCACCATCCCCCCAAATAACTATGATAATTTTAAAACATAAATTTTGAAGATCTCTGCAGAGCCTTTATCTGATATTGTGTCCTTATCAGGTGAGACCATACATACAAGGGGAGGGAAGAAGGAGGAAGAGAGAGAGAGAGAGAGAGAGAGAGAGAGAGAGAGAGAGAGAGGAGAAGAGAAGAGAAGAGAAGAGAAGAGAAGAGAAGAGAAGAGAAGAGAAGAGAAGAGAAGAGAAGAGAAGAGAAGAGAGGGAGACACAAAAGCAGAGAGACAGAGAAGGGCACCTATATAAAGGCAAAATTAGAAGGCAAGATCAGACTAAGGAGGAAGCAACTCTGTCAAGCCCTCATCACATACTTCTAGCATCAATAATGTGAGAAAATGTGTTTCTGTTGCATTCCACTAACAGTGGAAGGCACTTTGTTAAAGGAGGCCAAGCCTAATATCAAAGCCTTGCAGATACCCCTCCCCACCCCCAAGCAAGTGGAACTGGGACTGTCCTGTGAGGAAACTGACTGCCTGTCTAGCTGTGCTCTTCAAATAGGCCCTGGAGCCAGTAGGTTTTGAGAAACTGCATCTAGGACCCATGTGGTTGTACTGGAGACTAAGGCACCCAGCCCCCTGGAGGAAGTTTATGGCCACATCCAATTCTACTAAGAACCAAGAAGGAAAGCAGTTATCACAGAATGTCACAGCTGGGCAGTGGTGTGAACAGAATAACATCCTGCACTTCTGCCATAATGCCACCTCACCCAGTGGTCACATTCAGGCTGACCCCACTGATTCCCATCCTTATGTGGCTAGTGCTGGGGCAGAGCAGAAGCTCCTGGAGATGGACAGGAGGCCATCTGTCTTCTCACAGAGCAGTAAGGGTGGTAGTATGATGTGAAAGAGGAGGCTTTTCTGCCTCCTGATTGGAAAGGGTCAGGCAAGTACTCTGGAGCAAACTTTTATTCTGTTCAGCTTTGTGAAGACAAGGAAGATTGAGCATGAAAGGGGAGAGATGAACAATAAGGGCATTTTGGGGGACCAAGGATGTTCATAGTGCTCAGTTAAAAGGCCAAGAGTGTTTCCTTCCAGGATGCACAGGGCATCATCGCATGCCAGCTCCCTATGACCATGAGCAGCCCATGGTCTCCCTAGAAGGATCACATGTCTCCAGGAGGCTGCCTGCCTAGATTCCCCAAGCCATTCATTGAAAAAGGACCCACATGACGCATTTAGATATATTCTGCAAATGTCTGGAGATTTCTTTCCTCAGTCCTTCCAATAAATTGATGGAGGTGGGTTTGGGGACCACTGCTGCTGTGTGGCAGCCAAACCTCATCACTTAAAAGTTAGTTTTTACTAAAAAAGACAACCTCATTCATCCTGAGCTTAACACAAATAACTGTGGCTCATAGAGCATGAGTTTAGGTTACTCCAAATGTCAGGCTCATCTGTAGAAGTGGTTACTTGAGCTTTTACAGTCACTGAGCAAAAGAAAGTCATTAATGATTGCACTTGTTAAATACAAAGGTATTATATCAAGCCTGCAGGTTACAGAAAAGCAGGGAATCACCCCTATATGTTTAGATACTACCATGCAGAATTCATGTCTGGGGGTTTGTGGAAGCCACATCTGACAAGTTGATGATCATGAGTGCATCTAGTCATGATACAGATGTTGGTAGCTATAGGTTTTAAAAGGGACTAAAGATAAATGACAGTAATTCTGGATCTCCATGTGCCCAATCCCTCTTTCCACAGTCATGAAATCTCAGCAGTCAACTCATCTTCAATCTCAAACAATAATATGGCTCCTTCAGAGAATCTGTCCACAGAGTAACAGGCTACAAAGATCAACATGCCAAGGGTTCCCAAAGATAGGAAACTCCATGGAGCTAGGACTCCATGAGACAGTGTGGAGTACTGGGGTCCTGAGCACTATCAAGCATCCTACCCACAGACAGGCTAACTTCCTAACCAGTATTGATCTTACAGTCAAAAGCCTCCGGAGGACAGGGCTCACAACTTCATTCAGCCTCCATCTTTATTTTCCAAACAAGCCCTTCATAGATTATATGAGCAAGTATCACACATGAGTTTTCGTTTTTTTATTGCCTTCCCAGAGGAGACAGGGCATCTGATGGAAAAATCTAGGCTAGGCAAGGCCCAGGACAACTGGTCAGACCCTTGGACACAATAAGCCTGTTTCCCCAACTCTTAAAATGCTCGTAAACAAAAAACAAATCAATTTCATCCTGGAGCACAAATTATTTCATTTTAAGGAACTTCTGCCTAAATGTCAGTCAAGGACCTCCAAAGAGATGGAGTGAGAGCCCTATACTTGATTTTAACTCTAAATGTGGCTGCTGTCTGCTGGAATTACAGCTTGTTATGAGGACATATTTTATCTTAGTTTACAAACGCCTTAGCTCACCTCTTTCAACTCCCCCAACAACGGCCATGTGTTCCGTGGTTGTCCTCACATCCCCAGTGAGACATCCCAAGCTTGGCAACTTCCAGGAGATTCCCAAGGGCTGTGTAACCAATTAAGAATTAAATACTGGCTCCATTTAACCCTGGTGTTACTCCCTGCACTCTGCCAAAAAGAGGTGTGCCAAAGGAGAGGCACACCTTTCTTAAATAGCATAGCTTGAGAGCATCGTTTTGCATTTCATGGTCTTACAGGACTCCTCCTCAGGGTGCTAAGTTGTGACAGGCCCAGTGCCTATTAATAGCTGTTGGTGATATGTGTGCTGGCACTCACACATGGTTTCCAAGGGGGCAGGTGGAGGAACAAAGAATGCAGGAGGGCTGGGAGGGGCACTTAAGTTCAAGGAGAATTCCACAGCCTGAGGTAGCTGCTCAGGTACACTGGTGACTTCCAGCTATAGGCAGAGAGACTCAGAAAGAGCCTGGGATTCAAAAGCTTGACAGAAACAAACAACACTTACATACTTACATACTATGAGCCCAGCTCTGTGTGAGCAGAAAGCAAATGCTGTAGTTTGGTTATTGAATGCCCTCAGATAGGAGGCACGGCCTGATAGAAAGTTTTAGATCAACATGGAATCAGTTGAAGAGGATTGTGGGATCTTAGTCTCTTCAGCTGTGTCCACTGAGAACATGGTTGAGCCAGAAAGGTTTCTCAGAAGTGACATCTGAGACAGAAGTTCAACAAAGTAGCAATGAGGGTAAACGGGTAGGAGCAAGACACCTTGCTGAGGCAGGCATCTGCGTGGGGAAGCAGCAGTTGTCTGATGGTCAAGCAAGGAGTGAGAAGGTGAACGTGAGGTGTTCATATATACAGAGAGAGGGGAGAACTCATGGGCACAGTGGACTCCTCACTTTGAGAATTTCCCATGAGTCAATCTGCCACAGGCACCTTAGCACATGCCTGAAAGTAATGGGCCAACTAACTATGGACATAGTTATATAATAGAAATAAAGCTGTCCTCCTTATATGTTGAGAGCCTTATATGTTGATGTAAGTGTTACATTTCAGTAATATCTATCTAACTCATACACAAGTAATGTCACAAGCCTGAATGCCCTCTGTAATTCAGCAGTCTGTAATCAGAGAGCTATGAGAATTAATGTAACTGCAGAGACCATTGAAGACTTTAAAGCCTTGATATCTTTATCAGGGGACCTGAATGAAGTCACTGCACCCTTATGGTGAGGAGCCCACTGTACCCAGGCCTTCTCCTCTTTGTATGTGCAGATGGCTTTACCTTCTCACAACCCTTCTTGACCCTCAGATAACTGCAACTTCCCCACCTCAACTTCATGCCTCAGCATGCCCAGTATGGCCATGGGTAAAATTGGACCAAACTGCCGTATCAAGATGTCACTGGGGACTTATGAGTTGTCTTTTGGGAAAGGGCCAAAATTATGAATGCAAGAATAGGCTCAAAATACTCAAAAAAAGAGGGACCAACTATGTTGAACATCATTAACCTTCTAATAACCTCTATGGATAGACAGGGAGCATAGCCAAGCCCCACCCCCTCAGGCATCTTCACTTCAGAGAAAGAAGGGTAAGGAAAACCTAGCAGTGGTTCTTAACCTGTGAATTATGACCTCTTTGGGGGTCACATATCAGATAACCTGCATTCGGTATTACATATTTACGTTATAATTTATAACAGTAGCAAAATTAGAGTTATGAAGTAGTAACAAAATAATTTTATGTTTGAGGGGTCACCACAACACGGGAAACTCTACTAATGGGTCAGAGCAGAACAGTTGAAAACCACTAAATAGAGGGGTGCAAATTGAGAAGTAAGACTGGGAGGCTCCAGCACAGGTGGTCAGAGGAGCAGGGGTACACAGACATGGGCACAGTGTCCAGAGAGCAGAATGGCAAGCAGGACAGGGCAGAGTCTCAGATGACCACGCATGCTGATGTCTAAGAGGACTCATGATAGGTGAGTATGGGTGCTAAAGTCACAGACCCCCGCCACCTCAATGAAAGTGAGAAAATACACAAGTCTTAGAGACCATGCATAGTAAGGCCCACTTAATGGGATGTGGGATGTATTTTTACCCTTCTACAGGGTTAAAAAATAAACTTAGACTCCTTAAACTTCTAATGAGTAGATTCAGCACCCAATGATTCATGCTCAGACAGTGCCAGACCACAAACTTCTTAGTGTTCTACTGGGAGGTGGGTTACACTGAGAAAATTTTATAAGGTGTTCCAGGAAACCAGACAGAGAAAAAAAAAAAACTGATGAGCCTAAGTGGAAAGTTCCTAAAGGTTACTGGCAGTTTCTATAGGTTAAGGGGACGTTTCTTCTTATCATTCACAGTGAACTGATCATTGGTTAGTTATGTAAGGAACCAGGGCTTTATGCTTGTATCCACCTAACAGCCTCCAGTCCATCACCCTGGCAACTATATCCTGTACATAGGACTATGAGCATGTAAGACCCCCAAACCAAAGCCATGCCAATCCTTACTCTCTCACCTTCCCTCCCTGGAAAGTACTCGTGGAAGGTTTCTTTATGCAAAGTAGAGAATATGAAAATATTGTTCTGAATTCTCTTTCTTTGTTACGACACCAAAATAGAAACCACTTAATTTAGAAATTGTTGCTGCGGGCAGTTTTCAAACCAGGCACATTACTAGAGACATTTAAAGACATTATCTCAGGCTGAAGGCTGACAGAATTGGACTTGCTCAGGTGTCTCCCCAGAAAGCAACCCTAAGCATTCTGCAGTATACACAGCAAACAGTGATTTTATCCAGCATCTCTCTAGATACATGGTAAATTTAGGGATAGAGCACGAGCTTGGGTTAGGTAAAAGGGTCCTGATTCTAAGAGGTAGTCAGGCTGGATGTGGAGGTCTGGGCACATTAGGAGCCATTCAAGCATGGGCCTTGGTCAGGTAAAGAAAAGAAGGGAAGATAAAGTTTCCTAATATGACTCAGTGGATGGGGTGTGAACACTTAGCATCTCTGGTTTCAAAGCTCAGTACGGTTGCTCTCTGATTCCTGTGTTTTTCCTCCCTTACTCATTTATGTAAAAAGATGTTTCTGGAAATGAAACTGGATGGCAGCACTAATGACCATAGCCGTAGGTTAATCTTTGTTCCAAGGAGCCCACTCTCTAAAGACCAAAGTCCTTCCATGTACAGCTCAACCAAGAAGGTCATGTATGTTATGTGGATACAATCAGAGGTCAGGAAATAAGGCTCCAGTCTGTGGAGCTCTGCAGTGAAGAAAGGGGAAGCTTGGCTATAAAAGAATGTGGCCTTGACTCTTGTCAATATTAGAAAATGAAGCTGGAGGGAAACCAGGACAGCAAAGGCATTGGAAAGAATAAACATATACCAGAACCAGGAAACATGGCCAGGAGCATCAAGGAGCAGGCACGAATTCTGCCTGATTAGAGGACTGAATACAAATGGGATCTAAGTGAGGGAGAAACTCTGTACTCTGGAACTTCAGCCATCGTCACACAAGAGACAGACAGCCTTGGCTCCCAGGGAGTTCAGTTGACAAGCAAATGGAAGATAACCAGGTTGCTCAGTTCCCCTCTTGGCCACCAAATGGACATTACAAAGTCCTTAAGAGTCAAGGAGCAGCTGGATATACAGCTCCAGAAAGGCGTGAGGCCAGAACAGATGCCAGGCCCTCCCTTGGAGTGTACACGCAGTCTCACCATGCTGGAAGCTTCTCTCCTAGGGACTGCACCCTTAAGATCCTCTGCACGGACGAGTCACATTCAAGTCAGCACAAGTTTGACAGAAACCAGTATGTGTGATGCACAACGCCACAGAAATAATTCACTTGAAATTTGAATTAAGATTAATATCTTCAAAAGGATTTGAGAGGACAGGCTGCTCTCTCTCTCTCTCTCTCTCTCTCTCTCTCTCTCTCTCTCACACACACACACACACACACACACACACACACACGTACATACAGACACAAAAATGTATACACATCAAGTAGTCCTACAAATTAGAGAAATATTTTTTTAAAACTTAATAGATGAGCCTGAACCCAGACTTAAAAATAAACAGTAGGGAAAAAAAAAAAAGCTAAAAGATTAAGGAAGAATCAGAACAAAAGAACAAAAATAAGTAGACATTATTACAACAGCAAAAAGTTAAGCAACAATAACAACAGTAACACACACAGGAAACTTGCTATGACAGAACCTTTGTAAAAGAAGTACTCAAAATTTGGGGCTGTGTGGCCTAGTTGGTAGTGTAGTTACCTAGGATACTTAAAGTAACCTATAGACTTGTTATGGTGGTACATTCCTGTGATTCTAGCACTGAAAAATCTTAGGCAGGAGGACCTAGAGTTCGTGGTCATCCTCGGATATATAGGAATTTCAGGGCCACCCTAAGATATACGAAGCTGTCTCAAAAAATTTTTGGAAATTATAATCCAACAAAATATAATGTTTAACATTCCAAAGAGGATGGCAGGTCCAAAGCAGATGGATAAAGATACTGTGTCTCTGTACAATTTCTATTGTACACTGGAGAAGAAGAATCTGGAAGGAAATCCAGACAATAAAATTTGAAGCTCCTAAAGCAAAGTTTGGGGAGAAGTGAAAGAAGAGGGGTGAGAAAGGGAGGAGCCAGGATAGAGGACACCGTGTATGGGAGAAGGAAAAGCCTTAAGCTTGTTTCCACAGAAGGGAAGATTCCCTCAGAATTTCTCTTATGGCCTTCAGATCATGGTCAAGGTCCGCGTAGGGCAGAGATGGTGCTTATATACATAGTGTGTATTAGACAGATAATTGTATCAAGGGCAATAGGCTGTGAAGGAAAGATAGCGTGTATAAAAGATAATCAGGTTAGGTAGGGTATGTCCTGCCACTGAAGATATCACAGAATCATAGAAAAAAATAAAGGGACCCAAGCACCGTAAGATCAAGTATGAGTGTTCTCTCAGGACAGAGCACATCTGGAGCTGAAGTCTTCAGTGGAGAGGAAGCTTTCTATCTGTCATTGTTACCTGCAGTTTGTTGTCTCTAGGACAGAATGGCTGGGCACATATTTATACCCTAGCTTTCCTCTTTCTATGGTTTCTCTCTCTGCAGTACCCCAAAAGTCAGCAAGATAACTTCGGTGTGGTGTCACCAAACACTTGGCTGGCTCATGCTGAGCTGAGAAACTTTATGGCAAGTCAGGAAATCCCAAATCTCTGAGAGACAGGCCACAAGTAACGCCTCTGCTTCTAATACAAAAATTACAGAGACTGAACTCTGGAGAAATGCCAATCTCAGTGATTCTGAAACTGCTTTTAGAGTCTTCCTGAAGTCTTTGTTTCTTTTAGCCAAACTTGGATTAGAGGAAATCCCAACACCCAGCAACAGTAGGTGGCATGCGTTCCGGGTTCTTAACATCTCTTGTGTTATTTTAAACTCATACTAAGTCCACAAAACGGTGCAGATGCTTAAGGAGAAGTGCTGTGTCCCACTGTTACTAATATTTCATCTTTGCTGTGTCAGTCAGGACCCAAAAGAAATAACCAATACAAATGGGTTCACATGGTTATGAGGCTGAGAAGCTCATGTCTTCAGTAAGTAGGAATGGCCACACGTCAAATCCAAAGACAGTCAAAAGATGATGTCTCCATCCCACCTTCATGCAGGAGAAGTTTCCTCTTACTTGGTATTTTCCATTCTGACCTCCAGCAGGTTGGCTAAGACTTCTCCCTGGGAGGGGTACCTCACTCAGTCCACTGATTAAGATCCGACTTTATGCAGAAATGTCATAAGAGCCACACCCAGAATAATGCTTGGCTACAGTCTGAAGTCCAGTCAAGTTGACACATTACATTAATTTGCACACCTACAAATGAAATTTTTTGCTTTGTCAGTAGGAAGAAACTAATTGTCTCTGAACTACATGGAACTGACTACTATAACTGACTCTCCTTACCTGCTGACCACATGGTATCACACAGCCCAATGTAAGCAGGTACCTGACATCATAGGCAGAAACAAAGATTGTACTGAGGCTTCTGGTCCTCACTATTACGCTGATTCATGGAGAGGAAAAGTAGACAGAATTAAGTCCACAGATGGTTAAAGTTAGCAGCTCTTCAACACAGCATCAAGCTAGAATTCAGAGACTGGGAGGTTTACATGAGGTCATAAGGGCCGGCAGGAGCAGACTGAAGTAGCTTGCTGAGAGGCAGAACATCTAGAAGCTGTGTGTTATACTTGAAAATTGCATGGGAACCCTAGTAAATGCAGCAGATTAGTGGAGAGAGGACACAGACTCTAAGGAGCCCTGATACATGATAACTTAGATGTGAGTGACATCTGGAAAATGGGGACAACCAAACCTACCTGGCAGGGGTTGAGAATTCCTTACTTAACTAACAACTCACCAAATAACCAAAATCCCACTAACAACACACATCTCTCAGGAGCCCTCTCTAAAGTCCTCAGAATTCCAGATATCACACAATTGCAGATACTATCTGCCATTAGCAAAATCACGCCTCTGCTACAGCATGAGGCAAATCATAGTCACCTGCTGTGGACAGTCTGAAGCAGCCCCATATCCCACACCTGGGATTAAATTGAAAGCATATTCTTATGACATTTCTGTGTTTTTAAAAGAAAACAAAATTCCAAAATTGTTACTACAACCAAGGAGTATGAAGAATTCACATAGAGCAATCATTCTATTCAGTGCTCTGAGTCAAGAGAGGATTTAAAGCAGCCATGAGGTCTGCATGGGTTACGTGCAACACCACTTCTTTAGATAAGGGGCTGCAACACTTTCAGGTTTTACTGTAAAATCAACTCCCTGTGACTACTGAGGGACAACTATATTGGCCATTTGCTCAAACCATACATTCTGCATTTCATTTAGTAAAAAAGTTTCTGAGTGAAGAGCATGTTCTCCTGCTTACTGTTGGCCCATTGTGCTACCTGCAGAAGCAGAGGCAGAGTGCTCACTGAGCGCCCCCCCCCAGGGTTTCACATAGTCTTGATTCAAAGCTGGGATCAACACCCTACTCTTTCCATGCTAGCTTCTCACTCCAAGGGGAGCACACGTCCTCTGCCTCTCAAGGAGCTGTTCTAGCCAACTCCCCCACCTCTCACACACCTCTGGGTCTACTTCAGTGCTCATGATGAAGAGATACCATGATGTAACCTCTTTTGGGGTCTTTGGACTTCTTTACACAACCCCCCGGATTGTGTTATAAACATGACTTTCTCATGTTAAATCTTTGAGGAATGTTCTGGGATTCAACCCAGGCTGGCTTGGACATGCTCTCATGCTTATATCACTAAGAATAAGATGTAAGCTCTGATCACATTTCCACAGTGAAATTCTGGACAAATTTATGAGTAGTCTTGAATAATAACAGGAGTAGGAGCTTTTTTAAAAAATTAATTTTGTCCCTTGATAATTTGATGCATGTATCCAATGTAATCTGATTACTCTAACTCTCCACTCTCCTTATCTCCCTCTCAGCCTTGCCAGTTTATCCTCCCTGCAAGTCTCTTTGCCACATTCATGTCTTTTTGGTTTGTTTTGTGACCAACTTAGTTTAACTAGGGACGGCTAAGTGATTGTGAATTTCTGTTTGTCACCCTGTTGGATACACCTTCAAAGACAATGGCAGCCCCTCTCCCAGAGATGCTCACTGTGCTAAAATGCACTGCCAGTTCTCCAAAGGACACACTCATCATGTAGTTATCAAACACTGCCTTATCCGATGACCTGACAGGTCTCAATTTTGTCACAGAATATATTTAAGACCTATCTCTATGACCTCCAAACCCAGGTTGTTGAGAGTTACTCTGGGTGATGGGAGAACAGAAAGGAGTCTGGAACTTATGTGCAGATCCACTGGCCTGGCAGATTGGGGAAGAAATTAAGTGTTTGCTAGATACCGAGAGTGGAGTGTTGGGAAAGATATAGTCTGCAAGCCATTACACATTGGCCACTAATAGCCTTGTCATGCAGATCTGACTCTGTATCATAGTAGTACCTGTGCTTTTAATACTCATGGTAACCTCTCAGCCTGGCTCCAGGGCTCTTCCAGACCATGTTCCTACTCACTGCCTGTCCTGCTTCTAGGTGTCCCAGGCTAACATAAGATCGCCCACACTACCGCAGCTGCGGTTTCTACAGTAGGCTGTGGCTGCTCTTGTACACATCAGAGGGCACCAGAGCATGCTTTCTCTTTTCTGCATTAGAGGATAAACCTTCCAGAACACAGACCTTCCCTGTTCATTTCATGTTCCTACAGAGAGACACAGGTCTTAACCATGACAAACAGAGGCAATGAGCGAACTGTTGGTGCACCGGAAGAAGCTGGCAAACTCATGGAGGTTGATGTGTGTTTTTCTCCTCAGGTAAGTCAGAATTGACACCTGTATGTCAGTGTGTGGCAAGCCGAAGGGTCTGTTGGCTCTTCTGAAAGACAAATACACTATGGTTGAAATGTTTGTGTCCCTACAGAATTTACGCATTATTTGCACTTAGAATAATGATATTAGGAAATGGGGATTTGGACAGATGATGAATCAGGAAGGCAGGATTTCAAAGTGAGATTAAAGATAAAAGAGACCCCCTTCACCACTCCCACAGGTTATATGACACTATTTCCAGGGAGATGTAAAGAAATACCTTCTGATCCTCAAGTTGGGAGGCATCCATGACAGACCCAAACATGGATACCACTGAAGTCCAATTTGATGAACCAGAAAGTTCACTGGGGTTACTGTATAAAAACGGATAAGGTTTTTACATATAGAAATAGAAAGGACGCAAAGAAAGCTGCATCATCAAACTGCACTGCAGCAGGGATGAGAGCTCACAAAGCTGGGGCCTGGAGCTCAGTGCACAGTCTGCAGGCAGCTCAACGGCTTGGGAAGTGTCACTTTCAGGCAGCTCAGCTGCTCCAGAGTGTCTCTCAGTAGTCGTTATTTCTTATATAAGCTTGGAGATGGAGAAACTTGACACATCTGCTCAGTTTTAAGGATTTCTTGAAGCTTTTGGGCTGTTTACTTCCTGCAGGGCAGAATATTTCACCTCTCTTTAGAACACCCTTGCATTTATGAGCTTTCCTCAAAGCTAGAGTGTTTCATTTTGGAGAAAAATTTTATGCAACACACAAATATATGAGCATAATTGTGCAAACACACACACACACACACACACACACACGCACGCACACACACACACACACACATGCACGCACATACAATCTATGAACCAGAATGTGTGGGCCTACTGCATGCTAAGTTAGAATGATCTTTGACTAACCATGGACTTCTAGTTTCCAAAACTGAGAGAAACTAATCACATCGTTTACCCAGCCTGTGGTATTTAATTAATTGTAGGAGCCTGAGTTGACTAACACAGTATTTATCTCTATAACTTTAAACCAAACTCTGACAGTTAGTTGCAGACATTACTGCTGATGCCAGTCCATCCACTCTGTAGCACACAAGTTCAATCACATTGAGAATATCCACTGAAATCCCTAAATCCAAGTCCATGTTTGCAAATAAGAGAACTGGAGAATTACAACAAGATCCCTTGAATTGATCTTATCAATTGACTTATCCCAAGTCCAAGCTGGTTGTTATTGTTAAGTTGCCACAACATAAAGACACCTGAAAAAAGGAACCCACAAATGAAGAATTGTTGAGATTCAATTGGTCCATAGCTATGTCTATGAGACATTGACTTGGTTGATGATTGATGAGTGTGGGCCCAGCCCATTGTGGGTGGCATCATCTCTAGACAGGGGGGCGGGATCTGAGCTATAGAAAAAGGTGCTCTAAGTATGAGCCACTGAGAAGCCAGAAAGTAGCATTCCTTCATGGTTTCTACTCCAATTCCTGCTCTGAGTTCCCGCTCTGACTTCTCTAAATGATGAACTGTGTTTGACCTGACAGTATAAGTCAAGTGTACCTCTTACTCCAAAGGATGTTTTTGGTCATGGTATTTAGCACAATAATAGAGAGCAAACTAGAACATTCTATTTAGACAACGTTCTTTCTCCTGGGACTTCTTATCACATACTGTCCACTTCCTTCCTACCATCTATTCTCATTACTTTTCTGTTCTGTGATAAGACACCATAACCAGGGAGCTGGAGAGATGGTTCTGCAGTTAAGCATACTGGCTGCACTTCCAAAAGAAACCCAAATTCAATTCCCAGAACAAATCTGATGCTTCATAAACATATACCTTCAGTTCCAGGGATTCTGGTGCCCTCTTCTGCCACAGGCAAGCACCTGGGGGGCACAGACATGTAGTTGGGCAAAACACCCATATCACATAAAATAAATAAATGTTTTTTAAAGACCATGATCAAAAGCATGATCAAGAAACTTTAATGAGAAAGAGTTTGTTTTAGTTCACAGTTCCAGAGGAGGATACAGCCCCCCCATCAGGGAAGATAGATTAAAGAGAATGAGAAAAAAAAAAAGACAGAAAGTAGAGCCAGGCTAAACCCAGTGACAGCAAGGCTCATCCTCCAAAGGTCCCATAACATTCTCAAACAGTGCCACACCTGAAAACCAAGTGTTCAGATGTGTGAGCCTGTGGGGAATCTGTCTGATTCCCACCCCAGCACCCTCCCCAGACTAAGGTTCCTCTAGCGATGCTTCTCGGACACCTCTTGCTGCCTTTTCAGGGCATTTACCATAGTTGCACACTGGAAGCCTAGTGGTTCACTCCCAGGCCCATGTTAACTTAGCTTTCCAATACAGCCCAGGCTCACCTGCCCAGGGACAACACTTCCCCTGGTGGGCTGGGTCCACTTTCATCAACAAACAATCAAGAATATGCCCCCACAGACATGCTCACAAACCAATCTGTTATCTAGGTGGGTGGTTTCTCCTTGTGATATTTTGGCAACTCTGGATTATAAATGAATGGCTGGCAACACACACAGTATCCTCCACTTCAAAAATACATGGCAACCACATTCAAAATATCAAGGCATCCTTAACTTTTTCTCTGAGTATGACAAATAAAGTTTTGCTTTTATTACAATGTAGCCATAAACAAATCACTGATGCCTGGTAGTAGCAAACCTCCTATCCTTACCCAGAGAGGAACATTCGCAAAACCCTTGGCACTGGCTTTCTGATCTAACAGTACATACTCGTGATATCCTGGTTAGCACCAGGTGTCAACCTGACACAGCCCAGAGTTATCTAAGGGAACCTAAGTTGGAGGATTGCCCAGGTCAGATTGGTTTGTGAGCATGTCTGTGGGGCATATTCTTGATTGCTTTTTGATGTAAGTGGACCCAGCCCACCAGGGGAAGTGTTATCCCTGGGCAGGTAAGCCTAAGCTGTATTGAAAAGCTAAGTTAACATGCACCTAGGAGTGAACCAGTAGGCAGCATTCTTCCATAGTTTCTGCTTCAGGTTTTGCCTTGAGTTATTGCCCCAACATCTCTCAGTGATGATTTATTGTCTGAGAATTGTAAGCTGAAACAAACTATCTCTGGTACTGGCTGCTTTATACCAACGTGACAAAAAGCTAGTCATTGGAGAGGTTGTAGGCAAGCCTATAGAGCATTTTCTTAAGTAGTAATTCCTGGGGGTGGAGCCCTATCCCATTGTAGGTGATTCCATCCCTAGGCTGGTAGTCCTGGGTTCTATAAAAAGGCAGACTGAGCAACCCATCAGGATCAAGCCAGGATCCCACCATGACCTCTGCATCCAGTCTTGCCTCCTCTAGGTCCCTGCACCAGTGATCTGTGAGTGAAATAAACCCCTTAGCTCCTCTTTGTTGTTTTCATCATGATGTTCATCACAGTGACAGTAACCCTAAGACACCTCTCTGTGTTACTGTTGGTCATACTATTTAATCACAGCAATAAAAACAAAGTAGAACACAAAGTCTTTGTAGAATGTTTCCTTTGCTGATTGAGTTTTCCTTTGAGTAATGTATGCTGATTTTGACTAGAAAGCAATAGAAAAGTGAGTCTTTCAAAAGCCAGTCTTGGTTAATCAACCTCTGCTAAAATATAACTCTAGAAGGCCTTCACAAGGCTTGTCATCATGTAGGGGCCAGGGTGTATCCACAGTCATCCTCAGCATCAATGTATACATACAGTTTTCATCATAAGGTGTATGCACACGGTCATTGCCATCTACCCTGGCCCTGAAAGCCAGGCTCCTTGAGAATGTAAAAGCAGGTTCTGTTCTGTATTCAGCTATGAGGAGCAGATGGCATTTGTACTGTAGAAAACCTTTGAGTTAAATAGTCACATGCCTTCTGGAGATCTGGTACAAAGCATGTGAGTGCAGTTAAAGACATTGTGTTGTGTCCTTGTACCTGCCTCACCAAGAGGAGAGAATGTTCATGTTTTCCCAAAGAAAATAAAGCAAAGTGACAAACATTAATTAGCTGAGTTGTGGTGAATATTTCATATCTGTGTATAGCAAATCAGCAAGTTGAACATATCAAAGATACATGATTTTTATTTGCCAATTGTATCTCAGTATGCTGAAAAAATAAGACTAAATAAAATGCTAAAATCTGTCTAGAACTGTCTAAAACTATTGCACTAGCTAGTTGTATGGGTCAGTGGTAGAGTGTGGATGCTCGCACCTAACCATCGAACTGATCACGGGGTCCCCAGTGGAGGAGTGAGAGAGAAGACTGAAGGAATTGAAGGGGCTTGCAGCCCCATTGGAAGAGAACAATACCAACCAACCAGAGCTCCCATGGTATAAACAGCTAGCCTGGGAACACACATGAAGGGACCCATATCTCTGGCTGTATATGTAATGGAGGATGACCTTATCGGATATCAGTGGGAGAGGAGGGTCTTGATCCCTTGAAGGCTGGTTGCCCTAGTGAGGGGGAATTCAAGGATGAGTAGGTGGGAGTGTGTGATGGGTGGGGGCATACCCTCATAGAAATAGGAGGAGGGAGGATGGGATAAGGGGTTTCTTTGTGGGGGAATGGGGAAAAGGGATAACATCTGAAATGTAGATAAATAAAATATCCATTATTACTTTTTAATAGAAAAAGTCTTTAGTTACAGTTTCTAAATTAAGTTTCTAAATTAAGCTAATGTGTCACCTCTAAAATGTTCAGCAATGAAACTCAGTTTTTGAAATAGAGAATAAGACGTTATTCACAAACATCTATAAAAGCTTTAACTACACAAATGTTCGTAGAGCAAAGATAGTTTTTTGTCTTGTGTCACATGCCTTAATTCTAACTGCTGCTACTGAACCACAGTTATCTCATGATAAAATATGGTCACTGATCCTCAGTCCTCTTGGAGTGGTATGTGTTTATGGATCCACAGTTCTCTTGGGGTGTGTGATTACTGATCGGCAGTCTCTTGGAATAGTATGGTCACTGATCCGCAATCCTTTCATGGAGGTGTGTAGTTACTGAATGAAACAGTAGTCTCTAAGTCTACCTTTAGTCTTCACACACTTCTGCAAGATTTAATGCCTCCTTTCCTCTTCCTGATGAAGAGTGTCTTCAGAGAAAATACACTTTGGAATTCTACAACAGCCATATACAAAGCAGTTTTCATATGATGTTAGTCCACAGATAACCCTTACCCTTCTCACCCATGTTTGTGGGGAGCCGACAGAAAGAGGCTATCATCCTTGCAGCCATCTTGAGCTATATACCCTGACAAGAAACTTGTTTTCAACAGCCTACAACAGCTGAACACACTCTGATAACATCTTGTCTTATATACCCAGGATTTTCCCTTGAGTGTGTGAAACTTAAAGGCGTGACTTAAGAAGTGAGACTTATAAAAAGCGAGAGGCAGACAGAAGAAAGGAACTTGGGACTTGGGACTTGGAACTTGAGACTTGGAAAGAGAGAAGAGAGACTGGAGGAGAGAGAGACATAAGAATAAATGGGACTGAATCACACTCTGTCTGGTCTCCATTCTTCAGGTCCATCCTCACTCTCTCTCTCTTGCTGAACCCACGGACCGGAGCAGCAGTATGAGCTGGGACAATTTAGCCCCCAAACTTGGGGCAGTGCGGGCTCTAACATTTTGGCCCCCAAGCGTTTTGCAATGTGGGTTCCAACATTTGGCATTGAGGTCCCCGACACATGCTGCGATAGTTTATGAGGACACTAGTCCAAAGGACACTTGGAGTACAAGAGACAGAATTACAGGGTCCTTGCTGATTATTGATTAGACACACCCCAGTCACCTGAAGGAAAGAAAGGATAAACTTGAAGATAAGTTGCCCCTGCTGTGTCAGCACAAGGCCCGGATGTTCTCCTAAGATGACGCTCCAATGAGATTGACAATGCTTGGAATCTGTAGAACTGAGGAATTCTGCCACACACTTCCATACCTCACATAGCCTGCCACATAAATTCTGACAGCTGTCCATGAGAAGAGGGGTCAGTGGCCAGTGCAAGATTTAGGGCTCTCTATGATAGGATTTGTGTGTGTGTGTGGGGGGGGACTGAAACAACTTACCATTGAATGTTTGCAACTGGAACCTGATTGCTAACTGGAAAATTATGGGGAAGATCAACAATATGACCAAAATTAGAGTGGAAGTAACTGTATTACCTGCAGGGGAGGAAAGGAATCTGACATGCAGGGAAAGTCTTAACATGAAACTATAAAATCTCATTCAGAATAGAGAATTGAACCCTTTCAGTGTGGGACACAGGGGATCAGAGGTCATTATCAGGTCAAAGGTGAAGGCAAAGAACAACCTTGATTGTGAAGAGATGGTTAAAATAGGGTCCAGTCATTAATTTATTCACTCACCCAGCAGATCTTAAGATACTGGGAAGAGGTCACCTCAGCACTCCTGAATCTGCTTGGAAGCGCATGGATACGGGGAGACTAGACACAGAGAAGGCAGGACCTGAGATTGTGCCATGACAATGCCAAGTTACATGTGAGGCCCGGGAGCCAGCTGCCATTTTCAGAGCCTGGCCATGGTCCTTGGCCCTGAGTTTTGTCTTAGTCTTCCTACAGTGCTAGTTTGTACAACCATGGTGCACTTTTAAATATATAGACAAGTGCAGACACTACCACATATATACTCAATTCTCTGCTGAAGGCAAGTAGTGTGATTGTGGGATCTGACTAATGAGGAAGAGCTGTATAAGACAACATTACAACATAGAAGGAAACATGGAGAAAAGAGGACTGTGGGAAAAGAAGTTTGAATTATGATGAACTGTAAAGGAATTTGAGGAGATATTGTATCTTGCATGTGAGACACAAGTGCATATGACTTAATCTACAACAAAGATAATACTCACTTCTCAGATAAACTGTTTCATGTACTTCCATACAATAGGGAGGAAATGTGACAACCTCCAAATGCCTCTGATCTGTAGGCTAACCTCTTGATTATAACCTCCCTTGGAGCTTACGTGCTCTCTGATATTTTCAGACTATGAAAACTAATCACAAAATGCATCCACAAGAGGCAAAGGAGAAACATCTTGCCCCTAAGGGGAGGGGCAGGATGAAGCCACCAGAACTGAGGAAGTGAGCTGCACACAGTGATTTCTTTATTAAATGCTGAAACTTTCTGAAACATTTCAGCTGGAATGGATGAGACAAGATGCTTGTGGCAACCAAAGCAGGGTGACGCTGATGAGAGGGAATCAGGGGACACAGTGAGGGAGCTGATTCCCTGGCACATCCTGAGATCCAAGGATCTCTGAATTTGGTAATGACTAAAAAATGTTGGTTGCCAGTGTATTAGGCCCAAATTTTGAGTATGTGCACACATGCATGCACACACACTCTCACATACACTGCTGTGTGTGCACACACACCAAAAACATACATGCAGAGAAGTACAGAAAATAACTTGTCAAAATTCCAGCAATTATCTTCCATTGAAAGAACTTCCTTTACTGTCACAGAAAAAAATATTTTACTTCCTCTGTCACTTCTGCTTTATAGCTTAGCTTAGCTTAGCTTGCCAAGTGAAAAACTAACTTTGAGAAACTAATTAGAAAATGTTTCTAAACATTTAGATAGTGACTAAGAGCAAATCTCTCATACAAAGTAAGGAGTTTAAAAATAAGAAAGGACTTTGAAGATGGGCCTCGCCTTTGGTGGGTAGTATAGGCTCACTTGGGTTTGCTTATCAGTTATAAATCAACACTGCATATATGTGGACTTTGGCCAACTCATTTGTTCATTTATGATGAAGATGTAGAACTCAGAGTGTGGGAAAGGATCCCAGACATGGAAAACTTAGTCATATTTTTCTCATTGCCCAAAGGGGCTCTGAAATGTCCCGATTGAAACAGGCAAAGCTGATGTGCAGATGGAAATGAGTACAAAGTCTTCAGGTATTAAGCATCTCTCACATGTGTTCATCATCACTCAGGAGTATTCAGCATCTCTCATATGTCTTCAGCATCTCTTTTGTCTTTACAAGGGGCTGAGAATAATTGCACAGTGGATGTCCCATCTTATAACCTGCACAAGAGAAAAAAAGTGTTCCAATGGTCACTTGTCCTCAGACTTGGGGATAGAAGGTGACATTTAGGACCTCTCAAAGGTTTGCTACAGGCTTCCTATAGGACTCCCAACATAGTTGAATCTTAGGTCCAGGAATGCTGAACTCATGGTTTCATATCCCAGTGTACTTGGTTGACCTGTTTTCTGTGTAGAGTGTTCTTTCCTGCAATCTGCTTTGCTGTGATGTACCTTTTCCCTGCACTGAGAGATCTCGGGCTTCCCTGCTTCTAGATTGTTTGTTTGTGTGTTTGTTTGTTTGTTTATTTGTTTTTCAATTTGTTTATTTGTTTTTCAGATTTTTTCAATTTCTCTTTGTTGTCCTGGTTGTCATGGAACTCATTCTATAGACCAGGCTGGTCTCAAACTCGGAGCATTCTTGAATCTTTAAGCAACTTAGCAACACTCACCTATAGGGCAGCTCTTACCAGTATGCTTTAATTCAGACATTCTGAATCCTGATACTGTTTGTGGCTTATGTATTTTGCTCTCCTCTAAATCCATTAAACCAAAGAAGTTGATGCAAAGAGCACCAGAGAAAGCCCTTGGAATTACTTGAGACAAACAGGAAGGAAGTTCATGACCAAGGAAGTGGGACCAGTGCAGTGGGTAACGACATGTTCACAATCCATGTCAAGGCCAGCATAGCTGGAATTCAGGAGCAAGAGGCCAGGGCACAAAAGTCTGGTTCTCCAAGTCAAATGGCGTCAGTCAGACAGACCTTATCTTGCTTCTGTGGAATGAAGCAAAATCTTGAGCTCTAGTATGTAAAGAATTCCAACACTGAAC
The DNA here is from genome assembly GCA_030674055.1 of Rhabdomys pumilio. Taxonomy (NCBI): domain Eukaryota; kingdom Metazoa; phylum Chordata; class Mammalia; order Rodentia; family Muridae; genus Rhabdomys; species Rhabdomys pumilio. The sequence goes on along the minus strand of JANHMN010000007.1, from coordinate 56,675,422 downwards.
ACTAACCAGACCTAAAAGATGCTGATGGGGTCATTTGTATCTGTGTGTCTCTGAATTTAGTGTCACAGGACCTTAGCTTCTAATCAGTCCGGCTTGAAGTAATATCAAGACAACACAGTGTAGGATGGTGGCTGAGCTAGGAGTCAGCATAAGTCCCAGCTATTGCGACATTGTAATTATTTCTTATGTGGCTAATAAACTAATGACCTAATGACACAGTAATTTAGTTAGGGTTATATTGTTGCTATAAAATACCATGACCAAAAGCAACTTGGGGAGAAAAGCATGTTTGGTTTATATATCCTGAATCACAGTTCATTGAGGGAAATCAAGGCAGAAACTCAAACCAGGTTGGAATCTGGAGGTAGGGGCTGATGCAGAGGCCACAGAGTGGTGCTGCTTTCTGTCTTGCTGCTACCTGGCTTAATCGGCCTTCTTTTCCTGCAGAACCCAGAGGTTACACCACCCACAATGGGCTGAGTCCACCCGTATCAGTTACTAATTAGCATCCTACAGACCTGCCAACAGCCTGATCTTATGGAGGTATTTTCTCGATTGAAGGTTCCTCCACTAAGATGACTACAGCTTATGTCAAGTTTAGCTAACTCTCTTCTCTCTTGCCCTCAACACCTTTGCTCTGTGACTACTTTTAATGACAGGAGTGAGTGTGATCTTGGAGAACACTAGCCAGTGGTTATCAAGGGTGACAAGTGGGGGTTTCAGATGCAAGATAAGCCAGGAAACATCAAGCAGATCCAATCTGTATTCTATAGGTCCCTAAGGCTCCGACCTATACTGACTGACATCTGCGCTATTATCAAAGTCACATGCAGTTTTGTTTTAAATGTGCATTCTTCCTTCTCCTTAAGAAACTGAAGTGATTTAATAATATTTTGTAGGTTACTAGAACATTGATTTTTTCAGATTTACATAGTGTTTCTTTGAAAATTTCACACAATGTATATTGGTCATATGCACTCTCACTGCCTTCCTCCAACTCCTCCAACCCACTCCCAACTCTATGTATTTAAAAGGGATATTTATTTTATGTGGATGTGTCTATGTATGTGTGTGGGATGCTTATGGAGGCTGGAAGGGCGATCAGACCCCCTTGAGCTGGTGTTGTAGGTGGTTATGAGCTGCGTGACATGTGTGCTGGGATTTGAACTCTTGTTCTCCACAATAGCATTGAACGCTCTTAACCAATTAGTGCTTCCTTTATGTACACGGAGTGAGGTCATCAACTGGGGCATGAGGGACATACCAGTGTTCACACTCCTAAAGAAAAGTCACTCTACCTTTCCCAGAAGCCATCAGCTGCCTATAACTCTTCAGATACAGGTGGGACCTGTGGATCCCTTCCACCCACCATGATGAAAATTTGAAATTGTTTTGATTTTGTATAGGTCTTGTGTAGTTGGGAGTTTATGTATGCAACAGCCCTGTCCTGTCAAAAGGATAGCATTTGACAGCACTCCTCTCTGTCTTCTGCCTCGTTCACTCTTTGTGCCTCCTTTCCCATGGTGTTCTTTGAGTCTGAGGGGGGTGAAGTTTATATGGAAAATTCATCTATAACTGAGCACTCCCACTCACTTATTCAGCATTGTGAACAGCTTGGAGATTCTGCGTTAACCGCTATCCTACACAATAAGAACCTTCTCTGTCCAAGGTTGAGGAAGCACAAATCTATGGATATAAACAAAAATATTTAGAAGATAGTTTGACAACATGAGCAACATAATATTGTGGGGCCTGTGGCTTCCTTAGCCATGGGTTCTGACCATGTTTACAATGGCAGGCATGAATTTCCTCCTGAGGGGCAGGCCTCAAATCCCATTGAGAGGTATTTGAATACTTAATTTTATGAAGCACTTTTATATTATAAAGCCACTTTGATAAACATTTCAAAATAATCACAAACATTATAGAATCTATAATATTATGAATCCCATCATTTGCTAAAAATAAGAATGGAACTGTACAGATAAAAGAATTTTAAGGGATTTTTTGTCTGCTTTTATTTGGATCATGAGAAATTAAGGTCCATGGACATTTATCATATTTCTAATTGAGTTGAAGCCCATATGCCAGAAAAACAAAGTCTCCTTTTGGGCTTTGGGGAAGTGGGTATTCATGGCCTGTCTACCAGCTGCAGTCACATAGAAGTGACTACAGAGTATAAAACATAGAGAGCACTGAATGGTGGAACACCTGAGAGACCTCAGGAGACCTTGCACTCAGGCTCCACCCAAGACAGCAAGGCTAACTGGACGTCACAGAACTTAAATGTCAGCACCACAGCCAGTCTGAGAACTATGACCCAAATCTTTGGTGAGCCACAAAAGCAAGGCCATGAAGGTGCCAGCAATTTAGGAGCAAGCTGAAGAGAAGAGGTTGAAGTATTCCTGAGGATGAAACAGTTTAAATATTTCTACAGTACCCACGGGATGCTTGAAAATATCTGGGATAATTTTTATATAAGTTCTGTATTGTATGTTGTCTCATTAAAACTAGATGCTAAAGTCTGGGGAAAGATCAGTGCTCAAGTCAGAGAGTGAAGCTCATGCAAAGCATGCAATCAGCTTGTGTGAGGCCCAAGCTCAATTCCCAGACAGAGAATAAGGAAGGAAGACTGAAAATCCACATTACTGTTAGGAGAACTCTATGATCAAATTCACCTTAAAAGTCTAAAGGTTTGTGGAAAGTGAGCACTTAAAAATGAATGTGGGTGTCAATGTTTAACACAAGACATGCTTAGAGTAGTTCTCAGAGCAGGAGTAGTCTGAACAATTTGAAAATCATTGACTTTCCACGAACTTGTTTGAAGTCAGAAGGAGAGTCACTCCCCAATACACACGATGGTACAAACATACATGCCAACATGCAAACACAACACACATGTGTGCGCATGCGTGCACACACACACACACACACACACACACACACACACACACACGAGAGAGAGAGAGAGAGAGAGAGAGAGAGAGAGAGAGAGAGAGAGAAATATCCAAAGAGACCAAGAGTGACCAGTGTCTCTCATTTGGAGCAGAAGATGCCAACCCCAAAAGCTGTTGGGTACAATTCCATGGTGTTTTGGTGGTGTCCTAGAAACTGAGTGTGTACTAATATGGAATGAAAAGTGGCAGGGCACAATCCCCACTCAAGAACTTTACATCTAGGAACCACAGGGAGTTTAGCAATCAGTTGATTTCTTTAAAAACAACAGAAATATTATACAGAAATATTATAAGAATATGTTCTTATTTTAATCTCAGTTGCAGGATATGAGGCTCTTTCACATTGTTCACAGCAGCTGACTATGATTTGCCTCATGCTCTAGCAAGGGCATGATTTTGCCAGCAGCAGATAGTTTCTGCAACTGTGTGACATTTGGAATTCTGGGGACGCTTCAGAGAGTATGTAATGCTGGGGCATCCAGAGGAGGGGTGGATTGTTGGTTGGTTGCTGTTGGTTGTGGTTGGTCACACTTTGTTAAAAAGTTGTATGGAAAGAGTAAACAAGATGATATTAGAAATCCTAATGCTGAAGAACAAACTTTTCACAAGAAACTCAAATTTCCCTAATCAGAAAAAAGTAGTCTAATGATAGTTAAGGGTTTAAAAGTTGGGAAGTGTAGAAGAAGAAAAGAACCCACAAAGTAGCCAAAGTCCAGCTACAAGGGAGATGCCTGTGTAGCTTGAGCAGGGCTGTAAAGAAGAGGATTCAGTATGAAGTACAACCACTATCCCCTTCACAACCTGTGGGTGATGGTGTGACTGCTCAGATAGATGGAGACACTACTCCTTCTAGGTGACTTTTGCTCCTCTACTTGATGAGAGGTGCTTTCCTCACAGTGACAGAGCACATGGCTAGTGGCATGGAAGAGTTGCAAAGAGAAAAGTTCATGGGTTGGTTGACAGTGTGGCTTTCTATGTGAGGTGACACCTGAAGTGGATTTCAAAGAAGCTGAAAATGCAGATAGATTTCTGGATAAGTAGAGACTAAAACTCTGCCAGGGCAAACGGTGGGTGCCTATCTAAGCACGTGTCTTCAGTTTGCAGCTCATCAGCAAGATCTTCAGCAATAGCTGTACGTGCCTCTCAAATTCTCCCTGTACCGCCCTTTCTTGGTTGGTTGGTTGGTTGGTTGGTTGGTTGGTTGGTTGGTTGGTTGGATGGTTGGATGGTTGGATGGATGGATGGATGGATGGATGGATGGATGGATGGATGGATGATTGGATGGTTGGCTGGTTGGTTGGATGGTTGGTTGGTTGGTTGGTTGGTTGGTTGGATGGATGGTTGGATGGATGGTTGGATGGTTGGTTGAATGGATGGATGGATGGATGGATGGATGGATGGATGGATGGATGGATGATGGATGGATGGTTGGTAGGATGGTTGGTTGTTTGGATGGATGGATGGATGGATGGATGGATGGATGGATGGATGATGGATGGATGGTTGGTAGGATGGTTGGTTGTTTGGATGGATGGATGGATGGATGGATGGATGGATGGATTGTTAGTTGTTTATTGGTTGGCTGGTTGGCTGGTTAGTTGGTCTTTAAGCTTTTTGAGACAGGATCTCACTAATTAGCTCAGGCTAGCCTTGAACTATTCCCTTGATCTTCTTAGTGCTGGAATTGGAGGCCTATGCCACCAGGTCTGGCATTCACTTTCTGTAAAGAGAAAAATTCCTACATGTTTAATAACATTCACTCATATAAGAAAAAAGAGTAAATGCTCACTTATTGAATTCACATGAAAGTTAGGATAGAGTACTTCTGAATTCTTTAATGAAAATGCAAAGTAAGGCAGCATTGGGGAGTATCCTGGCAGGTCATCAGGAGCCTTGGCATATGGGCACTAACCATGTAGAGAGAAATGGCAAGACAGTCCTGGCTAAGTGTCAGGCCTACAGTGAATAATTATCAACACCCCAAAGCTGGATATCATATCAAATCCAAGAGTTTCTGAAGGCAGTTCCAACTTGCCAAATAAACCAGCAAACTGAAAACATATTTGAAACCATGTGGCATGTGACAGCATGATATTCCAAATTGGAGACTGATTCCCTGTCTGTTTCCTCTCTCATTCAACTCAAGTTCCCAATGGGTATTCATATCATGCTGAGTCCACTTACCAGCTCAAAATCAGTGTTTCTGTTTTAGGACACACGGGAATCTTGTTCAAACTCATATAATGATGTGGAATTTGGTCCGGAAGGCTGTACAGGGAAAGACTCATCTCTGACATGGAGGTGGGCATTGGACTCTGCTGAATGTCAGACAGTAGACCCACAGAATCTGAGCTCCCATAAGGAAAGGGGAAAGTTCCAGCTCTGACACATGAGAGAAGCAGACTAAATAAATACATTTGTCAGACTGTTCTAGTCTCTGGGGAAAAGGAACTGCCCAGTGTGAGGCACCCAGGAGAGAAATGGTGGACACTGCTGGGAAGAACTAGTTACTACTTTGGCAAAGGAAGGAAGTGTGAGCTCTCTGTGGAGGCATCTATCCAGTTGTTTAAGAAGGCTGCAGACATTTCCCTGTCTGAAAAATCTGGTTACTTGAGGCAAGTGACTAGTTGTTTTAAGATCATAGACCTCAGATATGGTGCCAGTAAAGGGGTCTAACATTTAATTAAGAGTATGTGATTGTGGTTCTAATATGAAAGAGGAGCCACAAACATAAAATATCCAAAGTTGATTAAAATACATAAAGTTAGATCTTAGAAAATTAAGATGGAATCTTGTACTTCCTCACCACTAATCCAAACCAAGCCACTGTGTTTAAATGGGGGTACAGACTGCTTCTTTATAGGCTTGTAAAGGAATTGTTCTCACGGGGGTTAATGTTGGTGTCTTATTGCCCAGAGTTAAAGCCCATGCTGAGTGTTGTTTCTAATCCCTGATTTCCTTGGAACATTCCAGATAATTCTCTAAGGGTCTAGGAATAAAGAGCTGAAGAGTCAGATAGAAGCCAGTACCCTGGCCTAAATGTCTCATCTTCATACCTCCATAGATGGTCCCCTGCTTGAGCATAACCCAGAACAGTAATGTGGGCTAGGAGCCTAGAAGTTGAGAGACACAGATTTGCATCTCCTCAGTGTCCCTTGACATCTGGGCCAACAAGTGAAGAGTGTGTGAACTTAGCATGCATGCAGTGTCTGGGAGAACACTTGTGAAAGCTGTGATGAGAAGCGCAGCTGTCCCTGCGGGTGTTTCATGATGACTTTAGTGTTAGCTGGGTGGGATGATGTGAAAGCCAGGGTTTAAAATAAATAGCATCTTGGGATTCTGTCTGCTAGGACAAACAGATGTGTGCATTAATGACTCCAATAAAAGCAGGATGGGGGCTCTACCACAAAGTTTAAAAAGGTCTAGAAATAGCATCCCAAGGGAGAGGCGGTGAACACTGGTCACAGATGATAGACAAGAGCTTTCTGGAATAATAAAAAAAAAAAAAAAAACATGAAAATAACCAGAAGGAGGAACATTCAGAGAGGGGCCTCAAGAAACATCAAGCTCTGTGGCTTCTTCTAAAACATTCTGCAGGTTGTGTTCTGTGGGTGTGAAGGAAAGCAGATATAAGAGATCTGAGAAACAAGTCAGGACCTCATCTCCATAGTGAGACAGAGCCACTGGAGGCTTTTCAGGAAGGGCATGGCACATTCTGACAGAAGAGGTAAGCAGTGACAGACAGTCAAGCAAAGAGCAAGGGGCAAGCCAAGGGACACTCAAGCCAGCACCGCCTTCCCCAGTGACTCTTCTGCACGGCTTCACAGGAATTTAAGAGATGTCTTCCCGCTTGTTAACAGTGCACCTGCAATTGTGTCAGCTTTTTATATGCAATCTGCATGCTCATACTTTCCTATGTTTAGTAAGAGGGTCTCCAGTGGACAAGAGTCATCCAGGTTCCCTCCTTCCATGGAAATAGTTAAATAATTTGTGGGGAGATGACACATGAGTGAAATACATCATTTGGAACCAAGAGGACTGTGTGTATATATACACATATCAGCACATATAAATGCATGTGTGTACACAGAACATACACACACACATTTACACACATGTACTTACATGTACCTGCATTTATGAACAAAAGGACTCCTACTCCATGACAATACCCATACACATACATACTTGCACACAGGCACATGAGTACACACACAAGCACAGCAATGTACATGAACACATACTGTGCATCACAACACCATCAATGGCTCGGGACAGTAGCTATTCCTCTCCCATCACCATCCCCAGGCCAGTGTTGAGACTTTCTAGGTTGATTTGATGAAAATGGGATCGGAGGTTGGTGAGGGAGAGTGAAATGGCCTCAGGGAAATAGGGGGAGATTTGTGAGAATTAGTTTCTGAGAAATATAAAATGTAGACAGCTATCTACAACCAAGACTGAGGAAGATGACTATGGCATCCATCCATAGAGAGTAGGTCTAGTAGGCAGAGCTGGTTTTAAGCCTAAGGGAGAACTGAAGATTGGTGTCGCATCATGCCATGAAAGAGTTAAGGTTAATAAATGATGAATTTTGAGTAATAGGAATAGGTCATCAATGGTAACAATTTTACCCCCAACTTAGCCTCTGCTTAATCCAGAGCAGGACCATATACTGGTAGCTAAAGAAAATAAGAACATGCAAGGACAAATCCATTGGAACACTGAGAGTCAAGAAGGAAAAGAGTTTGGCAAAACAGTCCCAGATGGAAAAGTACATGAAGGTTTTTGCTCATCGGCAGGCATACAAGCAAGTTAGAAGAAGAAGCTCATCTTTGGTAGATCAGGATTTCTAGTCACAAGCCTGTCTGACAGTTATCACCACCTCCATTCAAATAAGTGGAATCACGCAGGGTGCTTCTTAGGATGAACATTGTGCAAATGATATTCAGGTTAATTGTGTGAAATGAGTAATTTTCCATTTTCCCAGGTATGGACAAGTCAAAAAAAAAAAAAAAACTTTGCAGGCAAGACCTGGTGTGACAAAGCTAGTACACTCTTCCAACCAGATTTTGGTTGGAAAATCTGTAGTGCAGACCCGTGGATTTAACATTTGAAATATAAATGCTTGCTCAGAGGATGTGTATATGTGCTTGCTTTCATTCAAAAGGAAAGAAAAGAAAGTCAGAGTGCTCCAATGTGGTAGCACCAGCTTCCCTTTGCTCCAGCAAATATGTGTTGCTCATATGTTAGACCGGACAGCAGAAGGCTGGGTTCCTTGGAGTTGGAAGACAGCTCACATCTTCACATCTTTGTAATTCTTGCAGGTTCTTGCTAAGATATAGCCCAGGCTGACTCTCCTCTGACTTTTAACTGAAGAGATGAATTCATGCAGAGAAGTTGCTTATTTGTTGCTTATTTATAAACACATCTGAGATCCCTAGATTTGAAAAATGACAATTCTGCTTTTACCTGGTACTGCACGGAGCAGGATTTGACACTATAATGCAACTTGATGGTTTTTAACCCTCAGAAAGAAAACAAGAATGGATTAAAAAAAAAAAAGTAAAGTAGTCATTATGAAAACAAACAAACAAACAAAAAACCCTGATCTTTGCCCCAAAAAAATGATTTGAAAGAAAATGTAGCTGACAAACATACAAAATGCAGAGGAAAACAGCTCATTCTGCTGTATGTGACCCTGAAAAGTTGACAGTCAGCAGAGTGTGGACATGAAAGGCCACTTATTTATAATACTTAGACAGAACTGTGATGATGGCTAGTTAAAAGTCTAGTCTCCGTGTGTATGTGGGTTTTCTGTTGTTATTGTTGTTTAATATTAAAGACCAGCCTTAGTCTGTGGTGATCTGATAGGATGCATGGAAAGCATAAAATGTCACTCAGAAAATTATTCTTCAATTGACTCTCAAAGGGATGTAGAGTTAGCAGAGACATGCAGGTGTTTGGTGACCTACTCACGTGTCTCTACCCCAGAAGTTCATCTCACAGAAAGGAGCTGAAAGAAAGAAACTGAGAGAGGGGCAGGGCCATGTGGTGAGGGAGAGCTGTAGACATGGCCAAGGACATGTCACCAGCACTTTCATGGACATCTAGGACTTCTCAGTCACTTTTCTGGACTGTAGGATTTGTTCTAACTGTTCCCACAGTTCTCCAGCAAAAGTCTTCAATGAGGGAAAGTTCAGGAATTCCTAGAAAGTTGGGCAAAAACGTTTCTCTACTTGCCCTCCTCCAAGAGTTCCTTGAGAGAAACAACATAACATAAAGCATAGCTTGAGAGCAAATACTGGATGCCTTTCCCAAGAGGAGGAGTAATTTTCTCTTAATATGATAGGCAGCCAACTAAAATAGGAACCAGGAGAAGGAAACATTGGCAACCAAGAGACCAGCAAGAAGCAGGTATGGCAAACATAAAATAATGCTCACAGGAGTAAAGCAGAGTTAATGGAGATATTATTAAAACAGATGATGAGCACATGACTAAGCAAGAGGAAGCCAGAATAACCAGGAACCTGAAAACCTTGTGTATAAAGAGAGTAAACCCTGGACAGAGAGGATGGTTGTCACAATGAAAGGACTGTCAAGGGAACCAGCTCAATGATTAAAAAAAAAAAATACACAGGCTCATTGTATGAATAAAGATTCAAGAATTAGGTATAGGAAAATTTAATAAAAAGCAAAAGATAATCTTGACTTAAAAAAACTAACAATTTGTAGATCAGCAAAACAAATTCACATACGAAATGAATGAGGATGGGTGTATTTTCACTTTAAATTTTCACAACACTAAAATGTATAATAAAATGAAGAATTTTGCAGAATCTTGATGAGAAACAGTTTTAAGTTACAAACTTGTTTCTAGAGATGTTCTTATTTATTTAAAACACACATACAGAGAAAGAATGAGAGAGAGATGGAGAGAGAAGAGAAAATATATATTTAGATAGCAAAGACACAGAGACCATCAACATACAGGCTTCCCACAAAACACTCCTCTGAAACAAGCACCATCTCCTCCTAGATCCACTCCACCTCCCACCCTCCACTGCAGAAATAATCCAACTTTTTGTCCTTATCTACTAAGCCCCATTAGTGCTGGCTATATTTTCTTAAGAGTGTGGCCATCCACTGGAACATGATTGAACTACCAGGGACCACACCCTTAAAACAAACTGACCCCCCTGTCCAGATACTATCAATTACCAATATGCTTCCTGAGGGAATTTTGCCACTTGTTTCCATGTGGTGTTTTGTTTGGCTTCAGTCTGCACAGGTCTTGTGCATGCTGTCACTGCTGCTGTGAATTTCTATGTGCAATGCCCCACTGTGTCTAGAAAATTATTTTCTTATAGTCATCCACTGCTTCTGATTTTAAAAATCTTTCTGTTCCTTCTTCCAAAATGCTCCCAGAGCCTTGGGAAGAGGGAATGTGATTTAAGTATCCCATTTAGGGCTGAAAGAAAAACCCTACTATTGAAGAAGCAATAGAATCATAAACATATATAAAAAGAACAGAAGTGGAACTATCCTGCAATGAGGCAACTAATAGACATGAGCTAACAAATACAGAGTCCCATGTCAGGAAAGGTTTGTCTCTATTGATGTTGCCGGTCAGTGAGGTCCTGTAGACCCCAATCATTACAGATTATTACCATTACTCTTGATTATCCTCTAGATCTTGAAGATAAGACCCTATTGATGAAGAGATTACAAATTTGGGTCATAGAACATGAAGAAATCAAGCTGGAACTCACCTGGAAGCTTTATAGCCTCTGGCTAGCTTTCATGGTGTTGGAAGGAGCTGTTCAAGCTACCATAGGAGAAAAGTGGTCACCAGTCTTACCCAGCTATGAACCCTTTGAGCTATAAAAACAACTAACCTGGCAAGATATACCCACTGATGAAACAGTGAGAGGAATGTCATACTAGCACCCAACCACTTTCTAACTGGATTTAAGTCTTGCTCCAAAAGATGGAACCCAAATGTGGCATAGAAATGGGGCCAAGAATCCATAGCTAAATAGGTGAAAGATCCTGGGGGAGAACCTACCACTATCATTCTACTAATGAGATATAGTATTAAATCAATTCCTAATGACTTCTTATTATACCATAGATGCAATGCATCTCTCAACCCTACCAGAGTTTCTGTAGATGCTGATTAACTTAGAGAGACACAATTGGTCATAGTGCAGAATCTATGAGGTTCCAACTCCCCATTTTGACCTAAAATTTATTTCTGATTGCATTGGACATTTGTGTGAGTCAAAGATAAGGCAGATTCTCATCATCATCCCAGAGGATCGGGAGCTCAGAGCCCTTTGCTACCTGCAAACCGAAAGTTTGCAGAGTGCACTCCCTGTGGCACATTCAAAAAGGCATTTGGAGTTAAGTGAAAGAGTTCTCACACCTACAGCTGCAGGTTTCTCTCCCTGAGAACCAGGGATAGGAAATAAGTCTAGAGGGTATCAGAGAAATGACCTATAATGTGTATGAATGCAAGTGTTGATAACTTTCTCAACATCAATTAAGAGAAGTAGGCAATCTCAATTGCTGAACTATCTCTTCAACCCATAAAATAGTAATAATTTAAAGTATATCCATCTTCATGAGGAGAGATGGAAGAAAAAAATTAACTGAAATAGGAAAAGGACACATAATGTTTAAGACAACATCTAAATATAATTTTATTCATATAAAGAAAATTCTGACTGGGTGATGGTGATGCATGCCTTTAATCCCAGCACTTGAAAAACAAAAAACAAAAAACAAAAAAAAAAAAAAAAGAAAATTCTGGGATTTTATTTCGCTATACTAAAGATGATTTTAGAAGTTAATGACAAAATGGCAGTTTGTTTCCTTCTGATTTGGGATGTGGTAGGCAGTATTGGGCTCAGCTGTGTGGTTGTGTGGTTCTTAAGGCTGTAATTGGGCTTGCTCACTTGTCTGTAGTCAGCAGCTGCATCACCTGGAGGCAAGTTGATATAAATGGGCCTCATCTGGGGGTCACATTTGCTCCACATGATCTTATTCCCCAGATTAATAAATCTAGTTCACTTGCCAAACAGGCTGCCTTCAGGGAGGCCTGGCTCAACCTGTACAAAGTCCCTTCTCCATTTTACAGTCAGAAGATGTGCTAGCCACCCCAACCCAGAGATGGGAAAGAGAGCCTGCTTCTCAGTAGGAAGAACTGTGGCAATGTAGGGCTAATGGAGTGAATACGGTGAGAAGACTCTTGCAGTCATTTCTGAATCCATCATAGTGAACACATGGTGGCATAGACCTTTGGGACATCAAGAAATGGAAAACTAATGATCTAGATACATGTGGGAATCAGGAGGCTTGGATTTAGAGAAAGAACTGTATTCAAATCTGGACCCTTTTACCCACTGCAAGGGTGATATCAGAATACACAGACCCTCAGTTCCCCCCTTTCTCTTGTCATCCATCCACAGGTCACCTTGAGATTGCCATCTTCCAAAGTGAGTTAGAAAAGGGAATGTACCAAATAAGTTTTCATGAGAGAGTGATCAGTCCAACAGTGGGTATCTGTGGGGTGGAGTGGCAGAGATTCTGGGAGCTCCCCAGTTCTGAAAGTTGGATGCTTCTGAGTGTGAACTCAGTGAAGGGCACTCCTTTCAATGGCTGCCTCTATGCATGGGTGAAATGGAGCCTGGACAACTTAGTGAGACCCTGTCTCACAAGGAAATTATGAAGAAAATATTTTAAAAGTCCAAATTAAGAGGCAATTGACACAGAACCTATATTGTCTCCTTGCTCTCTAGAAGTTTCTATTGGGATCATTAATTATAGTAATTAAAAATTTTTAAAAATAAGCATGCTTTCAGAAAACCATTGTCTTCTGTCTTCTGTGTTACCCTTCTCCCATCAATCTCTGATGTACACACACCATGGGTGGCTGGCTCACCACCTATCTACGTGTTTTAAATTATATATATATATATATGCATCTTACCTTAAGAATCTCGGTCTTTGCATAGCAGCACCTTCGGGTCCAATGGCAAAGTCGTGGGGATTCCCCCAACCTTCCTTCATTCGATCACCCTCCCTGTCTATTCCATCCCTGCCTTCTCTTTCTTATGCAGCTTCTTCCTCCCCAGCCCACCAAAATTTGCTGCCTCTGTAATGATTCCAATGTGCCACCTCCTCTCAGTACTGTTTCCCTGTCAATCTCTAAAACAGGTGGCCTCATCCCTATTCTAAAATGACAGAGTTAAGGGAAAAGTAACATGAGACCTGAGATCATATGGCCCCTGAGAAGCAAACCAGCTTCTGCCTTCCTCACCACTGCTCTTGACTGCATCTCTCCTTCCAAATTCATAGACAATGTCAAATTATGGCACAGGGGTTCTGTTTGGATGGCCAAGACTGTGATCTGGCTTGTAACCCTGAAACGTATGGTCTTTGATATTAAAACTGTTGATGGCATTCTACTCAATTAGAGTATGGTCTTCTGGTTACAGCTCAATGCCACAAAAGTCCTGTGGAGGATTTGATCTGAGGCAAGGGACTGCATCTCTAGGAAGATCATGAGGGCCAAGCCAATATGAACTCTACCTGTTTAAGAGGAGTAATGTATACAGATATCTGAGCCCTCAGAAATGGAAGCAGAGGAGCAGGAATAGAGAACCCCAAATACTGCGCAGGCCCACCATACCCCACCATAATTTATGAGAAAGAAACAGGAATGAGCCAAGGGAGCCAAACACCACAGCTCTGACATAACTCTTCATGGTGGTCAGAGATAGCAAGAAAAAATAAAAAATCAAAACAAAAGGCAAGAAAGCTAATATGGGCATTCTCTGACATTCTATATGTTGGTTATGTTTTAAAGATTTATTTTTATTTCTCTCTTTTTCTTCCTACTTCCCTTCTGTCTGTCCTCTCTCTTTCTCTCTCTCTGTGTTTCTCTCTCTCTCTCTCTCTCTCTCTCTCTCTCTCTCTCTCTCTCTCTCTTTGTGTGTGTGTGTGTGTGTGTGTGTGTGTGTGTGTGTGTGACATATGCTAGTGCCCACAGAGTCCAAAAGAGGGTGCTGAAGATGCTGAAAGCATTGGAGGCAGAGTCATAGGCATTTGTGAGTCTTTCATGGGGTGGTTGCAAACTGAACTCATGTATTCCAGAAGAGGCACACATGCTCTTAACCACTGAGGCTCAATGAGTTTTTTAACGTACTGTCAGTGACTTCAGTTAGCAACCCAGAGCAAATCACTGAAACTATCACCTTTTGTCTCCTTGATGTTAACACAGCCACTAGGCTGCTAGAAAGTGCATGAGTTAGACACTTAAACACCATAGCTCTGGTCCCAGACCCTGCGATCTGAATATTCCCTAGGAGTTCCCGACAAGCCAGCTCACTGAAGATTTTCAAGCACTACCATCTATACTAATGCCACTTGGAATACTACCAGGTTAGGAAGAAGAGTTGAAGAACACACTCTTGGCCACTCAGTACCTCTCTGTTCCAAAGGCAGAGGGGACATTTCTACAACCTAAGAATGTTGACCCTCAGAAAACCCAACTTGCAGCAAAAACCACAGTCCAAACAACAGATGATGGGACATTACTCTTATATCATCAGTCCTAAGGAAATTCATCTTTAACTTATTCACAATTTTTAAGATGGGTACAAGCTAGTGATGGGGCAAAGATAATGTCTGTCAAGAAATGTTTTAGACCATCTAATTCTTCATAGACTTAGTTTAGGTTCCAATTACATGGTTTAAAATGTTTCTTGTTTATTTTAGAATTATACAGTTTGTAGGTATTAATTTTGATTATACACTTGACAAAATTGAGATGTGCCATGGAAATAAGTGAAGAATACTTCTGACTGTGCCTGAAAGTATTTCCTGAGACACATAACTAACAAGGGAAGACCTGCTCTGACAGTGGGCAGCACTATCCATTAAGCAATCCAGGGAATAAACACTGAAGGAACTCTATTAGGAGAGATTCTCCCTCCCTCCTCTGTGCTCCCTCTCTCCTGCCGTGTCTTGTTCTCTTTCTTTCTCTGTTTCCATGACACCATGAAGCAAGCTGCTGTTCTCCACTATATGCCCTGCCATAATGGAACAAAACCTCTTAAAGCTTGTAATCCAAAATAACTATTGTATATAAATATGCACATTTATATAAAATATAAATTTTTCATATATAAAAAATGTAGAATATATATTATACATAATATTATATTATAGTATATATAATTTATATATAACTATATAACATATAATTTAATATATATTTAATATAAAATACATATAATATGTAATATTATGTATCATACAATATAATATGTATTAATGTAGAATACATATATATTATATATTAATATATTCTAATAAACAATATATAATTAATATAAAATATATAACATATAAAATACATAAAATATATTTTATGTTATATAGAACATACAACATATAATGCATAATACATAACACACAACATACAACACATATAATGTATAACATGTAACACATATCATAACACATAACATATACCATACATGTAATGTGTAATGTGTTATATGTAACATATAATATATAATATTAGAGATAATATATAAATATGTAATATAATAGATAAAATATATAATAGATAATTATATGTATTATATTAATATATAATATCTATTAATTTATATAATTATATTAATCACATATAATAATTATATATAAATACATATAAATTATATGTAATTATAAAATATATAATATACTAATATATTATATATTATATATGATATTTAATATATGATCTATTAATTTTATATCATGTTCATTCTAAAAATCTCTGGGGTTATGCTTTCCCACAGAATCTGTAAAGTAATTAAGGAGAGAATTGAGTGAGAATGGCCATATATTCATTATTCTGAACAAAGCAACCTAAGTTATCAAATACCATTAGAAATTATGAGTTAATTTTATCATTACTATGACAAAATTCTTCACAGAAGTAGTTTATGGAAAGAATAGTTCATGCTAGCACACTACCTGAGGGCACTGTCTCTCATGGTGGAGCAAACATGGTGGAAGGAAGATGAGGCAACTGTTCTCATTCGGTCATTCTGTCCAAGGCCTCAGCCCAAAGAATGGCACTTCCCACATGCAAGACTTCTATTTCAACTTCAGTTAAATCTCTCTGGAATCATCCTCATGAGTATTTTCACAGGTTTATCTTGCTGCCCATTCTACATCCTGTCATGGTAACGGTGAACATTTCCCATCACAGGCAGTAAGTGAAAGATGATGTCATGAACCCTGACATTAGAAAACAATTTCTCTCTTCCCTCCCACTCTGCCATGTGATCATTGTTTCCTTGCATCTACTCATTCAGTCTTGAGGACAGAGAACTATTGCACCCTGTGCCTCCCAACTGTTCTTCAAATCACTTCTCTTAGAAACTCTCCCATCACCTTTATATACACACTATACCAAATCCTTTCCCCCATCACAAAGCTAAGGAGTGCTCAGCATGTAGGGGCCTTAGAAAATGTCATCAGTGTTACAGAATTCAGTACAAAGATCCAGTCTGGGAAAGAAGGCAGGAGTGTATTCTGCTATCTTAGCAAGTGATCTTGTCAGGATTTTTTCGTTTGGAGCAGTGAGCTCACCTGGTAGCCTTTGTTCATATCTGTGTCTACGGAGCTGGTACTGTCCTTGCTTCAGCTTTTCTCTTAATGAAGCTATGTTCACCCTTTCAGTGTGATGGGAATGGGCCCTGGTAGCTTCTATGTGCATATGCTGACAACCACAGTGGAGAAACTTTCCATGCAATCTCTCAGTTCACTCTTGTTAAGGCTCCAATCTCTTGAGGAAAAGAATTAAATTGTTTTCTGTGCTCCCTCTATAAAAATTTTGTTTTTCACAAACAAATTTATTTTGAAACCCAAGGAGGCCCATTTTAAGGCATTTCTTGGAAATGGAAGAAAACATGTTAACCAAAGTGAGATGGTCCTGTACCGTGTATATTAGTGTCATGGATATTGTGTCTCAGAACTGGGTTTCAAGTGCTTCTGTGGGACTGGAGAGAGGCTAATGGAGCCACACAAATCACCAGCATTCCATCAAGGAATAGTCTTGCTGTCCCATGAACCTCAGGTTTTCTTTGCTGGCTTAGATGTCCATGATGACCAGGATCTGACCCCTGGCCAGAGTCTCCACCATCCATATTCACATATCTTATCCATAGGGTACTCTGCTTTACTCTATGTCCCTCTTCATTCCCCACATGCATCTTCTGGACACTGCACCAGTCATGATAGGAAGCATTGATTGGACAGAACCTCTTACACAACATGAGAATCTAGAGACTGGCCACTCACCCTACTAACAATGCTATTCAAAACACAAGGTCACCCATCAGCATTAGTATACATGGCAAATGAAAGCTTAAAAATTGAGGATGCCAACATACACAGACATAGACACACACATTCTCATGTATGACATGCACATACACAGTTCTCTCACATATACATACTCGGGAGCACACAAGCACACATTAGAATTGTGTATTGAATACACACACATTTGTGTGCTTGCCAAGGCCTAGTCTGCAGACAGCTTTCTGTGGACATAACGGTAAGTATCTTAAGAGTTTGTAACTGGTGTGAGAGGATGATGTTACCACAATGGTTGGCTGAAAATGTCATTGAAAAGATGCAGATGGAGATTAAGACACAGTGGCTCTATTGGTTCTGCACCTCCTCTAGAGGGAAGTTTCAATCATGGAAAAGGTCTGGTCACATCTATGCAGACAGGTGAGGCTCAATTTTCTTAGTAAAAATCGCACAAGCACTTCTGAACGTTGATTGTAGATGTCAACTTGAACGTGGTTCTACCTAAGGACACTCAGCTAGAAAGTTTTCTCATGGTAAGTACTGTGTCTTGTGCTTCAAGATCCTGTGTGTAGCCTTAGATTTTCCAAAACCTACTTTAATTAGGGTTTTTAAATGCTTCAATCTCCCTTCTAGCCCTCTGAACAAAGGTAGGAGAGAAGAAAGATTAATAGAAAACAATATGTGGACTTGTTTAGAAGTAGTTTTTCCAAAAACATGAATCAGTAGCGGTAGTTCAGTCCAATTGGCAAACACCAACCGTGAATCAGCAGCAGCAGTTCGATCCAGCAGAAACCACAAGGCTCCACTGAATTGGCACAAGTCCATTGAAGTGGCAAGAAACAGCCAAAATACCAGGAGAAGTTTCTGGTGCTTTTCTCTCTACAGTCATGACAAGCAAAGACCAACAAATGCTGCAAAGCATACCAATGCAGGAGCATTGTTCACTGTCTGCTGGGTTATACTTTCATTCTTTCCAACATCAGACATCCTCTCAAGCATCTGTTTCAACAAACATCCTCTCACATGTCTGCTTTAGCAAAACATCCTCTCATAAGACAGCTTCTAGAAAAACATCACATGACACAACTGAGTCTCCAAAGAAACCAGAAATTTCCACTTCACCTGTATACAACTATGATGGATAGCAATCTTGCAGCATGAGTCAGAGTAAGCCCTTCTCTCCTCATTTATCACTGCAACAGGAAAAGAAACTAAGATGGCCTCTACTTGTCTCTCATTCATCCATTTTACTGGCTCTGCCTCCCTGGAGAATCCTGACCTCTCCCTTCTCACATGGATTCCTCATCCTTCTCTAGGCCTCCATGATCATCTCCTTCCTGAGGACCCCTTCTCTTGGGACCCATGCCAAGAAGGCTTCCTCTACCTCCTAAAGATCCTATCCTGCCCATGGGAAGAAACTCAGTCCCAATTCCTCCAGTTCTCAGAACTCCACTAAGCCTTATCTAGTCCCCCCTAGTCTATCATATCATTTTTTTCTTATTGAATTTAGCACTGTTTCTTCACTACAAATATAATATCTTTGCCCACCTTATTTACTGTTGGTATCTGGGGACCTAAACCCAAACCTGATGTCAGGCAGTGATTGAATCAGGTGGAAACAACTGAACCTAAAGAACACACAAGAACATGGAAGAAAGTGCCGCATAGTGGTTCTCAACCTTCCTAATGATGCATGCTGTGGTGACCCCAACCATAAAAATATTTTTGTTGCTACTTCATAACTGTAATTTTACTGCAGTTATGAATCACAATGTCAATATTTGATATACAGAATATCTAATACACAACCCCTGTGAAACAATTGTTCAAACCCCAAAAGGGTTGTGGCCCACAGACTGAGAATCACTGCTACAGAAGAAGCTCTTGTTACAAGGATTACTCTTGATGCTAACTTTTCTATGTACCATTTAGCTTTATTTTCTATGTGTTGTTTGGATCTTTCTTTTCCTTGGATGAATGTAATAAATTATGATTCTCCTCTTGCATGTCTACATGTATTATTTCTTTGAAAAAGTATCTTATTGGCTATTAATTCTGCTGTCAAACACAGAAGCAGGTGATGATGAAATCTTTTGCTAAATTATAGCAAAGTGCTATATTGCACTTTGTATAATCTGTGCTCATGTATAGCCTGTGTTGACGGTGCAAGCTCAAGTGCAAAATTGTGTGTGTGTGTGTGTGTGTGTGTGTGTGTCAGAATTTCAGGATAGAAACAATTATCATTCATTTTTATATGACTTGTGGAGACACTTGTAGACCAAAGGACTAAGGAAAGAAACCAGCATCCCCAAACCAGAGGAAGAGAGTGTGAGAAAGAGAACCATGATGACATAATAGGAACTGTACCTCCTCTGTGCTGCTCCATCCTCTCCCAGTACCACTAGTTATTGCACTGAATGATTTTTCTATCTTACTGTAAGAAACATCCATGGCCCTGCCCTCAGCATGTTTCTAAAAAGACCCTCAGCAGAGGGAAGCTTCCCTAGTCCATGGTAGTGGGAATGGTCATTTAACTGAGTTTGTCATGATAGTCAACATGGGTCATTTCTCCACTGCTTGATAATGGCATTCTCTAAAGAAGGGCTGGCCATTGTCTGGATTCTAGAGGAAAGAAGGTCTCTGGAGCAGATGAATGGCCACCATCGGCACAGACTATACATGAAGAACAAAATGGTATTGGCATTTAGACTCCAATCATTTGGAATGATGGTATAATCATGAGATGCTGTCTGATGTGAGTCCAGCATAGATGATGAACTCAAGAACATTAAAAAAAAACAACACCATGTTTAATAAATACAACTACTTACTCAGAAAAGCATGCAGATCCTACTGTCCAGTATACTGTAACAGCCCCCTGTGGGTTATGCCTTCCATGATACGTTCAGCTTCTTTTTTGTAAACTCTGGACTGAGTACCATAAACTGATTGCCTGTGAGGCAGGAATACACGGACATCAGTGGACATCAGCAGAGGTTCTAGGTGCTCTTGGGCATTGAGGCTTATCTTCTCAGTTCTGTTTTTGAAATTCTCCTGCATGAGATGAAGAGAGGCGAATATCACCAACCAAATAAATGGACAGAAAAGTGTTCTGGGCTTTCAAGTTTCACCAAGCCAAGGCTTCCCTGTGTATTGTAAAATTCTTTACAATAGTGAGAATTGCCTTGCTTGGCAGCTTTTTTACCTGGGAGACCTGGGAATCACTGAATGTGTGAGTGCCATAGCTAAGGAACAGAGATTAATTTTTCAGTGAATTCATGATTTCCACATTTGGCTTGCGACTACTGTTTGGTGCAGTTCAGATCCAGATGATCACAGCTGTCTGTGGGCCCCAGGCAAGCCTAGCCAAATTCTGAACCCCGGGTAAACATAATAACTGTTTTATTAGCTGGAAGCCACTGACTAAACTTTGGAGTCAATTGTCACCCACCCATTTGACAATTAGCTCACAGGCTGACACCAAGCACATAGCCTAACCTGCCCCCAAAGGTATGTATGACAGTTACAAATTCAGCATAGAAATCTCCATTTATTCTGTTTTTCTATTTTACTTTGAAGTAGTAGAAATTATCACCTAAACAATTGTATTACCCGGGCTCCTAGATTTCATATTCTCTCCTGAAAGTTAAATGACCTCTGTTCTTTGGCCAAACAAACTGTATTTTAATCTAGGAGCAACAAGCGAATGTAAGAAACACATTATAGTTGGTATGTATTTATACTTGAGAGGGCATGAGGACCATGTGATCATAGCCTCAAATCCATCTCATAGCTTCACAATCCAACCTTAACATCTTGGAGTCAAGTCAAGATACAGCTGTGAAAAGATCACAAACAGGATAAAGAATGAAAGCATCAACTTGCTTCAAGGAGCTGAAGACCACCCAGAAGCTTCCATGTACAACAACAAAAACAGCAACCACAAGTTGGCCACAGAACAACCGAACAGGGTGTCGGCAGATCTCAGCTCTCCCTGTGGCTCTAGAGGGTCACCCATTGATGTTAGCAAGAGATAGTTTCCATGTCTGGAACTCAATCCCTCTGCATCATCATCTCTGGAGACTTATGCCCATGGATGAAGCTGACTGTTGTCACAGGACATTGCTAAGGCTGGCTGGCCTCAGGGGAGGCTAAGTGAGTAAACTGCTGCCCAGATGTGAGTACCTGAACTCACATAAAAATCCAAGTGTGGTGGTACAAGCCAATATACCATTGCTGAGGGATAGAAAGAGGGGCACAGAAAAGGGGATACCAGCACACTACTGACAACCAGCCTAGTCAATCAGTGAGCTTTGGGGAAATTAGAAAATCTTGCCTCAGAAATGATGTGGGGAGAGAGGGTAATGGAATGCACAATACACCAGTCTCTGACCCTATCACATACACCACCACCATCACCACCACCGCCACCACAACAATATAATAATAATATAAACAACAATAATGATGATAATAAAAACCAATTGGTTTCATAATAAATTCAACCCATCACAGTAAGCAAGAAATGCAAATTTGAGTGACTTAGTCCATAGCAGCAGGAACAGGAGCATAAGAAGCAGAAGCCAATGGCTTCTTATAGGATGATTTTGCAAGCTGGAAGCAGAGACAGAGAGAGAGAGAAAGAGAGAGAGAAAAAGAGAGAGAGAGAGAGAGAGAGAGAGAGAGAGAGCAGTACCAGGAGAGAGTATAGCCATCTAAGGCCTACAGCAGAGACATACTTCCACCAGCTGCTAAGCCCTGACATGACAGTAGTAAAGGCATTTTTAATTATATTATCTATGCTAAATTAAATGCTCCTCAATACTCTACTCAACACAGCTTTCAATTGCCATGATGACGCTATATGTCAGTATAGACAGATACTACATTCTGTTCCCAATTCACCGATTGTCACAATATCATTAATGATGGCCAGCTTTCTTAGACATAAGGGAACAAGGCTGCCTGGCCTCTTCATCTCTAGTCCCTCCTTCCAACAGAATAAGAGCAAGATTCCAAGCAGGATGTGTAACCATGTGTACATCTGTGTGACTATATTAGTATGTAACATATGCTAGCAAATGTGATCATGTGTATATGAGAAACAGACAGAGACAGACAGACAGACAGACAGACAGACAGTCAGAGACAGAGACAGAGAGAGAGCGAGACAGAGAGACAGAGAAACAGAGAGACAGAGAAACAGAGAGACAGAGAGATGGTAAGGTCAAGTATGGTGTGTCAAGTATGTAACTAACCATTTGTGGCATTTCCTGTGACCTGCTCCTATGACACCCAGCCTTCCCTGCTCCTCTACTCCTTGAAGCTCATCTGTCAGCAATACAAGTATACTCAGTCTCATTGATTGCCTCATCTGGTGTTTTGAACCCATTATCTTGAGAACTTTACAGACTCACACCCATCTGTCCTTTCCTTTCCACATAACCAAGCCAAGACTGTCACCACATTCCCCTGCTCTTATCTCCCTTCTCTTGAGGTATCCATGTGTCCTTGGTGAGAACATAGATGTCAGAGGGTGTCAGGAGGGCAGGAATTAAAGTCCAGGCCTTTCAGCCATTTCAGAGATGTTTGGAACTAGCCACTGAATAACAAGTGCTCTTGGAAATGCCCTCAGATTGCATTGAAGAGAAACAACAGAAACTGTAGATCAAAATGCGCTTCCAGGAGTAAAAGACAAAGGTATGGTTGGTCAGTTTCCTGTCAAATACATCAGAGGATAAGGTTACATTGCTGGCAAATTGCATGCTATGATTCCTGCACGAGCTTTTCTCCTTGGTCCTCTGATTCAACTGTTTCTTTTTTTTTTTTTTATTTTAAATGGCACTTGGTGATTATACATATTAGTGGGGCCTACAGCAATGCTTCTATAAATCATACATTACATATGATAAGATAGAACATTTGGCATACCCACCTAATTTCCATTGACCACTTCTTTATAGTATTTAGAGAGAAAAATCCCTTACTATACTAATTTTAATGAAGGCACTACTTTAGCTTTAACTACAATAATGCCCCACAGCACAGGATGTCAGCCCTTGTCACTCCTATGAAACTTCAATCTTGTGCCCAGAATCTTTTCATCACACCCCACTTGCAGCCACCCCAACCTCAGCCATATCCTGGAACAGCATTTTTAGGGGTGCACAAAAAGGTAAGAACATTCATCTCTGTGCACCCACTGACTTCAATTAATGCGCTCCAGGTCGCTCTGTATTACTACAGAGGTCAGAGGTTTGGTTTTGTTTTATTTTGTTTTGTTTTGCTTTGCTTTGCTTTGTTTCCTATATTTGACTAGCATTCAATTCTGGGAAACATGGGGAAATGCTCAGTTTCTTTCAAGACAGTTTCATGAAAGAGATACGTGATGTGACTTCAGAATGTGTATGGACCTCAGTGAAGCTTAGCTGACACCTCATTTAATTCATCTCTGACACGACCTACCTCAAGAGAGCCTCAGATCCTTTCCAGATAGATGGTTCAGTCCTCATGACTGTTTTCACTTCAGACCTAGTCATAAGCCTCAGGTTATCCTCCCTGGGCTTCAGACCTATTGGCTAAGTCAGTCATCCTTGTAGCTTTGTCTACAGATGTGGTGAATCTGCTTGAATGACTCATAGAACTCTACGTATTCTGAGGAGGACACAGAGAAAGAGATCCCCAGAGTGAGCTATAGAGGCAAGCCAGGAGTTTCCAATCCTGCTCTGGTGTTCAGTTAGGCAAAAGCTCTATCCTGTGGATGTTATGGTGCCTCTGTGACAAAATGATTTTTAACGAAAAGTGGACTGTAATTTTAACAAGAATAACCATGCAAAATGCCACTGGACACCAAGAGTTTGAGGTAAATGCTAATTACTGGGGTTGGGAAATGCAGTCAGGCCCATCTCCTGCTGAAACTCTTTCCTATCTGAGGCAGAGGACCAGGGATTCAGCTCTCTGAATTTCCTGGTTTTCCTTTACTAATTTCCTCTCAGAACAAATCCTTCTGAAATCTCATATCCTGTAGGTCTGCTCTTAGATAGTTGACCAAGGATGAGCCTAACTCCACGAAGGGAACCCAGTTTTTACACACTGAGTGCAAACACATGCTGACTGTGTTCCTTCCCAGCTCTTCCTGGATCATTGGTCTGGATATTTGACTGAATCTTGCTTGGCCAATTTTGCCATCCTCTTTGAATCCTTTACTAATTTCCTCTCAGAACAAGTCCTTGTGAAATCTCTTATCCCATAGGTCTGCTCTTAAAGACTTGACTAAGGACAAGCCTGAATGTCAAAACCAGGCCACAATTGAAGAGACTAAGGCAAAGGGACAAGTATGACTTAAAGAAGCAAAGACCTTCCTTCTCACCCAGAAGGAAGCATGTTTTCTGTCTCTGGGAGGGCATTCAGGACACTAAGAAGGCAGTGCACACTGCTTAGACATCAACCAAGCCTAAGTAGAGTGTACCAGAAAAACTAGAACTTGGCCACATTTGCTCCTTCTGGGTGCTCTGCCCATAAGCTGGATAAATATAAACCTTTAGTGGTCTTCTCAGGCCATAGTTGTATCAACAATTCTAGACATACATCCCTGAGATAGCCCTAGAGTTGTATTGGTAGAGTTGTACTGGGGGTAAATTACCATCAACTACAGTTTCATCAGGTTCTGCACCTAAGTTTAAAGTAAGCATGGAGGCATGGCCTGGCAAGATGCCACAGAGGGATGCTGGCATCTGGAAAGATTTGCATTCTGGTGCCCCAAGGTCTCTCTCAGCTCAGGGAGATGACGCCTGATGCCTGCGTGATCCCTCACCAGCTGAAACCTGAAACTTCTCTGTGACTCACCTTCACCTGAGAGGAACTGAGCTGAGGGAGCGGCAGGTGTTTTTGATCAGGGGCAACAGTTCCATCCTCCAGCAACTCTGAGCTGTGAGGAGTGACAGGTCCCCTAATGTTCTCAGATAGTGTATCTTTCCTGGCACTGTCACTGAATTGCCAATTGCTGCGCAGCCAGGAGCAGAGAGATCCCAGCACCTGCCAAGGCTTGAGTCAGGCTGACTCCTACCTGAAGCTGTAGGTAACACACACATCATTCTAGGCAGTAAGTCATAGCTCTGTGTCATAGCTAATCCAGGCCAAGATGGAACCCACAAGTTCCAACAGTGATGCTATGCAGACTGGAAAATACCCCTGAGTCGCCCAATAATTCATGAATCCTCCTTGCACTTTGTGGAATGCAGTAGGAGAGGTGCCATGTGACTGCTGAGTCACAGTGCTACAAGAGGCCATTCAGGAGGCCCAAATCCAACCTTGTTCTGTGCAAAATCTCCTGGGGATATGCTAATCATTCTGAAGGAACCACCCAGTTAATCAAGCACTTACTCCCAGGAGAAATCGAGATAGAAATGAGATGTGGCAAGAATACATCTTACTGCAGTCATTAGCATCGCGATAGATAGCTCTATCTACATTGGATGGACTAGCCAAGGACCCAGTGCTCTGCCTTCTGGTTGCACAGCCCCGGGTGCACACAACCCAATGCAGAAAACTTAGAAGCCTGTCTGTGTTTCTGCCTTCTGCTCTCTGGTGTGACAGGTTTTCTTTAAAGGGGCCCTATTGTGTATACAGTGTTCCTAGTGACACCCTCCCAAAAAAGAACAGAACCGTTTGCAGATTCTCGATGAGTTAAGAGCTAATGAAAATAAATCTGCTCTGCTGTACACGAAAATGAAGCACAGGTAGTTTCTGCTGGTGCTCATGGAAAGGCAGCAGAAAAAATTTTTTTTTTAAGAAATTCTGGATATGTATGTTTTCACCTTGTATCCTACTGCCCTTCCCTTCTCTCCCATCTCCTGTCTCCTTAGTCCCCTCTGTCCCATTAGGCAGCTTTATTTCCGTTTTCATTTTATGCATAGTTACATACGTGATTTTATTTACCCAGAACTTCAAATGTGAGAAAACATGTACAGCTGACTCTCTGAGAGTGGATCAATGTCTATTGTTGTCAAATTAAATGTCATGAAATCGATAGTCCTACTGAGATTGGCATTAAAGAGCTACTGTGACTTGGCAGTCTGAGAATTATGGCTCTCTGCCGTTACAGCTCCTGACTCCTTTATCGTTCTGGTTGAGGGAATCTTCAGCTTTGTTTATTTGAAGCAGTGAAATCACTTTAATTCTGGAGGAATAAAACTCCCCCAATTTTTGTTTGCTATTTATGTAAGCCATGTAGTGAAGTATGCCTCTCTGTCTCTGTCTGTCTGTCTTTTTGTCCGTCTCTGTCTTTCTGGTTGGTTTTCTGTCTGTCTCTCTGTCATTGTTGTTTCTTTGGTTTTGAAGATATCTAGCTTTTGGTGGCTTGGAACTCACTGTGTATCCCAGGTTGACCTCAAACTTGCAACAGTGCCTCTGCCTCCCTCTCTGCCTCTCTGTCTCTCTCTCTGCCTCTCTGCCTCTCTGCCTCTCTCTACCTCTCTCTGCCTCTCTGCCTCTCTCTACCTCTCTCTGCCTCTCTGCCTCTCTCTACCTCTCTCTGCCTCTCTCTCTGCCTCTCTCTGCCTCTCTCTCTGCCTCTCTCTCTGCCTCTCTCTCTGCCTCTCTCTCTGCCTCTCTCTCTGCCTCTCTCTCTGCCTCTCTGCCTCTCTCTGCCTCTCTGCCTCTCTGCCTCTCTCTCTGCCTCTCTGCCTCTCTGCCTCTCTGCCTCTCTGCCTCTCTGCCTCTCTGCCTCTCTGCCTCTCTGCCTCTCTGCCTCTCTGCCTCTCTGCCTCTCTGCCTCTCTGCCTCTCTGCCTCT
>JANHMN010000007.1:56607183-56647921 GCA_030674055.1 Rhabdomys pumilio | reverse complement strand
CTGCCTCTCTGCCTCTCTGCCTCTCTGCCTCTCTGCCTCTCTGCCTCCCTGCCTCTCTGCCTCTCTGCCCCTGCCGTTTGGACCTACAGGTGGAAGCTGCCTTACTGGACTTCTTTCTCACTTTTTGTTCTACAGTTCTAGAAACCTATGCAACAAAACAATCGTGCAAACTGAAAATACCATTATTTTGTTTAAAGGAAACTGATCCTTGCATCAAAGAAATGATCAAAAGAAAACATTATTAAAGAGACAGGATTTCTTATAAGCATGAAAGAAATTCTGCCTCCAGGAGAATAATTATAGCATTCTCCTGATCTTTGAAAGAGGTCTCATCCCTTTAAGATCTCCTTTTTTTTTTCTTGTTGTTTTAAAGATTTACTCTATTTTAAATTATGTGTATGTGGCGGTACAGGTACATGCGTGTGAGTGCAGGTACCTCGAAGGCCAGAAGATGTCAGACCCTCTGGAGCTGTAGTTATGGATGCCTCCTATGGGTGTTGGGCACTGAATTTACATCCTCTACATGAGGAGTGCATGTTCCTAATCACTGGCCATCTGCCCCAAGCACTCTTCCCTATACATGGATATCTGTGTATTCTTCTAGTCTACAAACACAGGTAACGCCAAAGATGTTGAGAGTACAAATCGACATTGGTATTATTTTCTGTCAGTAGATGATGCTTTAAAAGTTATTGAATGAATGGCCAGAGAGATAACCCACCAGGAAAAGGCACTTACTGCAAAAGCCTGGGGACCTAGATTTGGTCCCTAAAACCTATATAAAAGTGGAAGCAAAGAACCAACTGCCAGCTCCATAAAGTTGTCCTCTGACCACCACACCTAAGCCATTTGACATCTGAGAGCCCCCAATCATGCACACACATGTGCATGCATACACACACAATGATAGTAGCAAATTAAACTAGGCTTGAAGAGATGGCTCTGGAGTTAAGAGCACTGGCTGCCCCTTGCAGAAGAGCCAAGTTGGACTCCCAGCGCCTGCATAAAGGCTCACAGGTGTCTGTAACTGCAATTCAAGGCTATCTGGCAGTTTTTGCCCTCTGCAGGTGCCAGGTGTGCATACATACACAGAGAATAAAAATAAATTTCAAAAAGTTAAACTTTAAAAGTCACTGAATGTGGGTTAAAAAAGAACTCCAAGGAATGAGAAAATACTGTCTTCTCAGACTCCACTCCAGCAAAGAGATCCAAAGGACACTGCCAGAGCTGCCAATTCCATGCCATCGTGTTTCCAGTGCTCCAACTCACAGTACTGTCAAGTGACAGTAAGAATAAACAAAGGGGACTGTAGCCGCAGAAGACACCACTTTCCAAAGGAAGTGGGAAATGGGCTGAAACTACAAAGAATTCAATAGACAAGTTCCAAAAAGGAGAAAAGTTGCTAAGGAGGACCAATTATCAGAAAAATGTAATTAGAGAAGGAAGTTTGTGGCCTATATCCATATGTCATATATGAATTAAACAAAACATTGTTATTTTTCAACTTGCATAACCAAGTTGCAGAAAAGACCCCTCAGAATGAGGAACAAGATACAGATACACAGAGTAACTTTTAATGCGATGAGTCCCAGGCTGGGATTTGTAGTGTGAATATAGTTTCTTTAAAAATCCCCAGTTATGTTATGTGAAAATGTTTTTATTTGAATCCCAGGTGTGGGATATGAGCCTGCTTTGGGTTGTCACAGCCATTAACTATGACTGTCCAGTGCTTTAGAGGGTATGACTTTTGCCAGCTGTAGATAGATACTTTAATTCTAAGGACTCTGGAGAGGGTATAAATGAGAGCGTCCCGAGAGGGCCTGTGGCAGCTGCTGCTTCCCCTGCTGCCCTCCCCCCACACCCGCACCCCGGGCCCTCACTGCTGTTGCACTTGCTATTGCTGGACTGCTGTTTTGCTGGATTTCAAACTTTAATGACTAAGATTGGAGTTGCCCTGAGAAACAGGGTGACCCTAATCAGCAGGAAGTAGCCTAAAAAGGTCTACGTTCCCTTTCCTCCCTAACCTTACTCTCCTACCTAGTGTTGGGGGTTTGGAAGAGATTAGGATAGACTAAGGAGTGAAAAGGAGACAGAGGTATAAGAACCCAATAAAATATAATAAAACAAATACACCATTGAGATTCTTTTCATCCCAATGAGCAAGCCCAGCACACGCCTGTAGTCCTGTGTTCATTCCTCCTGGTAGACACCAAGAACCTTCTCCTCCAGGAAGCCTCCCTCCCCTTTCAAGCATTTTGTCTGGCTTCTGTTTCCTATAAGGACTAATGGAATCTCTTTCCAACAAGTGGGGCTCCTTCACCTCAACCTCTCCACCTTCATGGACAGACCCCTTTATTTAATCCTTCTTTCTCTTATCTTTAAA
The DNA here is from genome assembly GCA_030674055.1 of Rhabdomys pumilio. Taxonomy (NCBI): domain Eukaryota; kingdom Metazoa; phylum Chordata; class Mammalia; order Rodentia; family Muridae; genus Rhabdomys; species Rhabdomys pumilio. The sequence goes on along the minus strand of JANHMN010000007.1, from coordinate 56,645,538 downwards.
AACAACAAACCCTTTCTACCCATCAGTATCTAAATATCATGTAACACACATATGTATTCTGGTTATGGCTTCCAGGACTTCTTTCCATTGGAATCAAAAATCCTTACAAATGTCTCTTTTGTTCAGTGTTACATTTTAAAAGCTTTTGCTAGAAGCTTCTATAGGACAGTGGCTCAGTAAGAAGAAAGTGCCAGTGAACAAATCAGGAAACTAGCACAACTGCAAGCTGGAACTCTGGCCTCATTAGGTTATGCTGGTTTCATACATGTGCTGAGCATGCAGGCAAGCAATGTCCAGGCTTGAGGCACACGAGTCAGTTAGCAGTCCCCTCCCCTTCTACAGGCTCTCAGTTATTCTCTTCCCATCTCTCTCCTTCCCCATCTCTTCTCTGTGCACAACTCATTTTCTTAAATCTTAAATTTAAGATACTTAAATATTTTAAGTGTCTCAACTGAAAATGTCTCAGGTTAGTGAGGGATCCTCCTACCCTGAGATGGGTATCTGCCAGGCAGGAAGAGTGGTCATCCTCGTAACAATGCTATTCTTTGCTTTCTCTTTTATTAGATATGAAACAGTTTGTTGACAAGACCACAAAGAATCTCCAAATGTCTGCCCACATCATGAAGCAAGAATGAAGGACAGATGCTTTGGTTGGTTGGTTGGTTGGTTGGTTGGTTGGTTGGTTGGTTGGGTTTTTGTTTGTTTGGGGGTGTTTTTATTGTTTTTTTCTTCATTTTTTTTTTTTTTGCAGAAGCTTTAATTCCCTTTAAAGAATTAAAAATTGAAGTTCAGCTAAGAAGGAAGTGGAAATATTGAAATTCTTCCAGAACAGCATATTTGGCTTTAATATGATGTGGTGGTGCCAGAAATCCCAGGGGAAGGTCTGTTTTCCTTGCCCTCCAAGCTCCAACAACATACAAAACAACATAATGATAGATTTAAATCTAGGTGACCTAGCTCCTTAGTCCAAACCCAACCACTACACTACTAAAGTACCCATGGTACTTTCTTTATGTAGAAGATGTGAGAGAGCTATGGCAAGAGAGATGATTAAATCAAGTACCAATTATAGTCATCTTAATCTGCCTTTGAGGTCACCATAGAAACAGCCAGTAGGAAGCATGGGAGACACAGTGGGGTTTATTTTGTTTTGTTTTGTTTGCTTTGTTTTGTATTGTTTTCATGAACCAGGAAGATGCCCAACTTCTTTGAAACCCAACATTCTGAGAGATGCAGAGAAGGCTGCACAGTGCTAGCCAGTGTGATCAGCAGGGCGGCCATGAAAATATGCACCAGTGCAAAGATAATTTGCATTGTTCTGAAAAAGAAAAGAGATCTCTCCAGAGACTCCAGGCGACTCTGGGTAAGATCCAAATGAGAACTGTGTTGATCGTGGATGCTGACATAAAGCTAGAGGAGGAAGCTGGTAATAGATCCCAGAGAAGTTGTGAGGAGCTCCAACAAAAGCTTGGAGATCCCAGAGCCAGCTACTAGAGACTTGGTGGACTAACCTATAACCCTGTAGATTTGTGGCACTGCCCTTCTACTGATGAAGGCAAGTCTTCATTTTGCAAGTCTGTTGTGGTTTCATCCCCCGACCCCCTGCCCCTTTCCCTGTCTGGGCATCATGTTCTCTCATCTGATTCATGGGCAACCTCCAATGTGGGCCCTAACTTCAGACACACGTCTACTCTTTTGTGAGTCTATCAGATAAAGATAAAGTGAGCCGATATCTGTAGGGAAGGCCCAGCCCCAGTTCCTAGCAACACTTCCAGAGTTTTTGATTTGCGACCTGGAGATGAGCTTGAGAATATATATTTCCAAAAAGTTCCTGGTTAGCTCTGATATGTCTGACAGGAACCTGCATTTTTGGACCAGTGGCAGAAAGCTAAGAGGCCAAAGCATAGGCACTGAGGCCAGATATAACACCTTACGGCTTTGGTGGATGCACAGTCTGAGGCATTCAATCTCCCAGAGCTCAGAGTCCAGCTGTGCTTCATATATACTTCTAGGACTAATATGAAATGGGGCTCAACCAGAACACAGCCTTTTATTGAGGAAATGAGTGAGGAAGAATTTTACCAGTTTGGTTGCTTGTGAGGAACATGATGCCTTCATGGTCTGTCTGGATTTTGGTGGAAAGAGGTAGAAAGATATTGGGAAAGAAAGTCTTTTGTATGAAGGAAAAGTTATGTATGAAGGGGGGAATGAAACCACAACAGACTTGCAAAATGAAGGCTTGCCTTCATCGGTAGAAGGGCAGTGCCACAAATCTACAGGGTTATAGATTAGCCCACCAAGTCTCCAGTAGCTGGTTCTGGGATCCCCAAGCTTTTGTTGAATCAGAAATGGAATACGTCTCCAATTACCTCCAAGTACTCCTCAAACAGAAAAAAAAAATGACTGTATTTTGTCTAAATAGCACAACAGCAAAACAGTGTGACCAAACAAACCCATCTGTACTTGGTACCAGAGAACTATCCTCATACGCATGGTGGATGGTGGGCCTGTGACCAGGACAGGACTCTAGAGGAGAAATGAACTCTGAGGGCAAAGCATAGCACAGATAACAGCCCAAAACAAGAGAGAGACTGCAATGGGGCAAGGGGTGAGCACTTGGCCTTGAGTGAAAGGCTGAGGAAGGCTGAAGCAAAGTGTTTATGAACACAATTCTTACCCTTGGCATCAGTTACTAGCAAGCTGAGCCATTTCCAACCCATGGTGTGAATCTACTCCAAGAGGCCAGGGGATGCCCTTGAAGAGCACATGAGATGTTCCACCAAGCCAAGCCCCCAAATCTTCATCAATATATCCAGCCCCTAAAGCCTAAAGGTCTCCCCTAAAGCTGGGGAGACCTGAGTCATGGCTGACTCAGAGGCCATGCCAGCTCACGTCTCAGTTGTTCATCTCTCCCCCACCATGACTGACCCAGTCCCCATTCTGAAAAGGAGCACATCTATTTTGTGTTTGAGGATTTGTGCAATGGTCCCTCTTACCATTATATCCCTTGTGTTTGACCCTGCCTGGCATCTAAGGAGTGTTTAAGAAAACGGGAAAGGCAGAGAAGAAAGGGAAGATAGGAGAGGAGGGAGGGAAAGTGGGAGTGGCAGAAGAAAGGAAGCAGATGAGCTCTCTGATACTCTAATACAAGGAATGAGGTGAGAATTTAAACATTGCATAGAAAATTCAGAAAGAAGATAAATATTCACTCCCATCCAGGGAGCATCTTTGATTTTAAGCCATTGTGTTTGCCATTTTTCTAGGATTCTTTAAGGAAAATTTTCTTCAGATCTAGACATACCAGACCTCACACACCTGATCTGTGCCAGAGCCAGGTCGCAGCCTGGTTCGTCTTCTCCATAGCCCTAGGGTTGGGTTTGATGTTCCTGCTATGAAGGCAAGGGAAGAAATGTCTGTAAGTTTGGGCTATGTCCCAATGTCACAATTAAAGCCCAGTTTTGTCCTGTGGGCTCAGGACTCCCTTGGTTCCCATGACAAGTCAGGAATTGCCTTGAGAAGTGGGTGTGCCTTGTAAAAGTAGCCAAAAGTAGTTAGCACGGGATCTGCTGTCTAGCACAGTGACTCCAGATGCTAGCAATGCATTTAACACTCGAAACTTGCTAGATTGGTACCTGTGACATTCTCTTCACCATAAATGGATACTTATGTAAGAATATGAGAGCCCTGGGATGGGCAGATGACAGAGTGGGTAAGGGCATTTGCTACCAACATGAGTGTAACCCTCAGATTCCACATTGTAAAGAGAGAGAAATGACTGCTGTAAGTTGTTCCTTGACCTCCACACATGCACCATGGTATCTGGGCCCTGTTGAAGTAATTATTTAAAATGGCCTCTAATTGAGCCCACTATCTAAGCTGCGGCAGTGGCTCTGCCTAGCTCAGCCACCATGTTCCGTGGCTAGAGGCCACATGTGTGCCACAGCTAGAAATGGCCAGCCAGAAACACCAGCCCTGCCATCCACGAGATGCCATCATGGGAGATGGCTCTGCCAATCACCCATGCTGTCTCCACAAGGCTGGCCATTGCCCAGACCATTCAGCCATTCATGTGGGCCCGGTAGGAAAATGAGACTCTAATGCTTAAATATTAATCAAAGGCTTTACATGTTTGGTAATGCTCAATAACAATATGCCCATACAATTAGAGTTGTTTCCCAGTTAGCTAACCTAAATATAAGTTGTTACCCAGGACTGCTCTCCACACCTGTGTGGCTCTTCATCCTCCTATATCTCTGCTCTCTCTAGCTCCTCCTCTTCCTTTTCCTCTTCCTCTCCTTACTCTTCCCACCTTAGCTCCTTTTACAGGGCCCACATACTCACAATAACAAATGTAAAACAATATTTTAATAGGTTGCCCTAGCCTTTCTATACTGTACATGTGTTGCATAATATCTTGCTGTGTACTATAGATAGATATAATTTTTAGTTGTGAAATGAAATAATATTTAAAAGAAAAGTACTCAGAATTAACCGTAACAAGATAAAACCAAACCATTCCTAGTACCTGATATCTAGACTGTCCCATGCCCCATCCTCTGGATGCAAACCTCCCCTCTGAACTTAGCTCAGGACTCCTATGCCAGTTTGCCCTGGGCAGTGCTTTGAGCACCAGCACCTGAACCACTAGACCACTGCTCTTCCCCTTCCATACTGCTGGCTTCCTGGTTCACCCTCTCCACAGTGACCAGGCTGCCCTGTACTCAGAACCCAGCTCCACAGTATGAATGATGCTGCCACCCCAAGACCTGGGAATTAAGTCACCCACAGGTATGGTCATTCTTCAAGTGTCAGGTGTGATTTGATTTGTCCTATAATAGAAGAACTTAGAGAGATAAAGTTTTCATGGGATTTTAGAATGTCATTGTTCCTGAGGTTCACCTCATTGGTCCCTTTCAGATAATGAAGGTGACAAATTCCAAAGAGCAGAATAATGGCATAGCACAATATGTTCTTTCCTTTTCTTTTCTTTTCTTTTCTTTTCTTTTCTTTTCTTTTCTTTTCTTTCCAGAGAAATCCAGATGCTAAAGGAACAGGTCAAAGCTGATGTCTCCAGTCCTCTACGTGTTTGTGAACACTACACAGCTAAAGTTCTTGCCCTGCACCAAAGCATACTAGCAACAGATGCACATTTTCTCCACCCTAGGGGAAAACAATTTGGCCATATAAATTATAAGTATATATAATTCTGCATAATTTCTATTTTGATTGTCTCCATTATGACCAACTTGTACCCTTTGATAGAGGGGTAAAGGTAGATTTAACCTATTTTCTTAGACAATACTGCATTTCTTCAGACATTAAGTAAATGCAGTGGAAAACCATGTGTTTGAATTAAGTTTAAATCCATTGATGAGATGCTAATGCTCCATTAATTGACTTCATGTCTGACATGTTGAGTGGATCTGGAAGAAGCAAAGCAAAGACATCCAATCTAATTGTTTAGCCACGGTTCAGCCTCATAAAAAAGTAGGGGTGGAACCAGTAAATCCAGAGAAACGGCTTTGACCTTGCATGTCCTATCTTCAGCATGCTTCCTTGCAGGACACTCGCTGCTATGGAACATGCCTTCCACTCTCTATACTGTGAAAAAAAATACATGTTTTTAAGGAGCCTCTCTGAAGTGGGAATTTCTGCTTTCCTTGGAGACTCAGTTGTGTCATGTGATATTTTCTGGAAACTGTCTTATGAGAGGATGCTCTGCTGAAAGCAGACACATGGTGTTTTTTTCTGGAAGTTGCCTGTTGAAAAGTCATTTTTTTTCTGGAGAGGATTGTGATATTTGGAAAAAATTTAAGTAGAATCCAACAGATGGTGGCCAATGTTCTTGCATTGGTTCACCTTGCATCTCTTTGCTGTTCTTTGTTGGGCTTTGGCTGAGGCTGTTCTTGACTGACAACACTCTTGCATTGGTTCACTTTGCTTTGTTTGTTTATCATACTTGTTGTGACTTTGTAGAGAGAAGCGTACCAAAGAACTTCTGGTGGCATTACAGCTGCTTCTTGCCACTTCAATGGACTCATGCAGATTGGCAGATCCTCAGGGTTTCTTCTATATCCAGCCACTGCTACTGATTCGTGTTTTTTGCTACTAGACTGGACAGCTGACAACAAAGATTGGAATCACCCCCAAGGAACTATTTCTAAACAGGTCCACAAGCCCTGTTTCCTATTAACCTTTCTTTTCCCCTACTTCTGGTAGGTGGTGGACTAGAATGAGATTTGAAGCATTAAAGAACTATAATTAAAGTAGGTTTTGAAAAATATAATCTTTCACCACTGCCCATCATGTGTTAGGCTGGTGGTTTAGACTCTGGGGAGCTCTGATTGTGAGGAAGGAAGACCAAGTGTAGATGCTTCAGTCCTTCTTAGAAGGAGTAACAAAATACTCAAGGGAGCAAATATGGAGACAAAGTGTGGAACAGAAACTGAAGGAGTGGCTATCTGGAGACCATTCCACCTGAGTACCCATCCCATGTGCAGTCACCAAAGGAAGACGCTGATGTGGATGTCAGGAAGTGCATGCTGACAGGAGCCTGATATAGCTGTCTCCTTAGAGGTCTGCCATAGCCTGCCATATTCAGAGACAGATGCTCACAGCTAACCATTGAACTGATCGAGGGGTTTCCAATGGAGGAGTTAGAGAGAAGACTGAAGGAACTGAAAGGGTTTTCGGGCCCCATGAGGAGAGCAACAGGCTCTAGCCTTTTGTTGACCAGTTAAATTGGGGAGAAGGTTCACATGCTGATACTTTGTGTCCCTGAAAATTTGCTAGTCAGAGGCAAACACATCTTGAAAAGCCAGTATTTAGCATTAGAATACAAGTAGCATCAGACCAACCCACTACAATGACTATTTAGTGAAATACCACTATAAGGCCTCCCCTCATAGTGGCTATGACCTCCTAAAACATAGGTTTTTGACAAAGTTTATAGTTTTAGGCATGATGTCCTTCCAGTGGATCAGGCTCGAATCTAATCAGAAAGCAGTTGGTTACCCCCATAATTCCCATGCCATTATTACACTAAAGGACACAACTTACCTAGCAGGTCTGTATCGCACAATACATGGTTCTCACATGGTAAGGCTACTGACTTTTTTCTCTCCCTTCACCAGCCTATATTGCACCTTCCAGCAGAAACAGTTTCTTGGTCAGCTTGAAATCGATTTATTGATATCCTACAATCAAAATGGGGTGATATCTTCAGCAATGGGGTCTTACCATAAAGTTATGGAGGGAAATGGTAATATCCTGTGTTATTTTAGATGTCTCAGAGCCTCTTTGGCCAATAACTCATAAGGAGATATCCCATCCCTGGCACTGAGATTTTTTTTAAACAAGTATCCCATACCTATTAAGAGCAGTATTGTCCAACTATCCAAGGTATCTCTCTTTCATGTTATATCTGAAGAAGTCTTTAAATTGAGGATATAAACATAGGTAGATGTGTAAACCCCAAAAGTATTATTTATTGACAAATAATAATTTGGTTATTGCGATACAAAGTGTACAACATGAAGGTTTTGTGTATATAGTAAAATTAATTAAAAATTAATTAATCAATAACATTAATATATTTATTACTTCTTGTATTTCCCATGGTGAATGCATTTAAAATTCATCATTTTAGTGTTATTCAAATGTACAACATATTGTGATATATTATTAGCCACATTCATAGTACTGTATGATAAATTCTTGAACTCACTCTTCTGCCTAACTGAAATTCCTACTCTTCAGCTGGCACTTTACCCCAACATCTGGCTTCTGGTAACACTTTCATGGGCTCTGCTGTTCTGAGTCCACTTCATCCAGATTCTACACACAGGCTCACACAGCATCTGTCTTCCTGAACCTGCATGCCTTAATTGAGCATACTCATCTTCCAGATTCATCCCTGATGTCAAAATGATGGACTTTCCTTCTTTATCAAGGCTAAACAGTACTCCAATGCATCCACAATCTCATTTCCTCTGTTCATTCATCCACTGATAGACCTTGGCTCATTCAATATTTGTCATTGTCACAAATGACACAAATCACTACATCCTTCTGATGTGCACCCAAAAGTGTGGATTATGCTTCCACCAGAGCTTTTCACATGTATATTACACAGACAACCCCCACGAGTAGAGTCCAACCTCTGTCATTTTATTATAGTCATCAAAGACTAAAGCCACTGACAACCCCATGCACAGGGTGATACTGCTCCCATGTTCTCCAGTGTAGGAAATGCTTTCATGGGAATGCCTTACTGTAATGCTCACAAATTTGAGGTTAGAGTCATTTGTCTGTATATAATGAGCTTCTCAGTCATAAGCAACCTAACGAAAGGAACCCAGCAAGTGACTGAGAAGCCACAACTGCCTAGAGAGCTCTTCTGCCTGTCATAAGTCTTTGCTTCACCCACTGGTTGGTTGTAGACATGTCCACCTACCAGGTTGTTTCCTAACCAGTGTGCTTCTGATATTAACTGGCTTGTAAGTCCCTCCAAATTTACATGAGAGTCAGCTTACGTTTTGTTTTTGCATTCCTTGTGGCTCTAGTACAGTCCTATTTCCCCTAAAGATCTCAGTGGACAGTCTAACCTGGATAGGGCTTTGGAGAGGCCCTATTTCTCTGTGTATAGCCTGCTTCAAGAGAGAGTCACAGACTGGAATGCCTTCCTTAAAGAAACACGGGAGATGGCTTCAGTGACAGTTTCACAAGCTGGAAATCCTCCCCCTCCTCCCCCCCTCTCAGATAGGAACTCAACAAACACTCAGACTGAAAAATTGATAAATGAACCATGCTTTATGACTACAAATGTATTTTTGGGTGATAGTTTTCAAATCATATTTTTATGATTTTAATCATTTATAGTAAGGTGCAGTATAGACCTAATACAAAAGAAGCAATATATCTATCTGTGTGTCAGTTTGCCTAAGCCCAGTGAGGATGATGGGGCTGTGTAAACTGGTCCTTTGTGACTTATGAGTGAACACAGGGTCAATTCAGGAGAAATTTTGAAATACTGATCTTATTTCGTTTTACTTATTCTGATAGAAACAGAGACATCAACCTCATTTTAATGAGTCCTTTCTTTGAGATCTTCCTTTAAAAAGAGTATGTTTCATTTCCAAACAATTTTTATATAAATTGCTGTCTTACCTTCCTAACTGTGTATTACAAGTTCATGAATGTAGTGGATGCATCATCAGGAGACCAGCCACATCCTGCCTTCCTGGGGCAGCCATGAACAAGTCCACCTGCACCTTGTCAATCAGAGCTACTGTGATGTCGACCAGCTGTGGCCAGTAGCCTGGGGCTCTGCCTTTGCTCCACCTGTTTCGAGTTCTTTGTTAAAGCACACAAGCCTCTGCTTGGAAACTTCAGGAAGCCCATTTGGCTCCCAGACTTCCTGAGAGAGGATTAGAGTAACTTAAACTACGAAGTGGCTCACCCAAATCTTTGTCCCCACAGCTGTGAGCCCTGGGCAGTTGTCAGCCTCAATATGATATTACCCCTCTGGGGCCCTCAGAACAACTGCAGCTGTCACAGAAACTCTCATAACTTGAGTCTAGGTAGATGTTTAGAAAAGATACCTTTTCACTTAGATGGAACATTGCAGATATACAACACTAACAGACATCAGCTCTGTTTCTGTATTTTGAACCAATGAGAAAAATAAGCAAATTTTAGACAAATAAATTTTGTAATTTTGAAGCAATACCTAAGATGTATCTTTCTAGAAAAATGTGGTTTAAAATAGTTTGTTTATATTTTTCCTTGTTTGTCAGTTTTGGGAGAAAAGCCTCAGAAATTATCTGAAGATTTTGGGGCAATCACAATTATGGTAAAAACGTATCTATTTGTTTCCTAGAACATTATCATCAATTCCAGAGGGGAAGCTTTCTCTCCCCACTCAGGCATCCCTGTGAAGTGGACTGAGCAAATATGCACATACCACAGGACACACAAACACATATACAAACTTGAGTGTGCATACACCCAAACACACACACAGAGACACACACACATATATATAGACATTTGCACACTCATATTTACACACACACACTTGCAAATTCACACACAGGCATAAATCTGCCTTACAAGGCATTCACAAGGAACTGGGGGAGATACAACTAATCCACCATGAAGATCAGCACCAAGCACAAAGAAGTTTGGCTTCAATGAAGACTCACTCCACTTTTCAAGGCACACGGACACACACCACCAGCACAGACTCCACAGGGAGGAACAAACAGAAAAGACAATAGGCAGATGGGAAAATATGTGTTAGGAAGCTCTTGCCCAAGTATAAATGAATATTAGCAAGCATAATCACCAAGAAATTAAAAGCATGAATGTGACCATCCAAAGGCTGAAAAGCAAGTCCAAGAGGCTGGAACACCAAGTTGAATAAAGAGATAAAATAGCCCTTACAAACAGAAAGGAAACAGAATGGACAGCGCTGAACTTCTTTCTCTTTCTTTTTGTAAATGTTCTAAATATTTTATCTTTATCTTACATGTATGTGTACCCTGTACAGGCCTGATGTTCATGGAAGTCAGAAGAGGGTATCAGATTCCCTGGAACTGGAGCAACAGATGATTCTGAGCCACCACATTGGTGCTAAGAGCTGAACCTGGGTCTAACGCAAGAGCAGATAGTGTCAATAACTACGAGGCCACCTCTCCAGCCCCTTGTGATAGGTTATTATCAGTAAGAGGCCTCCCTCTCCGAAGAGCACTGGTGTGTTACCATCTAACAGTGTTCAGGTTCCAAGCATCTAGTTCCTTGCTATCCTCCCTCCTCCCTCTTCAGCCTCTCACACTCGTCGGTGAACAATCCCCATAGGCGTGTTTCTTCTTCACAGCAGAGAGAGAATCTCCTGTATTTGGTTTTCAGCATAAAAGTAAAGAGGCACAGACATTAATTACACTGATTTGAACAGCACACATCATGTACTTGTAATAAAATAATTCATTGCATTCTAAAATATGTATATTTACCATGTGCTAATAGAAATTAAAGTAGCTGAGATATAAATGTTAGGCCCCCTGATTTGATATGCCATACATAAGTATCAATTTATTATACTGTACCTATAATTGTATATAATGAATAAGAAATTTCAGATTCTGCCAAAGCAAAAATATGCCTCATATAATGAAAGATAATTATACCTTTCCAAATGCCAATCCCTTGCTCTTTGTACATATACAAACAACCAAAAGATAACTAATGACTGTGACTTTGGATAATTACAATAAATACTTATATTTTTAAAATTAATGAAAAATACATTGAAACAAAGGTAAAATAAGATATAGCAAAAGGAGAAAGGGGAATTTCACAATATGCAATTAGTCCATTTTAAAAAGGTACATGGATTCAAGAGGGAAACTTGAAAATAGCATTCTAGAATTTTATGGAAAAAAATGAGTGTAGAAATTAAAAAGACATTCAAATTCTAAGGAAAAGTTTACATAGGACAAAAATACCTGTAAATATATCATTAAACACTTATCTTCCAGAGTAAATACTCTTCCTCCAATATTCAAAGCAATAAAAGCAAAACATATATTATTTATATATTATGCTATGTACATTCTTGGAGTCTATGTGGTATATTGAATTTAAAAACAAATGAACAAACAACAACAAAACACTAGAATGGTTCTGGGATGATACCCAGTAAGCCTAGTATTTGTCTTCCTCCAAAAGTGAGGATAGGGGGGCAGTTTGTCCAGGACAGTCCTAGGGGGCAGATAAGTTGTTCTTAATTTTACTGATTGCTTATGTGTGGACAACTTCAATGTGCATGCTTTGGGGTTGACATAACAGGGAATGAAGAAAGGACAAATACATATAAATATACATGCAGAGAGGTTGAGCCTATGTGGACCATGTGCTCAGATGAGATGCAACAGTCCCCTGGAAACTCAGCGAATTATTATGTGTAGTATGAAAGAAGAGAAAGCAGGCTAATCCAATCTCTGAAGGAGGTCTCTAAGGGTGTTCAGACATCCAGGGGAAGAAGCTGCCCTTTATAGTTTCTCTATACAATGTCAAGATGGATAGCTTCTATACTCCGTGTCAGTATTAGTACTTGGATCAAGGGACAGCTTTGCCACTCCTCTAAGCCTCATGAGGGGACGTCTTTGCCATGGCTCTAAGGCATTGGAGTTTTTGACAAAGCCACACTCATGTCACATAGACACATTTGCCCAGGACTTCATCTGTTACCGAAAGTGGGAAGTGACCCTGAAATAGTATGTTTGGGCAGAATTGGTCACATTAGTTTATAAAACTTAAGATTTAAATAGAATCTTCTAAAGAAGGTTCAAGGAATGGTCATCAGGCACCTGGACAAAGCCATTCCAGAGTGCCTCTGCCACTAGACTACATCCTAATCTTCACTAAAACTGGGATACAGACTTGCAGCCTAAGAAAATGCCAAGTCTGAGTTCTTGTTGGAGCAATCCACACCATGCATGCGGTGTTTCCCGCTCGATGGGACTCCTTTGCTCAGAATCCTCCTTGACTGAGTGACTAGCCTTCGGGCCTCAGTTTTCTTTCCCTTACTCACAGGTGATCTCAGCAGCATGGTGGAGGAGGCATTGTGTGTCCTCTCTACTCTTTTTGGAAATCCCCTAACAAGCATTACTAAACCCAGCCCTACTTACCTGCTGAAATCTCACTAATCTCCTGCCTGGGGCATCCCATTAATCTCTTGCAGCAGTTCCAATACCTGGTTCGTGTGCACAGTTACAAAGGGAGGTTTCTGTGTATGTTTCAGTCGCCTTGGTAGAGACAGTCAGCAGATGGCATTGCCAGGTTGTCAGCCTGGAATGCTACCAGTCCACACCTTCTGCCACAGACTGAACATCAGCCTGGAGCCTGGTTAAAGGAGAGCAGTACTTCATGACTCTTCTCACATGGTTGGGCAAGCAATTCAGCCCACAGAGCACTTTGCCCAGCCCAGATTCTCTCTTAATCACTTTAGAAAACGGTTGAAACTCCTCGCAGTGGGGGATATAGATCCTGAAGTGGCCACTTCTTGTAGCCAGTCAGGACTCCCATTGGAGGGATAAGAATAGCAACCCACCCACAAAACCTTTGCCCCAAAATGTGTCCGGCCTACAAAATGTGTAGGCACAAAGGACAAAGATAGATCAGAGATGGAGGGAATGGCCAACCAATGACTGTCACATTCCATGGGCAAGAACCAGTCCCTGACACTATTCATGATTCTTTTGTTACGCTTGTAAACAGGATCCTCACATAACTGTCCTCTGAGAGGCTCCCCTCAACAGCTGACCAAAACAAATTCAGAGGCCCACAGCCAAACATTAGATAGAGCTCGGGAATCTTGTGGAAGAGTTAGGGGAAGGATTGAAAGACTCAAAGAAGATAGGGACTCCACAGGAAGACCAACAGAGTCAGCTAACCTGGACCCCTGGGGCTCCCAGAGACTGAAAGAAAGAGTGAGGGTACCTAGATCCCCTGGACAAATGTAGCAGATCTGTAGCTCAGTCTTCAATTGGTTCCCCAACAACTGGAATGGGTGCTGTCCCTGGTTTGTCGTCTGCCTGTGGATCCCTCAGTGGGAGAAGATGCAACTAGGCCTGCAGTGACTTATCCGCTTGGGAAGGAGGTGATACTTGGAGGGGGTGACTCCCCCTTCTCAGAGGAAAAGGGAGGAGCTAATGGAGAGAGGATCTGTTAGCAGTGGGGGCTCAGGGCCTTAGAGGAGGAGGTGCTGATATTGTGATGTAAAGTGAATACATAAATTAATTTTAAAAATGAAAAGAAAATCCCCCTGTATCCCAACTGTTGCTGAATCTCATTGTCAGGAATAAACCAGTCTACAAGGTATGAAGAGTTCCTTGAGTTAGGGTCCCATGTGGCCCCCAGACCAGGGAGCTGGAAGATCATACCCCACAACCTGAAATAAGTTAACTTTAATTCTGTAGACTAAAACCAAGATTCCATCCCCCTGGCAATCTGAGAACAGCTAAACATTTCAGATACACATCATTGTTACAAGAAGAGCCATCAAAAACCAATCTACTTATCAGCAAGAGACTAATAAAAAGGGTGACCTGGCACATGGAAAAGATTACTAAATTCAGTTTTCTAGTGTGACATGTACCTGCTGGGTGCTGTTATGTGTAGCACTTTGTTAGTAACTCTTTCCACTGCTATGGGAAAAAAATAAACAAACAACAACAACAACAAAAAAAACTACCAAAAGTGACATAAGAGGGAAAGGAGTATGTTTTGGCTCACAGTTCCAAGGCATAGTCCACATTGTGGTAGGAAAGTGGCTAGTCACATTGTTTGCTCAGTCAGCAAGCAGATTGCTCACTTTCTCCCATTGATATAGCTCATGACCCAAGTCCATGGAATGATGCTATCCGCAGATCTAGCCGGCCACCCATAGATATGCCCAGAGTCTCCCAAGTAATTCTAGACCTTATCAATTAAAAAATTTGACCATTTCACTCACTCATGTAGGCAAACAACACTGGACAAGGCAGAGTTAATTGTCGCCAGGTCAAAGTTTGGAAGGCTGTCGTGCTGGATAGTTTTGATGTCAACTTGACACAAGTAAGGATCATATAGGAAGAAGGAATCTTAGTCGAGTAAATGCCACCATAGGATTAGCCTGTAGGTAAGTCTGTGAGACCTATTACTGTTTTGTGGTGACTGTGGGAAGGCTAGCCCAAGGTGGGTGGTGCTCTCCCTAGGGAGGCTCTCCTGAGTGGCATAAGAAAGCATGTCAAGCAAACTATAAAGATCCAAGCCAGTTAGGCAGCATTCTTCCATGGTCTTTACATCAGGTCCTACCTTGCTTGAGCTCCTCCCTTGACTGCCCTTGTAACAACTGTTACCTAGCAGTTTAAGACAAAATAAGCCCTTTCTTTCCTTTCCAAGCTGGGTTTTTGTTGTTGTTGTTGTTGGGGTTTTGTTGTTGTTATTGTTTTTGTTTTTTGTTTTGTTTTTTTGTTTGTTTGTTTGTTTTTGGTTATGGTGTTTCATCATAGTAAGAGAAACCCTAACCAAGACAATTGTCAACAAAATGTTTCTGAACAAAGACTGTCAGCAATAAAATTAGAATATTCAAATTATTACTAGTCAGGGAGACACAGTGTCACCATACACCTTCTCCCATTTGGGTAGAGTTCAAACATCTTTAATACCCTAAACATTGGCAAAGGTCTGATAGGAAAATAAAATAGTTTGACACCTTTGAGATAACAAAGTTAAGGACCATGTGCAGCATGTCTGCTCATGACTATTCTCTCATACAGAATGAAAAATAAATCTTCAGGAAGTCTTGTGTATATGTCTCAAAATAAAATGCAAATTAGTAAAAAGTGGAAACAGAGAACACATACTATGTATGTGCTGATACATACTTAAGAAGACTCCTTGACAAGGTCTCCAAGTGTCTTCACAACAGAACTAAATCCACTGCCAGCTTGCTTTGTAAAATCCCCTGCCAGCTTGCTTTGTAAAATCCCATCCAAATCTTGGGGTCTCATGTACAGAAGCCAAATATTTGCTCAGATCCATTGGGAGTGTGCTAGGAAAATCTGTCTGGTAGTACTAAAAGAGTTACCCAGACATAATGAAGGAATAAAATGAAAGTTTCTAAAGATAGACAATGACATAATGCATAAAAACTTCAAACTTCTTTTAATGCACCCAGATATACTCATACATAGATAAGAAGAGCTAAACACAAAAATATCACTCATAGAAATAGATGGATGAATACTCAGGTAGTTAGATGAATAAATAGGTTGATATATAAATAGATATTTATATAATAATATTTATATGTAACATAAATAAATAGATGATAAATGATAGATAATATATGAAGATAGATGATAGATTAGATAGATAGATAGATAGATAGATAGATAGATAGATAGATAGATAGATAGATAGATAGATATGACAGATATTGAATTCATAACTTAGAGTTAAAAACTCTAAGTAATTCCAAAAAAGAATCTACATGTCTATGAACTAGCAGGAGGAAAAGCAGTTTGTTGTACACGTGCGCATCTATATGGTTCAATACTTCTCAGCAATAAGAAGAAACCAGCTACAGATGTGTCTGTGAACATGTGATGCTAATCCATTAAACTGAAGGGAAAATGCTAACTCTCTCTACATTGTGGGTTGGTTGTTGTTGTTGTCATGGAAGAGTTTTCATCATTTCTTCTGGACCAGAATCAAACTTTATGCATCACAAAACATCTTGTATTGTTCTCTGTGTTAAACTTTGGATGTTATGACAGAGTGCCAGCTTGTACACATGGTCTGAAATGACAAACTGTCAACTCCTGTTGGGCCTGAGCCACCATCTTCCCTTTAAGAAGAAAGAAAAAAATTGCGTCATTGTCATGCGACTAGTTCCTCCATGGTAATAAATTGATGTGTGCAGAGAGATGAACTGTAAATGTCTCTAAACCGTATAGCTATCTTCAGCTTCCTGGGCAATGGATGTTGTCAGATATGACTATTTCAATACAGATTCACAGACGTATTTGCTTAAAAGTCCTGACCACATGAAAGCCTGAAAAACAGTCATGGCAAAATCCAGGCAACAAAGACTCCATAAAGCAGAATTCCAGTATTGGGAAATTTTGAAACATCAATGCTGATTTGTACAGGCAGGATACTATTTGGTTTTCTGAAAGCTGAGATTAGTAAGTAGCCAAAGGCACAAGGAGAATTTGGGAATTGGTGGAAATGTTCTGTGTCTTAATTTCGTAGAAGCTCCACCACTGTCCCATGTGTCAAATCTTATCAGACTGAACACTGGAGCAGAGAGCTCACTTGTATTCACACTGCAGTCCTTGAGCTGTCTACACGAAGAGTGTGGGCTGATTTCCAGCCATACTGCCCATAACAGCACAATGTCAGTTCTTCAGACAGGCACCTGTATAATTCTTGCTGTATTATTCCACACTGTATAATAAACCATAGATGCCGACTAGTGATGGGGAGATGCCCCCGTTTTCCATTTTTGACTCTTCTTAGAGTGCTGGAGATTGTATATAGGGCCTGATGCATGCTAGGGCCTGATGCATGCTAGGCAAGAGCCTTACTATTGAGCTACACCTCCAGCACATGTTTTTCACTTCTTACATCTTACACTTCTTACTCAATTTTCATGCCTCCTGTACCATATGTCATTCATAATCATGGTAACAACAGCATCCCAGTATGGGGAATCACTGCTGCTGTAAGACCAAAGGGTTCTATGATCTCAATCATGAAATCAACAGCACCAGAATAGCATCAGGCTCTGGACATTAAGTGTCTGCAGCATGACAAATCTATGTCAATGGGTTATCGGGCTCTTCCTTTACACCTATTGGTAGAATAATCAAAGTAACAACTTTTGTTCATGTAGATGAAATTTTGCCTCTTTCCATATGTCTTACAGTTGACAACACAAGTGTAGTTTCTCTCAGTGTGGGCCATGGAACTAGAAATAATATTTAAGCACATTTTTTTTCTGTTTGCTATTTCTGTTGTTCTGACTTTTTTGGGCAATGATAAAGAACAGAAATTAAACTATATCCCTCAAAGTATGTGGTGGTTTGAATGGCTTGGCTCAGGGAGTAGCACTATTAAGAGGTTTGGCCTTGTTGGAGGAAGTGTGTTACTGTTGGGAGTGGGCAATGAGACCCTCCTCCTAACCACATGGGAGCCAATCTTCTAGCAGCCTTCAGATGAAGATGGAGAACTCTTAGCTCCTCCTGAACCATGCCTGTCTGGATGCTGCCATGTTCCTGCTTTGATGGACTGAACCTCTGAACCTGTAAGCCAACCCCAATTAAATGTTGTCCTTATAAGAGTTGCCTTTAAAAAAAAGATCCCTTTCCTTTCCCCTCTCTCCGTATGCTCATGGCCGGGCTCTACTTTTTCTCTTCTCTTCTCTTCTCTTCTCTTCTCTTCTCTTCTCTTCTCTTCTCTTCTCTTCTCTTCTCTTCTCTCCTCTCCTCTCCTCTCCTCTCCTCTCCTCTCCTCTCCTCTCCTCTCCTCTTCCTTCTCTTCCCTTCCTTTCCCTCTCCTTTCCTCTCCTTCCCTTCCCTTCTCTCTCTCTGCTTTTCTCTGCCTCTACTACCTTCTTAACCTGCCCCCACATGCCCTGAATAAACTCTATTCTATACTAAAACAAAACAAACAAAAACAAAAAAGTCCAACAGTTGTCTTGGTGTCTGTTCACAGCAGTAAACCCCTAACTAAGACAGAGTAGTAGACTGGAACAACTAAGATAAAAGTTATTTAAGTAAATATTTCTCTTACATTAAAAAGATAATATGTCATTTGAGGGGAATATTTGGGAACTATAGGAAAAGAATAAGGAAAAATATCATCCATAGCTTATAAAAACATTTAAAATTGTGATATGTGTGAAAGGGCCCACGATTTGTGTGTATATGTGCACATGTTTGTGTGTGTATGCATTTGTGATGGGGATATACATGGACATTTTTGCAAATATGTATAGAAGCCAGGGGCTGGTGTCAGTGTCTTCCTCAATTGCTCTCTAATTTATTTTTTGTGACAGAATCTCTCACTGAACCTTGAACTCACTGATTCAGCTAGATTGGCTGCCTTCTTAGGCCTGTGCTGACAGGCGTGTGCTACCCCACCCATCATCATTTTATATGGGCTCTGAGATTGTACCCAAGTCCTCAGGTCCCAGTGGCAAGAGGCTGAGCCACCTTCCTAAACCCAACAGCCATAATTTGTTAAAATATATTTATCCTTACCCTCATAATTGCTTCAGTTCTCTACCTTTAAGATTCCTCTATCCAAAGAGCCTGGGGAACGTGGTGACTTTTTGTTAACTATCAGTACTAATTAGGTGTAATGTGCTAAAGCCTTGTTTTCTCTCATTTCTGCTTAAATGACACAACCTCTAGACAGAACCCACATAAATAATTTTCTATAATGGTTCGGGAACATCTTGTTCACTCCAACCACTTCTACAGAGGCTCACACCCATCATCATGTGAACATTTTCATGTGAATGCCACTCTGCAGTTTGTACTCATTTTTCCTTCACACATGCATGGAGCACATGGTCCTACCATGGTCCCATGGCAGAAGGCACCTATCAGACATAAAACTGGACTATCGGAACTTACAAACAAGTGGAGGACAGTCACAAAAAAACCTTCATATGACTCAGATTGAAGAGAATGAGTGGATCAAAAAATGTAACAACTCTGTAATCACTATATATACATAGCTCACTGGAACAATAAGGCAAGTGTTTGGCAGATGGTAGGAAACAGGGTTGGAGAATTTATAGACAAGTGAGAGCAGGGTGCTAAAATGACCCTCACAGTAACAGGTTAGAATCAGAAGCATCAATATGAACTTATATATGACTGTATAATTTGAGATGAAAGACGCATTGGTATTGCCCTATTCCCAAACCCCTCATCTTATTGGTTCAGTATGAAAACCTTTCTCAGATATATATCCTGGACCTTTTTTGATATGGGCCAAGTCATATGCAGACTGCCTGAAACTACTCAAGCCTGGGAGAAACTGCAAGTGCCTACAAGCAGGCATCACTTCCAGATTTGGATCATAGGGGACTAGTGGCTCCACCTGTCTGTAATTCTCTAGTCAACTCTAAATGGACTATATATCATAAATTGACCATAATGGTTTGTATCCTATAGCTATAACCATTTTTCCTCAATTTCCTGACCATCTGCTGTTTTGATGGTAGATGTTTATAATGTAAGCTAAAATTCAATAAAATCTCTAATTGCTTATTTTGTTTTTACTCTGTGACATGAATTATTACTTGAAGTCTGAGTGCTGGCCAAGATCTATCATCCTGCCCTTGATACCTGTTTATAGAGTCCAGCCTTTCAGAAGTCTTTCAGAGCTTCTCGTCTTAGTTGAAGGAAGTTTTACTCACAGTGTACAGCTTTTTCCCTCTGTGGTGCTCCGAGGAGTTGCACCTACTTGGAGCGGGGATGACTGCAAATGTATTTCCTCATCTACAAGCACCACAGCAGTTAATGTTATAATGCTTTTATCAATTATGAAAATATAATGTAGAAAATTTGTCAAATCTATTTGAATTTTAACCAAATGTATTCATAATGTATTTATGTCTATTTTGGTTATGTAATTATCTTATGTTTGAAAATTAGGTCTTTGGTTGCCTTTCCTTCCAATTTAAAGAATTCCATTTAGCTGTTCTTACCTTGTTTTGTTCCCTTTCGTCTTATAATGTCCTTCTTTTGTCTTTATTTCTGCTGCTTTCTTTTGTCAAGCATGGAGTCCATGAACTTTACTCACAGATATGGTGTCCATAGACATAGATTATGGTGCCATCTCTTTTGGCATCCATGTTTCCTGCAGCTAGCTGTATTTTGGGTAATATGTAACTGACTTAATAATAATAATCTTCATGAGGGCTTTCTGTTTTCAAAATTCCAGTAATAATGTGGGTACTTATTTAAGTTCATTCCCTTTGGAATTTGCTCAGAGTCTTGACTGTATAGATTTTATGCTTTTTGTCAAATGTGGGGATCTCTTTAATTAGTTTTCCATCTCTATCTCTGTCTCTGTCTCTCTGTCTCTCTCTGTCTCTCTATCTCTCTAAGGATAGAAATATTACACTTGTTTTATTGTCAAACAGTATTTTCACAATCCTACATTTTATTCAGTGGAGAGTAGCAGGGTAGATAATTCTGTGTCATCTTTTCCCAATCTCAGGGGACAAGATCAGAGAAAAGCGTGTGTAAATCCACTTGTTAGTGTAAACCAAGTTGTAGTAAACATGGCTGCGGTGTCCACTGACATAGATTGTGAATGCATTTCCACTGTCACAACAGAACTGAACAATAGCATTACAGCCATCATGGCACACAAAACTGCAAGTGTTTACTGCTGAGCCCTTTACAAAAGACTCTGCTGAGTTTCACCTCACATGGGCCAAATTTTCAAATGGGCCAAAATGTAGAACCAACAACAGTCAGGGAAGTAAATCTAAGCATTTCCGCGTATTTGTGGCAGACAGCACATAAACTGGAAGACAAAAGATGAGTGTTTTGAAAGTGATAAAAGAAAATGAAATTGACAGTTTCAGTTCAACCTTCGAGGTTAGAGTACCTGCCCATGTTCTGGTCTCAGCTCTGGTCTGGCTTGCTATCTGAGGTTACAGCACCCATCCACCTAGGCTCTGGCCTCAGCACCAGCTCACCTTTTGAAGTGAAAGTGCCCACCAGAGATCAAGCTCCAACTCTAGTTTTCTCTTTCAGAATAAAATATCCACCCAAGCTCTGATGCCAGCTTGGGCTCCTCTTTAAAGTTAGAGAGTATGTCTATGCTTCAGTCCCTACACTAGGTCACCCTACTATGCCTGGAAGTCAGTTAAGACTCTAGCCAAACCCCACTCTCCACCATGTTTTTATTCCTCTCCATAACTCTTCACACACACACACACACACACACACACACACACACACACACACACGTGTATATATATATATATCCTTAGTCACTGTTGGAAGTGACCTCTGTGTCTCATGGTTTATACCTCACATTTTGTTAATTCATTTTTATTTTCTCCATATTCTATTGCTCCTTTTTTGTTTTCCAAGAACTCAGGCTGCCTTAGGTTACACAGTAACTGTGACTCAACTGCCTTTAAAATGAGAATGTTCTACATTCTTTAAGCACATATCTTTAACTCAGTCCACCTTTAACCAGCACTCTCAAATCTTATTTTTTGCTTTTCTGCTTCTATCTTCTCCTTCTCCTATAGCAATCCAACACAATCATGTACCACATGTGAGTTCTTTCCTTGTCTGTCTACCTACACCCACAATAACATATAGGAAGTACTACTGCTATCCATTGGCTCCTGACAAACGTGAGTTTTAAAGAGCAACTTGTTGTAGTTGGCTGAAACTCTATTCTCATGGTGAGTTTACTGTTACACTGACCGTGGCTACAGATAGTTCTCAACTCTAAGCAAAGGTCTGAGAATACACCTTGGTGCCACAAACTACAGTCTAAAAAAAAGCATGCCACCTTAGGCAGACTACAAGACAGTCTCTTGTGAACATTGAAAAAAAAAACCAAAAACAAAAACAAAAACAAAACTTAAAAGACAATCAGAATTGAAAAACAACAAAAATCTTAACCAGTGACCCAACTTCAGAGAGCAAGTTCCAATGCAAAAATCTCAGGAGAGTGAAAAATGGCTTGTTTCCTTCAGGAATTACCAACTCCATAGTAATGAATGACTCACTAAAAGGACCTATAGGAAATCAGACACAAATCGCAAAGAACAATTCCCAGTATGTTCTAACCACTCAAAGGGCATATGATGCATTCCAACATTACAGCTAGATGAGATTTAAAAACAAAAAAAGGCTGATTCAGGAGGTTAAAATAGACTACAATAAACCAATATTGAAGAAAAGCCACATTGAAGTAATGATAGAAACAGCAAAATCACAGCAGGTTAAATCAGAAATTCAGAGAAAGGCTACACTATTAGGATAAATCATTTGGAGAATACAAAGTAAACCTTTGGGGCAAAAGAGAGGAAAAACATAACTTACTAAAGGTCAATGGTAATTTCTAAAAGCCCTATAAAAAGAATATATAATATTTGGTGGACACAATGAAAAAGGGAAGATTCATTGATTTCAGGTAAGCAAGAAGGAGAATAATTTAATGCAAAAGAATAAGAATTGTTTCTGTTAGGAACATAGCTAAAGATAATTTGTGTAACTCAAGAAGCCCTTTTTATGTGACTTGAAATAATATGATGGCTGAGTTTGCCAGTGGGCATCTCTGATAAGAGTTAGGCTTTAGAAGCAAGCCCCAGGCAAGCCACCTTGCAGCTGAGATTTAAATAGTGTTCAAGACAGGTCTTGATATTCCAGCAAACTAATCCCAACTTGGTGTTGATGTAGTAGTGAATCAGTCTCAAGATTTGAACTCTAATAGCACAATGTTGCTGTCTCCAGGATTGTACTGTTATATTCTTGAGAGATATGGCTTCTCCAGCCTCTGTATTGACAGCCATCCACAAGAGGCTTTGAGACTTTATGTGTGTCCTTGCCTTTGCTGACTTTTGAACTTCTGCTCTGTCACTGGGCCCACAAAGGCCTGCTTGTCAGTGTTAGCTGCTGAACAGTACTCTCAAGGATTTCCTGGGTGTTTTGTCAGTGCCTCCTCCCAGCACGCTACAACTGAAGGACTTCACAGTGGACATGTGTCAAGCCTGCAAACTTCTAAAGTGTCCTAACTGGAGAAGATTCCTTAGTGGACCCTACAGTGGCATTTCCAACCAAACAACTGTCCCCACTTGATGATATATCTGTTTAACTTTTATAGTAGCAAGACATTATAAGGAATGTTGTGAATAAACCCAGCATATTCAAAACACAAATCTTGTGGGGACATCCTAATTGCTGAGAGCCTCTCATCCCTCCAGCCATGCTCTCTGCAGTTCCAATCAAATCATAGAATAAAACTCTCTAAATCTACAGAAAGAGCTACCCATGTATATACAGCATGTCAAACAATTATATATCAAGCACAGTCTTAACAAATTTCAAAAAACAAATACTACTAGGTTTATCGCCTCAGACTAATCCAACATAGTACCAGTGAGTACTTAGGCATCCCACTCTCATCACTAGATTTATCAACCAGACAAAATGCAGAGAAATTCCGGAATTAAATGATACCATAGATCAAATGGAACTTATAGGAATCTACAGAATATTCTTCTAGCAGCCCATGGAACTGTCTCTAAAATAAATCCCATATTGATTTGTTTGGTGATCACACATGAAGCAATTCTCACCAAACTTACAAAAGTTGCAATAATTCCTTGTATTATTTCTGGTCATCATTGAATAAACCCACAAATCAACAACAAGAGAAATTGCAGAAAATATGCAAAAACATGGAGATTAAACAATACAATGTCGAATTATGACTGTGTCATTAAGGAAATAAAACAGTCCTAAGCTTGAATGAAAATGAGGGCAGAACATATCAAAACGTATCACATATGAACCTATGTAACAATAATAATCATAAAAAAATGGTCTATCAGCTTGACGGGGATCATGAGAAAGGTTTGAGGGAGAGTAGCCAGAAAGGACTAAAAGTGGGAGAAGCAGTCTAATTCTGTTTTAATTAAAACACAATTTAAAAAACTTTTTAAAATTTGAATGGATGTACCTTCCAAGAGGGATAGTACTATGCTAAGTAGTCATTTGTTATTAAACAAAAATCTTAGTACCAAGTGAGGAACATATTTCTATGAATTATTGGCCACAAAGACCCAAAAGTTCCTTGCCTCAAGAAAAATTGTACTGGCTATTTTCATTGTTATCATAAAATTGGGATGAAAAAGTTGATGGAAGGACTATATTTCCCAAAATCCCACAAAATTTGATCCAAGACATATACAAATCAAGCTGTAGGTTTTCTGGCAACTTCTTCCAAAACAGCTTGAATGAAAATGAGGGCAGAACATATCAAAACGTATCAGATATGAACCTATGTAACAATAATAATTTTAAGAAAAAGGTAGCCTTCATAATCCTAGAGGTGTTTTGTGGGCTACTAGGATAGAATATTCACCACAAGTCTTACTCAAGCTGGGTGTGGTGGCATACCTCTTATCTCTGTCACTTGAGAGAGAGAAAATCAGATCTATCTTGTGAGATTGAGGATAGGCTGGTCTACAAAGTGAGTTCCAGAACAAACAGAAATACAGTGAGACTTTATCTCAAAAACAAAATTTAAAATTCTAGACTCTACTCTCCACAGAAATGTTTTTCTATGCATGGAAAAACATATTACAAAAAAAAAAAAAACCCCACCTGTTAACTCTGCAAGCCAAAATAAATGACCTACCAAGTGCCCTCAAATGCAATAGTGGCATATTACTATTGGGTAACCAACTGCTTCCCAGTTGGATTTGAACTCTACAGGAGGAAACTCTTATTTGTGCCTCTAAGTCTGCTTCAGAGCTCTTGGCTGGAGAGGTCATATTCCGTAGGGAGAAACCTACTACTGTTTTGCTGCAGTCATGTTGTCACATTGCCTTCTAAACATTCACGTTTATACCCATGAGTCACATTAATACTTTCCACAGATAAGCGTCTTACTGCAATGGGCAATAGTTAATACAGAAACGTCTAACTGGCCAAGGTATTGAGCATAAGTGATGGAAGGGTACTTATTTCCAACTTAGAGAACTAGGGCTCAGAGAACATGAAGGAGGGAAGGTAGAAAGATGTGAGATCTGAGGATGGGAAAATGTACACCAAAAAGATTTCCTGGAGTTAGCATAGCCCTGAACTCATGAACTCACTGCAGCTATTGTCATCTGAACAAATCTTGTACAAAACTGAACATATCAACCTTTTATCGTGTATGAGATAGGAGCTGATGGGGCTCAACTTCTCTCAAAAGGACTATTAGCAATTAGATATGGTTCATAATACTTTGTTCTGCAGTGTAGCCACAGATGAATTGCCCTTCTTCCATATGTAACCTCCCGCTCACAATCAGATAGGTAACTCTGGTTAAATGCCATGGATCACACATGAGAGTGGGAAGAGGAATCGTTGAAAAGGATGCCTTCAAGAAATAGAGGAGATTGGGGAAGGGAATGAAGGGTGGAAATGACTATATCCATTATATAATTGTCAAAAGAAAATAGAAGACAAAATCAACCAGTAGTTACAGTGAAATGTTTATGAAGATAAAAAAAAAAAAGCAACTTGGTAGAAAACGGATGGTCTTCATTCACTCAAAAAAAAAGAAAAAAAAAAAAAAAAACAATCCAGGTCTTCACTCCAAACCACAGAAGTAGACACACAAGCAAGACTTTCGTATGAAGGTTGATAGCAGCTTGGCTGCTAGGAGCTCCAGATAAGAGGAGCCCCAGATGTTAAACATCAAAGGACTAAGGAAACCGTGTTGTAGACAGAGCAAAAAGATGTTCAGCTATGCTAAAGGGAAAATTAAGGTGGTCAGAACCCCGTGGCCTAAGTGCTTACCACTCCCATTCCTGTGTTAAAATCTTAGCCCCCAGTGTGATGCTATTAGGAGCTATTTCTTTGGAGAAGTGATAAAATCATTAAGGTGGAGTCCTCATGTTGGATTCCTGCCCTTGCAAAAGAGACCTCAGAGGCTACATTGCCTCTTATACCAGTGAAGACGCAGCAAGAAGACAGCTCTGAAGAACCAGGAAGCAGACCCACTAGATACTAAATATGCCATTCCCCTGATCTCAATCTTCCTAGCTCCCGGAAAGTGAGGCATAAATTTCTGCTGTTTTACATTATCCAATTGAATACACTTTGCTATAGCAAGTTGAACAGGCAAAACAAGAACACATGCAGAATCAATCTCAAGAACAGCATGCTAGTGAAGGGGAATGCCAGAAATATTTACATGCTATATTAGACCATTTTTTAATTGCAACTGAAGGAGAAAATGTAACCTGTAGAGAAAGAGAGCAAATCGGTAGTTTCCCGGTGCTGAAATTGTGGAAGACAGAAAGATGTGTGGTTTTGCCTTCTGTTACTGTCACAAACAACTCAGCTAATCAGCTTATCAAGAGAAAATGTTCATTATGGCTCATGATCTCAGAGGGTTCTGTCCATGGCAAAGTGAACTACTGGGACCATCCAGGAAACACCCTACACCACAGCAGGCACAGGGTACAGTAACCTACAAACTCACCATGTAGCCAGGAGGAAAAGAGAAAGAGATAACTATACCTCATAACCCCTTTTGAAAACTCTCCAATGAATGAAACTTGCAATTAGAACCCATTATCTCCAAGCTCCCACCACCTCCCAATAGCACAAAACCTTTGGGAACATTCCACATCCATAATGTAGCAAGCAAGAAAGAAGAGGCAAACCTTTTTGGATTTTGTAGAATGTGTTTTATTTTGTTTGAAGGTTGCATAGGTAAATAAATGTACTAAAATATATCTTAATATACACTTAAAATGATATATCTGTATATCACACACACACACACACACACACACACACACACACAAAATCAGCTTTAAGAAAAGTGAGTAGAAAATAGAAAACTGGGATCTAAGGGTGTGCAAATTGCTGCTTGACCTAGTACTTGTGATAAGGAGCGGAAAGGGCAATGTCTCTCTTGGAAGCTTTTCTAACAGCAAAGAGACAATGCTATGAGAATTTACAGGTAGCCTCGGTAGGAGAGAATGGCTGAGCAGTAGGGTAGCACTCTGGGATGACAAAGAACATGCTAGTAGTTTAGCACACCTGTGCACACTGGAGGGCATTGTTCAGGCCACACCCACAGTCCAGAAATCCAGACATTCTTCCACTACTGTGTCCACCTCTCTGCTCTTTAGCACCACTGACACTTCCATATTTCCAGAGCCAGGAGCATTCACCAGGCCTAAGTGACAGGGGATGGGACTACTAACAGCTAGTCAAGAGCCTGGGCCTCATTGCCATACATTCTCTCTCTCAGTTAAAGAAGTGTTGGGGTGGGGGCTCCTCATAATCTGAATTCTCTGTGTTGGGCACAAGGGTGGATAAAGTAAACAAGCATGGCTTCTTCAGAGAGTAGAGCGCCAGGGGCCATGGTGGTGGTTGGACAGGTCCCCTTGTCACAGTCTGACATCTTTCATCAGGGACACTGGCTAAGCTTACTTCTCTGTTCCTAATGAGAATATCTGATATCTGTGTGTCTTCACCAGTTAGACAAGCAGGACAGACTAAAGACTAAGGCCCTCTGGAGCCTGGTCTGAGACATGCACCCACAGCCCCTGGCCACAGAGCAAAGGGAGAAAATCCACAAACTTTCTCCACAGGGCTGGCTTACTTGTATGAGGAATGGTGCTAGATAGCTCAATGGCTGCTTATGTTGTAGTCATGAGCTATTTAGAGAATCCAGACTTTCTGAATCTGATGGTGGTGGTGGTGGTGGTGGTGGTGGTGGCGGCAGTGGTGGTGGTGGTGGTGGTGGTGGTGGTGGTGGTGGTATGTGTGACTGGTAGGAGGTTCTGTGTTTCCCTGGGTCCTTCTGAGCATGGCTACTGCTAGTGTCCCGCAAGCTGAGATCCTGTAAGATACTAACTCTCCTTCCAGATCTGCCACAGAGAAAAGAATGAATGATAATCTGTACCTTAATACTAAGTTGTTATCGTTAAGATGTGAGCCAAAAGGCTCACTTTGAAGGGGTCTCCAAGGACTCTAATGGTCCTAAATGGAAAAGCCATTCTCTGCCACAGCCTTGTGTATAAACTCACTTGTCACTGGAGAGAACATTTTTGTGGTGTGTTGCCTAAGACACCAGCCTGTTCTTTCTTGTGGTGTTGGAGTAGAGCATGAAGGTTCCTGCCCAGCCTAACCCTCCAAAGCCAGGAAGCATTTCTGCAGGAAGAGAAATCTGAGACAGCTCACAGCAAATGTCATGCAGGAGGGAGAGCTGGCCTCAGGATGTGAGGAAACTTCCCAGGAAAAGTCACCTGCAAACATCTGCTTGTTCCCCCGCTTGACCTAATGTCTTTCTCCCTTAGGGGGTTATTAATGCATATTTTATTACTGAATCTTTTTGTAAAAACATGCTCTTTTCTCAGAGAATATTGTGGTTTTATGCTTACAAATAGCTCGATTACTTATCACAGACCCAGAATCTCTGCCTTTCTTCCTTTCTAGGAGGAAGCCTTTCAACACTGCACAGATGTGCTTCAGCTTTCCATCGGCTGGCATCTTGGATTTACTTGGAAGGGTTAAGGTTATTTTCCCAGCTTACAAAGAACACACAGAAGTCAGAAGAGCTTGTGTGTTATGGACAATAGGAGGACCTCCCACCTGGCCTTACAGGACCTGTGCTTCTCCTTCCCCACCCATAGCCCAGGTCGGCAGCCTCCTGCTCCTAGGCTCTACACAGCCCTGCCCTGCCCTGCTAGAGAGAACCCAACAGTACAGGTCTGCACAGGCTCCTGCTGCATCTGAGGGATAACAGGAAAAGCACAAAGCTGCCCATGAGATCACTAGCTTAACACTTGGCTCTTCTGAGAAGGCTCTATTCCCTAGGCTGACCTTCCAGCCCTGGAATTGAGTGACATGCTGTCAAGACTACCTAGAACTTTCCCAGATCCAGTCATTTGCATTTTCCAACTCCCTTCTAAGAATCCTGCCAGGATAGGGAACATCTTTATTGAACCAATAAATATACACAAAATGCCCCTTCTTCCTTTCTCATACATGCACTGGGCCATGTGTCAGCCTCTTTGACAGCTCAGAATGGGTGGTTCCTTGTGAATGTCCTGAATAGCTATGAGAGTAGCTCTTCTTACTGACACCTGTAAAGCTCCCAGCACTACTTAATCCCCGAAAGATAATGACACAGCAGGCAAGCCACACATTGGGAATGACCTTGGTTTACAATTGTCTACATGGAGAATGGCCAGGCCACTAGAATGCTACTAGCCTTGGACTTTTACATCAGAAAGCAGCATGTTTCTTATAACAGAAACAACTGAAAGTGTTGCTTTCTTTGTTCTTGGCCTTACCCCATGTCCCTTTTCCAATTCCTGCAGACTTAGGGAGATTTCCTTTTCTAATTCTCTCTAGTTGGGCTCATTCATCAAGTGTCCGCTGCACTTTCTAAAAGTGGTTCTTGTGCTTTTCTACATAGATATGTCTTTGGGAAGCACATGCTCTGCAGAGACTCCTAGCTGGTATCTTGAACAAAACAATCAATAAGTAGTTATTGATTGACTTAACAAGTAAATGAAGTAAAGTACTTAAATTTCTCTTAATTCACTTTAATTGTTGAGTGGCCTAGAGTGGAAGGTATCATGACAGACAATATGACTGTGAGTTGGCAAGATTCTCAAGACTCTCAGTTACAGTGTTGGTGCTAAGACTTTGACCAAGGGCTGACTTCAGTATGGTACTAGGATGTGCCTCTTAAACAGATCTGACCTACAGCAGGTGTAAACAGAGAGTACCAGAGAAGTCCAGAAGGAGAGACACAATCAGAAATAGGTGAGACTTGGGAAACATACAAAATGTGGTATTTATGGAGATGAGGCAAGAAGAAGAGATGGGAGGAGGGTCAAGAGATCACAGGCTCAGTCCCAAGAGCTTTGTTTCTCAGATTGAGAAGCCTGGACTTCACTCTATAGGCAGGTGGGTGAAGAGAAAGCAGGGTAAAGATCCTTGAGTTTTATGCACAATTTTGATGCGTCATTAGTTTTAAATTTTAGAACATGAGTTAGCAGCCAATACCAGGTTCAATGAGCATGTAAAAAAATAGAAGAATGGCCAGAATATTGAAACGCCAGTACCACTAGTGTGAAAACAGGCACGAGTGACAAGGGCCTCATAGAAACAGGAGCTGCTGGCATCTCTGAGTTGAAACATCATGGCTATGAAGAATGGAGGTGATACACAGGAGAAGAGCCACAGTAGGAGACAGCACAGAGGGTATGGGGAGGTTCTGAGTTTCATAGTGACACACAGGTTGCAGGGCCATGAACCCTGATGAGAGTAACAAACTATGCCTGCCCCCTTGGCCTGTATCTATCTCCTACTCTGACTTCAGAGGTCATCTACATCGAACATGAAATGAACTGTGCATTCCTGAGCATGTAGACTGAAGTATGAGCAGCAGCTTTGCATTCAGAAAAATGATATTTTTGAGACAGGCTCAATCTAAGCTAAATCACCTTTGCATTTCAAGCAAACAAGACATGAAGCTAACTACCGTAAACCGTTCCTTCATGTAATTATTTTGTGGCTGGGTAGCCACACAAAGAGAATTGAAGTCACAGGTAATGCCTGGGTTCTGGGTAGAATCATAATGGCATGTTAGCTGTGGTTATGTCAATGACTGATTTCCCCTGATTGTCCTTGAGACCATAAGAACTAAATGATTAGTTCTCAGAGTTACTGCTATCTTCCTCCTCTTGACATGTGCTGAGAATAATAATGCATCCATTCATTTACTGAGCCTGTACTGTGTCCCAGGGCTGATTTAGGAACCAGACAAGTCCAGCCATTTGATGATGAGAAACAACACTGTTATCGCCAAAATTTTGCTCAAAAC
Source organism: Rhabdomys pumilio (assembly GCA_030674055.1). Taxonomy (NCBI): domain Eukaryota; kingdom Metazoa; phylum Chordata; class Mammalia; order Rodentia; family Muridae; genus Rhabdomys; species Rhabdomys pumilio. Next base: position 56,614,362 of record JANHMN010000007.1, on the reverse strand, counting down.
CCACAGGACTGGGAATGAAGACAGTTCCGTGGTTAAGATCACTTGCTGCTCCTACAGAGGACATGTTCAGTGCTCAGCACCCACAAAGTGGCCCACAACCACCTGGAACACTCTCTTCTGACCTCTGTTAGCAGCCACAGACATGTGGAACACACACAGATACACACACACACACACACACACACACACACACGCTCATAAAATAAAACTACAATCATTAAATGCACTCATAGGACCAAGTTACCAAACTAAAAAAATTGTAAAAAAAATAAATTCATGTAATGTTTTAAATAAGATTACAATTCTATGTTGAGCCTCATTCATAGCTAATCTGGGGTACACACAGCCCATAGTCAAGAGTTGGTACTTTGTAGAAGAATGTTCTGTTTATTATATGTATATGTGAGGAGAGACAGGAAAGTCTAGAGCCCAGAAAATGAGGTCCCCTTCCTCAGCCTACTTTCTCTCTTCCTATAGGACTGCATGCCCAGGTTAGTCACCAGCAGTACTCTCCACCATGTCTGTGGCAAATATCAAGCAAGAATCCCCTTGCCTCCACATGAACTCCTTAAAGAAGTTTGCCAACCTACAAATCCAAATGCTTCCTCTAACAAAGCCACACCTCCTTCAATAAGGCCATAGCTCCGAATACTGCCATGTCCCCTGGGACAAACATTCAAACACATAAGTCTATGAGGGTCATACCTATTTGAACTACCACAGCCATCATCAGAAAGTTCCCTCCTGAAGCAGATGGGAACAGATACAGGGGCCCACAGCCAATTTGCAGAGAGTGAGAGACCTCAGAACATTCAGCCCTAAATGGAGTGTCTCCATCAAGCCCTGCAGAACCAAACTCCATTAGGGAGCCAGCAAAGGAGGAGACAGATTGGGGATACCAAGGAAACAAGGCCTTCTAGATACAGCATGGCTGGCCCACATATGAACTCTCAAATACTATGCAGCATACCTGTGGCCTGCACAGACCTGCACCAGATGGGTGTCAGAGATGAAAGGAGAAGTAACACATCCATCCATCCCTAAGCCAGAAGCACTCTCTGGTCAATAGCTACTTACAAAGGAAAATTCATTTTCTCCCTTGGAGAAACAGACTACTCTTAAGGCTAGGCCCAAAGCCCAGCAGTAGATGATCAACAGAAAACAAACTCAACAGCATCTTTGAAAGTTCCTTGTCTCATAATGTATCACAGCCTTTTTAAACTTTAATTTAATTAATTTAACTGTTTCACTAATTTATTTTTTTATATATTATATCTGCAGTTTTTCTTAACTCCCCTCCTCTTAGTCCATTCCCCTATCCCCCATCCCCCTACCCATGCCCCATCCACTCCTTCTGCATTTCCTTTAACAAAAGGGCAGGCCTCCCAGTGATGTCAACTAAACATGGCATATCAAGTTGCAGTAAGACTAGGCACCTCCCCTCATATCAAGACTGGACAGACTAGGCAACCCAGTAGGAGGGAAAGTGTCCCAGAAGCAAGCAAAAGAGTCAGAGATAGTTCCTGCTCCCGCTGTTAGGAGTCCCATAGTAAGACAGAGTTCCTCAACTGTAACATACAAGCAGAGGGCCTGGGTTAGACCCATGCACGCTCCTGATTGTTGGTTCAGTCTTTGTGAGCCCCTTCAGTCCAGGTTAGTTGCTTCTGTGCTGTCTTTGACCCCTCTGGCTCTTGCTATCTTTTTACCCCCTCCTCTTCAGGATTCCCCAAGCTCTACCTAACGTTTGGCTGTGTATCTCTGCATCTGTTTCCATCTGTTGCTGGATGGAGCCTCTCTGATGGTGATTATGCCAGACTCCTGTCTATGAGTATAGCAGAATGTCATTAGGAATCATCTTGTTTACTTAGTTTTTTTGTTTGATTGATTTTGTTTTGTTTTTGTTTGGTTGGGGTTTTTTTGTTTTGTTTTGTTTTGTTTTGTATTTTTTGGCCAGGCATGTCTGGTTCCATCCTAGGTCTGTGAGCTATCCACCCCTGGTTTCTGGTTCTCTAGGCAGCATCTAGGGTAGGGTCCCTCTTGTGGCACGGGTCTCAAGCTGGGCTAATCATTGTTGGCCACTCCCACAATTTCTATGCTACCCTTAGCCTAGCACATCTTGCTGGCAGGATAAAGTGAAGGTGGAAGGATTTTTGGCTGAGTTACTGCAATCCCTCCACTGGAAGTCTTGCCTTGTTACAGGAGCTGGCCAGTTCAGCCTCTGTATTCTCCATTACTAGGAGTCTTGGCTTGGGTCACCCTAATAGATTCCTGGGAGTTTCCATTGTACCAAGTTTCTTGCCCCCAACTTGTCCCCCAATTCCAATTGTCTCCCCTGTATTCCCTCCTTCCATTCCCTGCACCTGGTCCATCCTGTTTTTGTCTCCACTCACCCCAGTTCTCCCACAATATGTATTCTATTTTACCCTCCCGGGGAGATCCATGTATCCCCCCGAGCCCTCCTTGTTACTTAGCGTGTCTAGGTCTGTGGGTTGTAACATAATTGTCCTTCATTTTACAGTTAATATCCACTTTTAAGTGAGTACATGCCACATTTGTCTTTATCAGTCTTGGTTACCTCACTCGTGATGAGTTTTCTAATTCCATCCATTAGCCTCCAGATTTCATAATGTTATTTTTTTAACAGCTGAGTAATACTCCATTGTGTAAATGGACCACATTTTCTTTATCCATTCTTTGGTTGAGGGACCTCTAGTTTATTTCTAGTATTTGGCTATTGTGAATAAAACTGTTATGAACATAGTTGGGCAAGTTTTGTGATAGGATGATAAGATGAGACATTTGGGTGGATATGATATATATATATATATATATGTGTGTGTGTGTGTGTGTGTGTGTGTGTGTGTGTGTATTATTTTGCCCTATAGATTTCACATATATATTATGACTTCTGACTTTGTATTTTTATGGCATTTTTGAATGTTTAAACAATTGTGTCTCTATGTCTGTATCTGTTTCTTGGGTTCTTTCCCTCATATTTGTTTGTTTCATCCTAATCTGATTTGTTTATTTTTGCTTTATTTTCTATTTTATTTGATGTTATTTTATTTTCTTATGATCCCTGAGGGTATGTTTGTTTTCTAAGGAAAGACAGAAAGGGGGTGGATCCAGATGAGAGCAGAGGTGGGGAAGGACTGGAAGAAGTAGAGAGAGAGGAAACTATAATCAGAATATATTGTATTTTAAAAATCTATTTTCAATAATGGAAAAAAGTATTCAGGGGAATCCCATCCATTCCAGATGGAAGCAAAGCTCCTGCCTGACTCTGTGGTTGCAGATGGCCCTCACGTCCAGGTCAACTTTCCCAATAGGACTTCCCATGCTCTCTGTGATTAGCTCCTTGGCAGAAGCCTTTGGAATTCTCTTCTCCCATGTGGATGGGTTGGTCTCACCAGATGCTGTGCAGTGCTCCCTAGCTGCAGTCCTGTGTCTATGGGAGCCAGGATACTAGATGCCTTCAACAGTCTCCTTCTGGCTCTGCCGTGGAGCCAAAGCCTGCAATGTTCCTCCCTACTCATTAAATCAATAATGCTGCCACTTGGACATCGTTCCTGAAGGTCAGAGTGCGAACGAACCAGAGAGGGAACATATGAAAGGGAGAAGAGAAGAGCTAGAGATGGATGGGAAAGGAGGGGCAGATTCAACATTAATACTTGATTATAAATCTAGTGACAACGAATTTTTATCTCTGTGACACAATTAAAGTGTATCTGAGTGTATCTGAGCAGAAAACATAGACCCTTATCTGATATTGAGAATGAAGTGTTTTTCCGAGTCAATTAGCTATTTTTTTTTTTTTAGTTTCCTATTAAACATTATTTTAATTGTGCTAAATTCCAGGGTGCAGTGGGAACATTATTCTCAACAAACATACTTCTGCTCAGCTGTTCTGTAAGCCAAGATAATAGGCTGTGTTTGGTATTTTTCTTTTGCGTTTCTCTTCTTATCCTTTGACCTGCTATTTGGCAGAGTATCTGGCAACCACCTTTCCACTGGCATTATTTGATGGTGTTGTAAAGTCACTGCTACACACATTTATGCCATCCAGTGCCAGGAGTTGAAACTAAGATAGACATCTGCAGAAATCCTGGTTCCAAAGGGAGCCAATGGCATGAATTGAATTAACGAGCTCACTTTCAGCCAGTTCCAAATGACCTGCAAACTACTGACTTCTTTATAACGCTTGATAGAATGCATGGGCATCTCAATTTGGCTATCAAGTAGAATATAGCTGACATGAAGTGAATACAAGACTGAGCACAAAGCCGAATCTAAGGATCTGTCTATTTCTCACGCAAGGAATTATGAGGGGTGGCAGGCAGTTGACACAGCAGCATCAGTGAGCTCTGTTCTGGGATGGTGAGGACGGTACATCTGCTCCATGTTTCAATAGCAAAATCCACTGTTAGCATAAATGAAAAACTGCAAATATAAAAGACTGAACATGTATCCAATGTCCAGTGAAAAGCACAGATGTCAAGGTTTAGACTCACAGATTAATTGCACAGCTGTACGGACCCAACAGGGAACATATACATAATGTCTATTTTATAGCCAAGGAATGAGAAACACTCATATATCTGCGTCTTGACCATAATCTTCCCACTGGATCAAGGCACAGCAAAGATCTGTACTTCTCTCCACCCATCAAGCTTGACATCAAGAAACACAGAGCTAGCTCACCAACGCACATGAACTCGGCTGAATCCTCACTCTGTCAGGGTGGCCTTCTCTAGATGCTGGCCCTCAACATTTTTGTTCTGACTATGGAACATTTTCAAAAGTAGGACAGAGCAAGAGGTTCAGACTCCCACATGGGAACAAACAAATGTCTATTCTATCTAAAAGCCCAAAGCTAAATACAGCCTCACCTCTGAGGAATCTACTGTGCAGGCATGAAGGCAAATGGGCCATCAGATAGCAGTAAAGGCAGGTGGCAGCTGAGTGGGCCACCACACCTGTCCCCTATGCTTAGAAACAGATGTACATCCTTTAGATAAAGTAGATTCTCAAAGCCAGCTGCTCCAAGATCAGCTGTTCTGTCCTTGAGTATTTGTGGAAATATATGACATTTACTGATGATGTGTGTATGCTGAACTATTCCTGCAAATCTGGAATAAAGCCAAAACTTGATTATGGCACATGATTCTTTTAATGTGTTCTTGATTTTAGTTTTTGGGTATTTTATTGAGAAAAATTTGACCTATCTTCAAGAGGTTGATTCACATATAATTTTCTCTTTGTGTTCTCTTTCTCCGGTTTTAGGATGGGGTTACTCTTGTTCTGTGAGAACCCTTGTAGGACCCCTTCTCTTTCTGGTCTTTGAAACAGTTTGAGGTGCATAGAAGTCAGTTCCTGCTTAAAAGTCCAGTAGAAGATGGTCAAGACTCCATCCAGGACAGGACGTTTTTGTAATTGGGAAGCTTTCAGTTATTTTATTTTTAAATCTAAGTTTTTTATATGCTGTTTTTGTAAGTCATAAGTTCCTAAAAAAAAATCATCCCTCTGCTTTAAATTTTCTGATTTATTGCAACGTGTGTTTTAAGGAATGCCATCATGATTTTATGAATACCATTGGTATCTTAACTCCTTTTCTTACCAGCTTTTAAATTTGGATCTTCTTTCACTTTCTCTTGGATAATTTGGCTAGAGATTAAATCTGGCTTATCTTCTCGAGGCACCAACTCTAAACTTAATTGGTTGTATTTTGTGTTTGCTCCCATTTTCATTTATTTTTACCCCGATGGCTGTTTCTTTCCATTTACTAATTTTAGATTTGCCCGTTCTTCATTTTTAATTCCTGTGATGCCCAGGATAGATTTAAGAAGCTAGGAACTTTCCTCTTAAGTTTGTTTTCATCCGGTCCCATACCCTTTGGCATCTGGTGGGTTGCTGGGTTTTTTTTTTTCTTTCAACTCTATGAAAAATTTTAAATCTCCTTTTTGATTTATTGATAACCTATTCATTCTGCCAGCATGTTTCATTCAATCTTCTTGAGCTTGTGTGTGTTCTGTCATTTTTCTTGTCTTTGATAACATTCATCAGAGAGAATTCAAAACATTCTTTTCATTTTCCTGTGTCTGCTAAGACTTGTGTCATTCTGTAAGATCTATTTTAAAGAATTCTATGGGCTGTTGGGAAGGACTGCATTCTTCAATGGTCAAAGGAATTGCTCAGTAGATATCTGCTAGATTCATTTGGTTCTAATTTCATTTACTTAGGATGCTCCTCTCGCTCTGTCTCTCTCTGTGTGTCTCTCTCTGTGTCCTGTGTCTCTCTCTGTCTCTCTGTCTCTCTGTCTCTTTCTCTCTCTTCTCTCTCTCCTCTCTCTCTCTCTCTTTCTCTCTCTCTCTCTCTCCTGGATGACCTGTCTATTAGTGAACTAAGAGTGCTGAAGTCATCAGTATTGTGTTGAGACTAATTTTTGTTAAAATCAGTAATACTATTTTATAAAATTGGGTATGCCTACATGGTATGTATGTGTTTAAGATTAGTTATTATATCCTTTGATGAATTGTCACCCTCATTAATATCCAGTGATCTTCATCTACTCTAATGGCACATGTGGATGTCAGGTGACAACACTGAGGAGTCACTTTCCTTCTACCATAGGATCCAAATATGGCGCTTAGGTACTCAGGCCTGTGCACAAGTGCACAAGTGCTCTTATCTACTGAGCCATCTCACCAGCTTCCTCTTTAGACTTTCAATAAAAATCTTGAATAATCATAGTCTCAATTGCTTCACCAGAAGTCAGACTAGCAGACTGGATCAAAAACAAAAGCATCTGTGTGATAGCTCCAAACAGTGCACCTAATTATGAAATAGTATTTAGAGACAGACAATAGGGGCTTCACAGGAAACCTGATTGAGGCCCATCACAGTGAGAGAACCCTTTACCAGGATCTACCTGATTAAAGAGCAAGATGGGCTCCATGTAAATGAACTGAAAATAAAATTCATAACTACCTTTAAATACACCAAAAATAATGAAAGATACACTTAAATTTAAAAGTTAATGAATTTAAAAAATGTAGAAAAGTGGGCTGAGGATATATTTTGATGGCTAAGCAGTTTATTTAGCATGCATGATGCCCAAGGTTAGTATTGATGAAGAGAGAGAGAGAGAGAGAGAGAGAGAGAGAGAGAGAGAGAGAGAGA
>JANHMN010000007.1:56543263-56607173 GCA_030674055.1 Rhabdomys pumilio | reverse complement strand
AGAGAGAGAGAGAGAGAGAGAGAGAGAGAGAGAGAGAGAGAGAGAGAGAAATGGTAATGTGGAGGAGGAAGAGGAGGAGGAAGAGGAGGAGGAATAAGAGGAGGAGATAAATTGAAAAATAGAATTGTTTTTTAAAAATCTACACTAATAACTTGCCCGACTATCATGAGAGCAATGATAAAAACAGCAATGTATAACACTGAAAAATTAATAAGAGAACAACCAAACAATTCTTACTGTTGTGGTTTGCCTTAGGCTCATGAGTTTGAACACTTGGTCTTTAGATTGTTTGGGAAGGTTGTGGGGACTCCAGGAAGTGGGGCCTATACGTAGTAGAGCTGGGGAGAGTATCGCCTTTGAAGCTCAGATGATACCATCAGGATCCCCAAGTGCTTGGTGTGAGGCTGCAGAGTGCTGCTGACCCTGCTGCGTTTTGGGCTTACTTTGTCCTTATTACTTCATGGCCCAAGTTGACCTCATATTTGATATTCTACTGCCCCAGCTTCCCAACTGCCATGGTTAGAGGCTTGCCCCAGTCTTAGCTGTGTGTGTTCTTGCTACAGTTGTCCCCAGACACCTCCACTCTCCTTTGATTTTGCTCTCCTAACCTCTCAAACTGTGTAAACAGGAATCTTTTATGTCTTGAGAGTCTGTAGATACTCTCATTGCCTAGAGCCAAGGAGCCCAAAAATCCCTCTCAGCATGGTATCTCCATAGGTGTGACATCTCTGTGGCAACATAGTAAGTTGATGGCTTGGAGAGCCCTAAAACTACTTACTGTGTAGACATACAACTATAGTGGAAGGCTCCAGTGCCAGGTGATACCTGAGGAATGACACTAACCAGAATCCCTTTTCCTTGAGCTGGGAATACAGCCTAAATTCACTGGATCAGGTTTCAATGTGCCATATTTAAACACAATCTTACTATGATTCAGCACAGTCATGAAGTGTTGGCATCAGCAGCAGGGAAGAGTGATGCAGGGTCTTTGAGAAAGACATGCAGCTTCTTTCGGCTTTGTTTGTTTCTGCTTACCATTCTAATGATGGAAACTGGGGCTCCTGTATCCTAGGCTAGTGCTCTGCTACTGTACGATATCTCTGTGCCCAGAGATGTGAGGTTTAAAACATTGTTTGCATTGCAAAGAGGCCTGGAAACCTTAGATATCTGGATATTGATGGAGTGCCTATGATAAAGCAAGATGAAGGGTGCCCTGTGTGAGGCATCATGTCAGGAAGACAGCTACAGAATGACCTTGACTCTAGACAGTCTCCTTACTATCTAGCATCTAAAAGCCTCTCACAGCTTAAACTGAGAGTCCAAGACAACATCCTCGTTATCACACTTCAGCTGTCACTATCACCAACATTTTCACATTTTTAAAAAACATACATACAGGTGGGAAAGGGTTCACAAGGACAGTTTGTGCAGTTATAAAAGTGCCTTTCATCTTTTGTTCCCCATTATACGACTAGATATACCTGCCATTCTGCCCCGTTTGCTGAATTAGGTACATCTCCAGTGTGTGGAAGTGGGATTTCAGAACAGATTCAAGAAGATAGAGAAATCTAACTTGCCATGAGGGAAATTATCCTGTTGACTGCCCCAAATCTGGAAAACAAAATCTAAGGAGACTGGACGACTGCAGAGCAAACTCCAGAAAGGCTGTTGTTGAGAGGGGGTAATTTAAGAGATGTTGATTGTTCCTTGCAGTCTAAACCATGGCTACTTTTTCAAGTCAGCAGGAAATAGAATCTCCCAAGAGAAAAGCAGGCCCCAGAACATGAGGGATCAGTTGACAAAAGAAGAAATTCAGAAGGTCTCTAACAATAGGAAAAGAGATGAAAAACTCAATGGGAGTCATGTTTTTCCCATGACGAAATGCAGTCGTTTTACAAAAGGAGCTCCTGCAGGCAGGTGAATGTCAGGTCCTCCTGGAGGTGCCACAACTCCTGAAGGAAGGGAGTGCCATCCATTACCCGGCTCACCTGACACTCTCTAGGGATGGGGTCTGTTGAGGGTGTTGAATGGGTTTCTCCCAGGTCCAGAGATGGAGGCTTTCAATGACAGTTCAATGAGTGTTGAGTTGCACAGTGACTTCCAACCCCTCCTCTTACAGTCCCCTGTCTGACCACCAGCTCCTGGGAACCTGACCCCATAACTCATCCAAAGGGGAGAAAACTCTTAACCTCACAATTGAGAAATATCCTGATGATGATGATAATGATGATGATGATGATGATGATGACGATGACGACGACGACGACGACGACGACGACGACGATTCTAATCCATAGAAAGCAAATGAAATTTTTTTCTAGAAACAAAGAAGGTAATTTGGGAAGTACCAGCATTCACTCCTGAGGGTGGATAAGACAGAATGATGTCATCCCTGGAAAGAATCCCTGTGGATGACAGTGAAGCAGATCCATCTACTGGCCACGAGAGGCTTGCAGGAATCACCAAAGGCTCTTCCTAAATCCTGTCAGTCCCCAGAGTGCTAAGCCAGGCCAAACTCTCTACCACGTAGTTCCTTATTGTTATGCTTCAGGTCTGCCTGCCGCCAAGTCCAAAGTCTCAAGAAGCAGAGACTTGAGAATTGGATCGTCAGTCTATCTTCAGTCAACCCCTTAATACATGTAAATGTCTGACATGCAGACTATCTGATGTGCAATTCTGTGAAAGGGTCATTTGATTCCCGAATGGGTCATGAGCCACAGGTTGAGACCAAGACACACAGGATGAGAACCACTACTCTAGAGGTTTGTTACCCTTCTGGTCAAAAGTTTCCTGCCTTCCTTCCACATCCCACTTCAGCCCAGGAACCACACTGGCAGGTAGTCATATAAACAGCCTCACTTCTTATAGCCCATTCTCTGTAGTGGTTTCTTTCTTTGCTGCTCTTAACCAAAAAACAAAACAACAACAACAACAAAAAAAAAAACAACCAGATAAAAACCAGGACATAAGGGAAATGGGACATATTTTGAGTCACAGTTTGAAAGGATAGTGTCCATTATGACATAAGGCAGCTGCCTTTTACACAACACCACTTACATGTCTGTAGTGCCTACACACAGTATTTTCTTCATTAAAAATTATTTCTCAAAGCAGAAGTTGTACTTATTTTACAAAACTATTGCTATTCTGGGTGCTTTATGTTTCCATACACCCTGGAAAACTTTCAGTAAGGAATATAATTAGTTTTCCATGTGAACAATATGGGGCCTCCTAATCCCTACATGTACTGGGGTTTTGTTGTTGCTGTTGTTTTGGTTTTGATTTTTCTTAGATTTTTCTTCATGAGAGCAGACATATAGCTCCGTGTTCTCAGTGTGTGTGTGTGTGTGTGTGTGTGTGTGTGTGTGTGAATAACTCAGTGTTTTATTTGTATATGTTTCAGTTTTTCTTTTTGTTCCTGAGTCAGTTTTAACAATCTGCATCTTTCTAGGAAATGGTTCATTTCACTGAAATTGTTCTGTCTGTCAGTTGAGCTACATTCAGCTCTGTAATTGGTATTGTTTCATAACCATTTTCATCCCTTCCAATATCAAGCAGCCATGCAGCTCTTCCTCATGCATGTGTGGATCCTTCCTGGCATCTCTCCCTGCAGCCGCAGTGTGGCTAAGCATTTCTCAATCTGTTTTTATCTTCTTCAATGAAGTTTTAGTTTTCCTGTCCTGTTTTTCTGTCTCATCCTTCGATTCTTTTCCTCATTCTGCTGTCTTTACCTTTTTGTGGTCAGCTTCCAGTATTAAGTTGCACAGGAGGTGACTGACACTCACCTTCCTTCTTAGTATCAGCGTTTTTAGCTATCACTGCTGAGCGCTGATTCGACTTCACTGTGTCAGTGTGTATGTGCAGAGTTACAGAGTTTTCATAGTGTGTGTGTATGCGTGTGTGTGTGTGTGCATGAGTGTTATAGTGTGTGTGTATTAAGTATATTTGTATTACAGTGTGTTACAGTGTGTGGTACATGATTTATAGTGTGTGCATGTGTGTTATTGTATGTGTGTTATTGTATGTGTTACAGTATGTATGTGTGTAATAGTGTATTTGTTGCAGTCTGTGTTTGTGTTACAGTGTGTGTACATATGTTATAGTGTGTGCATATCTGTGTTATACTGTGTGAGTTAAGGTGTGTGCGCGTTACAGTGTGTGTTATAGTATATGTGTATATGTTACAGTGTGTGCATGTGTATGTTATAGTGTGTGTGTGTGTGTGTGTGTGTGTGTGTGTGTGTGTGTGTGTGTTAACTGTGTGTGAAGTGTCTCTACCACCTTACTGGCTTCATCTTCTAAATTCTGGGATGTTAAATAATTTGATTCAAGTTCAATTATTCTATAATTCCATTCCCCATTTGCTCTTTGTCACACAATTTATAATTTATATTTCCAAATATTTGTGGATTCTAGTGTTTCCTTCTCAGGTTGATTCCTGTTTTCACTCTCGCTGTAAACACACACTTTGACTCTTTGGAAGTCTTCATTACTGAGCCACTGTGGTAAGAACTTTAAAACAACATTAAGGATGACATCAGTAAAATGGCTGAGTGGGGGCTTTTGAAAAGCTTTGGAAAGCCTCACAGCACAGAGGCATGGGTAGAACATTCCAGATTTGACTTTCAAAACTCTGATATTTGCCAAAGGATTACAACAATATCTGTTAAAGAATAAAAGGCTAATGAAGGAAAGAGAAAAGATGTCATTATCGGGGGAACTGGATAGAACCGGAGATCATCAAATTAAGTGCGAATAAAAGCCAGATTGTGAGAGATTTTTCCATGAGACTAGTAAGCATTGTGGTTTTTAACGTTCTCCTATTACTGCTCAGCCCTTCCAATCTATGAACTCAGCAACAGTGAGAGGCATCATTCTTACAGCCACCGAGGAAGGAGAGAGGACCTGGGAGACCTTCTAAAGTTCTCACAGAGAACTGCTTCTCTGTGAGCTGCCATGAGTCTCACTGGGAGACCCCAAGTGTAAAGCTGTATGCAGTTAGACTAACTCAAACTTTCCCTGGTTCATAGTGCATTTGATTTAAAAAAAAAAGTAAATAACCAAAATCAATTAACATTTTAAATCCCTAGATAGAGAGCAGTTGAAGTAAGCAGGCAACAGTCTAGCCAAAATCAGCAAAGAAAACACGAATTAATGAGATGTCCATATGGACACTTAAAAGTTCCAAAATATTCCTGGAATTCAGACATCCAAACTCATGTGCAGATGTGAATTCATGTTCAAGGCTACATATCAGAAGAAAAGAAAAAAGAAAAAAGCACAGAAGCCTGCTTTTGCTCAGGGCTGGAGTACAGTTTCCCCGCACACATGCCAGGCAGCTAGCTCACAACCATCTGCTCCAGGGGAATCTCATGCCCTTCTGGCTTTCACAGGCACACACACATGTACAGACACACACACACATGCACACACACATGTACAGACAGGTATACACATATACATGTGAACAGACACATACACATATGCACACACACACACACACACAAATAACAAAAATGTTTTTTGTAAAAAAAATGAGGAGGCCATAGGTTGTTCCTCTGATGACCCTTGAGTTTCTTTGTAAGAAGAAATAGATACTACTGTAGAGTCGAGTATTTGGTTGAAAACTAAAGATTTTTTTCTTTTCTAAATGTGTAGACAGAGTTAACAGATCTGAAAATTAAAAAAAAAATTATGTTCACACTCTGGCAGTCCACTAAATTACCAAGCAGAGACGCTAATGGCCACAAACAACAACCAACACAGGTTTCAAAGAATCCACTTAAGAAATGTATTAAAATTATAACAAATGATTTTAACAGCAAATCTGGGGGAAAGGAGAGATGTTATGTCCATGGCCTCTACGTTTTATTATTTAAGTGATCATTTCCATATAAAATCTACAGTTACACCACAGTCAACAGAAATCTTCAGTAGAGTGGAATCTTTGAGCTCACTACACAAAAGTGTTGTAAGGCTCTAACATTGGTTTGTTGAGTTTTTGGATGTAGTGTCTTCCTATATAGTTCAGGCTAGCCTCTAACTCACGATCTTCCTTCTGAATTCTGGGATTATAAGTATATGCCACCCTGATCAACCCTATAATAGCCTTTTGAATGCTCAAAGAAATAATGGATCTGTGGCCTAAAGAATTGCAAGGAAGGAAATAAAACACACTTCCAAATAAAAGAGACCATGAAAGATATTGTGCTAGCCTGTGCAAAATCTGTAATGGAACACATATCTATATGCTCGCTATATTTTTTTTCTTTTGTTTTTGTTTTTTTGAGACAAGGTTTCTCTGTATAGCCCTGGCTTTCCTGGAACTCACTCTGTAGACCAGGCTGGCCTCAAACCTAGAAGTCCACCTGCCTCTGCCTCCCAAGTGCTGGGATTAAAGGCGTGCGCCATACCGCCCAGCTTATGCTCACCATATATATGATCCAAGGCTCAACTGAAAAGTATACTGGAACAAAATGCATCACCTGACCTCTGCTATAGTTTTAAGTAAGCAGTGTTAGCTGAAATGACAATAGGTTTGTTGAGGTTATCTAGTCTAAGAAATGATAATACGAATACTAGTGCTAATACTACTACCACTAATAATAATAATAATATTAATAATAATAATAGCATCCCAGTGGGGAGGAGAACTTGCGAACTAAGCATCAGGATCTGAGTTTGGGTCCTTAAAACTTGTGAAACAGCTGGGGCTGGCAGTGTGTGCCTGAATCCAGTGCTGAGGAGACAGAGACTAACCAGCAGCCCAGCTAAAATCACCAAGCTTCAGGTTCATTCAGTAAGAAACCCTGTCTCAAAGGCAGTATCTGGAAAGTCGTGATAGAGTAATACCCCAGCATTCTACTCTGGCCTTTTCAAGGTACACATGGGTACATGCACAAACACACACATATGCATAAACATGCATTATTTAACACATGAAGAAAGATGAGTATGGCCTCAGGACATGAAGTATAAAAGTTCATGTACAATGTGAGCCTTATAAGGAGAAAAAAAAGATAAAGAACCAAGAATAATATTTGGCAAAAAAATCAAAATCAAAAATCCCAAAATTTGATAAAAAATAATAATCTATGCATTCAAACCCCTACAAACTCATCAAGATCCCTATCTAAAGGTGGGGGGACATCCAGGGTCCTTCACCCACTCAGTAGAAAAGGAGAGGGTGGGAGAAGGATTGTGGAGAGTGGGGCAGTGAGCAGGATGTAAAGTGAATAAATTAAAAATTAAATAAAATAACAGAAAAAAGAAAAAAGAATCAACATATAAAACAAAGCTGGTAGAAACTAGCATTTTAAAGGTAAATAAGACTATTTCACCTTATATTAAAAGCTTCTAGTTTATTTTTTTTTAATCCCCATCTACACACATCGTAGAGGAGCTCTCAAGAAACAAGACACAAAAAGTGTCCCAGGGTCCAGAAGGCAGCTTATCCTCATAGGCATCTTGAATAAGATTAAGAGCTGGTTTCTCAGCATGATCCATGAGAGAGGAAAGGTTCTGGGCAACACAGCAACAGGGTTGAAATTAAATGCCACGAGCCCCAGATTCAAGACCCAACAACACTATCCTTCCAGATGAGATAGAGATGAAGATTCTCTCCGGGAAAACCAAAAGCTGTAATTCTAGAATACTTTTGCCACCCTCCTCCAGTACCATGCATTCCTGAACACTGATACCTGTTGTCTTCTCCACTGACTCCAGGAAATGTTAATCTTCTTTCTCTCTCCATGGATATTCTGTTTTATGTATCCAGTATTAGAAAAACCTATGTTGTTCTTCGTGTCTGCTTTGTTAATTTATCATAAAGTTATCAATATTCTTCTAATTATAGCCCAAGCCAGTACTTCTTTCATGTTTAGTATCTGAATAGTATTTCATTGTTAGGCTAGCCTGTATTTTGTTTATCTGTTTCTCAGTATGCATTTGGGGTATTTTAACTTTCTGGCTCTTATTAATCATTATATTATGAACATTCATGCATAATAAGAGAAATCTCCCGAGGAAGTTGGTCACAACTATAATCCCAGCATTCAGGAAACCAGAGTAGGAGGACTGACCACTTCAGATCAATCTGGGCTTCCTACTGTGTTCTAGCACAGCCTCAGCTATTGAGTGACAGCCCACTTAAAACTAAAAACTTTTAAGTAAATAATTAATTCTAGAAAAATATAAAACACACACACACCCCACAAAACACAACTCAAAACAGGAATGATGGTGCATGCCTGCAATGCTAGCACTCAGGAAGCAAAGATAACCAGAAGTTCAACAGTAACCTGAACTACACTGCATGCTTGGGCTACCTTGGACTACATAGAAATACTGCCTCAAAAAATTATGTTTCAGTAGGTGGTTTAGTCCGTGGGAGTTCTGGGTGGTTCACTTAGTTGATATTGTTCTTCTTATAGGGTTACAATCCTCTTCAGCTCCTTCAGTCCTTCCCCTAGCTCTTCCATTGGGGTCCCTAGGCTCAGTCCAATGGTTGGCTGTGAGTATCTGCATCTGTATTGGTCAGGTGTTAGTAGAACCTCTCAGGGAACAGCCATAGCAGGCTTCTGTCAGCAAGTGCTTCTTGGCATCAGCAATAGTGTGGAAGTTTGGTGTCTGCAGATGGGATGGATCCTTAGGTGAGGAGGTCTCTGGATGGCCTTTCCTTCATTCTCTGTTCCATTTTTTTTGTCCTTGTCTTTCCTTTGGACAAGAACATTTCTGGGTTTAAAATGTTGAGATCTGTGTGTAGCCTTATCCCTCAACTGGCGGCCTTGCCTGTCTACTGAAGGTGGTATCTCCCCTAACCTCCCAAATCTTTGCTGTTTGCTAGTTTATTGCCATAATTATTATCCCAGCTTCAAAGTTCTCTGGTTATTTGCCATTGAGGACAATATTCATTGTGACAATTTCCCAAGTGCTTGAGGCTTTCCCAAGCTCTACCAGATGTCGAGCGTCTTCTATTGCCTCATAATTTGAGGTCACTTATGCTATAGGTTGGGACTGAAGAAAGGAATAGCAGCAACCAGGGAAATAGATTTGTCACACACCATGCCTGTCTGAAAGATGAGCATTCGAAGCCCCAACCATCCCAAATATTAGCATTCATCAATGCTTCATCCTGTTCTCATACTATGCCTGAAGAAAAATAAACTTTATATTCCAGGGATTGGCACATATTAGAATATCTGCAAACTATTTTTAGTGGAAAAACGGCCTATATTAAGTCATCTATATAAGGGGCTGAAATTTGAATAGCCACTAATTTGGGATTTGAAAAAATAGTTGACACAGAATTCACTCCCTTGTAAAAAAGACCAGATTATCATACAATGAACTTTTCCTAGTTTAAGGAAGGCACAAGGGTTCACAAATATCAACTGTAAGAAATCTAGGCTTAGAAAGACATTATTAAATTTCCTGGAGCTAAAAGCATACAGGAATAAAGACAAATTCACCCCACCTAGGGAAAGGATTCAGTGTTACAATTATCTAATTACAGTAATAGCATGAGGGGTGGTTTGTTATCTCAGAACAAAGGACTTCTGTGCTGTGCAACAGAGCAACAAGATTAGTAATGTGGACAAAATACTGTTTCAGAATGTTAAATGTTGAAACCAGGAGTAGTCACACAATTCTTAACCCCTAGAGTTTGTGAACAAGCTACAATTTATGCGCACACAGGCACTGGTTGAATTAAATCATGAAGTCACCGTGCCTGGTACTAAGAACACAAAGAAAGTTGTTATCAAAGCTGCCTTCAGGGCCTCACAGCCCAGCAAAGGAGACAAGTCTACAAGTGGGTAATCACCAAGAAAAGGCACAAGTCTACAAAATGAGCAAAAGGTAGATTTAATGAGGTAATACATTAATTGGGCAGCAGAGACCTGTCTCCAGATCTACCTGCAAGGGCTCTGGTTTACTCTAGTCAGTTCTCAGTGCTGCAGGGGCAGAGAGTTCTGATCCTTTCAAATATTCTCTCTCAGAACCTTTGTCACAGCAGAACAGACTAATAAACACTCAAATCTAATTAGTAACTGCCTTTCTGTTCCCTCTAAGGCAGTGGACCTTAACTTTCCTAATGCTGTGACCCTTTAATAAGGTTCCTTTTGTTAAGGAACTTTATTAAATAAATTAGTAATCATAAAATTATCTTTGTCATTATTTTATAGCTGTAATGTTGCTACTGTTTTGAATAGTAATGGATATCTGATATGCAAAGTGTCTGATATATGCTCCTGTGAAGAGGTCACACCCCACAGGTTGAGAACCACTGATCTACAGTCTGCTGTAGTCATGTTCGTGTAATGCAGCTGCTACCATTTCCAGGTAGCATTTGACTGATATAAAGTTTTTAACCCTTTTATATTAAATCTATCTGGTATTTTATTTAAAGTTGGCATTACAGCAGCATAATGTCAAATCATGCTTTTAGCATAGAATAATGAAGTAAGCCGATCTCTGATCTCCGTCTCTA
This sequence comes from Rhabdomys pumilio, assembly GCA_030674055.1. Classification (NCBI taxonomy): domain Eukaryota; kingdom Metazoa; phylum Chordata; class Mammalia; order Rodentia; family Muridae; genus Rhabdomys; species Rhabdomys pumilio. The sequence continues at coordinate 56,596,684 of JANHMN010000007.1, read as the reverse complement.
TCTTTTAATTAGTGTGCTGACATTATTCGCATGTAATGGGTGATTTTTAAATACAATTTAGTAGAAAATCTAGCACTTGCTATTTTCACTTTTCCTATTGCTTTCCTTCTGTTTTCCTTTATTGTTCTATTTTATATGAATTAAGGGCTTATTTTCTGATTCCATTTTATCTCTATGAAAATTCAATTTAGTATTCTCTCATGCTCATGTTTTTCTATCTGCTTTCAGGCTTACCAATATACATCTCAATTTTTTTTTCTATATCGTTTTTAAATGGCTCTACAGTGTTTCATATTCCACTTAAGGATCTTGCAATAGCAAACATGCACATTTTCCCATTCCTTTCCTCCCTTAATTCATTTGACACAGGAGTCTGACTAACATAAAACTGGTGTCAAGGAGAGGGTTGTTGCTAAACTAGTTGACCCTAAGTCCAGAGGCTTTGGAAATAGTGAAGGAGAAGAATTCAGAAATGCTCAGAGAAGGGCCCTAGAAGAAGCTCAAAATGCTATAGGCAGAGGTTAATTGTGGGAGTTCGAAAATTAGAGTGCAGGAGAAATGTAGACAGTAAAGATTGTACTCATAGGCTTTCATATAGTAATGATGGCACTATTGTTGGGTACCAGAGGTCATTCAGATGTCTATTGATATGTAGCATAAGTTACCCCTCTTTTTCCTCTCTGTGGGTCACACTTTCAGCCACCCACCCAGGACCCACGAATGAAAGACACGTTAGCATATTTTTAATATGCCATCTAGCTCAATGGTTGGGCACTCCTAATCCTCTGCTGGCTACTCTAGGCCCAATCGAGGAAGCAGCCAGTGGCTACTTACCTGAAATCTCACATGACTGGTTGGCTTACCAACTCAGCTACCAGTAGGCCCTGATGTAGGGCTTTAAGTTGGCCTATCCCAACATCTACGAGTTGATGGAGCATGTGAAGGGGCCGGTCCTGCAGATCCAAAGATTCAGTATCTCCATGACACAAGTCAACAACAGGCTATCTGAAAGGAGTCCTGGGACGGATCCAGTGTTGATAGTTTAGTAGAAGCCAGAGGCCCCAAACCTGACCAATGACTCATTGCAATGAACATTTACAAGTAAAGGTGTGTGGACAAAAAGGTATACACAGTCCAACACACTACAGCTTCTACAATGATTTTTTTTCTTTTGGGGTACTTGCAAAGATGAAAGGTGTGGGGAGACGAATGAGATTGGGGTGCATAATATAAACTTCACAAAGACTCAATACAAAGTTAAATAAAAACAAAAAAGAAGTAGAGCCTCAGTGAAAGAGGAAGAGAGTTGGAGACGAGATCCTTGAGGATTGTGACTGGCACTATAGCATCTTGAGTCCTCTCTGATAAGTGTCACATCACACATTGCTAGTATGCATTCCTGCAGCCATAACCATTGGCTGCACCCACTGCTATGTCTTCCTGCTATGACAAAATAAATCTGTCTACCTTTAAGTTGTTCTGTTAAGATATTTGGTCACAGCAATAAGGAAAGTGGTTAATATTCTAAAGAAGTCACATTTTCTATACAGTTGGGTTATTAATAAGAAGCCAGATATTTGTATTAAAATAATAGAAAAGTGGCTTTGAGGGTATTTCACAGGCTATCCACAATCTATCCATCACAGGCCCAAGGTTTTAATGTGAAACACTGTAAAGATTTCTTCAGGACATACAGCAAGCATTGAAAGCCTTCCTATGTTTGGTCATCCAGACATACAAGAGTTATGGCAGCAATGGGGCCTAAATATTGCTTAAACCAACAAAATCTGGACCTCATCCAGATGATGCTTGGTTTTGTTGGCACACAGAATGCACAAACTGTAGTACTATGGAGGTTCACACAAAGATTGAAAAGTCTAAGTGGCATGCATTCAATCAATGCATATCAAGATTAAAATCTTTGCCAACAACCCCTTCAAGGTTGACACATGAATACATGAAACTGGAGTCAAAAACATCACAGACATTCCAAGAAATTAGAGATGCTAGAAGCATAGACCACTGGTGGGTAAAGACGAAGGTCAGAGCCAACCTAAAAGAGACTGTGTGGTTTGCATCCAACAAGGTTGTGGTAGAGGAGATTTGCTTACACATTTTCAAGTGCATATCACATCAAGATGTCCCTGGAATCCAGACATGTAGTTACAGACCTTAGTGCTTTCCTTGCTAGGTACCAGCCATGATTGGCCCCTCGCCTCCTTCCAATGCCGCATTCCTTCCTTTTAAAGTGAGAATATGCTCCATGTTTCACTATATATCAGAAATACGTAACTGTGGTTTTATTTTTAATTATTTTAAGGCTCCTAACTAAAAGTTTGCCTTGAATCTCAGAAAAGACTCTGAACTTGATCTTTTGAGCAGCATTGGAATAACTATGCTTTGTGGTCTTGTCAGTTTTGCACTGGGTGGTGGTCATATAATAAAACACCATGACTTAGATATGGAACATCACCCTGAAGCAGCAGTTCTCAACCTGTGGGCCATGACCACACAGGGATCACATATCACATAACCTGCATATTAGATATTTATATTACAATTCCTAACAATAGCAGAATTATAGTTATGAGGTAGCAGTGAAATGATTTTATGGTTGGGGTTCACCACAATATGAAGAACTTATTATAGTCACAGCATAAGGAAGGCTGAGAATCACTGCCCTAACTGCTCATGTGCGAAGACTTGATTGTCACTGCTGTCTTTAGAGAAGTGCTTGAACTGTGAAGCTCTGATGTAATTGACAGATTATTCCACTCAAGCGTTCATCATTTCATCGCAGTATTGAGAAACAATGGAAACGTTCAAATGTTAAAGGATGAATGGTACTTGGGCAGCTCCTCTGGGGCTATGACTTGCTCTGCAGCATGCTCTTCCTTCCATTTCCCCATCACCATAGAGTTTAGCCACTTTGCTCTTCTACTTTTATCTGCCATGATGTTCAGACTTGCTATGGCCCAGAAACAGTAGAGCCCCTAATCACATCCTAAAACTTCTGAAGCCAGGAACTAAAGTAAATGTGCTGCCCTTTAGGTTGCTCCTGGCAGGCATTTTACTAACATAAAAGTCTGACGAAGTCAAGGCACATCTTATCTCCATCCTCACATGAGAGTGAATGGCGGAAGCTGTCATTGATTGAAAAAAAAATGGCTTTGGCTTAACAGCCTTCCTATTTACTTTTGCAATATAATTTTTTCCATTACTTCTATCCATAAAGGGACTATACTTTCCATTCCTAGACCTGAGCAATTGATATATATGAGTCTCTCATATATATCTTTTATTGTGTTGAGATATGTTCCCTCTGGTTCCACATTCTCCAAGACTTTCAGCATAAAGATATGTTAGATTTTGCCACAAGATTTTCTGCATCTATTGAGGTAATCATGTGAATTTGTTTGTCTTCTACTCATTTATGTGATTTATTACATTTATTGACTTGGATGTGTTGAAGCATCTCTTTATTTCCAGGATAAAGCAAACTTGGTTACAGTTGAAAAATGTTTTGATGTATGCTTTTATTTTTATTGAAGATTTTTGTATTTATGTTCATCAGAGATATTGCCCTTAGTTTTCTCCCTTTTTATATTGTATCTTTACATGGTTTTAGTATTAGAATGATACTGGCTTCATTGAAGGAGTTTAGAAGTGATCCTTCTGTTCCTATGTTTTTGAAGAGCTTCAGAAGAATTGGCTGTATATATTTTTTTGAATGTCTGGTAGAATTCTGCTGTGAATCCATCTGGCCCTGGATATCTTTTTCTTGGAAGGATTTTTATTACTACTCATATCTCCATATTTATTATGTATCTGTTTAGGTTGTTGGTCTCTTCTTGCTTTAATTTTGGTGGTGTGGCTGAATCTAGAAATCCATCTGTTTCATCTAAATGTTCTAGCTTAATGCAGTACTGTCATGTTCTTCATGGTACCAGTGATAAGCCTGACTTGGGTGGAAAGAGTGTGAAGAAACAGAGCTGGGGTCAGGTGGCCTCTAGGTTCTCTGACAGAGAAGCCTTAGCAACCCAGAATCTCAGTGTGTTTATTATAGAGAGTTGAATAGAGAAATGGGGTTATTATATACAGTTGAACAAGGAAATTGGGTTGTTATATTCCAATAAGCAAGGAGACAAAGTCCGTGATATCCATAGGAGCAAGGAGAGAGGATTAGCTAATCTCAGTAAAAGCAGTCTCTGTAGAGGAGTGGTCTTTAGACCATTAGTATCTAGGAAGAGAAGGCTTTGGTGGATATTTTCTGCATACACTATCAACATCCACACACATGGACTTTGAGAAAGACTTTGATGAGCTGGAGAGATACCTCAACCATTAAAGGTTAGGCTCACAACCAAAAATATAAGAGAAATATAAATATAATAAATGTGTCATCTGTTTTTATATGGGCTTACTGGGGTTGAAAATTACTGCAACCAATTGGCGCCCAATGTGGGGCTTAGAACACAACTAACCTGAGATAAAAATTCGCCCCCACATCAAACAAAATGCTGAACTAAGACTGAAGTAGTGTGTGGATTAAAAGATGACTGGGTCTGAGAGACTTACAGACAGCTGATGAAAGGCTCCCTCCTCAAGCCCCAGGCAGAACACAGCAGCCAGGGGCAGCACCACAGCCTGAGTTGGGACTTGGGCAGTGCCAGTGTCAGGTTCCCTGAGCCTAGGGAGGGATGAGGGACCCTGGAACACATCTGCCTACAGGCTGATCTGGGCATCTACACCCAAGAGAGCCTTCCCATGTTCACTTCCCTATATCCCCCATGATTAAACAGGACATGTGCTGCTGACTGCTTACACTGCAGGCTGCCTAAGATCAATGCACATGCTGCCAGCTACAACCCAAACAAAAGATAGAGCCAGCTCAGAAACACAGAAGCCTTGGGTCTTTCTACAGTTACCCCCTCCCTGTGAATAAAAGAATCAGAGAAGACTGCAGTCTTCTGAAGCAAACAGCAGAGGGAGACAACATTACAAAAAGTTCTAGATCAGGTAATAAGAAATATATATAACTTAAAGATGAGGAAACATAATAAGCACATTTTGGGTTTTATGGGATTATATTTTCAATGATTCAGGGTTGAATTTAAAGGAAATAGATACCTTGTCAATTATTGTTATTATAATATTAAATATCTTAATTTACTATGTCTTCTCAAAAGACAGGGTCCTAGATAAAAACTACAAACTTTAGAAAAGAGATTAGGGGAAATCCATGAAAGTTGGAGAGAGGAGCTTGAAAAGAAATGAGAACAAAAGATGTAGAAATTCAGAGATGAGACTGAGCAACAGAGAGATAAGCTTAAGACTTGACAACATGGCCTAGAGGAAACACTAGAATTAAAGGTTCAGGATTTTACAGGTCAAGATAAGCAATAGAGAGAGAGAGGAAAATGAAAGTTGAAGACAGGAGCTAAAAAGAATACTAGAACAAAGAAAAAGTACCGAACTTGATAGATCAGACTGAACAGCAAAGAGACATCAATAAAATTTGGAAGCATAGTCTAGAAGATAATATACTCAGGTTAGTAAATCAAAGGTAGATAATACAATATCAGAATTACAACATAAAGAGAAATAATGGAAGCAGGGCCTAGAACATAAGATACAGAAAGTTATACAGGAACATTGACAATAGAAGGAGAATTCTAATACTTGACAACATGGCCTAGAGGAAACATTAGAACTAAAGGCACAGGAAATTCTAGGTCATGATAGGCAACAGAGAAAGGGAAATGAGAAGAGCTAGAAAAGATGCTAGAACAAAGGATGCAACAGCTCACAGAGCAGACTTGGAGGCAGAGAAAAAATAATGAGCATTGGAAGCCACGCTTGGAGGAGAACCTTTTAAAATTAATCAATCAGAATAAAAATAGACAACAGAATATCAGAATTACAATATAAAATTAAATTATGGAAGCAGAACTTTGAACAGAGATTACAGCAAGTTATGAAGCAGGAGGGGCAACAAAAGAAGAGATATGAAACATGGTCAAAGACCTTAGGGGAGGAACTTATGATATCCATTAGGGAAAATACTCAGAGACAGAAGATAAAATTAGTGAAAGCCAAACAAAGGTTGTTAGGAAACAAACTTTAGTTTATCTACTTAGTATACAACAAAGACCACCAGATGGTGATCATCTACAGAGTTATCAGGAATTTGAATGGCAACCCATAGATATGTTAGAACTGAGAAAATTTCAAGAAATTGTCACTAATTTTGGAATGCATTTGCCATTTGTAAAATAAATCCTGACTTCTTGGGCTATTAAAAATAGAATAATGCCCAGATACTGGAAGGATATGGCAAAAGCAATACTGGAACCTGTGTCACATTTACAATGGTTCTCATAGTGGAGAGAGGAGACTAATGAAATAGCAAGCATGACAAAATAGAGCCAGGGGTAGAAATATGTCTAAAGATCACTGCTTGATTAAGGTTGTTTTGCTGAGATAGAGGTGCAGGCTATGTATGATGAAGGAACCATAGCATTATGTCACTTGGCAGCCTTAAAGGCCTGGAACAAAATTGCAGAAACAGGAAGGAGAAACTTGAACCGTTTTTTCAAGTCATGCAAGGCCCAAAAGAAACATCCCCTGACCTTTTGCAAAGGTTGACTTCCTCTACGGACAGGAATATATCAGCAATAAAGACACTAATCAAGCCCTTAGCTTTTGAAAAATGTGAATTTTGAATGCAAGGAAGTAATCAGACCATTGAAAGCAAGGTCAACATCAATAGACAAGTGGCTTAGATAGATATACAATTGATGTTGCACCTTGTTCACCTGAAATGACCTTAATAAGAGAAGCTGCCACTGGAGGCCTTGAGATGACCCAAAATTCCAAATGTCTTAATCGTGATAAGCAGAGTCATCTCAGAATAAACTGCAGAGAAAAACAAATTAATCCCAAAAAAGAGCCAATGCCTTCTGAAAAATATAAAAGATATGACAAAAGCCGATATTGGACTAGGAAATGTAGAGTAACAACAGACAAATGGGGCAACACTTTACCAAAAAAATCTCCCAGTGGAGAGAGGGAGGGACTCTTGAAGGTCCCAATGCCAGACAGGGAGAGTTCTCTTCCCCAGGACAACTAAACACCACTGCTCTGAAAACAGATGTTGTGAGACCAGATAACAAGACTTAGGCAAACTCTATAGACAATTCAATAAACCTAAAAGAGAGCCAAAAATGAATATTTTGGCAAACTTCTGTAGAGGATCAAAGGCCCAACATAAGAATATTAGTAAACAATACTGGGATTGAAGGAATGGTTGACACTGAAGCAATTATCACCATTATCTCTCCAAAATTTCAGCTAACAGATTGGCTACTTCAAGAGGTATACATCCAATTTCAAGCATTTGAGACTTTATTCCAAATAAGGCAAAGCACCAGATGGTTTAGATGTACAGGACTAGGAAAATTAATGTCATAAATGGCTGCTATAGCCATAAACTTATGGAGCAGAGATCTATTACAGTAATAGAAAACACAAATTAATATCCCCAGTTTTAGAAGTTGGACACAAAACTGGTCATCCTTCTTTTAAAAAAATTAAATTAGTTAAGGAACATTATCAAAGACATTTACAGACTGTCCAGGCTGTCTATAAACAAGATACAGCAAGGCCAATAATTCAGTTTTACATCAAGGCTGATAAAACACCAATATCCTTACCACTAAGGTGGTTGACTAACCAATCCATTTGGATTTATTAATGGTCTACGACAAAAGAAAAACAACAGGTGCTAGAACAGCTTGTCCAGAAGTAGCTGGGGGTTCAGCATATAGAGGAGTGCACCTGCCCTTGGAATTCTCCAGTATTTTTCATTAAAAAAACAGTCTGGCAAATGTTGGATGTTGACAAATCTCAGAGCAATTAATAAGATTATTCATTCAATGGGTTCTTTGCAGCCTGAAATCCCATTGCCTTCCTTGTTGCCTAAGAAATGGCCTATCATAGTGATTGATCTAAAAGATTGTTTTTTCTTCACAATTTCTCTTCATGAACATAAGGAAAGTTTTGCTTTCTCAATACCTACCTTCTATAGAAGTTGTCCAATAAAAAGATATCATTAGAAAGTCCTGCCACAAGGAATGCTAAATAGCCCTACCTTGCGTAAATATTTTGTACAATATTCATTAGAGATGATTCTTTAGAGATGAGCAATTTTCTCAACCCATTATTTATCATTATATGGATGATATCTTATTGGCTGGTTCAGATATAAATATCCTAGAAAGAATGTTGATGAAATAAGAAAAATCTTGCCTTGCTGGGGATTGCAAATAACCCTGAAAAAATATAAAGAGGGGATTCTACCAATTATCTAGGATATAGACTACGTCTACAGAAGGTTAGGACACAAAAGCAGCAAGTCAGAAGAAATCAATTAAGGACTCTTAATGATTTTCAGAAGCTACCGGGAGATACTAACTGGCTGTGGCCTGTGATTGGCTTGGCTACTCAAGCCCTAAGCAATTTATTTCAGTCCTTACAAGATGATAAAGATTTAAATAGCTGGAAGAAATTATCCACTGAGGCTGAAAAAGAGTTAGCTCTGATAGAAAAGAAACTACAGGATACATATCTAGGTGTATTGACCAATCCATCTTAATTATCTTGCCTTCTACTCATTTCTCTACTGGAATTCTTATGCAGATGGAAGATTATGTCTTAGAATGTTTTTAGCACATAAACAGAGTAAGAAACTAAAAGTCTACATTGAGAAAGTCTCTGAATTGATACTAAAAGGGACAGTTAGCTGGAATGGATCCAGCTGAAATTGTGGCATCTTTTACTAATGCAAAGATGGCCTCGTTATGCATACAAGATGAACACTGGCAAAGAGCATGCAGTAATTTCTTGGGAGAGATTAACAACAAATACCCTAAAAGCAAGAGACTTCGGTTCATAAAAAGAACTAATTGGAGTCTCCCTTATATAATAAAAAGAACTCTAATTTCTGGAGCCCCTATATTTTACACTGATGCTAATAAATCAGGAAAGGCAGGATATAAATAATCAGAAGATGTAAGTAAAGTGACTGAGAGTCTCTAAATCAGTTCAAAAACTCTGAATTATGTGCAATACTTATGATGCTATCAGATTTTCAAGAGTCTCAATATAGTGACTGACTCTCAATATGCAGAAAGGGTTGTTTTACAGATAGAGACTGCTGAATTTATTCAGGATGACTTTGAATTGAGTTCACTGTTTTCAGCTGTAACAAATGATCAGGAATAGGAGTATCCATTGTATATAACATACATAAGATCCCATACAGGTCTGCCAGGCCCTCTGGCACAAAGTAATAATAAAATTGACCAACTATTAATAGGAATTGTACTTGAGGCTTTGGAATTCCATTTTAAAAAAAACCCACCATGTTAACAACAAACATTTAAAGAAAGAATTCTCTATCAGTTGGCAACAAGCCAAGCAAATTATAAGGCAATGCCCTACTTGCTCATTATATAACCATACCCCATTACCTACAGAAAGCAACCCTAAAGGTACTCAAATAAATGAAATTTGGCAAATGGATATGTTTCATTTTACAGAGTTTGGTAAACTGAAATATGTGCATCATAGTATAGACACATATTCAAGATTTCAATAGACAACTGCTTTAGCTTCAGAAGTTATGCTATTATGGGAATACTCATAGAAATTAAAATGGATAATGGTCTGGCATATGTCTCTAATCAAGCAATTTTTGCATATTATAATGAAAAACATGTTACAGATATACCACTTAATCCTACAGGACAAGCAATTGTGGAGAAATCTAATCATACTCTAAAAGTGATGCTTCACAGGCAAAAGCCCCCCACCCCCAGAGATAGACTACATAGTGCTTTATTAACTTTAAATTTTTTAAATGCTAGTGAACAAAAAAATACACCAAAAGACACTCAATAATGGAAAATACTGCTGAACTAAGCCAGCCTATTTATTTTAAGGATGTTCTAACATCAGAATGGAAAACAGGAAATGTATTATTCTGGAGGAGAGGTTATGCCTATATTTCTACAAGAGTGTCTTTTGGTGTATTTTTTTGTTCACTAGCATTTAAAAAATTTAAGTTAATAAAGCACTATGTAGTCTATCTCTGAGGGTGGGGGGCTTTTGCCTATGAAGCATCACTTTTAGAGTCACGGCTGCTGATTCCTGTTTGCTATCCAGACTCTACCAGACTGGTCTGTCTGTTTGCTATCCAGACTCTACTGGACTGATGTGCCGGTATATCCGTGAAGCGTTTGTGAGTGGATTGAGCTGCCACTGCCTGCTAACCTCTGAACTAAACTGCCAGTTTCCAAACAACACAGACAGGAGATGCTCCAAAGAACCTTTCAAAACAGATCCACTTCCCCCATATGCTTTTTTCCCCCTCACTACCTCTGGTGCATAGCGGGCTAGAAGGAAGGTTAAAGTGTTTAAGAATCATCATTAAAAATTGTTTTGTTTTGTTTTGTTTTGTTTTGCTTTGTTTTAATGTTACAGTGGTCTTTCTTGTTCTTTCCTGAATCTCTGGCTGTAAGGGGGGAAAAAGTCATGTCATAGGGGAAGCTTGGGAGAAGGCAACAATGAGTGAATTTAGAAATGCATTTTCTGTTGCCACCAGGGCCACAGAAGAGGCAACATGAATGCTTCCTCTCCTAATCTCATCTCCACATCACTATGGCCTTCTTACTCTCTTTTGTGAATTTGTAAAAGTATTTTATTTACTTTCCATACATATTACATGTTTTGATCAACCCCACCCTCATCTTACAATTACTTTCCTATCCCTACCATAATTATCTCCAAGCATCTCTCTCTCTCTCTCTCTCTCTCTCTGTGTGTGTGTGTGTGTGTGTGTGTGTGTGTGTGTGCTCGCGCATGCATAAGTGCACATGAGCTATCTTTATCTCTGTTTCTCTCCCACCCCCACCGAGTCAATTGAGTACCACCTATATGTGCATGGGTATCAGACTGTCTTCTGAAGCAGCGGGTAATTCCTGGTCAGACTTGAGGCAGAACCACTCAGTTGTTCAATTTCCTCCAGACAGTCACTGTAAGAGAATCTCTTTCCTCTAAAATGCCTGCTTTGGGCTCATTTGGAACACCACCATAGATTTCTAAAGCTGGTCACGGCAAATGTTGGGGCTGCCTACACGGACAAATGCAGAAGACTATCACAAGTCAATCGCACTCATCATACCATCAGGCATCTTGTCTGTGATAGAAGTGCCTTGCATCACTTTATTGAAAAACCGTCAAAACTATTTACCATGAATGCAGGATGAATTTGGAAGACTGGAAAGATTAAAGCAATTGGAGACAAATGTAACTAGTCTCATCAGAAAAAAAAATCATCTTTCTTTTTCTAGAATTTTAGGACAAGCAAAATGGGAAAACTTTAGATCTCTAGCATGAAATTTCCTTTGCAAGAGAAAATGCTTGCGGAGAACAAAAAATTCTCTAAGGCATTTTGGACAATGAAACACACTAGAGTGTATTAAAAGGAACAGCCAATGAAGTTGTAAATGTTTCCCCTAAGAAGAAAATTGTTTCAAGACAGCCAGAGAGTGCCTACTTACATAAAATTAAGTATGGGATCGGAGTGATTGATTCTGCTACAGTAAAGGGAGTAGAAAGGGACAGTTCTATTGACGTCAAAAAAATAAATCTCTGTTTCAGCACAATTCTTAACAAATACAGTTTTAAAGGAAAATGTGCTTCGGCAGAAGGCAAAATGGAAGCAGTTCTAACATCAGAGGCAAAAGCACAGCCAGGACAAAGGAGATGGGCAAAAGAAAGCAGCAGAGGAAGGGATCAGACTTGCAGGGGACCTCCTCCATCATGCCACCTGTACCCATGCGCAGAGATGTAGCATTGCTTCTTCTAAATGTGTGCAACATTGTGTCAATGAAAATAATACAAAATAAGCAACATGCAGCAAAGTCAAGGCTTAAAATCCTTTGTGGACAAATCACAGTGACAGAGGTCACTGAAAACTGAAAAGAGCATTTCAATTTCTGAAAGATGTGGAAGATGTGGAAGTCTTTCCTTGTTTGCAAATTGTCAGCCACTGTTGTGAGAGTGGTAACTTAGTTATCTTCCTTATTACTGTTACAACATACTTGACAAATGTGACTCAAGGAAGGGTGGGGCTGTTTTGGCTGGTAACTGATGGACATGGTCCACTGTGGTGGGATAGACTTAAATAACAGCAGGAGCTTGTGGCCACTGGCCACATTCTATCCATAGTCACAGGACAGAGAACAAGGAATGCTGGAGCTCAGCTGGAGCTCCCCTTTAGCCTTTTCAGGCAGTCTGGGACCACACTCACAAAATGATGTCAGCAACTTTATGATGTCCACTCACTTTAGTTAACTTAATCCAGGAAATATCTCAGACATGCTCAGATTTCCAAAGTGATTCTAGATCCTGCCAAGTGGAGACTATTATTACCCGTTACAGATAGTAAATGTTACTGTTATTATTGTACTGTGAAACTTTTATGGTATCAAAGACTTTGAACAGTTTTCTGTGTTTTCTTTTATCCAATGACTTTATTATTGTAAGGGTTGTGTTCCTTTGCCATGAAGTATATGGGCATATCATGCTAGTTTGTAACATGAACAAATTATGCATGGCAGCTTTTATTGGGATTTTATTTTCCAGTCAATCTCTGGAACTCTTAATGCAAGCTTACCATGGAATTAATTTGCTGCTTATTATTCATTCATTCAATACATTAAAGCATATAAAAGAAGTGCTACAAAAAGACAGAGCTGTGTTTTCTATTTGTATACTAGCTTTCTTTATTATTATTATACATGCTGGGTATGTCTATAGGAGTATGTGCCAGCATGTAATACAAAAACCTTTTACTATATTGTCTATATCCTTACTTAAAAAGTGAATGGCCTCTGAGAAAAACATATAGCACGTAGTTGTTGTAACAAAGCAATATGGAAAGAAATTATGTAAGAAACATTCATGTCTGGCAAGTGGTAGGTTTTAAATGTTAATAATTAGAGTAGCTACTTTATTAAAATAATAGTATTAAAATAATTAAATTAGTTCTTAATTAAATTAAATTAATTTAGTTCTTGTTAAGAACTAAAAAGAGACATGCCTGGCACCAGGAATCCAGCAGGTGAGTTACCCAACAAAGGGAATCAGCAGACAGCTCTGGCTCCCTGTCACTCTGGCCACAATAACACCTATAGAGCTTTGATTGGTTTCCTCCAAACTCCATCTCTATCTGCTGCTCCAGGAAGTCAGAGCATCCTTCTCAGATCCTATAGAACCAGAACAGTGCTTGTTCACTAGTACTCAGCCTGCCCCATTTCTGTCAAAATCAAACTGAGAGATCTTGGCATGGCCATGGAGTCCTGCACGAGTGAAACCTGATTCTCTACACTGCCCATCCTCTGACTTTCCTTTCTCTGTGGCCAGATGCACATCACAATCAGAGGATCTAATATGCATAGCCCAGCTTCACAGGGGTTTGTACATCTCATTCTTTTGCTGAGAACTCCTTTCCCTGGTTCCTGCCATGTTTTTTCCAACCCACTATTGCACATGAGTACTGTATTAAAATGTCTTTATCACTTTAAGGCTGGTGTACCAGTTTGTGAAGCCAGATCTGCCATGAGTAGGACTACAGGAATGAAAGATGAAGTCACTAACCTCTGTCCTCAGAAAATGGTCCAGTCATAGGAATAACTTGGGTCTTGTTGTCATTGTCAGTGTTGACATAATTCCATAAGCATCCCTCAAAGCCTGTATGTTGAGGGCTTGGTCCCGAGAGTAGCATTACAAGGAAAGACCTAGTGAAAGTGATGCTAGGACCAGGGACTCAGAATATCCTCTTTGTTCCCCTGAATTATAATGGAATTGATTTTGAGCCATCATTTGTTTCAGTCATGGTATGCCTAAATCTGTGCTTCCTCTAATTTTGGATAGAGCATCCAACATGAATTATCATCACTAAAGACAGTCTGCAGAAACTGAGGCAAAAAACAATCGTTCTGTAAGCCAATGAAGTCTGAAAAAAATATGAGGGAGTGCCACATGCCAGTAATTTTTAGATAATATATTATAGACATATTATGTGTGTATAATAGAAAAAAATGAGCTGTTTCCATTGACTGTACACACAACACTGAACACTTGGTTAGGAAAAAAGAGTATGGCATTTTGCCCACACCAGACAATACTGTGACAATGGTTTTTATAATTCAATTTATTTCTGTTACTAATGGGAGCTGCAGACTGTGCAAGTTAGGAAAATAATCCTACAAGAATGCCTCCAGGTCATGTGCCAGCAAGAGACCCTGGCTGTGCCTCCAAGGCATGTGCCAACCACAGATCCAAGTTGTGAGGAGTTCTAGCCTATCCTCCAGCTCAAAATTTGGGGTTCTCACAGCCCCTTCTCAGGCTTGATGGTTGTGAAGATGGTACATAGAACTCATGTCATAGGATTAAAGGGATACTGAAATTTAATTACTATTGCTTAGAGTTTTACATGAATACTAGGGGTCCAGATTCAAGCCCACATGCTTGCTCAGCAAGTACTTCACCCTTCAAGCCATTTCCCAAGCCAAGGGCTGGCATTTTTATAGAAACTTCATCACAAGTTTGTGGTTGACCATTAACTCATTCTCTGGCCCCTCTGCCCTTCCCAGAGGAAAGGGGTGGACCAAATACTCCCAGTTTCCAACCACAGGCTTGTCTGAACAATGACAACATAAAAGCTTTAAGATGAAATAGCCCAGGAGGTGTGGCAACCACACATGTCCTCCTGCCCTGCTAACGTCACTCAGCAAAGTGAACAGAGGAAGAACCCACTTTGCTGTTTAACAGCTCCTATTAAGTCATCACTTTTCCAGTCACAAAGACTGCATCTGAGAGAAGACATTAAAGAACTGCTTCTTATAAAATAGCCAAATAATCAAATATGAGTTCAGAATGCTTAAATTTAAGGAAGTTTCAGATCAATATAAAATCATGCAGTCAAGAACTACCGCACAGACAGCAGCCTCCGTGACATTTTCTCTTGGAACAAGGCCCATTCCTCCCTGTTCCTGGAGTAGCTCAGCAGGCAGAGGGTACACTGGACCCCTTCATCAACAATACCTCCCTGATCACAGCACTTGACTTGAAGATGCTCGTCCCTAGAAAGTCTATATGCTTCAGTACAATGGCTGCCTGAATTAACCTGGGACGAAATTTCCAGAATGTGAAACAGTAAAAAGCACCGTTGTTTTGTTAAGTACCTGAGGTCTGCAGACTTGCACCCAGGGCCCCTCAGCAAAGGGTAGAAGATATATAGAAAAGCATCAAGGAAGCCCACCCCAGTCCTTGGCTGATGAAGCTACATGGACCCCACTGTGGTCCCTCAGACACTAGGGTTAATTTTTTACATGGTGATAACATATTTTTTGGCATATTTAAGAACTCAGTAGGCTCATTCTCCAAGAATATACAGGATTCATAGAACCTAGAAAGTCACTATACAACAGCAACAGGACGAAGAAATAAAGAATAGAAAATAAATGTCAGGAGCCATCAGTGGTTAAGCTTCTGTGTTAATTAAACTGCTTGCTCTTTTAAGAAAACCGTATGAGACAAAGGAAAACTTGCAGAAAGTGTTCTTGATGCATATAGCATCAAGGAGCAAACAGAAGACTCCTGTGAGGGTATAACATTCCATACTTAGTACTAAAAGGCTTTAAGTAAGCTTCTTAAATATTCAAAGATTCAAACCAGGCATCAAGAATTAAAGGAAGCCAGATATTAGTGATAAATGTCTATAGTTCTAACAACGTGGAAGGCTGAGTTAGAAGAACATGGATTTGGGAGTTGTCTAGGCAACACAGCAGGATCTGTCCAAATCCTGTCTAAAGTATTAATTAATTAATTACTAAAGAATCAATCAATTAATTAATCAATACATTTGGCAACTATGCCTTACCACTTAGAGAATATAACTAAAAAGGTAGAAATTATAAAATGAAATCCAGAATAAATTTGGTCACTAAAGAATATAAAAACCAAAATAAGAAAGGTACAACAGAGAAATGAAGAGTCAGAAGAAACAATCAGAACATTAGAAGGTGTTTCAAAGGAGGCTATAAAGACCGGGAGCAGAGCCGGGCGGTGGTGGCGCATGCCTTTAATCCCAGCACTTGGGAGGCAGAGGCAGGTGGATTTCTGAGTTTGAGGCCAGCCTGGTCTACAGAGTGAGTTCCAGGACAGCCAGGACTACACAGAGAAACCCTGTCTCGAAAAACAAAACAAAACAAAACAAAACAAAACAAAAGACTGGGAGCAGAATTTTAAATGAATGAAGAAAAGTGAGCCAATCTTTAGGGGTATGGAGAGTCTATTCAATGCAATAATATATACATAATAGGCATTTTCAGAGAAATGGTAGACATTTGTAAAACCTGAAGTAAGCTTTCCGGATATTTCAAAAAACTACGGAGTAGAATGAAGTCAAATAAATCTATGTTTATTTATAGCAGAGTAATATACAGAAAGGTAATGAAAGACAAAGCGGCAAGACAATAATAACCATACACAGGGCTCTGCAATACAATTGACAGCTAATTTATTAACAGAAATTATAGAAGCCAAAAACAAGAGGATAAAAACATCAAACCATTATGATTAAATACTAAACAAATAACTGTTGGCCAATAATTCAGTATTTTGACAAACTGCCTTTAGAAATTGATACATTTCATCCCTAGGTACCCACTGGGCTCTCTGACCAGGGAAACAGGTAGGCTAACTACAGATCTTCACCTACCATATCTCTCCTCTCCTCCAAATCCAATTAATTCCCAAATCATATTCTTAGCTCTGAGCTCTGCAGCAATCCCCCTGCTGAGGCCTCCCTTCCTCTCTGCCCCCTTATCCAATGCATCACACAGATCTACATCTCCAAATGTCTTTGCTCCCAAACATTGTTTTATCCCAGCCCCTAACTCCAACAGATATCCCCTGGGAATCTACAAGCTGCTCCAGACATCAAAGCAGGTAGGCTAGCCACGGATCATCACCTATCCTTGGATTCCTCCAGATTCACTCCCCAAGTCCCATCCCCAGATCTATAGTAGAAACCTTCTGTGTCCTCTCTGCCCCCATGCCCAGGGGACCAGAGGACTAAGTGCATCCTGATAGAACAACCTGCTTCCCTTCTTCTTGTGGACCCCCTCAACCTCCACAATGTAGACCATTCCCATTCAACTTCCAAAACCTAGAAACACATTTTGCCTGAAACCCTGGTCATCCAGACAAAAACTAAACAGAGTAATAATAAAACTAACCAATGTTATTAATCAGATGGACCTAACATATCTAAAGAACATTTCACTCAAACCCCAAAGAACATACCTTCTTCTCAGCACCTCATGGAACCTTCTCCAAAAGTGACCATACAGTAGGTCAGAAAGCAAGCCTCAACAGATACAAGAAAATTGAAATAATATCTATATCTTTCTTATCGGAGCATCATGGATTAAAGCTGGGCTTTAACAATAGCAGAAACAACAGAAAGTGTACACACTCATAGAAACTGAACAACTCTCTACTCAATGATCTCTGGGTTAGAGAAGAAATGAGAAAAGAAATTAAAGACTGTTTAAAATTCAATGAAAATGAAGCCACAACATACTCAAATTTATGAGACACAATGACACTAAGTGCCTTCATAAAGAAGTTAGAAAGTTCTCATACCAGCAATTTAAGAGTACATCTGAACATTCTAGGAACAAAAAGAAGAGGCAAACAGACTTAAGAGCGGCAGAAGACAGGAAATAATCAAAGTCAGGGCTGAAATAAATGATTTAGAAACAAAGAAAAAATTCAAAGAATCAACAAAATGAGAAGCTAGTTTTTGAGAAAATCAAAAAGATTAAAAAAAAAAAACCTTTTAGTTAACCAAACTAAAAGACAGAGAGACAGTATCCAAATGAACAAAATAAGAAATTAAAAAGGGAAGCCACAACAACAGACAACGAGGAAAATCAAAGAATCATTGGGTCTTACCTCAGGAGCCTGTACTCCACAAAAATCGGTAAATCTTAATGAAATGGGTGGTTTCCTACACAGATACAACTTACCAAAATTATGTCAAGACCAGGTAAGGTATTTAAACAATCTGATAAACCTTAAGGAATTAGAAGCAATCTCCCAACCAAATAAAACAAAGGCCAGATGTTTTAGAACAGGATTCTATCAGTTTTTCAAAGAAGAGCTAATACCAATATTCTTCAAACTATTCCACAAAATAGAAACAGAAAGAACACTCTCAAACTCATTCTATGTAGCCACAGTTACCCTGATACCAAAACCACACAAAAACTCAAAAAGGAAAGAGAATTTCAGACCAATTTCTCTTATGAACATTGATGCAAAAATACTCAATAAAATACTAGCAAACTGAATCCAGTAACATATCAAAATCCTCATCCATCATGATCAAGTGGGCTTCATTCCAGGGATGTGGGGATGTTTCAGTATACAAAATCTAACAATGTAATCCATTATATAAAGAAACTGAAAGAAAATTTTCACATGATAATCTCATTAGATGCTGAAAAAGCCTTTGACAAAGTCCAAAACCCCTTTATGTTAGAAGTCTTAGAGAGATCAGGAATACAAGACACATACCTAAGCAGAGTAAAAGCAATATGCAGCAAGCCAGTAGCTAACATCAGATTAAATGGAAAGAAAATGCAATTCCACTAAACTCAAGAACAAGACTGAGCCTAGAGACTCTCTCCCTATTTCTTCAGTATAGTACTTTAAGTTCTAGCTAGAGTAATTAGACAACTAAAATGATCAAGGGAACACAAATTGGGAAGGAAGAAATCGAAGTATTGCTATTTGTGGATAATATGATAGTATACATAAGTGAACCCAAAAATTCTACCAGAGAACTCCTACAGCTGATAAACTCCTTCAACAAAGTGACTGGATACAAAATTAACTCAAAGAAATCAATAGCCCTCTTTTATATAAACAATAAACAGGCAAAGAAAGAAATTGGAGAAACAACACCCTTTAAAATAGCCACAAATAATACAATATATATCGGCGTAACTCTAGCCAAGCAAGTGAAAAACATGTATGACAAGAGTTTCAAATCTCTGAAGAAAGAAACTGAGATATCAGAAGAGGGGATGATTTCTCATGCTCATGGATCAGTAGGATTAACATAGTAAAAATGTCCATCTTAACAAAAGCGATCTACAGATTCAATGCAGCTTCCATCAGAATTCCAAAACAATTCTTTACAGACCTTGACAGAGCAACTCTCAATTTCATATGGAGAAACAAAAAACACAGGATAGCTAAAACAACCATAAACAATAAAAGACATTTTGGAGGTATAACCATCTGTGGCCCCAAGCTGTACTACATAGCAATTGTAATAAAACAGCATGGCATTGACATAGGAACAGACAGATTGATCAATGAAATTGAATCAAAGACCCTGAAATAAACACACACACCTATGGACACTTGATTTTTGACAAAGAAGGCAAAATCATACAATGGAAGAAAGAAAGCAATGTCAACAAATGGTGCCAGTATAACTGAATGTCCGCATGTAGAAGAATGTAAACAGATCTATATCTATCACGCTGCACAAAACTCAACTCCAAGTGGATCAAAGACCTCAACATAAAACCAGATACATTAAATCTAATAGAACAGGAAGTTGGGAATGGCCTTGAGCTCATTGATACATGAGACATCTTCCAGAACAGCACTATATGTAGCAGATATGCAGCTCAGTCTTCATGTAGGTCCTCTAACAACTAGAGCCTTCTGGCTGTTCCTTAATAATGACAAAAGTAATGGAAAGCCCACATACAGGTGGAAACTGAACAACGCTCTACTCAATGATGACTTGGTCAATGAAGAAAGAAAGAAAGAAATTAAAGACTTTTTAGAATTTAATGAAAATGAGAACATGTAGGTAATATGGTTGGGGAACACAGAGTTCCTCACAGCACACTGTGTGTAGTTGTCTGGGAATGCTCTGGGTTCCTCCAGCTGGAAGTTAGGCCCAGCTGCTATGACTCCACAGGTCTTCACCGAGGCCCCAAACACGAGAAAGTCCTTGGGTTTCCAAAACCAATTTATTGGCATGACAGATGGTGGATGGATCTGGGTGCACACACCCCCCCCCCAAAAAAAAAAAAAAAACAGGGCAGACCTGAGTTAAATAGGGAAGGAAAGAGGGGGGAGGGACTGGGGAGGAATGCTTAATTGACTCCACCCTCTGGCCTTCAGGTACCTCATTAGTATGTAAATCTCTCTAGGGCCTGAGGCCTGTTTATCACACCCTCCACCTGTGACCTGTGTCCTACATGACTGAAGAGTGCAGGTGGAATGGAGATTAGACCTGTGTCCGGAGCCTGGGTTCTGGGGGCATGGCTGAACCCACAACTCAAGAACCAGGATACCCTTCCACAGCCCATCAAGGACACTTCATACCAAAACTTGTGGGACTCCATGAAAGCAGTACTAAGAGGAAAACTCATAGCTCTAAGTGCCTACAAAAAGAAACTGAAGAGAGCATACACTTGCTCTTGACAGTACACCTGAAAGCTCTAGAACAAAAAGAAGCAAATACACCCAAGAGGAGTAGACAACAGGAAATAATCAAACTCAGGGCTGAAATCAACCAAGTAGAAACAAAAAGAATTATACAAAGTATCAACAAAACCAGGAGCTGGTTCTTTGAGAAAATCAACAAGATAGATAAACCCTTAGCCAGACTAACCAGAGACTGCTCCACCTGGGTATCCATCCCTTGTACAGTCACCAAAGACAGATGCTGATGTGGATGCCAGGAAGTGCATGCTGACAGGAGCCTGACATAGGTGTCTCCTTAGAGGTCTGCCAGAGCCTGAAATATACAGAGGTGGATGCTTACAGCTAACCATTGTACTGATCATGGGTTTCCCAATGGAGAAGTTAGAGAGAAGACTGAAGGAGCTGAAAGGGTTTGTGGCCCCATGGGTAGAGCAAATACCAACTAACCAGAGCTCCCCAGGGTCTAAATCACTAGCCTTGGGAGGACATAGGGAGGGAGCCATGGCTCCAGCTGTATGTGTAAGGGAGGATAGCATTGTCAGGCATAGGTGGGAGAAGAAGTCCTTGGTCCAGTGAAGGCTGGATGCCCCAGTGTGGGGGAATTCATGGGTGGGGAGGTGGGAGTGGGAGGGTGAGTGGAGTCACATCCTCATAGAAGCAGGAGGAGGGGGCATGGGATAGGGGGTTCCCGGGTGAGGGTGAATGGAGAAAGGGGATCACATCTGAAATGTAAATAAAATATCTAATCTTAAAAAAAAATGGAACACCATGTTAATAAAATAAAGGGCATCCTTTGGGCTAAAGTGACAACTCTAGATAGTGGTTCTTATACAGGAACAATGGGTGGTGATACAGACACAGGTACAGAGGAGTGACAAAAGACCTTATAAACATATTTTTCTGTACAAATCTTTCCTTCTATTTTAAAATAGATTTTGCATATGTCAGTAATATTAAACTGTATTGATGTTCTCATAAAGATATCATTTACATGTGAATAAATAGTTAAGGTTCAGGAGAGGAAACACATATTGCAGCTATGCCATTAAAATTAAGTTAACCTAAAGTTAAACTATTAACCAATTAAATTGCTTTAAGACTCTAATTATTATCTAAAGAGCAAGCAAGCACTAAGGAAAAAAGTAAAAGAAATAAAGAAATTAAGTTGACAAATAGAAAATATTTTTAGTACAAAAGAAGTCAGTAATCAAAGAATAAAGAGACAAGACATACGACATCTCTAAAATAACAGCTAATAACAAAATTAAATTCTAACCTCAGCAACAACATCATTCAATTTTAATAAGTGAAGCCTCTGAATAAAAGCAGATACAGATTTTTAACCACCTGACTATATAGTATCTTAAAGAAATGTGCTTTAGGTGAAGACACGACCATTTAAAAATGAAAGACGAGAAAGAGATGTGCTGTGTAAGCCGTTATCAACAGAAAGGGCCATAGCTACAATACTCAGCAGTTATCAACAGAAAGGGCCATAGCTACAATACTCAGCAGTCATCAACAGAAATGGCCATAGCTACAATACTCAGCAGGCACTGAGACGAAAAACACTTGCTAGAGATAACGGAGGACATTTCCAGCAATGTAAGTGCTGGTCATCACAAGGTGAAATGCATCAGCCGTATGCACACCTCAGCACAAAGTCCCTGAGTTCATGAAGCAGATGCTGACAGGTCATGAAGAGAAACTAAACCACCCAGCAGGGACAGTAAGGACAGCGTGGAGTTGCAGGGGGTTGCGGGGGGAGGGGGTATACTACATCAACACTCAGATCTCACTAATGCGAGAACAAGTTCTAATATCAACAAGCAAACAGGCCCTGTGCGCTGTGCCATAGACCCAGGGGGCACTTTGAACACTTCAAATTACAGCGTAAGACAGGATCTTCTCAAGAACAACAAGCAATGTGTGGGGCCATGAAACGAAACCTAATATGTTTATAAGGCTTTAAATGTCACAAGTATGTTCTCTAGCCACAAGGGAATTAAATTAGAAATCGGTAACAGAAGGAAATTGGAGATGCACAAATATACGGAAGTGAAATAGCATTGTGAAGTAGCCAAGAGGTCAAAAAAAATCTCATCACACAGGAAATTAATAGTTTTGATTAAAAAATTATACACAAATATATATATATATATATATATATATATATACACATATATATCACATGTCAAAACTTACTTAGAGTGTTATTTTCCCGGATTTTAATTTTTTTTACCTTAGCTATATTTTATCGTTAGTATTGTTCAGTTCCCATGATGTTAAGCAATTAAATAATCTCACAGATTTTACTATGAAAAGACTCTAATATTTATACATTTTGAAACCACATTTTTCTAGTTTGGTGTTTTTAATTCAGTGCAAGCAACAAAAATAATATATGTGTATTTCTATATATATATATACATACATATATACATATATGTATCTGTATCTCTCTCTATAGGCATATATGCAATATATATATATTCATACATAATAGTCATATATATTAATGCAGTCATATAGTCAGTAGTGAGGGGACACGCACAGCTCCATACCACCCCCTCTGGCAGCCTGAGGATTTCCCCTAAGTATATCCTAGCTCCTTGGCTTCAACACTGGAAAGCATCCCAAGGACTAGCAGATACAATGAATAGGAGATGGAGGTTTTATTAAAGATAGTTTAGGGCTGGCAATATGGCTAAGTGCATAAAGGTGCTTGCCACCTAGCCTCATCTCCTGAGTTTAATCTCTAGTACCCACAAGAGAAATGATTCCCACAGATTTTTATCTGGCCTCCACATGTGCACTAACATATATGGACATTTGCATGTTTGCACATAGACACACACAGTAAATAAGTAAATAGATAAATAAAATATTTTAATGTATCTAGAGAGTTAAGAGAAAGAGGCACTCAGAAGAAAGACACACTCAGGTAAAAATGTGTGCTTCCCACGGGAGGGCAGGGAAAAGGCAAACATTTGCTAATAGGCATATAGGCTCCTCAAACATGAGTACCAGCTGTGTAGGCATTAGCCACATTCACCGTTTGAGTAGCTCTCAGGTTACACCTCAAAAGTTGTCGAGAAATGCATTTTCCTTCTCTCTTTTTAGGTTTTCTTTTTTTTTTCCAAAGCAGGATTTCTCTGTATAGCCCTGGCTGTCCTGGAACTCACTCTGTAGACTGGCCTCGTACTCAGAAATCTGCCTGCCTCTGTCTCCCAAGTGCTGGAATTAAAGGCATGTGCCACCACTGCCCAGCTCTCTTTTTAGTAAGAAAGACTTCTAGGATACCTTAGACAGAATGACCACAGTAAGATAAAGCCTGAAGCCGCCTTGGTCGAACAAGGGGCTCTTGTCCTTTCCGTAGGGTGGGCTTTTAGTGAGGTTGCTAGAGATGTCCAGGTGTGTGGCCAGGACAGAGCAAGACCTCAGGCTGTTATCTGTCCTGGGATTCTGGCTCTGATCGATGGCAGGAGGCTTCAACCAGATGCCTACGCAAAAGGTTTATTTTCCTTCTTGTACATCCCAAAATTTCTCCCTGATTTTGTATATTGCCTCACTTTCTGTAAACATTAGAAACTGAGAGTTTTTTTCCTATTCTTGAATTTCAAATTTCATTGCTGCTAATGTAAGAGATATAGTTTTCTCTCAAAGGGGATAAGAGACTATTCAGAGGCCAAATATGAGTGACTATGACTAGAGAACACAAATTTTAGATCTCAAATTCTCTGTTCCAATGTGGCAGCTGTTTTCTGACATTTTATGGTAGCAGAACAAAGAAGTCATAAACGGAGGAATTTTTCAAATAGCCTGATGGGCCAGCAGGTAGGTGGATACAACCAAGCAGGGGGACCTCTGCTATCTGGGGTATAGTCTGATGACTTTCTTAGCTTTGAGGTTGGTGGAAGCCAGTGGCTTGCTAAGATATATTCCATCAGTGTCACATCAGAATCACAAAGGTATTAAGTCAAACACAAAGGTAGCAAGGGATGGCTATTAACTCGGATAAAGCCTCCCAAAGATACATTGTAGCAGGCTCTGAACCTGCACTTCAGTGTCTCCAATGTCACTGTATGTCTGTCTAATCAGTAGGCAATCAACTTTGTAGAAGGTTCACTGCAGGGCTTCTATCCTAGACTCACACTGATATAATCTTGAATTTTGGACCATTGTTAGTATTTGTATATTATATCCCTGTGTTTCAATAAATACAACCAAAGTGTGTTTTAAGCTTATTATTCTTCAGTTACTGTCTCTTCTGCAAGATCAGACTTGCTATGTGTTACCTTGCTTATTGTTTAAGTCCTCAGTCCATCTTTCCCTTATCGCCTACTCGGATTTAACTCTTACTGCTATGGGAGATGTAAAGTAAAAGGACTGTCTTTTCTATCAAGAAGTTAAGTGAGAAATGGAGATTTCCTGTGAAGAAATCTGTATAAAGGCATCATCTTGAAAAAAAATCCCCTGCCCAATCGACATATTCCTAAGAGCAATCCATGCAATCCAAAGTTGTGTCCTGCTCTCAAAAGTTGCTCTTTGATTATCTATTGCAAAGCTTTAAGGTATCCACTATTGAGGAACATGAGACTGAGCTCTGACTTCTCAGAATAAAGCTTTGGGATGTCTCAGGACTAAAATCCAACAGGATGCTTGCCTTCCTGACCAGGCTCGGTGAAGTATCTTCTGCAGGAGAAAAACCATTCGCTTTTCCAAAATACACCTCGGATTTTGTGGTCTTATTCTTAAGGTCTCAGGCCCATTCTAACAATGTGGTTTTAAGTTTGAAACATCTTCAAACACCCTGAAGTTCACTTCAGTAAGTCCTTTGGCAGAAACATACTCTCCTGGCCAAGTGAAATTTTATGTATTCAGTGACTCCATGATTTGGGGTTCTTTGTATAATAGTAAGTTAGAGGTACAGAGAGGGCAAAGGGCCAGCACCTCCATCCTTCTCTTAGACGGGTCTTCTACTACTGTAGCAGGCCTTAAACTGTCACCCGCTGGCTCATCTCTCACTCCAACAGCACAAGGAGGTGTGAGAAAAGGGGCTGACTCATTTTCTATGTGTCTACATAGAGGCCCAGGTGGCTGATGGGAGGTGGTGTGTGTCTGGTCTCATACATGTGCTCAGGGATCTATCCTGCTGCAATTAACGATTCCCAGCAGCCTGTTTGAGTCGCCTTTAGTTTGTGAGTGTTTGCACCATCTGACAGCATGCAAGGCCTACACACCTGTTTGATTCGTTTTCCCCATCCCAGAAAACTACAGTTGGTGATGGGGTCTGCAACCCCAGCACTCTGGAGCTGGAGGCAGACATGAATTTAAGGCCTTACTATCTCAAAACTTCCAGAGCTGGAGCGGGTATCATCGGTGTGCACTGGCCTTATGTTAGAAAGCACCTGTAGTCCACCCCCAGCACTGCAGGAAGGCAGGGAAGAAGGAAGGAAGAAGGGAGAAAAGAAAGAAAGGAGGGAGAAAGGCAGAGAAGGAGGGAAAAATCAGGAGAAAACTGCAATTCCAGAACCAAACAGTTCACACTGATCCAGGGTCTGCATAGCCTGGCAGACATCTTTGTTCCCCCATCTTTCTTGAGAAAGTGGTGTATGATCATCATGGACCAGGCAAAAATGCTTCACACCTCCTCATTTTTCTCACCTTCCCCTTCTCCCCCTAGCAAGCAGGTCCTAATGGACCTGGAGAGACACAGGGAAAGTGCTTCCAATGGTTTTCTCTCATGTTTTGGCACTTTATGTCTGAACTCTCTATGTGCCTATGAGTAATGTCTTAAGTGCAGCTTCTCCACCCTGCCTTATGGCCTCCCAGGACACCCAGGGCCCCTCAGGCCATGGCTGTTTCTGGCCCATCATATAATCAAGCTGCATATAAATTACTATTTGGACCTCACCACATATTTTCCGAAGTGTCTGAAGCCCAGAGCTGGCTCATTTGTAGTCACAGCTCTGATTAAACTTTTCCAAAGACTGAGCATGGATCCATACATAATTGCAGCTGAACATTACTCGAAAGAGAATTCCAAGAAAGCTAGCTCAAGACAGAAAAAGACGCCAAGTTTATGCTTCATATGTGGGCTCAAATTAAAGGGCCCATTTCATTTTCCAAACCAGTGCAAACTATATTCTGATTTTAGGAATACGGGTATCAGTGTAGTGTACATATCCTTGCTCAGTTGGATCGTTTCAGATAGTTGTGACAAGAGAAAGGAATATGTAATAGAAACTTCGGTTACAGCAGAGATGATGGCTGACTTAGTTAAGGTTACTATTGCTGTGATGAAACGCCATGACTGTGACTGAAAGAAAATTGGGAAAAAATGGGTTTGCTTGGCTTATACTGCCACACCCCTGTTCATCTCTGAAGGAAGTCAATCAAACAGGGCAGTAATCTGGAAACTGGAGCTGATGCAGAGGCTTTGGAAGGAAGCTGCTTACTGAACTGCACTTTATGACTTGCTCAGCCCACTTTCTTAAAGAACCCAGACCCACCAGACCAGAAATAGCATCACTCATAGTGGGCTGGACCCTCCCCAATAATCACTAGCAAGAAAATGCCTTACTGCTTAATCTTACGGAGACATTTTCTCAATTGAGGTTCCCTCCTTTCAGATGACTCTAGCCTGTGACATAAAACAAGCCAGTGCAATGGCATTATGTTGATATAAAATAGAAAGATGGAGAGATCATGGAAGACAGGAGAGGGATAGGAGCCCCATCATCCTGGAATCTGATTAAAGCCTCTTGCCAAGTGAGGAGCCAGAATTCCAGTTTTAAGGCTACAGATATAGATATATGAATATTCCTTTGGGGCTGTCTAGTTTTTATCTACTTCCCATAAATTAGACTTACCTGGGAAGAGGGAATATCAATCAAGGAATTGCCTCCATCAGATTGGCCTATGGGTAAATCTGTGGGGGAATTTCTGGATTAAAATGATTGATGTGGAAGGGTCCAAAGCACTGTAGATGGTACCACTCCCAGACAGGGGGGTCTAGACTGCATAAGGCAGCTCAGTCAGCCAGAGGAAGCAAGCCATAGCAGCTTTCCTCCATGATCTGTTTCAGCTCCTGACTCCAGGTTGGATAAGGCCTCATTTCTTTACCTCATTGCTTGAGAATCCCTAGCAACACTGGATAAAGCAATGTCATTCTCTTTATCCCCGAGAGCTAGCTTCTCCCTCATAGCAATCCCAATCCTGCCAGGTGCTGATGAGAACAGGAGGTACAAATTAGGTAAGAAGTTTAAAGTAAGAGGACTCATACATCCCTATCAAAAGGAGGAGGGGTGAGGAGGAGGAAGAGGTGGAAGAGGTAGAGGAGGAGGAGGAGGAGGAAGAGGTAGAGGAGGAGGAGGAGGAGGAGGAAGAGGAGGAGGAGGAAGAGGAGGAGGAGGAGGAAGAGGAGGAGGAGGAAGAGGAGGAGGAGGAGGAGGAAGAGGTAGAGGAGGAGGAGGAGGAGGAAGAGGAGGAGGAGGAAGAGGAGGAGGAGGAGGAGGAAGAGGAGGAGGAGTTGTTAAAGGGTTTTTTTTCCTTGACTAAAAGCCAGAAATGTCCCCGAGTCTGTAGGTATTCTTATCCTTTGCTAGAGTTAAGAGACACCAGAAGTGTCTGAACCAAAAACATCTCTGGGTCTCAGCCAGAGGCTGGACATAGAATTTTTTCTTATCTCTTTTCTCCTAAGGGGATATCCATTTCTGGGAAAACCAAACTGAGAATGTGGCTGAAACTGGGAGGCCCCTCAGCACCTGAGATAGCCAACAGTCTGATGTTCAAACCCAGATCCTTCCCCCAATGGTGAAGCCTTGTGACCCAAGGCTTTGAGGCTCACTGGTGTCCCACTGAGGCCCTGCTACATTCAACCTCTGCTCTCTCACTTATGCTCCATAAAATAAAATGCTTCTTTTTACAGCCCACCCTCTGTGGTCCATAAATTTTATTCTTGGAATTTACAAAAGAAAAGAATGTAAAAGCCACTGGCTCTGGAAGCCTTGGTGACATTAGAGTTTCCAGGACCTTAGCTCCCTCAGCCAGACTCAACAGAGCCAGGAAACATTCCATTGATTTCAAAGACATCCCAATACTCCCATACCGGGAGAACCCAAGAATCACTCAGCAATGAAACAGCAACTTCAGATCCCACCAAAACCCAGTGCATGACGACTGTAGAAACAATCATCTTGGTTTGTGCCTCTTTCTAGAGGAGTCTACACCCACTTAGGTGTGTCTTCCTTTCTTCTAAGGATTCCTTTTCTTCCTAGTCCTCCTGCTTAAGCACATATTAAAATATCCTCAACAAAATCTGTAACTCCGCTTCATAAACTGGCTAGTCCTAAAATTCTTTTCAGTATCAAAGCCACAAATCTTGGTTTGGTCTAAGTTGAGGTCCTTAAAACTCATGGGGACAATAGAAGTAAATCTATTTTTAAATTAACACCTCAAGGAAACACATAGTTTACATGCTTATGTAATGGGCAATGGCCCAGACTCTGTTGGTCAGCTTGTGAGTGAGGCTGCGAGCATCTTGCTAGAAATGAAATGATGGTTTAAGCAACACATTGTCATTAATATCTTCTAATGACAATATAGATTAATTTAAACCTCTTATGTTCTTCCTTTATAAATAATTTTTTTAAAAAAAAAACATGTCTTTATACTGGACAGAATATTTCTGATTCATTCTGGTCATCTAAGGATGACTAGAGGGAGAAGTGGTCACTAGAAACAAAGAATACTCTGAGTGTCACGCAAAGCAACATACAAAGTGAAAATAACTTGGCAAAGCAATTCTTTTTTGCAAAAGGGTGCACCAGAACCAAACACTACCAAGCACATTACACCCAAGATGGATTCTGTAATCTCTGATACAGGTGGTAACTGCATCTCCCATTAGTGGGAGTTTGATTTTATAATCTGACATGATTCACTAATTGGCATGAATGAAACATTCAGGAAATATGAATCTTTGCCAGGATAAATACCCTTGATTAAAAAATAACAACGCAAATTCTAACATAGCCACACAGAGTGTTGACCCCAATACATTAAAGGTTAGTGCCACTGCTCTTGGTTGCCCTCCAGAACTTAATAGTTAAAACCCTATCTGCTAAAGACACCACATACCTGAGTCAAAGAACATGGAGAAATATAGCTTGCACTAAATTGCAAGCTTTATCCTTGCTGTTGAGATTTCATAGTGTTCGATTGTGCTCTGCGTGCTGCTGGAGTGTCTCAGCCAGCTGTGAACATTGTGAGGTATGATAACAACTGGCATGGTGACACAGTCCACTGCTGAAACAGGGTCAGGAATGCCATGAACAAACCAAACACTTCTCTGATTGGATTTAAGGCTTGCTTCACAAGATGGAACTCAGATCTGGTACTATCATCAGATCCAAGAATCTGTGGCTAGGCAGGTCATAGATCCTAGAGAGAACCCATTGCTATTATTTTGCTAAATGGATGCAGTGTGACATTATGACCAACTCCTAATGACTTTTATCCATAATTATACCCATAAATTAGTGAATCTCTCGACAGAGTAGTTTCTTTCTTCAATAAATGGTAACCAACAAAGAAACCCACAACTGGTTAGGTTCCAGAAAATAAAAACTGTAATTCTCAGCCCTAAATGAGACATCTGTATCGAACCTTTTTCTTCCAGTGCTCAGGAATCATTGCAGAAGAAGGGAACAAAAGAGCCAGAGGCAGTAGTGGCTACAAGGAGACAATTCTTTCTGAATACAACAGGGTAGTTGCATTTGTGAATTTAGCGGTTGTGACAGTATGCACAAGACCTGCAGAAGCTTAAGCCAAACAAAACACCAGCAAGGAGAGGCATGGTAGACACAAGGCCCCACCTCCAGCTAAGGGGCTTGTCTTAGTTAGGGTTTTACTGTTGCGAACAGACACCATTAATGACCATGGCAACTCTTATAAGGACAACATTTAATTAGGGCTGGCTTACAGGTTCAAAGGTTCAGTCCATTATCATCAATGCAGGAGCATGGCAGCATCCAGTAAAGCATGGCCCTGGAGTGCTAAAAGATCTACATCTTCCTCTGAAAGCTGCTAGGAGAAGCCTGGCTTCCAAGACGCTAGGATGAGGGTCTTAAAGCCCACACCCACAGTGACACACCTACTCCAACAAGGCCACATCTAATAGAGTCACTCCCTGGACTAGGCATATACAAACCATCACGGGGCTATTAGCTACAGGAAAAAGGAGAGTCAGTTCCCCTTTATGAGTTCAAATCTTTGTAGATCTAACACTCTCCAGTGAAAGGCCACACACTCAAGATTATATGGGCAGAACAAGTTGAACTTAGTAGTTTTTTTATTTGGTTTGGTTTTATTTAGTTTGGATTTTTAAGAACATACTTATATGTGTATGGGATAATGATGGATTTGGGAGGAGTTTTGAAAGAGGTAAATATGACTAAAATGCATTGCATAAATTATTACTCAAAGAACTAATAAACATTTAAGTAAATATTTGGATTTAACAATTTCTCAGTGCTATGGCAGATATAATCAGGTCATTAATTTAATTTAAAACTGAGAAATAATGAATGTAAGTGAGAGCTATAAAATAATGGTTTCTGACAATCTATTTTATTTATGATATATGTGTATGTACTGTCTACGTGGTTTTTTTTATCATCATTTACTTGATTCTAAGTTGATTTGGAAGTAAGTACTCATATAAAGTCATTAAATTTTTTCAACTTTCTGCTTCTTCATAGTGACACAGGAGTTATAATGAGAAATGTTCCAACTGCAACTGCGCCAACAACTAAGGTTGGGCATATAGTATGACAGTAAAAAGCGCAGAATAATGCTGAAGGACAAAGAGGGGCTATTTTAGACATATTATCATTTTTGGAAAACAGTGGCTAATGGTCCTAGATATGTTCTTGAACAAATTAACATGAGCTTTTACACCGAAAATTTAAAAATCATTGTAGAAGATGAGATACTCATGATCGCATAGTTCTGATCAAGATGTCATCACCCGGAGCTTTATCTCAATTCTGGTTCTACAAGACTGTCCCTGTCACTCGGAGAACTCTTCCTCCTCTCTCTTAAGATCTGCAGATCTATGTTGTACTTCTCCCAAAACACTCATCTTCTTTGGACCATGAATTTCACTCTTCACATTTGTGAGACAAGAACCTGAAAGCTCTGTATGGCTTCGATGGCTGTAGTATTTTCTAGGACGCTAGCCCTTCTGCCCCCCAAACTGAGACAGGCTCCATCACTCAAAAAGACAACTCAAATTTTCTCATATAACCTGGTTGACAAGGAGAAATCTGAGATGCTCTTGGAAAGTCCTGGATAGGAAATATGCAGCTCTAAACTGCACACTGGGGCAGATACACAGCAAATGACAATGCTCATGTGGTAGAGAAAGGGTCTACATGTTTATCTCAGGTTCCATACCCATATATTCTTGTGGTCTTACATCCACTTTGTGTAATAGCACTTTCTTCAAGGATTCTTAGGTGATGGGCTTTCTCAGCTCTGCATCCTCTGTTATAGGAAAAGTACACTTTTAATGAGGACATAGTCATTCGGTGCTGCTCAAGAGCTTCAGCACTTCTGTTCATTTCAAGTCATGCTAGTAACAAGGGAAGCATCAATGTGTCACTCTTTCCTCTATTGGTCTCATGATAAAGGATAAAATCCCTGCTGGATGGAAACAGAATTTAGAGCCACTATATCATTATATCTGAAACTGTTGCCTTACACAAGCATCATACCCTGGGTATGGAAAGACACTCAGAACCTGTCCACAGCCACTTAAGTGTAGTTACTAACTTCCAGCAAAAAGGACATTTTTTTTTGCCTATCATTTATTTCATCGCTATATTTTAAAGTCTACTTTGATTTTTTAATTTATATTATTAGTGTGTGTGTGTGTGAGAGAGGGGGGAAGGATGGAGAGAGGGGGAGTGGGAGGGAGAGAGAAAGAGAGAGAGAAAGAGAGAGAGAGAGAGAACATAGATGATACCTTGGTAGATTCTTTTCATTTCTTTTCTCTCCTTTCACTTTATATGGGTTTGAGGGATCAAATCCAGGTTGTCAGTTAAATGCTTTTATCTACTTATGTCATCTTGCTGCCCCTCCACTACTTTTTTTAATTTAATTTCTCCACAAACTTATACATTAATAATTAAAATGAGTTCACTACCATAAGGAGGAAAGGACAGCATGACAATAACAGTTCCATATCACTTATTATCATAAAGCACAGTTAAAAGAGATGGAACATAAGACAGACCAACAATTATGACATTTTAAAAAATGCAGTCCAGTCAATTGTAGGTCACCAGGAGAAAGATAAGATCCTCTTCCATTGATAAGAATCAAAAAGGAAACATTAATCATAAAAGACAATAATAAAGCTTTTATTCCTTCATTTTAGCTCCATTGTAGTTTTTGTTTCTTGGGTTGTTTTGTTTATTTGTTTGTTTATTTTTTGTTTTCTTGTTTTTTAATCTTTTCATGTGTATAAATTTGACTTTCTAGATATTGAAATAGCAAGAATTATTTGTATGTTTGAAAAGAATCAGGCATCTGTTACTCGAGGCAGTGGGTGTGAAAGTCAGCCTTTCTTTTGCATTCCATTAACCATTAGTGCAATAAAATTTCAATATGACTAGTGTTATGTGACCCTCTTCCTAGGGAGACATGAAAAGATATCTGCATACCTGGGTTAGGAACTGATGACAAACCAGAGAAAGGATACTATCAAAGCCCAGCTTGATGAGCTGATGAGTTTATTGAAGTTACATGCAGGAGTATGAGGAGGGGTTACTTTTGGAGATTACTTACAGGACTTACTTAGATTGCAGAAGAATTGATACAAAGACAGATGAATCCCCAAAATCCCACCCCAGTGTGGGTGATGGCTAACAAAAGCTGGAATCCTGGGTGTCAATACTGAAGCGTAATAGACAACTTGTAGGCAGTTGACAAGTTAGACAGTGTCTCTTCCAGGCAGCTCAGTTGGTTTGAGTGTCTTCTAGGCAGCTTGGCTGATCTCTATTTTTGTGGCTCTGAATGTCTGAGAGTATCTCTCAGCAGTTCCTGCTGCTCATATACACTTGAAGATGGAGGGACTTAGTGAATCTGGTCAGGTTCAGGAACTTCCTGAAGCCTTTGAGTTGCTTCCTTCCTGACTTTTAAAGAGCTTTCCAACAATATAGAAAGTTTCACCTTCCTTTTGAAATAGGGGTTTTCAAGGCCTTCCCTTCAAAATGGAATGTTTTTATCTCAGAGGAAATTGCTATTCAACTGGTCACTAAAGACATTTGTCACACTGACCCACTTAGAGTTGTTTTGTTTGGGGGGAGGCTTGTAAATTTTCCCTTTTCTTCTGTTTAAAACTATGTCTAATCATTTTACTGTAGTGTTAGTTAATGTGTAAACTGCATTGTTGTACATAAAATAAAGTATCTTTTAAATTAAAACCAA
Organism: Rhabdomys pumilio; assembly: GCA_030674055.1. NCBI lineage: Eukaryota > Metazoa > Chordata > Mammalia > Rodentia > Muridae > Rhabdomys > Rhabdomys pumilio. The sequence continues at coordinate 56,562,529 of JANHMN010000007.1, read as the reverse complement.
GAATGCACACATGACCTGATAGAGGCTGTGTGTACCATTCACAATGCATGAGTAGCTGTGCAGACAAATGACATCCTATTTCTCCCCGGAAGGATAGGAACAGGAAGCTTAAAGATGAGAGTCTGTTAAGCCAGATGTGACCATATGAGGAGTAAGTGGTCCTAGATCTTATTCTTCCTTTAATAAAAGCTATGGTTAATCTTATAAGTACGATCATACTTAGCTTCAGTGACAGTTACACAGGAGACGTGCTGACAAGCAATGGGGTCTGATGGGCCAAATACAGAGTCTGAGTCTACTTCTGGAGACTTCATCCCCTCCTCTGTCTCAATCACCAGTGCCCTTTGAACTATCTTTTATGAATGTTGAAGGCTCTACTGTGGGCTTCCTCATAGTGCGTATTCTGTACGCTGGTGATACCAGAAACTCTCTGAGCTTCAACCTAAAATAAATAGCCCCGCCAAATACTCACTGGTGTGTTTCCAGAGTTGGCCACCACCACATTGTCCTTCCCCATTTCCATGCCCCAAATTCCCCCTCTCCTAACACTAGTAACACTCTCACACTTTATCAAGTCCTCAACTGTACCCACTAACCTGGATGGGCTTCACAGTTAGCCCACAGTATCTGAAAACTACCCTAGCTCCCATCTTGTTTAGAAGTAAGACAAAGCCATAGGTACTCTCTACTTCCACAATGACAGAGTGTACTTTTTATCTCGTGTGTGTGTGTGTGTGTGTGTGTGTGTGTGTGTGTGTGTGTGGTCTCCTTGAAGAATTTCAGAGCTTCCTGAGGCTACCCAAATCCACAAATGTTTAAGATTTATATAAATATTAAGATGGCATAGTATTCATTCATCCTTCTGTGTACTGTAAATTATTTCTAGATGAAACAATAATCATGCAAATAGTTGTTACACTGCACTGGTTAGGACACAGTGACAAGAAAGTCTGTGTACTCAGTGCAGACAGAACTTATATTTTACCACTTAAATACTTTCATCTTGCAGCTTGTTTAGTCTGCAAATGTGGAATTCAATCGCATAGGTGCAGAGGCCACATTGCATTGATTATCCTGTAACAAATGGTAATGACATAGATGCGATTAACTAGACAATAACTATATTCTAATTATCACACATGACTGTCTCAGCTCTCAGTGTGATTAACTAGACAATAACTATATTCTAATTATCACACGTGACTGTCTCAGCACTCAGGGGAATGTGATTACATGAGACCACGTACCTAGAATATCCCTTGTTGCTGTTAGAACCCCTACTCTGCTTCTGTCTATGTCTCTGTTGCTTCTCAGGATAGCTGGGCCTTTGTATATGTGCCACGCTCTGGCACCTGACCTGGAGGGGAAAGAATGCCTAAGGGAAGGCACCTATGTCTGCCTGGTGCATCCTGGGTAAGAAGGACTAAGAAGAATGAGGGAATCAGTGGAGAAAGAATCTGCAGATCACACCATGGGAGTGTGGCTACCTTTGACCAGTTGCAGCAGGCTGAGACCTGGCAGTGATCTCCCTCACGTCTAATGACCTCTGTATTTTCAGCATGAGCTAAATGTATTTCCTGAACAAGACTCAAGTCATCAGCTTATCCAACATGCTTCCTGGTACATGCTCCATGGACAATACTGCAGGCTGGTTTAGGAGAAGGAAACCTGGGGAGGTTGTCTTTAGTGTGGCTCTCATGCTCCACATCATTCCCAGTTAAGGGCTTTAAACTGGCTTGAGACATTTACCACTCAGACCTGAAGTCCTCTTCACTACAGAGAGACGTAGCTCTAAGCGCCTGTATCACTTCAGACCCATCCTTACTTAAAGTCAGTTCAAGATCACGAACATTTTCCCAAATCTATTTCGGTTACCCTGGTGATTTCCTGTACTGTGCTGTACATTAGGATACGGAAATGTCATTGCTAATGAAGCTGGAAACAGATACAGTGAATATGTGCCAAGCTCTTATTGAAGATCCTGCCCAGGCATTTGTAGAAACAGATGGAATGCACTCAGATAGAGGAGCCATGATGGTGACTTACATGACTTCCTGAGAGCACTCAGGCCTGGTCCCTGCTTGAGTAGCTCTAGAGAGGAAGCCAGGTACGATGGGCATGGGGTGTAGAACATGGTTTGCAGGCGCCATCCTGACTCCTGGCACATGTGGATGCCACAGTGAGAGTTGCAATTTTTCTTGGCATGTGATTTTGGCAGCTTGAAACCAACTTCATTACAGAAGAAATAATTTTTTTTTTTTTAAATTTATAACACAAGCAGGTGGTTTGGAGTCTTTCCAATGGAAACTGGTAAAATGTTGCTATTCTTCATGGCACTAAAACTCTACCAAAGCAAAAACAAGGATATTTATTTATTTATTTATTTATTTATTTATTTATTTATTTATTTTTGCTTTTGTGCATGTGCGTGTCAGTGCCTGTGAGCTGTTACACTGCTCCTATGTGAGCACAGAGTCCAGAAGAGGCATCAAGTGGTCTCCTCCATTTCTTTACACCTATTCCTCTGAGAGTATCTCTCCCTGAACCTGGGGCTTATATTTTCTCATCCAGACTGGAAGCCAGCAAGCCCCATTGAGCCTCCTGTCTCCACCTGCTTCAGAGTTGGGGTTACAGGCAAGTGTGGAACCCGACACCTGTAACTTGGTGTTCTTGATTGTTTGGCAATGCTCTTAATCACCAAGCCACCTCTCCATCTCCTCAGAATTGGGATTTGTAAGGCCTTATGGTTTATTAAAGAAAGCAAGGAAATGCTCATTGTTAACAAAAAGTCATTTTGGTGGTGCACTGCAGTCTATTAAATATGCTAGAGCAAGGGGATCTATGGAGATCTCTAACCCTGCACATGAATGTGTACACACATATGTTTGTGTGTGAGGGTGTATGTCCAATCAACCAACTCCCCCCAAAAAGAACAAAGACATAAAGCTATCTTCCAAGACAACACAGGAACAGATCTTTCCAGCATGCGGCAGAGCACTCAGGTGGTGACATGTGTGGACAACTTTGGTCTTTGAGCTGATTGGTAACTGATAGGAAGCAGTAACTCAGTAGCAAGGCAAGAGCATCACCCTGCAGGCTAGGGCTCCACTGCCAGATCTTCCCCAGTCTCCTTTGGTCTCAGAAGAGCTTCCTTCAGCTGTAGCCACAGACTTCATAAACTCTGAGTTTTGACATACACTTCACGACTGGGAGAGATTGTCCTTGCACAGTTCTCCTGCATTCATTCTATCATCAATTGTGGAAATGTCCCTAGAGCCACATGTTGTTCATTTAGATGTTGAAAGAAGAAAAAAAAAAAGTCCTTAACTGGTTGAGTGCATTTCAAAAAAATAAAACCATAATACTGGATCTCTAAATATGATTGAAAATATATATCAGATCTGTATGTAATATATCTGTATAGCTATATATGTACATACACACACACACACACACACACACACACACACACAACTGTGCGTCTGTACATAATCCTACACAACCAAACCTCAGAACACAAATTTTACTCCACTCTTTTGAGCCATCCCTTCCACCGCCCACATCCCTCGTGGGATGCTCTTGGTTGGGTCCTTTGTTGAGAATTGGCCTGCACAATTTGTTCAGTGAGATAAGGATTCTTGAAGTGTAAGGTTCTGGTAGTGTCATGCGATGCAGACTCATGTAAGGTTTTGCTGAGGCAAGACCTATGAAGAGAATACATGGTGTTTGGAGAGAGTATAACTAGGACTCACAATGACGGGGGCACTTGCATAGCGAGCCTTTCTATGCTTTGTTGATCTCACGTTTTTGCTGATCTTCACTTTGTTGAGAGAGACACGCAGAGAACTTTTCCTGGCATCCCAGCTGGTTCTGATAGCTCTGTCTGACTCGGGACAACTCGGTGGAGGTCTGCCTGTTTCTGCTGGATTCTGCCACCTGCTGATTTGTGTCTGGTATCCTGACACTACTGAACTGGACTACTGGTATCCTGACAAATGGAGATTGGAATCACCCTAAAAAACTACGTCTAAACAGGTCCACATCCCCTTGACCTATTTACTGTCTTGTCTCCTCTACTTTTGGACAGTGGGCTAGAAGAAGGCTGAAGCATTTGAGAACACTTATTAAAAGTAGGTTTTGAAAAATCTAAGCCTATAGACTCTGTTCCCCAAAGCACATTTTGGAAGATTTCTGTTTGACTCTTTGAACAACCACAACCTTTTCAATCATGACAACAGGCACCAATGTCACCCCAAGACACCCATCTTTTCCATTTCACAGCACCTGATCTGACTGATGGGTCCAAGCTCTTCTAGTTAATGGAGTGGCATCATGTGACCCATTTAGCAAACCGTTACATGGCTCAAAGAGATTATGGTACAAAGTTAATTAAAAAATCTGTTAGGACATTTCTCACACATTACTATTCAACATATGACAATAAAGAAATAAAATGATGTTTTTACCAAATAACAAAGCCCAAAAACTTCTAAATTACCTACTCTATGAGTGTTGTGAAATGGATTATATATTACCAAAACAGTGAAATCTACAAATACAAAATCAAACTATATGTCTGGGGTCCTTACCCTATAGGTCACAATCCCTTTAGGGGTTGCTTAAGACCATCAGAAAACCCAGATATTTACATTACGATTCTTAACAGTAGCAAAATTACAGTTATGAAGTAGCAACGAAAATAATTTTATGGTTGGAGGTCATTACAACATACGGAACTGTATTAAAGGATTGCAGCATTAGGAAGGTTGAGAACCACTGCTGTATGTGACATATATTTGTAGTATAGACTTTCATTTTGGGGATACAATATAATATTTTAACTCACATACAAACATGAGATCATATTAGTATATTAAAAAAGACAACTGTTCTCATGTAACCTGAAGACATTATATATAAGAGCCAGGTTTGAAACAGGTATAAATGTTCATCAGAGAACATTTAGATACATGCATTATTGATACACACTGAAGTACTTTTAGCCATAAAACCAGGTAAGTCTTGTAATTGAGACAGCTGCCATGGTGGACTTTTGGGGCATGACACTAAGTGCAATGAGAGGCACAGAGAGATAAACATTTTTTAAATTTATTTATTTTTATTCCTTAATCATTTTTAACAGTCCAGACTACATCCCCCTCACTGTCTGTCCCTTGACTGTTCCCCATCCCATACCTCCTACACACACACACACACACACACCATCACCTGTCTCCAAGAGGATGTCCCCACCCCACCCCCTACCCCACTAGGCCTCCCCACTCCCTGGGGCCTCAAGTCTTCTCTCACTGAGGCCAGACCAGGCAGTTCTATGCTATATATGTGTCAGGGGCCTCATATCAGCTGGGGTATGCTGCCTGGTTGGTGGCGCAGTGTCTAAGAGGACATATACATTTATAATCATACTTGTGAATGGAGTTCAAAAATACTTAGCTCAAAAAACCGAGAGCACACTTATGGTATATTTTTGATGTCTACAAACAAACGAAACACCTTCTTACAAGTAAAGAAAGGGAAGATGAATATCCCTAAAGAGTCACAGTCACAATTAGAAATAACATGCTAGCACATTTAAGGCTCCCTTGTAATCAATGGCATAATTACATTTCTAGGGATAATTTCTGAAAGCCATAAACAGAATTGTTCACAAGATGTGTTCTTTTGGGTACTTCTAGCAAGAAAACTATTACTTATACTTTTTTATTTAAAAAGATCGTAACTTATTCTTAAATTACTTCTTACATATGACATATATTATAATGTAGTCATTGGAGAAGAATCATTCTTAAATTCCGGTGTAAAAGGAACAAATACATACCTTACATCTACACACACACACACCTAAACTAGCACACACTCATGTGAGTGTAACTAGGCATACTTGCCCATGCTCTGACTCCTCTATTGAGTTTCTTCATGTCACAAATATTTACCCAGTTAGAACAATGCATATAACGTATTTCCAAATAGGATAGAAATCCAGGCCATAAAGGAACCAAATTGGTCATCCAAGTTCACAAAATACGTGTGTCAGTGCAACACTAGTGAGCGTGAGTAATTTCAGCAGCCTGCCTGAATCCAGAGTCAACTTTTATTCAGATCAAGGACCCAATTGGCAATGCCCTGGAAGCCCAGAGCTTCAGCACATGTCGACCCAGAAACTTGCAGGCCTTACAGACAGATATTGGTGTCTCTAGTTTAGATACTCTGCCTTGTACTCACAGACAAATGCAGCAGGCTATGGAAACAGCAAGCTAATGTCATTTCTCTGACTCTAAGTTACTTAGGCAGCCACCAGCCACAGACTTTGAGACAACTACATAGCTTAAGCATCCTTGAATTGTTCACCAGTATAGGATGGTCAAATTTTGTTCCCTCAAATTTTAGATACTGAAGTCTTAATGTACCAATACCTCAGAATGTGACTTTATCCAGGGTGGTTGGAGAGGCAATTAATATAAAACTATCAGGACTATATTCTTCTGAACAGAGGCACATTGGAACCAATCATACCTGGAGGGAAAAGGGTCTGGAGACCCAGGCAAGATTAAATCTGTGAAAAGAAATACTTGGAACAAACCTTTCCTTGCCGTTATTTGCTGTTTTCACATTGGGTGTCTAACTGTCCCATTGAGAAAGAATGTAGGCTGTTGCTGAAGCTACCCTGAGTAGGGGTAGCTACAAAGCCAGCTCTGGCATGAGTACATGTAGAATTGCCACACTTTCCTTCTAAGGATCATGTGTTGAAAGAGTCTTCCAATCTATGGATATGTGTTTAGTCTGGGTTTTGTTTGTTTGTTTGTTTGTTTTTCGAGACAGAGTTTCTCTGTATAACCCCGGGCTGTCCAGGAACTCACTCTGTAGACCAGGCTGGCTTAGAACTCAGAAATCCGCCTGCCTCTGCCTCCCAAGTGCTGGGATTAAAGGCGTGCGCCACCACTGCCTGGCAAGTCTGGGTTCTTTAAAGGAAAACAACTGTTAGAATGTGAAAGATACAGAGACAGAGATGGAGACAGAGAACTGAAAGAGGCAGAGAGATACAAGTGGCTTACAGGCCCAGGTAGTCCAACAATGACCATCTTATAACATAAAGTCTGAGAATCCAGTAGATGTTCATTCTACAAGATCATGTGTCTTAACAGTCCCATTCTGGGGCTAGAGTCCTGGGAAATCCCCAGAGAGATGTTAGTCTTCAGTCTATGTATGGAACCCTGAAGATATAGGTTCTAATTCCAACAAAGGAATATCTCCGCAACAGGATGGATGAACTTGCCAGAAAGAGTAAGAGCAAGCAGGCAAAGAGTAGATGCTTCCTTCTCCCATCTCCTTTCCAAAGTAGGCTGCCACCAGAAAGTGTGGTCCAGGTTTAGGGTGGGTCTTCCCACCTCAGATGATCTGATATATCTAGAAAATTCTTTAGAGGTGGGCCCACCTGCTTGAGTTTTAGTTTATTCTAGATGTAATCAAGTTGACAATCAAGATTAGTCATTATACATTATGTGAACTTCATGGATTAGACAGTAGATTCAGAAAAGTCTTGCCTTGATGTCATTCAGCAGAGAGGAGAGGGTGTTGGCGTGGGGGACTTCCATACTTTGTATGTGTGAGCATTTTTATGTGCAATGTTTAATTTAAACATTTAATAAGGAGTATGTAATTTAAAATAAGTAAATTAATCTGCCTAAGTTGGTGAGAAAATTGAGGTTTGTGTTTGGCCTTTCCTTTTCTGTACTCTTCTTTGGAGGAGAAACATAGGGATGACGTTGCCATATTCTCTAATCATGCATACTTGGCCTAGAACTCAGCAGTGAGGAGGGCTCCTCTGAGTCTTGGGATAGACCTCTCTGCCCGCAGCACAGAGGTGTCCCTACACTGACTTACCTTCAGTGACCTATTAGCTGGCCTTGGGCCACTATCAAATGTGCCTCTTCCAAGCTGTTAAGCCAAAACTCCTGCTTGTCAAACAGTCCATCTGACCCAGACTAAAATGGCACATGGAATGTCATCTCCTGGAAAATTTCCTTGAAATCTGCTCAATGTTTGCCATCAATTTCTGTACACGCTAGAAACCAATTGCTTGCAGGTAGGACCAGGCCCAGGCCCTGGACCACATCTGTAAAATATGCAGGCAGAACCTGAAGGAGATACCTACTTTTCCTTATTGAGGATTGGTGCTCACCTTCACAACAAGAGGGGAATGATGAGAGGACATAGTGATGCTTGCTATTTTAGCATAACATCAATGTATGTTATTTACCATGCATGCATATGAGATGAAAATAATCAAGAATGATTTGAACTTAACTTTTCAGAAGAGTTACATGTAGGCTACCCCTGGTCTAAACCCCTAAACCGAGGCCTTAGATTACAAGCCTGAGGATGTCAACTGTCTGGTGAGACCCACATGAGAAGAAGGGACTTCTCATCCCTATATGCACCTCTCAGTGTCTTTCCTTCTTTATTAGTTTATATCCATGAATGCACATATTTATAATTTTATTTTTTTAATTATTAAAATCCTTTTTTTTTTTAACTGAAGGGAGTCAGAAGAGGGTCTATGGATACCCAGATTTCGGTAGTAAAGAAAATTCTGTGTTTTATAACTGCACAAAGCACTGTCATTGTTATTAAAAGGTGGACCGGAATTTCATTGAACCTGATACAAGAAAAAAAAGTGTTCTCTCAAGGTCACATGTTCCCAAATACTGTAAACCTTCAGATAGATTTCCAGGAACACCAGACAACATGATTTGGGTCTTCTTATCCTCTTCCTCCTCCTCTTCCTCCTCTTCTTCCTCTTCCTCTTCCTCCTCCTCCTTCTTTTACTTAATTATATCTACATATCAAATGCTGCCCCCACATAAACACCCATCACAGAGACCCTCCCCATCCCTCCTCTTCTCCTCAGAGAGGGAAGCCCCCCCACCCCACCCCCAGGTATCACCTCACCATGGCACATCAAGTTTCTGTAGGATTAGGTGAATTCTCTCCCACGGAGGAAGGACAGGTTAGCCCTCTGCTACATATATGTCAGGTGTCTTGGTGCAGTCCATGTATGTTCTTTGGTTGGAGGCTCAGTATTTGATATCTCCCAGGAGTCCATGTTAGTTGATACCTTTGGTCTTCCTGTTTGGTTTCTAACCCCTTCAGGGCCTTAAATTCTTCCCTCAACTTTTCAATAAGGATTCCTGACATCCTTATGGAAATATTCAGCTGTGAGTATATGCATCTGTTTCAGACAACTACTAGGTTGAGCTTCTCAGAGGACAGTTTTGTTAGGCTCCTGTCTGCAAGCATAACACAGTATCATTAATAGTGTCAGGGATTAGTGCCTGCCCATGAAATGGGTCTCAAGTTGGGTCTGTCACTAGACAGCCATTTCTTCAGTCTTTGCTCCATCTTTGTCCCTGTATTTCTTTTAGGTATTACAAATTTGGTCGAAAGTATGTGGGTGGGTTGGTGTCCTTATTCCTCTACTGGAGGCCCTGCCTATCTACAGGAGGTGACCCCCTCCTGGTTTCATGTCCTCACTGTTAGGCATCTCAGCTAGGGTCACCCACATTGGCTCCTGGAAACCTCCATCATCCCAGGTCTCTGGGACTTCCTATAGACTTCCTCCACCACCCCCTGCAGCTTCAGATTTCCATTCATTCTCCTGGCCCTCTGGGCCTCTCTCCTGTCTCTTTCCACACCTGATTCAGCCTCTCTAATCCTCTCTCCCACCCAGGTCCCTTCCTCACTCTGTCTCCCATGACTATTTTGTTCCCCGTCTAAGTGGGATTCAAGCATCCTTACTTGGGTCTTCCTTTTACAACTTCTTTGGGTTTGTGGGGTATATCATGGGTGGCCTATACTTTATAGCTAATATCCACTTATAAGTGGGTACATACCGTGCAAGTCTTTCGGGGTCAGGATTACCTCACCTTGGAATGATATTTTCTGGTTCCATCCATTTGCCTGCAAAATTCATGACATCCTTGTTTTTAATAGCCAAATTATATTCCAGTGTGTAAATGAATCACATTATTTCTATCCGATCTTTTGTTGAGGGACAACTGGGTTGTTTCTAGTTTCTATTACAAAAAAGTTTTCTGTGAACATAGTGAAGCATGTATCCTTGTTGTATGCTGGGGCATCCTTTGGGTATATGCCTAGGGGCAGTGTAGCTGGGTCTTCAGGTAGAACTATTTCCAATTCTCTGAGAAAATGTTAGATTGATTTCCAGAGTGGTTGTACAAGTTTCCACCAGCAACGAGGGAGTGTATTTCTTTTTCCATATCCTCAGGAGCAGGAGCTGTCACTTGAGTTACTCTGAGTGGTAGAAGATGGAAATCACAGGGTCGTTTGATTTGCATTTCCCTGATGACTAAGGATGTTGAAATTTTCTTTAAGTGCTCCTGGCCCATTAGAGATGCCTCTGTTGAGAATTCTCTGTTTTTCTCTACCCCACTCTTTAATTTGGTTATTTGGTTTGTTGGAGTCTAACTTAGTGATTTCTTTATATATTTTGGATATTAGCCCTCTGTCGGGTGTAGGGTTAGTGAAGATCTTTTCCTAATCTGAAGGCTGCTGTCTTGTCCTATTGACAATGTCCTGTGGCTTACAGAAGCTTTTCAGTTTCATGAGGTCCCATTTATCAACGTTGATCTTAAAGCCTGAGCCATTGGTGTTCTGTTCAGGAAGTTGTCTCCTGTGCCAATGTGTTCAAGGATATTTCTACTTTCTCTTCTATTAGATTCAGTGATTGGAGCAGTATAGAGAAGATGAAGAAGGATACATTCCTTTCTCTTTTCATCCCTTAGGACGGATCTGAAAATCAGAAGCAAAATCTGGTCTTCATCTTGTGGCCATGGACTTCGAGCTAGTGTTTCAACTTCTTTGATCTGTTTGCTCAGTTATGATGGGGATCTGGCTCACGATGCACAGAGCTGAGGCTATACTGACAGATAACATGGAAGGAGCTGGACAAGGTTGTCCCCAGGGAGGCAGGATAAGTCATAGAGATGATCTATCATGATGATGGAACACTAGCATCCACAGTGCACTACAGCAAGTTAGCCAAAGATGAGTATCACTTTAGCACAGGCTGATATCCTTGGGTGTCCCAGGAGCTGTGTATTTCTCTGAGGGTTCTCCTGCATTTACCACCCAGGCATGAGCTCTCTGCAATACACAGAGAACACACAGATGCTGTGATCTCTTCATTTCTCAAATCCAACGAGGCTTCCTATGCTACTATATTTTCCTTATAAATCAAGTTCTACAATTATTTGCAGATTTGAATAAATCACATCCAGAATGTTTGCAGTTGAACCAGAAGAATTGTGCACACCCTCCACCACAGCTCATGTGTTAATTTAGTGGACTTCTCCCTGGAATGCCACACCATGGGAATACCAGACTTCCTTTGCATTTTAGAACCACCTCCTTCCACAGCCCGCAAGAAACATCTTGGTCGAAGCAAAGGAATGTGAAACCCAAGACAACCTTGTTCCACCCTCAGGAAAAAAAAAAGATTCATTACCTGTGGCAGAAATACAAGTTGACGAGACACTTTGTCTGACAAGCTATGACTGAACTGTGAGACATAAAAACAGTCAAAGGCAGGAGCGCTGAGCTGAGCTGGAAACATCAAGAGTACCTAGCCATAGCTTCCACTTACAGAGTAATTTGCAATTCACCAAGCAGTTTTACAACAGCTGAATGGAGTCATTAATAAAAACGAAAGGAGCCCTTCCACACAGACCTTGAGATGAACTCATCCTCCGGACACTTCAACTCATTTCATCTTTCCAAGACTGTGCATTGGTGATAACCCCATCCTCAAGTGCCAAAAAACGAACAATGACAAGCAAACAAAAAAACCCAGCAGAGTTAAATAATATTACCTAAAATGAGGAAACAAAGATAGAACCCTGAATTTGGTAGAAGGTCTATACTTTTTTATTTCTTTGTCACATTATCCCATTTAAACATGACTCTAATAACCACCAAGGGTGACTATTAGAGGCTCTACCAAAACAGAGACTTCCACAGGCCAGGCTGTAATTCTAGTCAGGAAGCTGGGGCTGGAGGTTTAAAAGTTCAGTGGCAGCCTGGGCTACACAGTAAATTCAAGGCTAGGCTGAATTAAGAAGTGAAACTCTGTCTCGAAAACAAAATAAGCAAGATAAAAACTAGATAGTGTGTGCTGCTCTGTAGAGGGATGTGTCAACAAGCTTGTTGAGCAAGTTACCCCGGCCTTGAATCACATGGGGAAGACTAACATGAAGGCCAGAGCTGCCTACAAGGTCTTATATCTGCAGGCAAGAGTTTCAGAGTTTTTCAACGCAGGCGTGCTGCACTGGATTAGAGTATGCCAGATGGCTTGCTATCCCTCTGTGCCACAGCTAAGAGAGCAATAAAAAGTATTACCTTAATTTCTACCACACAGCTTTTCCTGTTCACCGTGTGGTGTTCATAAGTACCACATAGTCTTTGACCAGAGAATCAAATACAGGTTTCTCAGGGCCCATAGAGTAGTGATTCTCAACCATCCTTAATGCTTCGACCCTTTAATACAGTTCCTTGTGATGTGGTGATCCCCAGTCATAAAATAATTTAGTTGCTAATCCATAACTTATTTTGCTATCATTATGAATTATAATGTAAATATTTGACATAAGGACATTTGATATTTGACACCTCCCAAGAGGTCACAACCTACATATTAAGAACCAACTGCCAAAGAGAGTCCTCACCCACAACCCTGCTCTCCTGCACATGCTGGAGCCCAGACCCTAGAAAACTCCTACAGTACCATCTCTGAAAGGTAACCCCAATCCCCCATCTCTGCTGTTACTGCTGAGTGTACCCTAACCATGGGCTTGTGACCCACTGCAACAGCTTCCTACTAAGCCTCTGTTTCTATGCTGAGGACCGTTCCCCACAAAGCACCAGGGAAATCTTACTAAGAGCTTTGTAATTCATTCAACAAAATCTAAACTCTGAATGCATGGCACATGTTCTCATGTGTTTCTGTTTGTTTTTCTGACTCCACTCACTTGAACCTGTTTTTCCTCAGACCTAGAGTTTCTCAGAATGTAAAGTCCAGGACACAAACTTCACCAACACCAGGCCATCCAGTTACAAACACAGATTCCTGGGCCTTACCATGACCTCTGGAATCAGATTTTCCAAGGTCAGGGCCCCAAGGGATGCAGGATGAGCTGATCTATGTGGACCACTGATCTAACCCACATTTATTCTGAGTGTATCCCTTACTCAGGAACTTTGGCATTATGGTTGCCTACACTTAAAATGCACATGCTCCTGAGTCACCTCTGCTGTGGTAAACATTTCTGTTTATCTTCTGCCCTTTCTTACTCAGGAAATATGCAAAGTAAATAGAGATATGGCTTCAGGCCTACTTGACAGTTTCCTAAAACAGGCCCAGTTCTACACACCATGAAACACATGCCGGAGTACAGAAGGCATCTGCTTCCACCAACTACCCATGAAAACTTTACTCCACATCACAGATAAGAAAAGTGATGAGTTAGATTTGATTACCAAAGTCAAGGTATTAGAAAAACTAGAGCCTGCTAATCCACTGAGGTCTTATTTGGGGTTTCTATTGCTGTGAAGAGAAAGCTTGCCATTTTGGCTGCCTTACACTTCAGAGGTTTAGGCCACTGTCATCATGATGGTAAGCATGGTAGCAAGCAAGCAGACAGGGAACTGGAAAAGTAGCTGTGCATTCTACACCCAGATCTTCAGGCAGCAAGAAGAGAGAATGACATTGGGCCTGACTTGATCACCTGAAACGTCAAAGTCCACCCCTCAGTGAGATACTTCCTCCAACAAGGCCACACCTACCTACTCCAACAAGGCCACACTTTCTGATAGTGCCACTCTCAATGACCCTGTGGGGACTATTTCATTCAAACTACCACATATCCTGGAAAAGCTGCTTTGAACAGTACCTTACTGTCTAGCTAGACTGAAGGCAGTACCATAAAAATGAGACTTATATAGACTTCATGGTTGGCTGAAGTCCAGAGCTGGAGATGTGCACATGACAGACAACAGCAGGTGACAGCCACATGTGCCAATCTATTTGTGCATCTGATTTGAGTGACCTTGGCATTCTTATTTGGTAAGAACTATGGTTTGTGCTTAAGTTCTTGAAAATACAGAAGGAAATGGGAGGAACATCTTATGAGAGGGTGTTAAATAATTGCCTGGGCTTGGCCTTGGTACTCAGATGACCTAGGAGTATGGCATAAAAGTTTTAAACAGTTTTAAGCTTTGATCACTCTGTGATGTGTAACTGGGGCTGATTTTTCCATTTTTAACATTCCTCTGCATCCTGCACTTTTTCAACTACAATTTTCCTTTCTTAACTTTAAAAGCATTGACTGTTTTCAAGAAAAAAAAATGCCTAACTCAAAATCTTTCTGAGAAAGAATTACTTAAGAAGCAACAATTGTGCTCTGGGAACTTGCCATATCCAGTATTGCAGACTTTGGGGAGTAATCCTAATTCCCTGTATAGACTTCTCTTTGGTTGTTTGAAGTCCACACTTGCATTCTGAGCTAATGGCTTGAAATCCGAGACTCCAGTGACTGGAAAGCTTTTGTTCCCACACTCAAGGATTTCAAATTCATAACAGCTGGACCCAAACTGCCTCTCCATATTCTTCCTTTTGCATTATCTTCATTTATTTCTGGGACCCACTGACTAGATGCTTTTCTCTTTTATAATTGAATATAAGTAAACAAAAACTAATAGTAATTAGTGGTGCCAACAGGGACTGAAATTTAACAGGACACTTTTATCTAATTGTGGCTCAGGAAGCCACATACTCAAAGCTGTGGTGCACTGATTCTATGGCCTACTTCTCCTGTGTTATTTCAGAGACCCCAAAACATCCCACAAAACATATGTAGAAAAAAACTTATATACACAATTAGCTAATAATATTAACTTTTCATGATGGTATGTGGCTTGACCAAGAAAAGACACAAATTGCCTGTGTTTGGGATTTCACTTAGAGATCTGATGTGCCATGTCGAGAGGCTCAACAAACGGTGGGACCGCTTCGATCTACCTTCTCTTCTCTAGCCGCACTCAGTTCGTAAGCCCAGGCGAGTTTTCTCCTTGTGGTCATCATATCTCGGGCTCCATTGGTGAGTGTGGCCTTCAGCCAGTGAATCAAAGGGAAATGAGCACCTTGAGGTGTGGCTCCAGAGTCCATGAGGATCCTACTGTTCCCTGACTGTCCCTGCCAGTTGGACAAAAGCTTGGAGAATTAAAGCTGCAACACGTACTTTTCTGTTCAGGATGTTTCTGAGCTTTGTTACTGTTCACAATTTCTACAGACGCTACATCCCTGGGTTCCTTGACTGGTGTTAGGTCTTTGGTCATCCTCACCTCCATGAAACATGACTCCTTATGGTCTCAGCCTCAAGTTTCCTTCAGCTGTCTTTAATCATCTCAGAGGATTTAGAGTTAGCCTAGTCTCCTTGGCAACCCCTAAAGCAATCTATACCACTAGATATCTGGGTGCATTTCTGTCTCTAATGACATGTGTACCAGCTGGCTCTTCTCATTCCCTTTGAATAGCAGCCTACCTCAGTCTCCCTAACCTGTAAGCTTCTGCTTCCTTTTCTTATTAAGCTTAGTCCCCCTGATTCCCCTTGGGGAATTTGAGTCATATCTGGGGTCTCACTTGACAAGCTGTCTCTTCTCATAATATCTCTGCAATTGCATACACCACCCAAAGAACTTGGTCCAATGGAAATAACCCAGCATAGGTCCTTTTGAACAATAGCTCCTGCACTAGGGCAGTGAGAAGATGGTGTCTCCCTTGCCTCTCCGGGACTCACTGGAACTCAGTTGCCACTTCCTCAACAGAACAGAGAAGAACACAGGATACAGAACAAAAATGGTGTGTGGGTTTTGGGGTGATGACAAACACAGAAATGAACCTGTCATAATGAAAGCTGTTTCTGCATATGAAGTTAAGCTACAGTTCCAAGACCCTAACTTATACCAGAAAAAGAAAACTCTGAACATGCTCCAGACAACACGGTTCAAGATAGATGTGATTTTCCAGGATCCAGAGAAATGGAGAGAGGAGGTCAAAAGGCCTGCCACAGCCTGTCAGAAACTTTGATGGGTTAAATGTTCCAGCAATTCATGGAAACAAAGGAAAGAACTTCCTATGTCACAAGAGAGTAGTGAGGACATTTAGCATTGAGAGGTCACCTTTGGAAAGCGCAGTCTTTTGCCTTGCAAACTTCCAACATCATCTGAGTTGGAGAACACAAAATGAGAAGGAGCACCCCCTAGAGGTCAGACAGATGGACTTCGCGTTTCAGAAAGATGTGTGAGATGACACCATGATATATGGTTAGATAATATATTTAAAGAAATATGGACATCTTTTTAATTTTATAAAAGTCATGAAGGACAAAGCCAAAACAATGCCTTGAGGAAAACTTGTAGCATCCAAAATACATTTTAAAAAACGTAACATCTCATGTCCACTTCATGAAAGCAGCAACTGAGCAGCATGAGCTGAAAGCAAGAACCCAAAGGGGCATGATGGTTAGACCAGAAGTCAGTGAAGCTGACCCCCAAAAAGTATGTAACTGAATCAGAAGCTAATGTCAAGCCAGACATGGTGGCATATGCCTTTAATCCTAGCAAAGGCAGGCAAGTCTCTATGAGTTCAAGGTTAGCCTGGTCTATACAGTGAGTTCCAGGATAGCCAGTGATATGTAGAGAGATCCTGTACTAACCACTCCACCACCAGAAAAAAAAATAGTTGATTGTTAATGTCTACCTTTCCTGAGATCCCACACAGACCTTGAAACTGGAAAGAACCTCTCCTTTTTCCCCAGCTTACAACCTCCTTAGCCTCTCTCATGACACCACATTGACCATGCTGCTAGGCAGGCCTCTGTCTCCCCTCACTCAAGACCCTGACCACATGCTTCAGGACCCTATCCTCAGCGTGCCGGAACTTCAAACAATGCCTAGTGCATGTAACCAGTTCCTGGTAAGAGACCTGATCTAACTTCGCCCTTCTGTCTGTACCCTCTGTGCCCACCTGACTTCTAGAAAAGAACTCCTGACTCCCTTTGGCTTGCCCCCTCATCTGTCCATGCTACCTAATTTGTTGTCTCGTTTGGAGAGTCCTCTAGCTGCCACACCATATAACCAGGTAAGAGACCTACTATACTTTGTTTCATAACCCCAGAACTCCCTTAAGCTCTCCTGCCCATACTCCTGCCTTGAGACTCAGGTCTTGTGAACTAAATGCTTATACTAAAAGATACAACCAAAACTCTAACTCCAGATGCCAAGGCCCCATAGGAAAGACACAAGTAATATGAAAAAAAAAAACCAAAAAATATGCCCTTCCCAGTGATTTCCAATCTCTTGTAACTGCCCCTTATGAGCTATTGGTGTGAAAAACCTCAGAGACCCTCCTCCAAACAGTCAAATCCCTGCCATTTCTCTTGGTTGCCCACTAAAACTGGGTGATAGACCCTATTTCTTAAGATAATATGCACTTGGTTGCATATAGAAATCAAGTGGAGCTGAATTAAAAGCTTCCTCCTCCCCACTAGCTTTCATTATTCCAAAAGGTGGTTCATAGGCAGCTGGTCAAGAAAAGGTAGTGATAATATTATCAAGAGAAGACCAACAGAATCAACTAACCTGGACCCTTCAGGGCTCCCAGAAGCTGAATCACTAACAAAACAGCATACATGGACTGGACCTAGGCCATCCGCACTATGTAGCAGATGTGCAGTTTGGTCTTCACGTAGGTCCCCCAATGACTAGACCAGGGGAAAATCAGTAATTCCATTGCCTGCCTGTGGATCCTGTTCCCCAAACTGGGCTACCTTGTCCGGCCTCAGTGGAGAGGATGTGCTTAGTCCTGCAGTGTCTCAATGTGCCAGGTTGAGTTAGTACTAGGGGAAAGGGCTCCCCTTCTCAGCGGAGAAGGGAAGGGGTTGAGGAGGGACTGTGTAAGGAGAGGACTGAGAGACGGGGCTGCATTTGAAATGTAAAGTGAATAAATTAATTAATTAATGAAGAAAAAAGAAAATGCCGTAATAAAATTATCCAGCTCTAAACTTTGTGTACTAGTAGATCAAGTTGCCAGAGACGATGCAATAATGGTATTACTGTAACAGGGGTAGCCAACCATTCTCTGATTGGATTTGAAGCCTGTTCCACAGGAGGGAATACATGCATACTACCATAAACCTAGTCAAAAATACATGTTAGGGGAAGCCATGAACCCTGGAAGAACTGAATACTGGTTTTCAGCTCAACTGACATTGTATCCAACAGCCTTCAAAATATTTACATTTGAACCTATGTACAAATGTTACTCTTAGTTTTAATCTTTTTCCAAAGAAAAGGGATAAATGCAGACTCTTGGCTACACAAGACGCTGGGTATAACTGAGCATGAAACAAGACGTTATATCTTCTCCAAGCATCAGGCAACATCAAGGAGGAGGGAAAGAATGTAAGGGAAGAGATGCAACATGACCTCTTCTGGGCAAGATGCAGCCACAGCCATCACAAACTCACAGCAGCTGTGGGTTGCTTGCACTGTGTTTGCACAAGAATGGGCTGGTCAATAGTCAGGCGTGATTGAGAGCCTTATCTATTCCCGCTGAGATATTTGCTACCTATAGATTCAGAGAGACAGGAAGAACCATTGTCTTTGATTGAGTAATCACTGGTGACACCATCAACATCCAATGGACAAGTCCAATCCAAGGGTCAGACAGCTGGCCCTTGTTAAATTAAATGGGTCAAAAAAAAGTTATGAATTCAGAATGGAGCTAGTAAAGAGCAGGAAGGTTGTCCAGGCCAACATATAAATTTTCTCAGGAGGTCATTTTCCAACTCTTTTGAGGAGACAAAACACATTCCGAGAAGTAGGAATGCAGGAACCTTCATTAGACACATAGATGCCACATTATATAAAAAGGAGCTTCCTAGGATGGAACTAATCGTTAAATAAAACAAGTAGAGAGTTTCTCATTGTCAGGGAAGGAGAAGGCTAGACGAAATGCTGTGGTTTGGACTCTATCAAGAGAAACCGGTATGAACTCCAGCTTGCTATAATATAAACCAGACAAACGCCAAAGTGAATATAGCGCGCTCTCTCTCTCTCTCTCCTCTCTCTCTCTCTCTCTCTCTCTCTCTCTCTCTCTCTCTCTCTCTCTCT
>JANHMN010000007.1:56504912-56541860 GCA_030674055.1 Rhabdomys pumilio | reverse complement strand
TGTCTGTGTGTGTGTCTCTGTGTGTGTCTGTGTGTGTGTGTCTGTGTATGTGTGTCTGTGTGTGTCTGTGTGTGAGTGTGTGAGTATTTTGTCAGCATGTATGGGCATCAGTTGCATTCCTAGAGGCTTTGGGAGCCAGAAGAGGTTGGCAGATTCCTGGAACTATAATTAGAGATGGTTACAAGTCACCATGCAAGCGCTAAAAACCAAACCCAGTCCCTTTGCAAGAACTGCAAGTACTCATAACCACTGAGCCTTCTACAGCAAGTACTCATAACCACTGAGCCCTCGCTCACAAGACATTCACTTTAAAACAGAAGTAACAAGGATAAGCTTGCCACTCTGCTAAAGAGGCTTGACAGCAAAACGCATGGTGGAATTCTGGTTGGGAATCAGTTAAGAAACAAGTTATATGAATAAGCCCTGTTGTGTCTCTAATACCATTGAGCCGATATTAACATATGTCTTTTCCCTTAAACAAGGAAGAGTGAAACAGGGTCTTGCTATGTGGTCCAGCTAACCTTGAACTTAGAACCTTTTGTCTCGTTCTTTCAAGTGCTGAGATTAAAGGTGTGAGCCAGCACTATGGCTTGATATTAGTTTAAAATGTCTCTAAGGTGATGGTACACACAGGTGGAGGTATGATGATGGGGATTATGTCTTTGTTCATCTCTCTGTTTCTGTCTGTCTGTCTGCCTGCCTGCCTCCCAGTCTGTCTGAATGTATGTAATAAAGACTGGAAAAGCACAAGCTCTTGTATCAGTGAGCATTAGATGGGTGCTAGAAATGTGAGTGTTTTCTGTCTTTGTGCCTTATTAATTATAAATGTCTTGAAATACATTAATTTTAATAAATAAGACACATGTATTTATTTTATTCAACATTGATGTTAAAAATGACGCATAGCAACAAAACATAAATATATGGCTTGGTAAATAATTATAAACAAATGACTGAGAAACTGCCAACCAGTTAAAATAATGAAATGTATTGCCAGGAGCAAGAAGCCCCATGGGCTCTCTTACTTTTTGAGAGAAACAAAGACTGAATGTGATCAAGCACTGCCAAGCACTCACAGTATCTATGATTTCATTTGCATTTTCAATAAAGGGCACTCTAGCAGAATTATAAATCCATCCCTACCAACCATCCATCATTAGGATAAAAGGGTACTCATGCTATCTGAGAAGAACACAGCACATGAAAATCAGGAACTTTTAGCAGTCTTCAAATGCAGACCTAGTGCTCCTTCAAGCTCAACATTTACCTGCATTTCCCTGCACACCTAAACACAGCATTACCACACAAAGCAGGTCCACACCCATGAGGCTCTCAGACCCCCATTCTCCCCTGGAAATGTCAGGCCATTGACCTCTGCTCTTCTGTTTGGTTGATAGGCTAGGCTTTGCAGCTGACTCAGTCTGTCGTGATAAGACATAGGAAGAAAATAGGTTGTTGTTCAATAACAATACAATAATAACTACAATAGGGGGTTGGAGAGATGGCTCAGACTCTTCCAGAAGACTCAGGTTTGATTCCCAGATCACCCGTGGCAGCTCACAGCTGTCTATAACTCCAGTCTAAGATGTTCCAACTCTCTGGGGGCCTTTGTGGGCACCTCACACATGTGATGCAAAGACATATTTTCAGGTAAAACATCTATACACAGTTTTTAAAAATCAACAACACAAAGTGCCTTGTTCCATGTGGCTTGTTCCTAGTAACCTGACTGAGACAAGGAAGAAATAAAGACATGACAAACACACAGGAGGGCGGGGAGTGGGATTCAGTGGGTGGGTTGTGCTTGCTCCAATGGAGGACATATGGAGGACATCTACCAGATGTAAAATCTGGGTATGTTTAGCATGTACAGCACAAGCTAGTCTCAGTATGGGGTCTCTGTAGGGAAGCAGTCTCCAGCTGCAGTCATCCAGGAGAAGAAAGCCGCAGTGGAAAGTTTTTGCACACAGTGGTCAATCACTGGTAAACACTGATACTCAGACTGGAAGAGGGCTTTGCCATTTTTCTGAGCCTCACCCAGGGAAGGCTTCACCATTTCCAGGGGCCTGAGGCACTGGGGTCCTTGATAGCTCTGTGCTCAAGTCAACAACAGTCACTCAAGTCTACATCCACTCCCCACAAGAAGGAAAACTCCAAAACATTCCTAAAACAGAGCACTGAATATTTGCTTGATCAAGACAAGCTGAAAAGAGCACATTTTCAAGTCAGAAGATGATATTAAGGTCTCTAGGACACACACACACACACACACACACACACACACACACACACACACACAACCAAAACAGCAGATCTGCAGGCTGCATGAAGGAGAACCCTGCTGGGGACCTGCCCTCTACCACTTAGGCTAGTGTGAGGTGAGAAGCTGATCTTGAGGAAGACTATATATTTTTATCAGAGAGAGTAGAAAAATTAGAGCTTCAAGCCTGAAAGTCCTCCAATCCCACTGACTAAGCAAGGGATGATTCCCCAAACCATGAAAATACCCCATGAGAGCTGACTGAATGCAAACTGACTAGACACAAAGACAAATAAACTCAGACAAAGACTTTAGGTCACTGGCAGGAAAGCAGCCTGAACTCTGCAAGATAAGAAGCTCTGGTTGAAACATAAATACAGACACTGTGGGCCCTCAGAGCCTCAGATGGTCGAGCCTATGCGTGAAATACCTGCTGTGCAACATGCAAAGACAGTAGCTGGCAGGGTGAATGATGTGTTCAGAAAGCAACGTATGCCCAGGGCTGCCACTGTTCTAATGGAGCCGATCCCTACACAGAAACCCAGTAGCCAACAAGATAGAAGACACCGCACATACAGACAGACCACTCTGGTTTAACTTGCTTGACAATCAGAGAGATACTTCTTGAGCCCATTCTGGTCTAAGAGGTCTGAATACCAGCTAGAATCCCTCTAGCAGAAATAGCTCCAAACGATGATTTAAAATGAGAAATGACACATGCATGCCCCAGCAAAGAAAAACTGGGAATAGCTGTTAAGGTTTTTCATTTTGATTGTGCCTTTTTAATTTTTATGTTTTAATCATCACTTTTGTATTTCATTTTTAGTATTTTACTCTCTTGATTACATTTTATGATGGTTTTATCTTTTTCTACACCTGTAGTATTCAGTTATTTATCTCTTTCAAACTATATATGTTCTCAACAATTATCACTTTATTGCCGATCTCTACTCCATCCTTGTTGGGAGATGAGAGACTGTGCACTGTATCCGTCTGGGCACCATCTTCAGAGTGTTAGTGGCATTTTTATAAGAGTGTATGCTGTTTTTCTCTTAACCTAGCTGGCTCTGAAATAATTGAGACTGGACTATTATGTTTATTTATCAAGCTTTAAGGGCACAACAACCGATCTGTATTACTCTGTTTCAATCTTCTAAACTAATCTGGCCACCCCCAACCAAAATTCTTGTGTTTTAGTACTGATCTGGCTCTCTGGACTCCAGGTCTTTTCTCATGGTTAATCCTGGTCTCTCTCCTTAACTAATCCCTACTTCCTCTCTCTCCTGCTTTCTCTCCTGGCAAGGAGGAAGTCCTGCCATATTCTCTCCCCTGGGCAGTCATTGGCTGATCAGCTAGCTCTATTGACCAATCAGGGAATAAATGAGGAGTAATGTTTACACAACATTGAGACAGGAGATTGATTCTTAGAATAAGGACTGCAACCAGATATGAGGGCACAGAAATCAGCCTTTGAATATTACAAGGATACTCTTACACAGGGCACAAGAACATTATGCCTACAGCAGAGGGCAGAAGAAAATGTCAGATCCTCTGGAAATGGATTTACAGACAACTGTGCACTTCTTTGTGGGTGTGGAGAATTGAACCTGGGTCCTCTAGAACCATTTAAGTGCTTTTAACTGCTGAGCCATCTCGCCAGTCCTCCTGTATTTATTTTACTTCTCAATAACAATTTACTTTCACTTTAATTAGAATTCCTAAACTCCATTTATCCTAACAGTATTCTTTGACTTTTGTTTCTTAACCTTATTAAGGATACAATGGACCTCATTATTCTTACTACATCTTAATGCTGTGTTATCCTTACTACTGCTGTTGCTTCTCCCCTGTAAACGCTATGTTCACTACGTGAATAAATGTTTCTTAGGCCGCAGTGCTTTGTGTGCTCTGTTACACTCAATGTGTTTTAATCTTTGGACACTAATTTTAGCTATCCAAATACTGGCAAGTGAAGACTGTTAGACATATGCTTAAAATAATAATACTTTTTAATATCCTGATCATTCCTGGGACTATATTAAAAATTAAAAGAGTCAGCAAATATTGCTCAATATTAAGTGTACTTTTTAATAATTTTAACTCTCCAATGAAATGATTCAGACTAATTGGATCAAAATACAAAACCCAATCATCTGTTGCTTGCAAATGACATTCCTTATTAGCAAAGAATCACACAGATGGAAACCCAAATACAGCAAGCAAATGGTAGCAAGAGACACACAGGAGTAGCCATTCTTATTTTTCAACAAAGCAGACTTCAAACCAAGAGTGTCAAAGAGGAAAAAAAAGTCACTATACATGATAAAAGGAATACTTCACCAAGAAAATATAAAATTCACGTGTCAAATATTTGTTTATTAAATTTCATGAAACAAACACTACTGACTATAAAAGTTCAGATATAATAATTATGGTGGACTTCAATACCCCACCCTTATCAATATATTGTCCAGATCCCCAAAAGAAATATCAAAAAGACAAACTCAGCCTTTAAATTAAATCACAGGTCAAATGGACTTTACTGAAGTCTACAAACTATTCTACACAACCTCTCCAGAACACACACTCTCCTCAGCAACCATCGAACTTTCTGGATAGTAGGCTACTTTCTGGACCACAGTCAATGCTTAACAAAACGAAAGAACTGAAATAATTTCATGCATCTTATCAGATCATAATGAAATAAAACTAAATATTCACAGCAAGAGTAACTGTTGAAACTATGTAAATGCATGTAGCTTGAACGTTACTATTGGAAGACGGGTTAGATCATCAAATAAGTTAGGAAATAAGTTTAAAAACTCTCAGAATCAGATGGAAATGAAAACATAACTTACTGCAACCTTGGAGATACTGAAAAGACAGCTGTAAAAAAAAAGCTTCATAGCTAGAGTGCACACACACGCGCGCACACACACACACACACACACACACACACACACACACACACACACACCAGAGAAATCTCAATCATGCAGCTCAAGGTCTTAGAAACACAAGAAAAAGGAAAGCCAAAAATATCAGATAAAAACAAATAATAAAATCAATGAAGAAATTAATTTTAAAAAGGAGCTAAAGAAATAATAGAATGAACTAGTATGATGAAAGCTTGGTGTTTTGAAAAAGAAAACAAAATTGACAACCTCTTAGCCAACGCAGCTAAGAGGACAGAGAAGACTCAGATTAATGAAGAAAATTAGATGTGAAAAGATAAATATTGAAGTACATATGAATAAAATCCAGAAATGGGATACTTAGAAAAAGCTATATTTTAATATAGTGGGAAATTCCGAATAAGCGGATAAATTTCTAAACACATACTACCTAACAAAATTAACAAGAGGATGTAAACAGACTTATCACACAAGTAATGAGACTGAAGAAGGAATAGACCATCTCCCTATCGGCTATGTCCCAGAGAGACTTTCTGCTGAATTCAATTCTAAAAAAAATACTTGCAAAAAGAATTCAACAACACATTCAAGAAATGAAACAATATGGGCAAATTGGCTTCTGCTCAAGAATGGCTCAGCAAATTCTAATCAATAAATGTAGTTCATTACATAAATAGTCTCAATAAACATGATTGTCAACAGATTAAAAATAAGATTTTTGACAATATTTAATATCCCTTCATATCAGAAGAAAATAGAAATAGAGAAAAATACCTCATCATAATAAAACCTGTATATGACAAACCTATAATTAATGTTACACTAGATAGGGGTGAAATTAGAAATAAAATACTCACTCCATTCCTATCTAACATTGCTCTTGACATCTTAACAAGAAAAATAGGAAAAGGGAAAACATAAAGGGAGATGAGTTGAAGCAATCTCTACGTGCAGATGATATTATTCTACACTTTAAAAACCCTGAAGTCTCTATCAAAAATTCTCAGATTTGACACTATTGGCCAAGTATCAAGGTACAAACTCAGTACTCAAAAACCAGTGGCTTTTCTATATACCAATAACAAACATGCTGAGAAAGAAATCAGGAAAACAATTCCATTCAGAAAAGCCTCAAAACCGACACAGGCATAAACCCAATGAAGAGGCTAAAGACATTTGCTATAAACTCTGAAGAAAGTACTAGAATATGGAAGCACACAAACCCACCCCTGAATTGGTTGCATTAATACCGTGAAAATGGCTATGTCACCAAAAGCAAGCTGTACACCCATTGCAGTGCTGTCCCCATCAAAAAAGTCTAATGGCGTTCTTCACCAAAATAGGGAGTAAAAATCTGCTGGGAGCCAAGCTCAGGAAATTACCTGCTGTTCTAGAAAGTCTAGTCAGTACAAGGTTAAGAAAGGACGGTCACAGGTCTCAGGTCCCAGGAACTTAAAGAACGTCTGGCATTTCCTTGGAGTTGGTTATGACAGTGGGATGGTCTAGGGCAATAAGGATATGACAGTGGACTGATCTTAGACAATAAGGATTTAATAGTGAGATAGCCCTAAGCAATGATCCTAACCCAAACTTCCCGGTTTGCTGTGTCTTTATAACCTGCCCCCAAAATTAAAGTTTCAGAGCTTGATCAGAACTTCAGACTTGCTCTCATTCTTTGTGTCTCTTGACCTTTCATTCTTTCGCCCCCTTCCCTAAGGTCTTGTCGAATCCCCACGGGCCGGGGCAGAAATCTATATTTCTTTGTTAAGCACAAAGCCTTTAATGGCCAAAGCAATCCCAAGGAAAAAAGACCAATATTACTGGTACCACCACACTTAGTTCTATCTTAGAGCTCTCTGCTTGCATTTGAGGCTTACTATACAGGAAGGAAGACATGTCTGGTAATGCAAACCTGGTCAAAAGATGAGAAATGCTTCTCTTTGCCATGAAAGGTGATGAATATGTAGACCTAAGCAGGTGAAACGAACGCTCATCTCCAAGAACATTTATGCCACTCCCTTCTAGCAGGAAGGAAATGTAAAGGCTGAAAGAGACAGAAGATAAAGAGATGGGCTGACATGCTGTCTTCAAGGCCTGCCATGGTCACTGTAAACATGATCCCACAGCAACTGCCATTGCCTGCACTGGGTCTGAAGAAGATTAGGCCTAACAATAGCCAATCATGCATAAGCAAGGACAGGATGAGGCAAAACTAAGGAAAATTAGTCTGAAGAAGCTGGAAGAAAGAGTTTGCAATACCAAACGCATAGCATGTGAAAGTATTCACTACTAACCAAGCCATGGAGTAGTGGGTAATCCCCCTCTAAGCTCATGCTATCAGAGAGTGCCTTGTAACCAGATCCTCAGTCACCACCACTGCAGATGAGTGGGATGTGACCTGCATTCATCTCTCCGAATGACTGTATGAATAGACACATAGATCCTCTTCCCAAGACATAAAAGACCAGGATGCGCTCCATTTGTCTGAGCTGGTATTTTTAGAGAAAAAAATCAGCACACATTACTTTAGAACCTTCAGGCTAACCTGACCTTCCTTATGAAATGAAACAGGAGACAGAGGGAGCACATGACAAGCCTGTACCACAAGCTGCAGGCCCAACCTGCATCTCTCACTACATTTGCAAGGTTTGACTGGTGTGTAACCACACACCGGCTTACAGCTGCTTTCTCACGAACCTGGCAGAACTGAGACAAGCCCATCCTTGTCAGACGCGTACTGCCTGTTAGCCTAGGACATTTTTTCACTACTCACAGTTTTAAGTCCATAATAATAATTCCACTTGCTTTGTATGTATTGGTATTTTATATCAGGATTGTTAATGATAAATTTCTTACCTTGTGAAAAAGATAGAGTAGAATAATAAGGAGGTGAAAAATAATATCTGGCCATTCAATCCATGAATTAATTTCCAGAAAAAAAAATAATGCAGAATGTCCACAAACACTGGGCATAGTTGGTAACTCCAAAATTCAAAAACCGAGAATGCTTTCAAAATGCTTTATTTAAAAAAAATAAAAAAAAACTTTATCTTTTTACGTATATCTCTAAATCATATAAAATGACATTTGTCATAGACTCAGTGCATATGATGAGCTGGGAGCAGCAATTTTTCATGTATTTTGGCCATTTCTCAGAGGAAGAAACTGAGGCAGATGAAGACAGGTAATGCTGTAGTTCTGTACCTTTACTGAGTTTAATCCCCATTGTGAAGTTTTATTTGGTTTTTTATTCTTTAATCTTTTTTTTTTAACAGTCCAGACTTTATCCCTCTCCTGGTCCACCCTCTGACGGTTCCACATCCCATACCTTCTCCCCCACCCCTGCCCTTGTCTCCAAGAGGATGTCCCCACCCCACCCCACCTGACCAAGCCAGCTCAGTCAGTCAACAGATTCTCCAGACAGGAGCAAGGATTAAAAAGCAAAAGACAATTAGACAACACTGTAGCATGACCCCAGCCAATTCTGAGACTGAGAAGGGTTTATTTTTCCCCCAATCTTCTTTTATGCCATTTTAATTACAAAAAGTAATAAGGTCAGTTCTAGGTTGAGGAACTAGCAATACAATAGATGCAAATAGTCAAGGAACAAGCAAGACAATAAACGAAGTCCTGTGATTAATCCTATGATCACTCCCATGATTACTGTTTCTAAGGGTTTATTGGGATGACAAAGACATCTGAGCCTACTCCCTATCCTAGCCCAAAGTCATACTCTTGCCTGAAGCTTACTTCTTTGTTCTAGCCTAAAATCAGATTCCTGCCTGAAGCCTACTTCCTTGTCCTTGCCCAAAGTCAGATTCCTGCCCAAAGTTTTCCACACCCACCACACCAGACGTCCCCATTCCCTGGGGCCTCAAGTCTCTTGAGGGTTAGGAGTATCTTCTTTCCAAGTCCAGACCCAGAAGTCTTCTGCTGTATATGTATTGGAGGTCTTATATCAGCTGCTGTATGCTGCCTGGTTGGTAGGTAGCTCAATGTCTGAGAGATCTTGGAGGTCCAGGTTAGTTGAGACTGCTAGTTTTCCTCTAGGGTCGCCCTTCTCCTCTGCTTCATTGTGAAGTATTGAATGATGGAAACAATCTATGCTGTTAAGAGGTGGAATTTTGGTGAACTGATTAAGATTTAACGCAGTTTTTAGAGTTTAATTCCTATGGTTATAGTCTAGTGGCTTTATGAAAACTGGGTGGGAGGGAGAAAGGGAGAGAGGGAGGGAGACAGACAGACAGACAGACAGACAGACAGACAGACAGACAGACACAGAGACACACAGACAGACAGACATGTGGTAGCTTGAATGTGAATCCCCGCCCCCATTGGCTCATTTGAATACTGGGACTGCAGTTAGTGGAATTGTTTGTGAGATAAGGACCTGTTGGAGGAAGTGTGTCACTGCAGAAAGACTTTGAGGTTTCCAAAGCACCAGTCTCTCCTCCCTGCCCCCATCCTGCTTCGTGCTTGTGGATCAAATGTGAGTTTTCAGGTCAGCTCCAATGTGATACCTGCTTGCTGCCAGGACCTACCCCCTCCATGATGATCATGGAATCTAACCCTCTGAAACTATAAGTCTCTAATACATTCTTTCTTCTATAAGTTGTCTTGATAAGGGTGTCTTATCACAGCAATAGAAAAGTAACCAATCAGAACAACATGCACATGCACACAGCCTCCATCTACTTAGTGCTCAGCACTATCTTGGGTCTCTGTCAGCAAGAAAGTAATTACCAGATGATGTCCCTTAACTGAGACCTGTAGAATTCAAAAGCTTGCTTTTCTTTACAATGTGTCTAGTCTTGAGAGTCATGTGATTAGCAAAAGAACACAGACTACTGCAGACAGTTATCCCACAGTTGGTTAGGATAAGGAAACCCCTCCCTCTTTAACCCTAGGGCTGTGGTACCTCACAGTGAGCACACCTCATTACCCATAGTATAAAATGGGGACTTGAGACTGGAAGATGAAGAATTGTGGAAGGTGAGAGAGATTGGTTCTTGCCTGGACATCAGTCTCAGTGGGCACTAGAGATGAAGTCTCACACAAACAACCCCAGCACACATCTTTTTCCCAAGAGTCCTCTTATTCATAGGCAATTTCTCCTTGCCCCGATGTTTTTAATCCAGACAAACCATGTTAATATCACATGAAATTGTTGATTCAAGAGAGTCCTGCATAACTAAAAGCAGTGTCAGATTGGAAACCCATTCTTGCATCCTCTACAACAACAATTCTCTAGTTGCTTTGTTTTCAACATGTCTAACAAATCCATTAATATCAGAGTTGACCCATGGTCCACTTGGATGAAGACAGGATTAAAACCGATATTCAGAGAGAGGGTGATATGCCCCGAGGCCATCTGATAGAACAGCCAAGATGCTGAACAGGACCCTTATGACCTCCATTTTCATGCTTTGACCTTGAGACGCCATGGCCAAATATATTGGAACAGGACCATGCACAGAGCATGTCAAAGGTCTTTTCACCCTATTTACTTGTCAGTATCCCAGGAAACAGATAGTAAACACGAAGTCAACAGGACCAGAAAATAAACCCTAAGCAATTAATTATTGTAAGAACTTCTGTGTGGATCCAAAGAATAAGGAATAACAAGGGCAGGGCTGGGTGGATAAACATGGCTTTCTGTGGGTTGTATTCTTCCAAATTTCTTCTCCATGCTAAGTCCAAGTGCAACTTGATACTTATAAGTATCAAGTTATAAGAGCTGTTTTTACAAAGTCATACTGTTGGAGGTATGTCTCTGGGCTGTCGCGGGAGTCTGCTGACCAAATCGGTACCTGGAAAACTTCCTTCCTGACCCTGAGGGGCTGTGGGTGGGGTGTGTGTTCATATGAAGGCTGCACTGTGAAGCATCAAGGTGACATTGAAAACACCATTTCATACTCTTCCTTCTGCACTGCAGTGCTTCACAATTCTGAGATTTGGAATCTTGCTTTGCCTTTTATTTTTCTTCACAGTGACAAGCAAACAAGAGAAAATCTTAATTCCTAAACTTGTAGTCTGATGAGAAAGCTGTGTTTCTAGTAGGAAAAAAAAATCCAAAAGAGTCATTGGGAATTGTAAATAAGTTCTAAGCAATGGTAGTGTTATCCTAATTTCCTGAAAAGGAAAAGTCGGTAAGATATTTTGATGGGCACCAAAAGCGTGGGAACATGTGTCTCCTCGCCTCAGTTCACAGAAGGCTTCCTTGGTGGATCTGTTTATCTCTGAGTGACATTATAGTCATATCAAACATGTGAAGTGAAGTAGACCATCAAAGGGTTTATAAGTTGATTCAAAACAAAAGGTCAGAGTACCACCCGTCTCGTGCCTCCATCTTGCAAAAATAGACCATTGTACTTTGATGATAATTGACTACTCAGATTCTCTCCTCAGCTTACCACTGAAATTCACTGTGTTTTTTCTCCCTAACATGTTTGTTGAGCATATCCCAGATCCTGGATAGTCCTCTGAATGCTGAGAACACAGGGCTAGAAGACGAGAACTAGATCTGCAGGAATCTTTGCTCAAGCACATTCTGGGAGGGACGGGTCCTGCATGTACGGTTGACCCCACAGCTAGATAAACTCTAAGCAGAGAGTTTATCTAACCTCTCACAATTCCAAAGTGAAATCCTGAATAGGATTGAGGTACTCCATGGACACCAACAGAGATTCAGTGAAGGCTCAACGTAAGATAGCCTGTGTCAATCAACCTGGAAAGGAGTCGCCACACCCAGAAGCTCAATAGTACACATGCATTGTTCACAAATGTGGAAAGTAGAAGTCCAAGATCAAGACGTCAGATGACTAAATCACTGGTGAGGGCTCATGTTCTGTCTCGCACAAGGTCATCTCTCTGCTTATACGGAAAAGAGCAGTCTCTGGTATCTGCTTCTCTTTTTACAAAGGCACTTATCTGTTGGGCCATGGAAGGGTATCTTGATTCTTGGGTTGTGGGTTCGGCCATGTCCCCAGAAAACAGGCTCCTGACATGAGGCTTAAGATAAACAGGCCCCCAAGCCCTAGAGAGATTTACATACTAATGAGGTACCTGAAGACCAGAGGGTGGAGCCAACTAAGCATTCCTCCCCAGCCCCTCCCCCCTTTTCCCCCTCCCTATTTCACTCAGGCATGGCCTGGGTTTTGTGGGGTGTGCATCCAGATCCATCCACCATCTGCCATGCCAATAAACCAGTTTTGGAAACCCAAGGACTTCCTCGTGTGTTGGGGCCACGCTTTGAGGAACCGTGAGGAACCATGGGGAACCGTGGAGAGGCTTTTAGTTAATGAGGAGCCGGGCCTAACTTCCAGCTGGAGGAACCCAGAGCATTCCCAGCCGACTACCCACAGCATGGCGGGAGAAACCTGGGTACCCCAGCCATATTTTTCCCACACTAATCCATCCCATCCTGGGGACCTGTACCTTCATGACATTTTATAACCCATAAGTTAAAGATTAAACATAGCACTTTCAGGGCAGGACATAATACAGTATTCAAGGGCAGGGTGGACAGCCTGGCTATTGAGGTGGCTGAAACTCCTGCCTCCAGGGCATGAAGGGTATAGATCCTGACCCTGACAGTAAAGCCACACCCACTTCCAATACCACCAGGCTACACTGAGCTTATCTTCTCTCCCAGTCCACCCTGGGAAGTCCCAGGACCAAGCAAGACAATCTTCCTTTATACTGCAAAGTTAAGTTCTGACTCTCCTGGGTTTCCTTTTTTCAGGCTGTGATTCATTCAGTAGGAATATACACCTGGATCCATCATTTGCCTTCGATACTATATAAGTCTTGCTCTAGTCATGTTAAATCCTATGCTATGGAGTGAGCATGAGAAAGGAGGAAGGAAGACAAAGTGTGCTCCCAGAAACAGTTGGCTCTTCTCATCTCTCCTCCACCCCTCTTGACAATGAGAACAGCTGGACACATTTGCTCATGCAGCTCCTGAGAAAGTACTTTGAAATTTGGCATGTCCTGGTGTTGGAGGGGAGGAAGGTATCTGAAATGGAAGCATCTGAAGTTCAGGCCAAGTGAATAAATGACCTCATTTTATAAAAGCAGGCACAATTGGTCTCAAACCCAACCTTAAAGGATACTACTCAAATAGCATCTAGACCTAGAGTCCTAAAATTATATTTTGCCTCTGAATAATCCAAACAACCAAGCCCCAGCTAAAATGGGGAGCCTTAGCCTGCATCTCCCCAGTGAAAAGAGGAATCAATTTGAAGTGTGTGTTGAAGACATTTGTGTATATACCTTGTGTAATCCCACAGCTGTCCCCAGAAGAGCCAGAACATAGACTTGAGGTTCACAGGTAGTTTCTGTGCACCACACAATGCAGAGACCACACCAGCTACAGTTCCAGACAAGCAAGTCAGACAAGCAGCTGTGTTCAGTATTCTACTTATTTTCCAAATGGGAGGGCATTGTTCTCTTGTGCCTTTCTCAAAAGCCTACAGGCTCTGAAAGACATTACACATCTGCCAGGATCCTCGCCTGGCTAAATAGAAGCCATAGATAGGCAGTAAAATCACAGGCATCATGTTTTTGCATTTATTCAGAGAGAACAGATCAGTTCCAGTTCTAGCCAAGGCTCCAGGAAAGTTCAATGGAAGCCCTCAAGCCATTGTTATGGCCCATTCATTAACCCCTGTGTTCATCCATTCATTTAAATGGGGTACTTTCTTCAGCTGCTAGCTTCTCTGTGTGACCACCAGAAGTTCCACAGCTAGCCCTTCTAGCTCCACAACTAGAAGTTCCATGCAGCCTCTCTGGTTCCAGCTTTCTTTGTTCCAAGCATCAATCCCCTCACACTTTCTCATCGGAAAATATTGGATTTCTTCCTTCAGCCTCTAGTCAATTTGGGGGTCCACACAAAGAACACATTCTCCTCAGGCGTCTGCTCCCACCCCCCACACTTGATCCCTGCTGCTCTCAATACACTGATCCTGTGTTTCAGTACTGACATTTCTAGATCATTCTTCACCATGTCACCTTCTGCTAGAAGGTGTCTGGTACTGAGGTGACATTCAGCCATTTTCATTTGGATCAGCTGAATATGGTTCTCTCCAACTACTTTTATTAGCACAATGCCTTACATTGATTTTTCTTACCACTCTAGAATTCCTGGATAAATCCCACTTGCTTAGGATGTATTATCTGTCTTATAAGCAGTTACCTTTGGTCTGCTGATATTTTGTGGTGGTATCCCTAGAGGGATATTCTTGTAGGGTCTTTGGCTTTTGTCTATCTGTGTAATGCTGGCCTCATAGAATGAGTTGTGAAATGTTCAATCTTCTTCAACTTCTGAAAGAATTCAGAAGTTTCAGCATTGGTTTTTATTAACTATCTCCCACAGGTCATCAGGTAAGCTAAATGACTCTAGACTCATCTTTACTGAACAGTTTCTAATTCAATCTCTGCACATTGAGCATTTTAATTTTCTGTTTCTTTATGGTTAGCCAGCTGTCTGTCCCTAGGAGTTTCTTTTGGCTCTACTATCTGTTGGTATATAATACATTATAATTGATCTTGATATTTTCTATCTCTATGGACCTTGTTAAAGTATTCCTCTAATGTATTTTGAATCTATTTTTTCTTTTTTCTTATTTAGCATATTAAAGTCTCATCAATTTAGCTCTGCTTATTATTTTCCCACCTTCTTGATTTGGCTTTAGACTGCTAGTCGTGTTTAGCTATCTGGGATATAAAGGTACATTGTTCGACTGATATCTTTCTGCTGTGTTACTCTAGAAATTAGTTATTAATTTCCCTGTGACTACTCATTTTTATGAATCATGATTCTTGGGTATCATGATTTTTTTTCATTCATTTAAAGCACTTCTTAATTTCTCCTTGGACCTACAGCTTACGTAAAATATTTTGTTTAATCTCTACATATGCATGACTTTTTCAGCCATTCCTCTGTAACTCATTTCAAGTGCCAGTCCTTGAAGACAGATGAGACTTCCTATGAATTCAACATAGTAGTTTGTTGAGACTTACTCTGTGGCCTAACATCGGTAAGGCTCATCCTGCAGGGTATCCTGTGTGGACTTCAAAAAACAAGCATATTGTTCTTGGTACTGACTGGAGGGTTATCAACATATGTTAATTCTGGTAGTTTAGTGTTTTTCATGGCTTTGGTTCCCACTCTGACATTGAGTCTACATCTGTTGTGTTCATTGCTGAAAGTGGAATGCTAACGCCTCCCATGGTTAGAGAGCTTTGCTTTTCAGTTCAGTTCTGACATTTCTGTTCCTTATATTTTATGGTTATGCTCGGGCTTGGTGCGCGTTTATTACTATTATATCTTCTCCTTTTTTTTTTTTTTTTTTTTGGTTTTTCGAGACAGGGTTTCTCTGTATAGCCCTGGCTGTTCTGGAACTCACTCTGTAGACCAGGCTGGCCTCGAACTCAGAAACCCACCTGCCTCTGCCTCCCAAGTGCTGGGATTAAAGGCGTGCGCCACTACAGCCCGGCTGTCAATATCTCTTAAATGGTCTTCAGCTAGCTCTTTGAGTATAGCTAAGATGGTTAGTTTTATGGTTTTGATTGTAAAACCAGTGTCAGTGTCATCTTAGCTTGAAAGTAAGAGACCATGCTTCAAAGCAGTAAGGGGAGAGTGACAGAAAATAACCAGTGTCCTTCTCTGGCCTCCTTAGGCATACACACATATACACTTGAGTACATATCACATGTATAACATTACCCTCTCTCCCTCCATCCTACCTCCCTCCCCTCCCCCCCACACCAGTGGTATAAGATTATAAGACCCCTCTACACCAATACTTTCCTTCAAAGTCCTCCCAATGATAAATAAATCTACAATTTTTCTGTCCACATCTAATGCAGACTTCAGTAACTCAGCATACGAGCTCCTGTCTTGGGGCCTTTGTTCATATATGCCACAGTGTGCCCAGGCCCTCCTTGGCTTCCTCATCCGGATCAGTCTGTCACGTTATCAGAAACACCTTCCTTGACCATCCTGTGTAAACAATCTCATTCACTTGCCCCAGCTGCTCTGGCACTTGCTGATCTCTTCCTCTGCTGTGTCTTCTCCACACTGTGGGTCTTCCGTTGCTTCTTCATTGTCATTTTGTTGTCCCCTGACACACAGAATGTTAGTTTTACGGTCATGGACCAACTGCTTCACTCAGGCCTGCACCACCCGGCAGGCCAGATAGCCAGCTAGTGTATCTTGAGTTCACATACTAATATGTTTAGTTTGAGCAAGACAAGATGGGACTACTAAGATATGGTTGAAGATGGGGTAGAAACAGGCAAGGCAGTGTTATATTCTGAGGCTGAGTGCTGAGTTCCATGTGGCCACAACAGTCTCAGGAATCATTAAGCCCAGCCTCGGGGAAGCAGACAAGTCCACTGCTCATCAGCACCATTATTGTTCTGAACACAGCATCACTAAACCAAAAGATGCTAAGCCTTCTGATAACACTGGGGAGCCCTGCTAAACCCTGCACAGAGCTAATCAGTATTTCCTCCCTGTTTGAATTAACACAGCATGCTGCCTGCTGTTGGCTGCTCCAACCACTGCCCACTGGAAGGTTCCAAGACTGACTCTGTCTCCTGGACTCTGGAACAAAGGTGTTGGAGAAGGTCTACACTGTGATGTCTGCTGACCTCCAGCAGTGTATAGAGCGAATCCAGAAACATGAGCTAATGTGCACAGTCCAGAGGTATAATGGTTAAACCAAGAATTTACCAACAATTCTGTTTCCCTTGGAGACTTGCAGACATCTCTGTGCTCTGATCCTATTCTTTGGAATTTACTTTAATGAGCAGATGTGACTTGGGTTGTGAGTTTATAATAGTCCGACCTTTGATACTACATTTTTCATCATTGGCTTCCTTGCATTTGAGATATCTGCACTGGATTGGAAAGACGCTTTTCTGTTTTGTTTACAACAGATGCTAGAGAGATGTAGCCAAGAAACAAAAAGTAATGATCATCTATCTCCATAGAATCCTGTTGGTTTAAATTCAAGTAGGTCTGCAAATAACTAAAGACAGTCACACAGAGGACTCCAAAGAAGCTGTTCTGCCTTAAAGATACACAACCCTGTGTTCACATTTCTAGGCATGTTGACTTCAAACTACTGTTTATTCACTTAAGAGCTATTTTTTGATAATTATTATAAGCCAGTAATGTCAAAACAAATAGCGTGCGGCTTCTATCTTTAAGAGGCTTGCAGACAGGCTTAAAATAGGAGTAACTGATATTTTAAATAACCATTATAGCAAATGGAGGTTGTTTACTAATAAGTGTGGAGTACCTTCTAGTGTGTGACAAAAATATTCAAAACTGAGCTAAGAAATGGCTGCACAATTCCATGGACACACTAAAGCCCAGATAACCATCCACGTTCCAGGAGCAGACCCTATGGTAGTTGACTTGAACCTCGACAAAGCTGTTTGAAGTGACTGTACCATACCGGAGCACAGCATCTGGTAAGGACTCTGAAGATAGAGCAGGAAACTCTTGGCGGGAGAGAGGTGGGACAAGCAGGATGAGAAAGACTCCACACAGAGGTTAGCTACAAGCATAAACAAGAGTTCACCTGTGCATGTGTCTAATGACATCTCAGACTCTGGGTGCTCGCACCCAGGCCCAAGCACAAGCCTCTCCTTAACAGGCTCTCCATCCACCCATTCCATATGCTCAATGACATAATGCAGTCCTTGATTTTGACCTTCCTCTCAGGGCCCTTATCTAACCTGCTGTCATAGCCTTTGGTTTTCTAACAAATATGGTTGTGTTCTCCCTCAGCCCATACTATGTTTCTATCCCACCTTTTTGTTTGTTTGTTTAGGTTTTTTGGTTTTTTTTGGTTTTTTTTGAGACAGGGTTTCTCTGTGTACTCCTGGTTGTCCTGGAACTCACTCTGTAGACCAGGCTGGCCTCGAAATCTGCCTGCCTCTGCCTCCCAAGTGCTGGGATTAAAGGCGTGCGCCACCACCACCCG
The DNA here is from genome assembly GCA_030674055.1 of Rhabdomys pumilio. Lineage (NCBI taxonomy): Eukaryota > Metazoa > Chordata > Mammalia > Rodentia > Muridae > Rhabdomys > Rhabdomys pumilio. Next base: position 56,523,684 of record JANHMN010000007.1, on the reverse strand, counting down.
GCCCTATCCCACCCTTCTTATGAACCTCACAACATCCAAAGTTTATTCTCAACAGAAGCCCCAATGATAACTTCCAAACTGGCAGTCACATGGTACCACCCCTCAGAATGCTAGGGTTCTTGCTCCTGTCCTGCCGATAATATCCACCATGGGATAATGTCATGAGCATCCATCAAAGCCACTTTACATGTTGTGTGTCTGTGTTCCCTTCCTTCCTACCTTTCAGATGGTCAATGACTCTGCCCTTTACAGTCGTTTCAGTGGCAAAAGCTTTTTAAATTTTTTTCAGAAGTCTGATATCACAAAAAAAGAAAACTTTCCTAAAGACACATTCTAATCTCCCAAAACATGGGCTCTGGGCAGAGACTAAGATAAATTGAAGCAATCTATGTCTAGAATGTACATCCTCAGGCAGAAGAGGGCTAGAAATGGCAAGACATCCATCAAAGCTCAGAAGTCAGGAAGTAAAAAGGGAGATGACCTCCTCTGGGCTCAAACCTGCTTCATGTGCAAGAAGCAAGTCATGAAGCCTAGATGATCCCTGGCATCAAAATCCACACTCTGCTCTCATACTGACCAGGAGGCCCCACGTAGCATGGCTCTGAATCTTCTAGATAGAATACAATATATAGCACTCCTGCTGTAGCCTGGAGCTGCACAGGATATTATAGGACTAAGTGTGGCTTTCTCTTCAGCTTGGTCTGTCCCAAGGCTTTATGCCTAAGCCACTGGGGAGCACACCAGCAGGACACCATAAGGCCATCTTCCATGAGTTGAGGAACCAAGTGACATGGAGAGCAAGCAAAGAGCCCAGGGACATCAGGAGGCAGCTCAATTTGGAGAGCCCAGAATTTAACCTCATCTGCTCAGGATCCTTATTGCTACTCTTGAGGGTCTAAGGTCTGCTACATCTGGTCCCAGCTCCAAGCTCTGCCATGTCCTTCCTATCCTACCTTCTACAAGTGGAAGAAATGGGTAATGACCCAGACATCCTCTCACCCTAAGAAATCCCCTGATACTGAACAATCCTGGAGCCTTCCTGCACTTCAAGGTCCTCCAAGACTGAGGTAAACATCTCAAAGTCAGACTGAGCTGCCCTACATAGGCCATCCCACTCCCACCAAGTGTGGTCCATTCCAATAGTTTTCTTGGTCCCTTTTAACCCTTAACCCTTTTAACAAGGCTAACAATCCTGCTAGTCTCATGTTCTGACCTCGCCTATGTGAGTAGTCCCAACCCAGGTCTCCTATGACTGTAGTGTTATTCATATGTCTAAATGTGTTCTGAGGGCCACTTAGCAGGACTAGTCATAAGTTCTACTGATTTGTTTTTTGTATGATAATCTTGTCTCCCTTCTGGATTAATGGAAAATGCAGGGAGCCAATAGATGGAAAATAGTAAACACTCATGCAAGTGCCAACAGTGACAGCATCGTGGTTCATACCACGATGTTATGGAGTGAGTGAAATCCTGGATGATGCTTGCTGTTGACATATGAAAGACCATACTCTCAGATCCATGGGAAAATGGCAAAGTCACATCACCCCTATTACCACCACCATCAGCCCCATGGCAGACCCTTCCTCTGTGTATGTGTGGATGTTAATAGTGTATAAGGAAATATTCTCCATAGCTTTCTCTCCCAGGATATTTATGACCTAAAGACTTCTCCCCTACAGAGATTTGGTAAGCCTGCCTCTCGCCCCCCCCACCCCCGATCATCTTTATGCAACATTTCTGTGTTTGTGTTTATCTGTGTGTAATAACTCTACCTCCCTGTTCAACCATATATAATAAACACACTGAGTATCTGGAGTGCTGTAAATTCTCCACCTGGGAACCCAAGTCCATCTGATGCCTGTTTCTCTGTGTGTCTGTGTCTGCCTTTCTTCCTTCTCTCAGCACCCAATCTTATCTGTCTCTGGATTCACTGAGGGCATGGCAAACCACATCACAACAAAGAATCTGGAAACCAGATCTACAGGGCCACTCTCCTACGAACTTCCACCAATGACCTTCCTCAGAATCACAAAATCTTACATTAATGACCGTTACTATCTTGGTGGGATAGATCGAACCCAGGTTTTTAAACTTGGCTGGTCAAGCAGGAAGTTAGGATGAGACTAAGAACCCTGATATACATCTCCACATTCCTATGGAGGGATAAAGTGGCCTAGATCCCTTCCTAGGACAACATCAATAGGGAGAAGAGAAATGTCAGGATTGGTACTTTGTAACTGAGGTGACTATAGAGTGTGTGAAGTAACACGCAAACAAGCAGCATTGTCTTGAGAAGGTTCCTTTCTTCACATGTTGCCTGGTTTGAATCTCCCCTGGGAAGCCCTGTCATTCAGATCCAGAAGACCAGACTGCTGTCTTACCTCAGCTTATGCTTCCTGTGACTACTGAAGTTGGGGTGGCCATCCCAGTTTTACAAATGACTCACTTGTCAAATGCATCTCTGAGACACCAGGCTAATGAGCAAAGCAGGGATACTACAGAAATGTGAGACTACACAATTATCCATTGTAATGGTACTGAAACCAAGCAAGTGAAAACTTGAATCTTGGGGTGGGAGCCAGAGAGCTGTGATGTACAACAAGGCAGAGCCTGATTGGATAGATTCAGCAGCCTCGGAGTTCCTTGGGATGAGTCAGTTCACCCATACACAGCAGAATCAGGAAAGTACTCCAAGGGACCAATTCCCTTTCACCCGGAGCAGTGGTACAAGAACACAGAGGCAGGAAGAAGAGGGTACCTCTCCACACAGCATCTCCAGATGTGCCCAAAGAAAAGAGATGGGAAGTCACACCCCATCTGAAATCAGGGTGGAACTCAGCATCCTCACCACCAGAAAAACAACTGAAACATTGTACCTTCCCATAAATAGCTATGACCAAGCCCATGGTCTGGAAAGATCACAAGACACTTTACAAAAAATTTTAATCTGGTCCTTGCCACACTGCCTATGTAGATTGGCACAGGGTTTCCAGCATCCCATAAAGGCACCAATCTCTTACCTACCTTAGGGATAGAAACACAGTAAATGGAGGTGAGCAAGTGGCAATTAATACCAGGCCTAGAAGGTGAAAAGCCTGCATCAGAAACTAGTATTTCCACAAAAGAAGAGTGGGGGCACTCTGCGAATTCATTAAAAATTTACGTATTTATTTATGAATAATAAATCATAAAGAATATAATTTAAAGTAAATATTTGGTACACATGCATTTTGCTATATGTTAAAGAATAAAATAAATTTGCCTATGAATGGATTTGATGTTTGATAACTGAAAGACATAGAGTATCTTCAATGAACATTTTTATTTTATGTGTGTGAGGACTTTGTCTGCATGTATGTCTATCACAGCTGGTGCTCACAGAGGCCAGAAGAGGGCATCAGAGTCTCTGAAACTGGAGTTACAGACAGTTGTGAGCCACCATGTGGGTTCTGGGAATTGAATCTATGGGAACTGAACCCCCTATGCAAGAACATGAAGTGCTCTTAACTTCTGAGCCATCTCTTGAGTTCCAACCCACCCCCAATGGATATTAAAGGAAAGCAATCACCTAGTCAAGTTCATACTGGCTGGATTTGACTTCTTTTTGAAGGAAAAATAATATCTGAGCCACCTTTTAAAATGGAGAACTTAATTTATTTTATTTATTTTTTTTTTTTTTAGTTGTAGTTAACTAAGACTAAACAAGAACAGATTTCACATTTGGCTCTGTTTAACATCCTGAATAAATTCCATTATTCAAGAAGCTAATAAAAATATTTTGAAGAATTTTCTTACTGGGTTATTATTTTTCTCAAACACCACTGGACTTCCTGACTCATGGTAGTTTAATGTATTTCATTTATGACATATGAGATTTCAACAGGGGTTATGAAAAGAGGGTGTGCTCCACGCAGAAGAAAGGATCGAGAAGCTACTAAACACTAATTTTAGAAAGAGAAGCTACAATCTTTGACAAGAGAGAGATCGTCAGTATCATTTAGTATTTGCTTACTATAGCCAAGTTGATTCAGATTTTTGTATGAGTCTCAAATAATTCATTTCTTAGAGACTCCCATGAGATTCCAGCTCCTTGGCCAAGAGCAAAAGCCATGATGTAGCAGGCTTGTTAGAGCATGTGGCCACAGTCTGTTCAGCCCATCAGAGGTCCAGATGGACAGCTGCCTGCCCTGCTGGCTCCAGAAAAGCTGAGTATCTATTATGAGAATACCCATAAGTGGGAGCAACCAAGGTTGTTTCTATGTGAGATCTGCTGAAACTTGGCCAGAACATCAGACAAATGCAGCTGAAATTCAATTTGACACAGGTCCTTTAGTTAGTCCCCTTTCTAGAGAAGGAAACTGAGGCTCAAAAGCTGCAGACAACCTGCCTAAGGTCCCCAGAATTAGAAATGACCTGAATCTCTTCTGAGTATGTGGCACTTATGCCATGGGTACTGTGAGTGGAGACCCTGTCTGGTCTTACACTCATGTGCCACTCACATTGGGCTTCTCTGTGCTCAGAGGTTTGCTAGAAAGCCACAGCCTTATAAAAGCTCCATGTCCTCCCCCCTCTCTTCTCATGCATAGAGATGTAGACATAGATATATACATATGTATGCATTTGTGGTAGGAGGAATGGTTTTGTGCAGTGTGTACTCAGTTGCTAATTACTGTGTCCAAAGAGGGGAAACAGCACTTCTGATCCTAGTTAGGGAGAGAGAGAGAAAAACAGAAAGAAACAGAGAGGCGGGGACAGAGAAGACGGACTATGAGAATCCATCATGAGCAGATCACCAAGCAAGACTCCATGAAGACACACTCAATCCAGGATGAGCCAGGGCAAGACTCAATAGCAGGCAATAGCAGGCAAAGGGTCACAGAGCTGGGAAGTAGTCTAGGTCAGCAGAATTGGGTTGGAATGGATGGGTATCTACCAGCTATAATGCTTGAAGCCTTTTAACAATGGTAAGGTCTCTGTGTCTTTATTTGGGAGCTAAAATGGGATAGAACATGTGTAGGAAAGACTCTAAAATTATTCATATTACTTGTACATGTACATGTGTATATATGTATAGGTGTGTGTGTGTGTGTGTGTGTGTGTGTGTGTGTGTGTGTGTGTGATGCCATAAAATCACTTTGGGCAGGGGGTACTTATCTAGACTACTAGAGTTCCATTTGGGTTCATTTTGAAATATCTCCTGATTCACTGGTGGACAGTCCAGTAAAATCCAATTTTTATCATAGGCATGAGGTCTGCAAGAGTCAGCTAGGACTGCATGTCCTTCCCCATGGTCCATCTAATTCAATATCCCCTATCTCAAGAAGTACCAATGTAGGCCATATCAGCATCTTGGGAAACAGTAAAAGAGACATGGACAGGCACCCACTGGACACCAGGAAGAGGTCACATCTGGGAGGACTGGATCCATATCATCCTCATCAGCTGCCTGTCATGTTGATCAGTTGCCTGTCATTAGTGATTTTCAACAAAAATAAATTTCACAAAATCATATAAATTGATACTGATTAGCAAGGAGATACTAAGAGGTTTTTTTTTTTTTTTTTTTTAAACTACTAAAGGCTGCCCATGACATTTCGACCAACTTCATTTCCCAGAAAATATGGTTTGGTCATCCAAAATCACAGGGTCATGGATCATATTCAGAAAGACACATTTTAAAGCTATTAAATTCTTTTATAAAAAATGAACCCCTGAGTTTCACAGTGAGTCTTTTCACCACCCTTTCCTGTGATTCTTCTACAATAACTCATCCTTATCTACAGTTTGAATTGTTTTTACAGTCAATCATGCCATAAGAACATGACACAGGACATTCCAGAAATAATCAGTTTGCAACTTTGAACTACGTAGTACTCGGAGTAGCATGATGTAATCTCAGACCCTCCCACTTCTACCCACTCAGGGTGGTAATTATCCCATCCTTCAACATATCTATGCTATATACACCCCTTGCCTGTTAAACACTTTGTAACTCTGTAGCAATATTAGTTATCAGACTGATGGTTGAGGTGTCATATTATGTATGTTCAAATGACCCTTATTCCATTAAATAATGACCCAGAGAAAGTACTGATGCTGGCCAGCCAGACATGACCAGGAAGCTGAAGAATGGAAATATATTAGTAAGGGTTCTCCAAAGAAACAGAAATTACAGGGTGAAGTTAGGGGTGTGTGTGTGTGTGTGTGTGTGTGTGTGTGTATGTATGTGTGTGTGTGTGTGCACGTGCGTGCGTGCATGCATGTGCAAGCATGTGGGGGGGTGGTTCGGTTTTTTTTTGGTTTTTCGAGACAGGGTTTCTCTGTGTAGCCATGGCTGTCCTGGCACTCACTCTGTAGACCAGGCTGGCCTCGAACTCAGAAATCCGCCTGCCTCTGCCTCCCAAGTGCTGGGATTAAAGGCGTTCGCCACCACCGCCCGGCTAAGGTGATTTATTAGAGTGGCTTGCGGGTAGTGGTCCAGCTAATCCAACAATGGCTATCTACTAATGGAAAGTCCATGGATCCAATCGTTGGTCAGTTCATGAGACTGGATGTCTCATCTGTTTTTCGGCATCCGCTGCAATCTCAAAGAAGAAGTAATACTCTGTTGTGTAAATGCACCACATTTTCTTTATCCATTTTTTGATTGAGAGAACTAGGTTGTTTCTAGTTTCTGGCCATTATGAGTAAAGGCTGCGATGAAAATAGTTGAGCTAGTGTCCTTGTGGTATGATGGAGCATCTTTTGTGTATATGCCCAGGAGTGGTGTAGTTGGGTCTTGAGGTAGATCGATTCCCAATTTTTTGAGAAACCACCATATTGATTTCCAAGGTGGTCGTAAAGTTTGCACTCCCACCAGCAATGGAAGAGTGTTCTTCTTACTCCACATCCTTGCTAGCATCTGCCGTTGCTTAATATTTTTGATCTCAGCCATTTCTACAGGTGTAAGATGGAATCTCCAAGTTGTTTTGATTTACATTTCGCTGATGGCTAAGGATGTTGAGCATTCCTTTGGGTGCTTCCTGGTCAGCTGAATCTCCTCAGTTGAGATTTCTCTCTTTAGATCTGTTCCCCATTTTAAACTGCATTATTTGGTTTTTAATATCTAGTTTCTTATGTTCTTTATAATCACAAAAAAAACACTATCAGTTTAAAAGTAAGATGAAACATTAACAAAATATTTGTTTGCACAAAATTTTATACGCTGGATTACCAGATAAAGCTTTGTTTGAAAAAGACTATTTCTCTGCTGAAGACATTTAAAAGTTTTCTGAGATTACCTTTGAAGTTGTCCTATCTACAAATCTGGCACATACCCATCCAATCTGTGGTCCTCCCACATAATAGCCCCTCTGGATTCAGGTAGGTGGGAAGCATAAACTTGGTTGGCACAGCATCCAATGCAAGCCTTCTGCTTTCTTCACACCTGAGCACTGATCTGCCTTGATTCAACCACTGAACCAGAGTTCATAAACTTTCCCTGGGAAGGACAGCATGGATACAAATCCCCTTGTTTACAAGAGAGTTACAGTAGATGTAATGGGAACACTAGACACCGCTAGGCTGGCCAAGGGATGTGCTGCAAACCATGCATAGTGACCAGAGGTGGGTATGATTAAAGGTGGGTGTGTCTAGATGCTCATGTGGATAGGAGGGGATGCCCATCAGTGAGTAGATACAGGCACCCAAGCCCAGGAAAAGAAACAAGAAGACTATGAATGGAACAAAAGCAACCACCAGGGTTACTTGAAGACTTCCTCAGTGTTGTGCCAGGAAGGGACTTCAGAGACTATGTCACCAGCTCCTGACTTACAAATAGACAGAAGAGACTCAGGAAAGAGAAATGTTCATTCTTTGTCTCGCAGTCCCTTCAATGCAGGGTTATGTGTGACAATGCAGAATCTGTCTCAGCTACCAGGATGTGATGAACAAAGGCAGGTAGGCTGAACAAACAATGGCTTCACTCTGTATCAGTGTGGTCGGCACACCGGCCTCTGCAGACTCTTTCTAATTCACATGATAGGCCACAGAGGAACAAGGGGATGTGCCAAAGCACACAGGGACTGTCTGCCTAGTTAGCTGAGGCAAATCTAAGGGCTCCCACTCAGGGCCCCTTTCATCCCGATTGCTGGAAAGCCACTAGCCCACAGTCTTTCAACATCCACATTCGGAGCTCTCCCATGGACTCCCGTCCCCGCTGTGGTGCCAAACACCTCAACTCTTCAACATCTCTCAATTTTGCCTTCTTACTGGATACCAGCATGGGGAAATGAAGAAGTCACAGAAGTAAACTAGCATGGGGAAGGCCATAGAAGCCAGAGGCGTCAAGGGCAGTGTGGACAACCCCACCACAGTGCAGTAAAGAGCTGCCCAGCTATGAGTATATACAGAGCAGTGTGAGCAAGTTGTCCTTTGAGCCACCCTGGGACCTGGTTTTGTAGCTGCCAACGTGGGGCTGAGTCCTGGACAGCCTGGAACATCCCTTTGAGCCCCCATCAGACCTAGACTCAGTGATCCCTCCAGAATTTGGCAGAGAGCTCCAAATGAGGATGGTGGTTCAGACCCTTCCATGTCCACCCAGCAAGGCACATGCTCCTATGAAACTTTTAGAAGTATGGTCAAGTTAAAAAGCCAAGCACAGAAGATAAGACTTGGAGTGAAGGGGCCATATCCAGTTCCCTGCAACTACCACTGCAGTTTGACCAAAGCACTGGGGCTGCCCAGAGTGGATGCAGCCTTCCCAAAAGATGGTGACCATCATGGGACCAGGGATCTGCTCCTCCCTCGCTCTTAACACTGGACAACTACGTCTAAGAAGGAGCCAAGTCACAGACACATACACTTCAATGCAATTGCCCAGAAGTGCTGACCCTGCTTCTGGGACCTCACTCCTACTGCCAAGACTAAAAGCACCACAAAAGCCCTATGCCGCCATGAACTTAGGGCAAATCAGGGGCACCAAAGAACTCGTTTCAACCTTGTAGATTGCTGCAGAAAAAGGACCTGAATGTTTTTTTGTCTTAAATCACTTTAATGTAAGGCTGGGGATGGGCTAGATTACTGTCTCTGGTTCCACTGAGCCTGAGATTGCTCTGAAGTTGCCCACAATCAAGTCTCTCCATGAGTCTGACCACGTACCCATGTCTACGTGTGCTCCGTCTATTGCACTAGCCTTGACCTGCTTGCAATCCCAGTCAAAATCTCCCCATCTGGGTGAGTCTTACTTCGCCCTCCAGATGTTTACCATGGGTGGCCACTGCTATTGCCAAGACAACCACAATGTCACAGGCCATTCAGACATTGACGCGTCAGACGTGTTCTACTGCACGGTGAATCAACACTCTCTGTTTCTGAAACAAAGTGAGGAAATCGAATATCAGAAACTGCTAAAGTGTAGAAGGACTGGGGAGGATGCCTGAGAGCTGACTCACACTGCTCTCATTCACTGTGGCACAGACCTACATCAACCCTGTGATGCCAACTCAGAATGAACCACTTCAGCTGCAGGCAGCAGGTCCAGACGGGAATTTAGGAAGCAGACTGAAGCATTACAAAAAAAAGGGAGAGTTACAACCCACCAACCAAGTCTCAAGGCAGTCCAGTTCTCATCCGCAGCAATCCACACAGGCCTGATGATGATGAGCCCCTCTGCCATCTCATGAAATCATTCTTGTAGACAAATCTCCCATCACAACTGTTATAGCCTCTGTGGATCTCAAAGATTCCTTTGTAATTGTTAAAGAGGGATCCGCACAGACCACATTTCATGAAAGGAGAAGGAGAAAAAGAAGGAGGAGGGGGAGGGGAGGGGAAGAGGAGAGGGAGAGGGAGAGGGAGAGGGGGAGGGGGAGGGAGGGGGAGGGGGAGGGAGGGGGAGAAGGAAGAGGAAGAGGAAGAGGAAAAGGAAGAAGGAGAAGCATCCTTTCTTGATATCAGTGGCAGACCAACAAATCCTTAACATTAGATCACATTTGATTTAAATTCAGGATTCTTTACCAAATAAAAGGTGCCTCTCCAATGAAAGGAGCTAATACATCTGTACAATCTCCTGTGCTCTACTGTTTCGGGGATGGAATTCCACGGCCTCTCTCACCATCCCACTAAGTAGTCTTACAAATTCTTTACCTGAAATACTTACTTTGGCCTTTGGCAGGTCAGACACAAGGACTGACTGCACTTACTACATGGGGAAATCAAGAGTCAGACCATTGTCAAACCATGAGGATAGTACAGGAAAAAGGAACTGAGGCCACTCATCACTGCCAAGCAATATCCAGACACAGAGGAGGACAGGACACTACTGTACAGCTACATGGTCCCCATTTTCCACTGCTCAAAGCCACCATGACTGGAGGTAACAGTTAAGCAGCCTGTGGAGCTGAAAAACTAAAGGGACTGTTCTGGAGACATGGAAGGGTACCAAGGATTTCATTGGTCTGATTGTCTTCTCACACATTATTCCAATGGGGTCTCAAAACTGAGTTTAGTAGGCCCTAGGAAATGATCAATTCCACACTGGCAGTCCCTAGCCACATGGTCGAATCTCACTTGATACCTTCTATAAACCCACAAATCCCAGGGGGTCTCACTTCTATGGTTCCCAGAACCATCAAGAGTTCCCTTCTTACTAGTCCTTATTCAAACTCCAGCTCTGAGTGAATGTGGGAGAGATTTGAGGTGATAGTGAGAAAGGAAGACACAGAGCCTGGGAAGGCTGCAAGCCACAGGCTCTGCAACCACACATGTGACCTCAATGAGCTCTGCCTTGAATGGCCCTTGGAGTCTCAAGGTCTTTATAGGAAACAAAAATGTCAGTGACACACATCAGCCTCACTTCAAGCCAGAGAGTGAGTCTCATGCATCCAATTGATCCTAGAAAGCCAACTACCCTGAGCATAGGGGTTTCTCTACATTTTCCTTTACAGCTGTCTAATTGGACTTGAGCCCTTTCCACCTCCCAGGAAAAGTACAATACTGAGAATGAAGATACCTTCAAGAACAGGACACTACTTCCCCCCACCTCCCACTGCTCAGAGAAGCCACCATGGCTGGAGGTACCAGTTAAGTAGCCTGTAGAACTGAAAAATCTGATGGGACTGATGTTCTTCTGGAGGCAAGGAAAGGAACCAAGGATTTGTTCTGGACTGGTTGTCTTCTCATACATTATTCCAATGGAGTCACAAAGCTGAGTTTTGCAGGCCTAGTGAACCAGGCATTAGGACTCACCAGCAGCTCTGAAGTCCACAGATGGAAAGCTCTTGACATGATGGTACCAGGCAAGGACTCAGCAAGCATCACTACTGCCCTTCCTCTGGGAGTCACTGCAGCCATACTCAGCCCCATAGGCTTCTGTAAGTTCACAGCTCATGTACATGTACTGGATTGTCACTTGGGTCAGCTTTTGCCCTCTCTTGGGTGCCCCCATTATTTCCAAGACCAGCCCTTGATGGGTACAGTGACAGTGAACACTGGTTGACTCCATTGATCTTTTCAGGACAGATGGCAGGATGGACCCAGGGGCTCAGTTCTGAATATCAGCTCCCAAGTATTTGTTTGGGAAGGCTTTGCAGATGTTTCCCAGGGACAAGAAGAAATGCTGATGGGCATGCTCAGGCTGAGGGTGACACTGAGGAAGAGAAAGGAGGGACTGCCACTGCTACAATATCATCTGTGATAGAAATCAGGGCAGTTGGTAATTTTGGAGCAATGAAGTGCTGCTGATACCCTGATCTCAGGAGGCACAGCCACCGTGCAGTGGTCACCCGTGAGTCTTACACAACAGGATGATTATATGTGTATTTCCATTTCCTGTGGGGGCAGGAGGCAGGGAAAGGGAACAGGAAGGGACAGAGTCAGGGCTGCCGGATTGATGCTGCAACTCTAAGACACTATCTAAACAAATAAGCAATTCTTCAGAATGAATGGGACTGTATTGTTCTTTGACTTTGAGAAAGGAAAATGTAATTAGCAAGTGACCAGAGAGGGAACCAAGTCAGTCAGTCCCCTAAGGCTCAGCCTACTGCAGAGAAAAGTGGCCAGCTTTGGAAACCCTGCTGAGAAGAGACAGTTATAGTGTGTCTGTTTCCAAGGCAATGACTGGAAGAATCCCTGCCTCCTCCCTCTCCAGTTGCTCTGTATAACTCAGGATAACCATGGTCCCTGCTGGATATTATTATTACAAAGAATAACTCATAACCAAAGCTATGCACTGCTTCTAGAAGGTTTCTAGAAGCCTTCATTACCGTGGCTGTGTGTTACTCTCATCTGAGATTTTCTTTGAGAACAGAAGGCCTGAGCCTCATAGCTTCTGAGTTTCTCCGTCAGAAATAGATCTCATGGTAGTACTAATGACAGATGTACTTTAAGGTACTGTGGTGTGCCTTAAATGACATACAGAGCATTAAATTTGATTAATAGCACATAATCAAAGACCTGCATGCACATTATATGAACAGACCACTAATCAGATGTAAATAAGAGGATGCATTTCTTTTTAATAGGAATCCTGAGAATTCTGGCTGTGTCTACTCCCCAACTCCCAGAGGGCAGGGGCTTTCCAGAAGACTCTGGACACAGCTCTGGATTTTGCATGGCTGGGGAGCTGCTGAGTGAGAGAGACCCAGAATTTGTGGCGTGTGTTTTTTAAAGACCCTGGAGACTTTCTGCTCAAATCTTTCCTGGATAAGAAAAGAGGCTGGCGGCATGAAGTAACAAGAATCAGGCAGCCATTTTAGAGCACAAACCACTAGCCTACTCAGTTCCAGCCTTTTTCATTTTCCTCTGGCCTTCAGTTCTCGGAGAAGTGGCTGTCTGTCACCCCAGACTCACAAGGATTGTGGATACTACTCGTGGTTTGCCCTGCTCAGCCTCCCTCATGGCCCCCACTTTCATGTGATGGCTTCAACTACAGTAAGACTATCCCTTGTCTGCTCCTATCTTCCTTTGCCACACAAGCTAGTCACAAACCAGCTTGGTGATTGGCATTTTGACACCATCACATAACCCAGTCACATCATTCATCCAGGGGACCTATTCAAGACACAGATCACTCCATTCCATCCCATCCCTAAGCTGTCACTATCATCCCTGTCAGCCCTCTTGCATCTCTGACTGGCTAAAAGAGACAAACTCTTGCCCAGTCTCATAGAATCCAGCCATACAGGAGAGACAGACAGGAATTACAAAAATAACAAACAAGTCAAGGCATTAATTTGGAGAGGCATTAAAGAAAGCATGATTAGGGTGTCCAGAAAGGCCCGAATCTTACATGCAGTAGGTGAAAGCATAGCTATTAGTCACAAACCCACACAACTCTGTGCATCTACATGCAGGTACCATATGCCCTTTCAAATCTACCCAAGACATCCTTATTATCACTGTTCTCACCCCTGGCAGCAGTGAAATAGATGAGAGAGGAGCATGGAAAATGGACAGCTGCCTCTGGAATACCCAAAAGCATTGGAGAAGGCAACGCCGAATGAGTTAGTGAAAACCGGAAGCTGAAGTCTCCCCAGAAATATTGCTCACCCAGCTCTCAACGAAAAGCTCCTAGGGATTGATATTCTCCAAGCATGGGCTCATAATTAGGTAGCATTCTCTCCAACTTGGCAGATTCCTTCCTGAGGTGACCAGAAAGAAAGTAAATAGTCATAAGCATTAAAAGTCTTCCAAGCTGCCTGTGGAGAGTGCTGAGTCATGGCTTTACTAAGTCCCACTCATGCTAGAGTGGACCCTAACAGTGATGTCACCACTGCCCTTGAGTATCCTCTGATCCTGTAAGGAACTCATCGGTTCTTCAGGCTAAAATATGATGGGGTCACTTCTTTGATCTGTCATCAGTGCCCTATCTGAGGTAAATGGACATCATTTTCATCTCCCCTAGAAGTCACGCAATAAGTCCTCACCATAATGTCCTCCTTGCGGGGCAGACAAGCTTTTTTTTTTTATTGTGATAAACACCATGACCAAAATTACCTTAGAGAAGTAAAGGTTTAATTCTTCTTACAGGTTACAGTCATGGGGGAAGTAAAGACAGCAACTCAGCGCAGGAGCTTCAAGCAGAATCTGAAGCCAAGACCATGGAGAAATATTGCTTGCTGGCTTGCTCAGCTACCTTTTTATAGAGCCTAGGCAAACTCTAGGGAATGGCACTGCCTATAGTGGGCTGGGTCCTCCTATAACAATTAGCAACTAGAAAAAAAATGCTGCAAACATGGTCAGAAGCCAGTCTGATCTAGACAATTCTTTACTTGATGGTGACATCACTGTGGGGCCCACTCTAGCATGAGGGGAACTTAGTAAGGCCATGTCTCAAGTACTCTCCATAGGTAGCTTGTAAGACTCTACATGCTTATGACTAGTTAACAATTTTCTGACTTTCTGATATAGACAATTCCTTATCTGGTGATTCTAGGTTTGTGTCAAGTTGACAGCTGAAGCTAACCATGACACCAACTAAAGAGGACACGGCAGAGGGCCAACACTTTAGAAAGACAGGAGTTACAGAGTGTGTCACAGTGGGATAATAAGGGCAGGAGCCTGAGCTATAAAAGGATGGGCCTCTGTCTCTTATGTCTGCTTCTCCTTGTTGGAGCTAAGAAGCATTCTTAGACAGACAGTTCTGCATGCCCATCACTGGAAGCTTCAAGTTTTATAACCTTGGGTCCTTGGGTCCCTGCCAATTCCTGGTCCAAGGTTTTCCTTGAGCCTTTTGACCAGGACCAGGATTGTCCAAACTTCAGAATGTGCTTCTGGCAAGGAGACAAGGGGGACCTCAAGATACAGAAGCCATCTTCCCATGAGGATTGCAATGTGATGTCACCCCCACATGCTGTAAAAACTGAGCCCTTAAGAGTAGAGGTTCCACTGAAGCAGAGAGGCTATGGGCCAACAGCCTCAGCAGGGTTCACATGCAGTAGAGACAGAATAAATCCTCCTAGAAATAGAGAAATTGACAGGCTAAAGAAGTGAGGCAAAAAGCAGACAGGACTGCAGGAAGCTGGGTAGAAATGATCTAGTCACTGCCTCTGGTTAGCTGGATAGTGAATCAGCTTTATAATCAGCACCGTGATCCCAATGCCTCTATCAAAGAACCGAGACTATCAGATCTGAACAGAACGGGGAAGCCTCACTTCCACCCAAACCCCAACTGCTATGGCACAGTTGCAGGTACCAGGCTTGGGTTTGGAGCAGGAAATTTTGTGCCCAAAGATAAACAGAGAAATATCAGCCGGGCCGTGGTAGCTACCATTATATAAGTTGCTGGTCAAGAAATCTCCTTAGGTCCCCCAAAATAAAGAATATTGCCACCACTAGATAGAGAATAAGTCTCTATTGCTGAGAAGATATATTGGTTTCAGGACACAGAGAAATTAAGCTGTAACTGAGCTAGCTGACAGCTTCCTTTCAAATAGCTAATACCCATAATGCTACTAGAAAGTGCTATCCAGGCTTCTGGGAGAGAAAAATCAACAGTCTCAACCAACTAGGAATACTGCTTGCTGTACTGCCAATCTGTCAGGCAAGACATGCCTATTGGTGCAATAGTGGTGTAACTGTTAAAATGGAAACCAACGGCTTTTTGATTGGATCTGAAGCCCACTCCACTTGAGAGAACTAATGTACGTTACTTTAAGCATGTTTAGAAGCCCGTGGCTGAGGAGAGGAGAAGCCCTAATGGAGAAACTATGACTATTGTTTTGCTACGTAGTCATGCTATGCCTATTGAACTGCCTAAATATTTTTATGTAGCAATAGATTTGTGTTGTTCTGAGCTTTGGCCAGGCCAGCGTCTTTTTATAGTAAGCAGTGGTTACTACAGAGACTCATAACTTATCAAAACGCTGAAAATAAGTGAGTGTCAAGTTCTCAGCCATAAGGACAACATCTATGTCATTCCTCCCATGACTCAGGGGACATAGCAGAAGGAAAGGTAGAAAGAATGTAAGAGCTGGAGGAGAGGGAAGAGCACCATAGAATGCTGTCTGTGGACATTCAGATGGCCATGTACTCAAACTCACACAAGGCCTGTGCAAGATTAATCTTATAAACATTGCCACAGGCAGAGAAAGAACTTACAGGGTCTCATTTCTTCTTGAGAAGCCTGTGGCTATTGATGGTTTCTAGAAAAGTAGGAGACATTTTCTTCAGTGTTATAGCCACCAACAACTTTCCTATACATAGCCTATACCACTTCTCATGTAAGTAACCCCAATTACACTCGTTGGTAAAGCCTTCCTCAGAAGCATGGCCAGAACATAATTAAATAAGACATGATGGGAGAGGGGCAATTGGTTGGAAAGAAAGCAAAGAAAATCAGGAGCACATGAGAAAGAGTGAAGCTGAATGTTATCACAGTTCATTATATACATATATAAAGTACATTAGTGTGTAGAATTAATATCTGTTAATTTTTTTTAAACAAACTAAAAGCAAAATCAGGAGACTGGCTAAGACGGAAACCTCTAGACATGATGCATTTCACAAATCTATACTTTGTCACAAAGCCCTCCGGAACAAGAGTCCTGTCTGGATTTAGAAATCCATCAAAATGTCCTGAGTTCTTTGGCCAACCAGGGGAGTCAATAATTGGAACTCCAGTTCAAAGTTCAGTGAAAGACCTTGTCTTTAAAATAAAATATAGAAAGCACTAAAAGAAGACTTTTAACAGCAACCTCTGGCTTCTATGAAAGTGCATGTGTGCATGTGTGCATGTGTGCATATGTGCATGTGCATGGGTGCATATGCAGACACATGTACGCACATGTGCACACACACACACACATCCTGTACACACATACACACACAATTCCAAGCAGTAGGACAGAAGATAGGGGTCAAAGGAAGCCTGGAAGTCAGTCTGCCTTGCTTCTGAGTCCATTCAAAACATGCTACTAAGGAAGGAAGGCGCTACCTTAACAAGGTTCCCTTCCAGTTCTAAACTCCTGGCCGCACATCTACTGTTTATACTGAGCCCCTTCAGTTTGCAAACTCTGACTTGTATTCAAGGCCAGTGCAGTATGCTGCCATTCTGTTCAGCCTCCCACATATGCCGAGCACACACAGTACAATCTTGTTTTGGGCAACCACTGCACTGCTCTCCCCTCGCCTGGCCTGACCTGCTCTCCTCCAGACCTTGCACTGTCCTAGACAGGCTCCTTCTACCAGGGCTTCCTCCAGCCAGATTTCTGACCTTTGCTCCAAATGATTTCATCTGAGTTCAGTGCTCGCTGATGTTTACAAAGCTCTGGCACTCAGAGAAATGCTCACAGTCATTTTCTTTATAAAATAGTTCCCAAAGGCCAGTGGCTTCATACTGTGTCTTTGATTGGTGATGACCCTACACCTGGAAATCAATCACGGCTTAAAGTTGTGTCAGTGGATCCTGAGACTTCCTGAGGGACTGGGCACTTCTGGTGTTGCTTTATCAAAAGGGACAATTAGTCTATAGTCTGAAACTGTGGAGGTGTGTGGCATATGCAGCTGCGACCTGAAAGAGCAGGATTCTTAGGCTTCAAATATTTGCAAGAAAATGGCAAAGGAAAACACCAATAGCACCCTTGTTTACTGAGAAGGCATAACCTTCTCCCTTGGGAGAGTTTGACATCTCTTCTTGAGTAAGGCTAGGATGTGGTAAACACCTTCTAGATCTTGTCACTTCCGTGCAGTGACACCACAACTAGAGGACACAACTAAACAACTAAGCTCAAAAGTCCCTGCCATCCCTGGAGTGGTTTATTTTGTGTTATGCCTAGGATGCAAGCAAACTTGGAATGAAGCTAATGACACTTCCATGACATTTACAGCCTTATCAGGGTACACACACATATACCACACATTCATGTACACCACACACAGACACACACATGCGTGTACACCAACAAAAATACATGTATATCACATATACATATAACATATGCATATACATACAACACATAGATATTATATACACAGATACCATACTGACAGAAATATACATATACCACTCATATACACATCACACACAGACACACATACATACCACATGCACATGTGCATTCATGGCACTTATAGACACAGGCACACACATTTCTATATACACACATATATGTACATATCAACTACATACACACAAACATACATACTACACACATATCATACACACAAATAAATGTAACATAGCTACTCACATATGTATATTCACACATGTCATATACAATACATGTATACATGCAAGCTCAAAATATATGTATACATACATACCACACATATATATCAGACATATGAGCACACATATACAACACATACACCACACATATGCCATGCATACATACACATACACCATATACAGACATACACAAAAATACTCCACAAATATACACTCACATACTCTACACATACATATACACGTATACGTATACCACACATACATACACCACACATACACACACATATACCACACAAACACACACACTCACACATATACCACACATATACACATATATTTATTCAATGTATGTGTTTCTGTAAGTCTGTGTATCATATGTGCATACAACACACACCCATACAACATTTATGGTCAGTTCTATCCTTCCATCACAGTTCCATTGCCTGAGAAAAATTATAGCGTGTGATTAAGTCACAGCCCCTAGGGAAGAATCTAACGCTATTCTCCTGGTAAATGGGTATGGTATTAAAGTACCACTAAGCTCTTATTTTTATTCTTTGATAATTTTATGTGTCTCCAAATATATATATATATATATATATATATATATATATATATATATATATA
>JANHMN010000007.1:56493527-56504902 GCA_030674055.1 Rhabdomys pumilio | reverse complement strand
TATATATATATATATATATATATATATATATATATATATATATATATCTTATATCCACTCCCATCTTCCCCTGCTAACTCTTTCTAGATATCCCCTGGCATATCCAACTCTCAACTTTATGCTCTCTCCCTACCCCACTCTGATAACCCACTAGGTCCATTAAGCGGTGCCCATAATTGCATGAATGTGGGGCTAACCACTAGAGCATGGGCAACCTATGAGAGGCAGCATATACAAATAATGATTCTCACTCCTCCAATAGCTTGGCTTGCTTGCATAGCTAAATGCTTATTGGTTTCATGTCTCTGCTGATCTTCCCTTCTCTGAGAGAGAGTTATCTGAGAACTCCTGGCCTTCCTCTGGGTCCCTTCTGCTGACTTGAGATGAGACTGAGGCCTGGCTGCCTCTGCTAGGTCATGTCACCACTATTGCTAACCTGACTCTATTGAACTGGACTGCTGGTGTATCTGTGAAGTGTTTGCAAGTAGATGGAGCTGCCCCTGCTAACCTGTGAACTGAACTGCTGATGTCCAGGCAACACAGACAGGAGTTGCTCCAAAGAACCTTTCTAAACAGGTCCACTCCCAACCCCACCCCTGTATCTTTTCTTTTCCACTACCTCTGGTGGGTGGTGGGCTATGAGGGAGGTGAAAGCATTTAAGAACCATCATTAAAAAATAGGATTTGAAAAACTTAACAAGTTACACATTCATCTGTTGGAGCGTAGCTAGATTGGTTCTGTTTCCTTGCTGTAGTGAATTAATCAGCAATAGATATGGGAATACAAATACCTCTATGGCAGGAATAGGGTTCTCTGGGTATTCACTGAAGTGTAATAGCTGGGTAATATGGTAGCTTCATTTTTAACTTTTGAGGAATCTACAAAATTATTTCCATAATGACTATGCTAATTTGAATCCCCGCCAATAGTAAATAAATGTTCCTCTTTCTCAACATCCTCTGTGACATTTGTCGTCAGGCTTCTTGAGGACAACCACTCTGACTGAGATGAGGTAATATCTCAAAGTAGTTTCAATTTTCATTCCCCTGATGGGGAAATCCAGGGTCACCCATCCACAAGGAGAAGCCTTGTGTCTTGGGGAAGGTGGTCACTAAACAGCTGCTTTAGAGAAAGTTGGAAAATTGAGGGGTTGGCACCAGTTAGACAACAGCCCAAGGTATGTGCAGGCAAAAGCACTCTTTCCTGCCCACATTGCACTCTAAAAGGAGGCACCTCACTTACTGGGTGTCCCAGAGCTTGCCTAGGAGCCTCTCTTCTCCCAAGGCCCCAGTTTTGGGGTTTACTCCACTGCCCTGAGCCAGCCCAGTCCATTTTGCCCTGGGAAACCAACCTTACCTAGACGCATACCACAGCCTGTCTCTAGATGCTTTCCCATCTGCCCACCAAGCCAAGGCTTTCAGCACAAGGTAGGCTTGGCAAAAGACTAATGTGTTTAAAAGATTGCAGATAAAGTGACAGCATTCAGAGAACAGGCAGAAAGTGGAGGAGAGGCCAGTCCCCTTCTCCCCCACAGCAGAGCTCCCCCAGGCTGAACTCTGTTGAGGGTGGTAAGGGCACTATGGTTCTCTTTTCCTTTGGTTTTTGTAGTAGTGAGGATTAAGCCAAGAGCCTCACCCATGCTAGGCAAGCACTCTGCCCCCCAAGTCACCCTTACTCAGCCCTCACTTATTGCTGTTTATTCTGTAACATAACCTTGCTAAGTTCCCTAAGTAACCTGAAACTTTCAGTCCTTCTGCCTGGGGTCTGGAGTATCTGGGATCGTAGGCCTGAATCGCCTGGCATGGTTGCATGTTTTCACATGCTCAGCAATGTGAGTTTTAGAGTCTGAGCTCAGCAAGTCTGCACCATGACAGTCTTTGGGTGGTAGAGTGGTACACACTTCTGATAGAAAAGTGGATTTTAACATTCTTCCACCAATGGCCACAGAGCAAAAGCCATTGCACTGACCCTGTGCTGGAACAAGAAGTCTGTCACCATGTACTGACCACACAGTCTGAAGCATCTGCTCTTACAACTAACCCTCACAGGTTAGGAAAAGAGGCCCTATCCCATGCTACCCACTTTAAAACTTCAGTGGGCAGAGCCTCGATGTTGCTATACGACAGGCCTAGATGGAGCATCAGAATTCAAAGCAATGGGCACAAATGCTTCCGCAAGAGCAGACTGAGTCACTGGGGAAGCCCCTTCTCTCAACATATCTTTAACAGGTTCTCATACAATAAAAAGCTCTGTGCCAACTAATTTGTGGTTTTGGTTTTGATTTTCACTAGATACCAGCAGAACGCTAAAAGGAGGCCCATAGGTGTGGGTGTTTTACCGATAGACACTGCATCTCTGGTAGACTGAGAGCTATCAAGTGAGAGAGACCTCTCACTCTAGACAAACATCAGCTAGGGTAGACACCTATTGAAGGTCTCCCCACTAGGCTGTGCTATAACTGAGACCCACGAACATCCCCCAACTGTCCTGCTGAGCTTTCTTGGCAAGGGATTGGCCACCTATGAAGGTGAGCCATCTCTGCCTTATTCTCTTTGTCTCAGGATTATTCCCATGTAAAGTCTCCACCAGAAGGAGATGTGCACACTTTGCTGGTTAGATCCCCAAACTGTACTTTGTTAACTGATTCTGGGCTGAAAAACAGTGTCAGCCCAAGATTCACTCGGCAGTGAGGCAGAGCCAGAAACTGAGCTCACGGAACAGATGGAGCCTGCACTGCCCTCTCCCTGCTCCTGCCAGAGCCTAGTGGGAGGGAGGATTTTGGTACTGCCTAATATCTTTTCTTTTCTTCCCTCAGCAACTAACTAGAATCTGAAAATATTCCCAAGTTAGGCAAGATTGGAAGGGCTGCCAACCTTGTAATCTCTTTTGATGGATCAACACTTAATAAACCATAAGCAGGGATTGTGGGTTCTGTGGGGCTCCCTACATCTGGTCTGCCCCAGTTGAGACCAGGGACTCAGCTGTCTGTGTGCAGCTTGTTAAAGAAGTTACTTGCTCTTACTCTTAAATAATCGTATGCACTAGAGTGTGCTTCTTTGACCCTTCAGAAGTAACGAAGCAATAACAACCACATCATAAACAGTTCTTATGTAATCTAGTGCCTTTCATAAAGAAGAAATAATCAGAAGTTTTTGCTACAGTTATTTTTTTCTGCATTTCAATAAAATACAATCTATCTTTGGCAATTGAAATTGTTTTCAAACTAAACTGATGCATCTATGCCAATCTTGACAATTCTTGCTTTCTAACTATTGACCATTATTCCTTCAGCTAATACTATGCTCAAATTAAAAAACAAAAGATGAGATGAAGTGATAAAATACAACCACTTCCCTCACTCACATTCACACAAACTCACACTGGGGTGACAGACAAACTCATACTCTTGCTGTGTCCTTGCAGTTTGTTTAAATGATGTGTGAATAAAATTTTACATCAAAATTTGTTCAATTTGCCTTACTAGGAAATAAAATTGTATCCAACAATAAAATCCCACCCAACTCTTCAAAAAGAGCTGGTCTGCCTACACCATGCTGGACATTTGGTTTGGTTTGGTTTGGTTTGGTTTGGTTTGGTTTGGTTTGGTTATTTTAAAGCCTGGTGGTTAGCACGCTTGCCTGGGACACCCTCTTCCCTCCCTTTATCTTGCCAGGTTTTCTGTCCACCCCAGACCTTGAATACAGGACTGTGCTCTCACAAATGCCAGCCTACCTTTATCCAAAGTCACAAATTCCAAAAGCAAGGGCACAAGTTACACATCTACTTAGCTAAAAACAATTACTTCTGCGCTAGAAAGAGGTACTTCAGTGTTACAACAAAGACATAACCATATGACAGAGAAGAGCCTGTACTTCAAAGGCAGGGTGCTGATGTTGCCCATTCTTGTCTACTTGATATAAGTTGGTGTTATCAGAGAATACAGAGCCTTAGCTGAAGAAATGCCTCCATCAGAGTGGCCTGTAGGCAAACTTATGGTGCCTTTTCTTGATTAATGATTGATGTGACATAGCCCAGTTGACTGAGATATGCTACTGTAGGCAAGTGGTCTTGGGGTATATAAGAAAGCAGACTGAGCAAGCCATGGGAAGCAAGACAGCAAACAGTGTTTCTCCTTGGTCTTGGCTTCAGTTTCTGCCTCTGGGTTCCTGCCTTGAGTTCCTGCCCTGACTCTTCATTGGTGGACTTTGAGCTTTAAGATGGGGGAAACCCTTTCCTCCCTGAATTGTTTTAGCCCCAGTATTATCACAGCAACAGAAAGCAAACCAGGACGGAAACTGGTGCAAGGAACTGGGGTATAACAAGGGCACAGACCCGACCATGTTGTTTTGGGAGAGGATCATGGCACTAATTGGAACTTCAGGCTGGAAAAGCCAGGTGTCATAGCTTAACAGGCTGTGTTGTGAGGTCTCAAAATATAAGCATGCTGAGAAAAATGTAGATGATAAAGATCTGGAGTGAGAAATTTAAGAGGGGAGTTTGAGAGTCTCCCAAAGCAAGCATTTGGGCAGTTCATGTGAATTATTTGAATTAACCTATAGTTCAGAAGTCCAACAGAGTCAACTAAGCTGGACCATTGGGACTCTTAGAGTCTGAACCATCAACCAAAGAACATACACAGGCTGGACCTAGACCTACATATGTACATACGTAGAAATTGCAGTCTTCATGTGGGTCCTCAACAGCTGGAGCAGGGGCTATCCCAAAAGCTGTTGTGATATGTTCTTCTAGCTGGAGTACCTTGTCTGGCCTCAATGGGAGAGGAAGCACCTAGCCTCACAGAGGCTTGAAGTGTCAGGATGTGAGGAAACCCATAGGGCCTCACCTGCTCAGAGGAGAAGAGGAGAGGAGATGGGGAAAGGATTCAGGGAAAAGGTGACCAGAGTGAGTGAGTGAGTGATAAAGTGAGTAAGTAAAAATAGATAGATAGATAGATAGATAGATAGATAGATAGATAGATAGATAGATAGATAGAATTTGTGGCTCTAGTCAGCTAGGGCTGGAGAGTCAACTGTGATTAACAAGAGACCAGCACCACTGTAACAAAACCTTTGCTCCTTGGAATAATCAGTGCTGGTTCACTGGAGCTGAAAAATAAGCTGTGATTCAAAAGAAACCAGGATCATTAAGGTGAAATTTTGTGGGAAGTATTTCCTTAAGACTGTGGTCCATGCTGTCTGTGGGACAAGGCTGTGGTGCATGCTCTCAGATAAACTTGCTAATAAGTAAGAGTGTCTCACGTGGGACTGGTTTTGAAACCATGGAGGAGTATGTGGAGAAGCTAAAGCCTACACTAGCAGAGCCCTGGAGAAGCCATTGGCCAGGCCCAACTTCAGGTGTAGTGGAGGTTGAAGGATTTGAAGGAGTCATGGAGGAAAACTGAGGCTTGGCACCAGGAGTTAGGCTGAGAGTCCCTGCAGAGAGCCCAGGAGAAGCTACTGGTGAAGACACCACCCAATTTGCAATAGAAATCCCAGCATATTGAAGACATAAAAAGCATGGAACAGACACCAAGGGTAGTGGCAGATGTGGAGTGAGCAGATCCGACAAGCTGTGTGTGTGAAGGTGGCAGAGCCAGAGAAATGTGACTGTCCAAGCCCTTTGGAGTTCAGAAGCTCTTCAGGGAATCTGAGGTGGCATGCACCAGGATCTTTACACTGTTGGATTTCTGGTTTGGTTTGGTTGGGTTGGGTTTGGTTGGGTTGGGTTGGGTTGGGTTGGGTTGGGTTGGGTTGGGTTGAGTTGGGTTGGGCTGAGTTTGGGTTTGATTTGACTTGATTTGACTTGATTTGATTTGATTTGATTTGATTTGATTGTAACTGTGTCTTTGTTTTCCCCTCCTGGAATAAAAAATACGTACCTTATTTTTCATTTTATAATAGCCCATAGCTGAGAGGCATTAGGTTTTAAAAGAGACTTTGAATTTTGAAAGTGCTGTATTTTTTTATACACCCCCAAATGCTGAAAATTTTGGGACTTTTAAAGTTATACAGTGTTTTATGTTGTGATCTCAACATGAGATCTTAAGGAAAACCAAGAAAGAAGACATTGTAGTTTAATAGTGATATGCTTGTGTGTCAATTTGACAAGTGTCCATTATGCAAGAATTTTGTTTGTTTGGTTGGTTGGTTGGTTGGTTGGTTTGGTTTGGTTTGGTTTGGTCAACTTTACATAAGCTGGATGTATCTGGGGGAAAAGAAGATTCAGATGAGAAATTGCCTCTGATAGATCAGTTTGTGGGCAAGCCTTTGGGATGTTTTCTTAACTGATGATTGATGTGGGAAAACCAATCCCACTGTGGGCAACGCCATCCCTAGGAAGGTGGTCCTTGAGTATATAGAAAGCAAGTTGAGTATGGTGAGGAACGAGTTAGTAAGCAATATTCTTCCATGGTCTTGCCTCTGGGATCCTGCCTTGAGTTCCTGTCCTGACTTTCTCTCAATGACAGACTGGAGCTATAAGATGAAATAATTCCTTTCCTTACCAACTTGCATTTGGTCCTGGTATTTATCACAACAACAGGAAGCAAACTAGGACACTATCTGAACAACACCTCATAGTCCTCATCTGTAAAACTCTGTACTTTCAGCAGAGATTAAATATTATACACTACAGGCATACCTTGGAGATACTGCAGGCTGAGCTCCAGACCACTAAAATAAAGTATCACAACAAAGAGGGCCACATGAGTCCTTAGTTTCCCAAAGCATATGAATGTCATATGGAACTCATAGTGTAATCTATATAAAGTCACATCACGTCTAAAAAGAATATACATAGCTTAATTTAAGACACTTTAATCCCTAACAACAGTGAAGTCAGTAACCTGAGCTTTCTGTGAATCAGGAACTCTTTGTACAGTGCCTTCCCTCAGTGTTGTGGTCACTGACTGTCCAAATGGTAATTGCTAAAGATTGGGCAGGCTTGACAATTTCTTAGAATAAGACAACAGGCTACTGGGGAAAGCTGGAGTTGGGGAGGTGGTCATCCCCAAGGAAGAGCATACCAATTGGTTGTTCAGTGCCAAACAATTGGCCTTGAAAATAAAGATACAAGTAGCATTATAAGGGCTGAACAGGTTATATTTAGGATTCAATATGTATAAACGTAGATATGCATACAATAACAATTAGTGAAACAAGAGACTATGAATTTGACAAAGAGTAAGGAGGGGGATGTCAGAGGGTTTGGAGGAGGAAAAAGGAAGGGAGACATATTGTAATTATATTCTCAATGTAAAATAAAAATTAAAAGTAAGGTAACAGAGAAATTTGCCACATTAAGTTCCTTTCATGGAGTGTTTCTCTGTGGCTCCTGCTGTCTTACCATGGTGGGACTGCATCCGAGGTACAGTCCATCCTCTCTAAGCCCTCCCGTCCCATTCTCAACTAAGTTAATGTGACATTTGTGACATTCTGAACCTCTGATATCATCACTATCATCTCAACAGTGTTTGAAGCACCTCCACCAGGCAGTTTCCAACACAAGAGACCTTTCTTCTAATTCATTTCCTATTCCCACCGTGGCTGCAGCTACTTAATCCGCTGATGTCTTGAATCCCCCATTCACCTATAAGGGTTGGAACTTTCTTTTAAGTCCTTGCACAGTTGAACCTTTGTCCTTGTCCTGGGAATCTGAGGTTTTACTGATGGCATCTAGAATGGTGACTCCTTCAGCTAAATCCTCTGGACAACTTAAGGCAGCTTTGCCAGTGTTCACTCACCACTTAGAAACAATCCACGAGCCTGTGCTGGGAAGATGTAGCAGCAAAGCCTGATAGGAGCACATTTGGTTAGGATGTATTCTGCTGAATATGGTAATCTGTTGAGGCCAAAGCTCAGAAAGGAAAGAATCTCTCAAGCAGCTTTGGCATAAGCTCTGGCTGCTTCACCTTGCACTCTTGTGCCTTAGAACTAGTGATTTTCCTTAATACTCATGGGCTAGCCTCTGCTATCTATAAGCCTTCCTACTGCAAAGTCATATATATATATATCGTCAGTGGACAACTTCATTTTAAAAATTTCTATCTATTCATTTTGATATTTACTTATTTAAAGATTTTATTTGTTGTATGTATATGAGTAAACTGGTGTGTCAGACACACCAGAAGAGGACATTAGATCATATACAGACGGTTGCAAGCCACCATGTGGTTGCTGGGAATTGAACTCAGGACCTCTGGAAGAGCAGTCAGCGCTCTTAACCATTGAGCCATCTCTCCATCCTCAGCCTACTGTGGAGTCTTTAGCTCTCTCCTCCTTCCCAAGAGAGTTGGGGCTCTGCTCTGGGTTAAATTTTGCCTAAGGAATGTTAAGGCTGCTTTGATTTTCTGTCCACACCGTTGGAACTCTCCGATGAGATCAGTTCCTGTCATCTCATTTATATATTCCTAGGGGTACTAGAACCTTCTGCTTCCTCTAAGAGACGTTGCCTTTGCTTTCATAACATGGCTGTTTAGCACAGGACCAGACTGCCTTCCTCACCAAACTTAGCCATTCCTACTATTTAAAATGAAAGACTCTTCTTTTAAGTCGAATGCTTAGAGAGCATTAGATCTGATTTCACTATTTCTGTACATTAGGGAAGAGAGTGAACAGCTGGCCAGAGGCACAATGAGAACACACAGTTCTGGTCAAGTTCATAATCTTAAACAGTACAGTACTGAACCCCAGGACAATTACAATGGCCACATCAAAGACCATCATGACAGATATAAAAATAATAAGTAAAAATTGTAAGTATTGTGAAAAATCACCAAATTGGAACAGATAGGAAGTGAGTGCGTGGAGTTGAAAATGGTGATGAACTTGCCCCAGGCATGGTTTCCTAAAGCTCCACTCTATAGAAACTGCACATTAAAATGGAGCACAGTGAAATACAATATGCCTCCATTTACATTACATGGGAAGTTTCAAGTGACCAAAACAATGGAAACAAAATTTTTTTGGGTGGGATAATCTCACCGATCGAGAAGAAAAGTCCATAAAGACTAGAATAAATTTTCTCAAAATAGGCAGAGCATCTGAGGCGTAAGAGTCAACAACTCAATTCTGGCCCTGTGTAACCGGAGTTAAGTCAGACTTCATAAGACTGCCCTCAGTTCAGATGCCAGCCACAAGCTCCAATTCCCCCAAAGTCTTTACTTCTGACAATTAAATGTCAGAGTTTTCATATCCCTTTGGTGTTTAAAATTTACTACAATAACTCATAATCTAAAGGTGTACTTCTTAAATAATTATAAATTTTACACATACACACACACACACACACACACACACACACACACACACACGAAAGTGTATAAATCAGGGCCAGTCAAAAGAAGGGAGATCTGGGCAGGATCCAAATTCGAAGCTCCCTACCCCAGGACACATGCGCAAGGCTTCTCAACATGCTATCACCCACCTGGGGATCACCTGGACTGTGGAGTAGAAGTTTGATTCAAATGTCACTTCCCAATCATGACTGATTGTGTCAGTGGATTCCTACCTCCCTACAGGTTAAACTGATATCACACAGCCCAACATCCTAAGTACCCATCCACTGTGTTAGACTTTCTAATATGGCTAGGTCCCCAAACTAGAACAAATGTGGGTTCTTACTATGAGCTAACTTATTAGTACAAACTCTGATATTCTCCCAGAATAATAGAGACACATGTCACTTAAAAGAAAGAATCCAAGGCTGTTTCCCATAAACCAAAACCATAAATGAGACAGAAGCTCTGTTATACAACAGATTCTAAACCACTGTTTCCAATTTATCCTTTCTCTGACTTTCTTCAGTGTTTCACATAAGCATGAATTATCTGTAATAAGAAAATACTATATGAAGCTTTTTAAAAAAAAATACAACTGTAAACATCAGATGGAACACAGATGTAAATGACAAGGAACTGTAAAAAGCCATCTCTGACGAAGTGTGTGAAAAAATTTACTAAGGTAAAGGAAGATCTGGAGAGACAGCTTGGTAGGTGATACGCTGTTTGTACAAGCATGAGAGCTGGTGTTCAGTCTCTAGCATCCCCCGCCAAACAAAAATACATAAGAAGCAGTGTACATCTATAGTCACAGAAGCTTTAGTGAGGCAGAGACAAGAGGAGACCAGGCCTGCTGGTCAGACAATCCAGCCAAATTGGTGAATTTCAGCTCCATCAAGAGACAGTGTCTCAAAATAAAGCACAGAGCACAACTAAGGAAGACACTTGATGTCACTGTCATGGCTGCCAAAGGTGCTGAGAGTAAGTGACAGATGAGTCATTAGCCCTAGAGAAGACACTTACATGCCCCCTAAGACTCGAGGAACACAGCAGAAGAGAGGATGCAAGAAGCCTAAGAGCTGGAAGGTGAGGAGAGGGCTGTTCAGTGCCATCTTCAGGGCATAACACAGCCACAGCAAACAGGAACCCAAAGCAGCCATGGTTACTTAGACAAGGCTATACCAGATTGGGTCTATTAACAGTCAATCATAGACGGAGGAGGGTCTCATAGGGTCCCACTCCTCCCTGCTTAATTATTAACTACAGATGACTCTTGAGAGGAATAGTCATTGTCTTCTGTCATGTAGTGACAGTGAGCCCACCAGGCTTCAAAGGATACTTCCAAACCTGCAGTCACACAAAGGGCCCTGGTTAAACTCAGTGAGTAGTCACAAAACAAGTCACAAATGTGGGAAAGGAACACATAGGAAGGAGATGATAGGAGGAGGGATAAAGGAGGTGTCAATGACAGTACACAGAAGGAACTATATACATATATGTCAAAGAATGAATTCAATCAATAAGAAAGAAGCAGGCAAACATTAAGGGGGATTAAATAGAATAAAACCATATAAAACCCAAACATTAAAGCTGTAGAAAACAAAAGATCAAAAAAAAAAAAAGAAAGAAAAAAGAAAAACCTAAAGAGCTGGAAGGGTGGGAATAATGCATTACCTAAAATGGAACACAGCTGTGAATGGCTGAGGCTTTCTGGAGATGGAGGGAAGTGGAGGGAAGTGGAGGCAGGTTAGAAAGACAACCACAGATTAGAAATGTTTCCAAGTGGTCCAACAGCCATCCCAATGTCTGCATGTACCATGTGGGACCTATTCACCCATGAACTGTCACTAATGGGAAAAACAGAACCTCAAGTTATTCTGCCTTAAGTATTAGAAATTGGACTTCTGAATGCTCCCTCAGAACTTGGAAGCCAAAAGCTCCAGATACACAGACGTGCGACTGTCTCAGCATTATGAAGTTAGGATGGAGAGACTTTCATCATGACCATGACCTGGTTGAAGCTGAGTGCCCTTCAGCGGGCTCTGGTCTCAGAAGAACTGTTCACACAGTCATCACTCACAACACTGTCACTCTGAG
>JANHMN010000007.1:56486027-56491027 GCA_030674055.1 Rhabdomys pumilio | reverse complement strand
CCAAACACAAATGAATATACCTTCTTCCCAGAACTTCATAGAACTTTCTTCAAATTTGACCCAAAGGAAGTCTGAACAGATGCAAGAAAACTGAAATATGCACCCTCTCTCCTATTTGACCACCAGAGAATAAGACTGGGTATCAACAAAAACAGGAAAAAAAAATGAAAAGATCACAAACTTGTGGAAATGAGCAACTCACTGCTGAATGAAAAACAAGTCATGAAAGAAATTAAAGAATTTCTAGAATTTGATGAAAATGAATACAGAAAACTGGGAATCAATTAATTCCAAGACCGAATTATACAACTCTTGGGAATATACTCAAAAGAGGTTCCATCTTATCTCAAGAACATTTTATTCATCCATACTCCTTATTGCTTTATTCATAATAGCAAGGAACAACATAGATGTCCTTCAACAAAAGAATGTGGTACATTTAAACAATGGAGAAATACACAGCTATTAAAATTTACATCGTGAAACTTGTATGCAAATCGATGGCACTAGAAATAAACATCCTGAGTGAGGTAATCCAGACCCATAAAAAATATGTATTCACTTATATGTGGATACTAGCCAATAAGTAAATGATAACCAAGCTACAAACCATAGGCCCAGAGGGGTTAGGTCAAGAGGAGGAGTTTAGGTGTAGATGCATAGATTACCCTTGGAAATGGAAACAGAATAGATTTTAGGAGTAGACAGGGCAGGGGAAAGGGAAGGATCCAATATGGGGAGATAGGATAAAGGGAGGGAGTGCAGGGAGAAATGGCTCTAATTGGCAGACCTAGTTCTGGAGATACTTCCAGGAATCTATGAGGCTGGCCGTAATGAAGACTCCTAATAATGGGGGATACATAGTCTCAACTGGCCATCTCTTACAGCCAGGCAAGGCTTCTAGTAGAAGGAGTGGGGTGCAGTCAATTGAGTTGTTGGTCCCATGGAAATCCCAAAACAACCCAGACTGATGCTAAGACAAAGGGTTGCTCCCCACAAACTGACAGTGGGGTCCCACTGCCAAGGACAACATCCACACAGCTCACTGAACATGAAGAAGTCAAGCTGGCACCTACATGGAGCTTCCACCCCTATGTTCTAGGCTATTTGGTGTGGGAAGATATTCTGTAGGCTTCTGAAAAAGAAATGTAGACACCAACTCAGCCACAAAATCTTTGACCTACAATCTGTCCTGTCTGCAACAAATGCTAAGGCAATAGTGGCACAAAACTTGTGGGAATATTCAAACAATGTCTAGTTTGACTTAAGGCCCACACAACACTGCTTCAGCAACCAAGAACCGGAGAACCAAACACAACTAGTCTAAAAAAAAATCAACTAAATCTTTCATGATATTCTGCTATATTCATAGATCAGTGCCATATTGATTCAGTATCAGAGAGGCTTCTGGCAGCAAATGAGATGCAGAGACACACAGCCAGATATTATGGAGACATAAAGTCTAAATTGGAGGTCACCATCAAATCCCTCCCCTCAGAGCTCAAGGAATACTGTGGAAGAAGCATAAAGATTGTAAGAGTCAGAGGGGATAAAGAATACCAGGAGAACATGGCCACTGAATCAACTAAGCAAGGCCCATATGAGTGCAGAGACTGAAGCAGGAGGCACAGAGCCCACACAGATCTATACCAGGTCCTCTGGATATATATTATCTATTAGCTTACTGTTTTTATGGAACCCCTGACTATGAGAACAAGTGAGTCTGTGACTCTTTGGCCTACTCTTGAGACTCTTTTTCCTCCTGTTGGGTTGCTGTGTTCAATTGTGATATTCAAGGTTTTTTTTTTTTTTTTTGCTTCATCTTATTATATTTTATCTTGTCATGTGTTGCTATTATCTCTTAGGAGCCCATTCTTTTCTAATGAGAAACAAAAAGAGAATAGACCTGGATGAGAGGCCAGGTACAGAGGAACTGAGTGGAGCAGAAGGAGGGGGAATTAGAATTAGAATATGTTATATGAGAAAATAATTTATTTCTAATTTTAAAAAAATTAACAGAAAAGAAATCTCATACAGACAAACCATTTATGGGAAATTGTTATTGTTTTGATTATGAGAAAGGCTGTCACCAGAACTGTCAGTGTAGCCCAAGCTGGCCTCAAACTCATAACCTTCCTGCCTCAGAGCTATGGTAAGTTATCTTTAAAATCTGTCTGTCTGTCTGTCTGTCTGTCTGTCTGTCTGTCTGCCTGTCTCTCTCTCTCTCTCTCTCTCTCTCTCTCTCTCTCTCTCTCTGTCTCTCTCTCTCTGCCTGCATATCAGAATATAACTCTCAATTCCTTCTCCAGCACCATGCCTGCCATGCCTGCTGCCATCTTCCCTGCCATGAGTACAGTGAACTAAATCTCTGAAAGTATAAGCAATACCCCCAACTAAATAAGAGTTGTCTTGGTCACAGTGTCTCTTCACAGCAATGGAACAGTTACTAAGACAACTGTTTGAAAGAATCTCACAGTGGTCTACAGAAAAGATGCACATTGAGTATGTAAGTATATGCTGAAATAATGAACTATGCATATGTAACCTGCAGCTAACCAAAAGAAGTCAATACGGTTTTATTTACTATCATGGAGAATAGATATTAAAGCCAAAGAAGAAATAAAGATAAATATTACTGCTTTAGAAAGACCAACAATTTGATGAGCCAGAAAAACACTAAATCTGTATGTATTTAATCACAGGACCTAAATATAATAAAACAAAAACAAATTCAAAGTTTGAGAAGAAATCTGATAACTTCAAAATAAAAATAGCTTGCTCTTTTGCTGGTTTTCATGGTGCTGGGTCATGAACTCAGTGTCTCATGTAAGGGAGGGGGGATGAATTATCTACCCATGAGCTAATGTCCCAAACCAAGCTCTTTTACCAATAAGATTTAAAAAAAACAAACATAAAAAGCTTATTGTGTTTTATAATCTTAAAATAAAATATAACGAACTCTATACAACTGAAGATTAAAGATCTAGCTGAGTCAGAATCAAGAGGACTACTCATCTCAACTGAGGTGCAGAACTCATCCTCTCAGTACAGCATACTTATGCTAGAAATAAATAAACAACAAAGAATATTTAACCATGCTTCATAGTCATAAAATGTTTAAATTCGTTTCTAAGTATCATATGGGTCAAAGAAGAAAACATAAGAGAAAATATTTAAAGTGCAGTATATCAAAACTTGACTATTATTTACAATATCTCCCAGCGGGAAATGAATCTCATCTTAAATGTGCATGTCAGAAAGAACAACTAAAAATTGACATTTCGTTTCCCCTTTAAGAATGTCTGTTTAAGTTTATAACCGAGCATTCTATTTTAGTATTATTTTATATGTAAACTCTATGGCTATACATAAAAAATAAAGTATGTTTTTAAATAAAGATAAATAAAAAATTAACATTCTAGTCATCTGTCTCCAACGCTTAAAGTACAATAAAATAAGATTTTTTAAAAAGGAAATAGTAAAACGAGAACATAGACTAATGAAACAGCAAACAAGCAACAGAACAATAGCCTGCTACGTTCCTAAAAAAATTAGTTGGTCTTGGAAAAACTAATGATGAACCATACCAACCACAAGCAAGACTGTTCACCAGAGAAGGGGAGAGCAAATTAACGAATGCCACAAAAAAGAGGCCACAATTACAAATCCTGTCCATGGAAGATGATAAGAAAGTCTCATAAGTAAATTTTATCAATGAACATAAAACTGGGTCATAAGACTTCTAAGAGGCAATTGATAACTTAAAATATTCTAAGAAAGAAAACTCAGAATCCAAAAGTTCCTCAGTGATTTAGGAAACATTCAAATGAGTCTAATGATTCTAGGTGTACACCAGCTCTTGCACACTAAATAATAAATAATAAATAAATAAATAAATAAATAAATAAATAAATAAAACGATGATACGCTGTTGCGAGCACTTATTCCCAGACTGCCAGTTGATTCTGGCAGGAAGTGACCCGGGATTACTACACACAGGCAAGAGTCATTGTCTGGTCTTTCAATTGCTTTAATCTCTAATTCAGATTCATATATTATGGTTATCGAACACATGCAAAACCAAATAAGAGCAATACACACTAATGCAATTGCAGCTAGAGTCCACATGTCTTAGCCATGTATACGACCTGTTCTCGGCTCAGGTTCAGGCTCGGACTTTCTCGGTCACCTCTGTCTCCAGCTGCGGTTTCAGCGAGTCTTGCTCCAGCGGCAATACCCGGTGCGGTGGGGGGTATTGGATAATCTCATTGGAGTCCGGACTAGCGTGGATTCGGAAGACTAGTCATGCTGGACCGGCGAGTGGACTTTTTGCTGGGATTTTTATACTCTCAACTTAGGTTAGGGCGTTTCCTATCTTTCACAGCACACTTTATCACTCTAAGTCACATAGCACATCTGGCTTTACTCTTTTTATCTACTGCCTATGCTAGGTCCATCTGGACCTTCACAAATGCTCCTTACATACAGTCACTGACTCATTTGATAGAGCTGGGACAACTTTAAAAGAAGCCAGCCAGTGAACCCCCTACCCAGCATCTAGTAATGAGCTATATTGATGTCATGATGTGATTTGTGGTGAGATATGAATACTCAAGAAGATGCATCAAGGAGTATTCTTTACCTCTCCTCTAACAAAAGAAGCATCACATACATGCAAACTGGACAATGCACTTCAAAATACTTGACCACTAAACAGACAAGCCAGACTGGGTGACAAACACATTTAGTCACAGCACTTGGGAGGCAGAGGCAGGCAGATCTCTGTGAGTTCAAGGTCAGCCTGGTCTACAGAGTGAGCTTCAGAACAACCAGGGATACACAGAGAAACCGCCTATCTCTCTCTCTCTCTCTCTCTCTCTCTCTCTCTCTCTCCCTCTCTCTCTCTCCCTCTCTCTCTCCCTCTTCTCCCTCTCTCTCCCTCTCTCTCTCTCCATATATATATATATATATATATATATATATATATATATATATATATA
>JANHMN010000007.1:56457797-56486017 GCA_030674055.1 Rhabdomys pumilio | reverse complement strand
TATATATATATATATATATATATATATATATATATATATATATATATTAAAGTCTTAAGCAAAGAGAAACATCACAGATGAGTAAACAGGAGGCCTGAGAACTAAACATAGCACAGAAGCTCCAGCACATTAGGATCTTGGTACCAAAGAATCTGGTCAAATCTAAATGACATCATTTCAACATTAAAATTTTTTTATTTGCCAGAAAGAGAATGTGCCCCCTTCTCATAGTAAGTAAAGGCTGCATAATAAAGAATACAATGAGCTTTCACAATTACACTAAAAAGAGAAATAGGCTTGGGACCGATTTGTGATCAAGAAAAAACATTCTTTCTAGGTCAGGTCCAAGGATGAAGCCACAGGTGGGCACTATGATAAAACAAGGTCATGTGAAACTGTGGCTTTGAACTTATACTGAGCTTATAGAATGAAACACTGCTTTGAACTTACTATCAACATCCTTCTCTCTCCTCTTGTGTAACATTTCATCTGTGAGGTATTTTATAAAGAAGTTTTGTCTAAGAAGGTATAAAAAGTCTAGAGAGAAGAAATAAAGTATGGCTTTTGGGGCTCTGCTCTATCCACCAAATATATATATATATATATATATATATATATATATATATATATATATATGTGTGTGTGTGTGTGTGTGTGTGTGTGTGTGTGTGTGTGTGTGTGCGTGTGTGTGTGTGTGTGTGTGTGTGTGTGTCTGTCTGTCTGTCTGTCTGTCTATATGTACGTACATACATACATGTATAGGTATCTGTGTATGTATGTAAGTATGCATGAACATTTGTGAGATTGTTGAAACAGATTGTCAGGCCCAGCCAAAGTATGTGTCTATGTATCTATATGTGCCTATGTTCGTGCTTGACTTTCTCTCATTCTTTATTTTCTTTTCTCTCTGGCTCATGAAGAGTTAAAGAACTCCAAGCTTCTTGCCTGGCCAGTGAGTGGCCCTTGAGCCAGAGAGAAAAGAGTTCAGATAGCTATGCTTTTTTTCTTAATCCTTATTAATCCTTAATTAATCCTTAATTCTTATCAGCCAAGATTGTCAAACAGATAACCTTGTCTTGAAAAAAAATGTCCTTGTTTCTAGATTCATTGGTCAAAGAAAAACCTGTTACATTTATGTTCTAAATACATGGCGCTCCAAGGCTAGGCTCATAAATTGTAACCAGGTTGTCATTTGAAACAAAGAGACTAGGCATATGGGCTGTGAGCTGGCATCCCCTGGAGAAGAAAACTTCACATTTAAGATTTGTTCAGGTAAGTAGAACACACAAATGAGCTCTGACTTCCCACTCACAAGGCAACATGTATCTAAGAGTCATTCCTTCCAGCCACACGATTAATCCACTGCATCCTATACTCAAGATTTGGAACCTGCTTCATGTCAGAAAGCCAGTAAGGGAAGAGCTAAGCCAGCAGTATCCTCGTGTGTATTCTGAGACATTTCCCAGACTCTTATACTATTCTTGACATTGTGACTTGCTTAACAGATGTGAAGCAGACAGGAATTGCCTTTACCTAAATGAAGGGAGATAAATGGCTGTCCCTGAGTAGGTTACAGGGATGCTGTTGTGTCTGTCTGAGTAGAAAACTGCTCAGGAGAAAATGTCACAGCCGGGACATTACTATACCAATCAGAAGCACCTTTCCAGAGAGAGAGAGAGAGAGAGAGAGAGAGAGAGAGAGAGAGAGCCCAAATGACTGTCTTTTCTACAGAACATGCCTTAGCCCTTTCTCCAGAAGTCTGCCATCTACCTCTGTCTTAGTCATTGCTGTGAACACCATGACCACAGGACCTCTAACAAAGAAAACATTTAATTGGGGCTGGCTTACACTTCAGAGGTTTAGTCCATTATTGTCATGGCAAGAAGCATCGGTGGGATACAGACAGACATGGTATGGGAGAAGGAGCCAAGAGCTCTACATCTGGACCGACAGGCATTAGAAAAAAGAGACACTGTGCCTGGCTTGAGCTTCTGAGACCTCAAAGCCCAACCCCAGTGACATACTTCTTCCAGCAAGGCTACACCCACTCCAACAAGCCTATGGGGCCATTATCTTTTTTATTATTGCTATTATTATTATTATTATTATTATTATTATTAAGTTATTTGTTTACTTTACATCCTTATTGTAGCTTCCCTTCACTCCTTTCCTCCCAGTCCTTCCCTCTCACCTCACCTCCCCAAAATTCACCCCTCCTCCCCTTCTCAGAAAAAGGGAGGCTTCCCATAAATATCAACCTGCTTTAACATAGCAAGTTGCAGTGAGACTAGGAACCTCTTCTACAGAGGCTAGACAAGGCAGCTCAGTGAGGGAAAAGGGTTACAAAGGCAGGCAATGCTGTCAGAGACAGGCCCTGCTCCTGCTTTAGGAATACCACATTAAGACCCAGCTGTGGGGGCTTGAGAGATGGCTCAGTGGTTGGACTGTTCTTCCAAGGACCTGGGTTCAAATCCCAGCAACCACAACTGTCTGTACCTCTCACACAGACATACATGCAGCCATTTTCACCCAAACCACCACAACCTCCAAACTGTCAAACCAGATCAAACCAGACAGCACTACTTCTGAAGATCCCCAACCTCCTTCCAATGCCATCTCCTGTATTCTACCTACTCCCCCGTACACTTGCCAAGGTCAATGCTATCTCTTCTAAGTACCTCACTCTGTGAGACTCAAATGCCACCAGCACTGTTCTGAAGCTTGTCCTGACCACCTGAACAGGTTTGTCCTTCCTCTGCTGCGATAACAGCACACTTGTGAGGCCCCTTTGCTCTCTCTCTATGGCTACACAACACATGATCCTTGGTCTCTGTTTATTTCCTCTGGACTGCCTGTGTCTGGCTTAGTGGTGCTCTTTGGGTAAGTTACCTGCAGTGTTATTATTGGTAATGACTTTTGGCAGTTAATGGTCCCTGTAAAGTCTGGAATATGTAACTCTGGGAGGCTCACCCAGCAGATGATCTGAGGGAGGGAAAATGAAGCTCCCTGTCACCACCTACTTACCCTGGAGGGAAATCTCAAGCTTTAGGCTGAGTCACACTGAGTCCTGGAAACTAGGTCTTCAGCATCACCTACCCCTGGGAGTCTGGACCTTCTAACCAAGAGCTCGTAATGGTCAGTAGGGATGACTGTAACGTTCCTAGGGATATCTGGAGCTAATGCCTGCTGTCCACAGTGCTAAGGACTTGAGGCTCTCTGCTTGCTTGGCCAGCCCTGATCCTAAGAGGAAAGACCAATATGGTAGACAAAGGTGAGATTCCTGCCCACTGTCATTATTCACAATTGATGCCACATACCATCATAGGAGAGCAAGGCATCTTCCCCACTGTACATGTTACATTCATAACCACAAACAGCAGTCGTGAAGTTCGACATAATTAACCAGCATGTCAACATAAAATCACATTTTTCTCCCATCCAAATCCTTCTTGAAATAATTATTTGGGTGGGAGGAAAAGGTGTCCTTAAGTTTTGTCAGAAGAAAACAGTTAAACGTTAAAGCAAAATTTCCCTTGTGTCAGTGCCACGGGATTTACTTGCCCGGTGCAAGATTTCAACTCAAGAGTTCATGATAACAGAGATGACCGTCAATACAGAACACAGAAACCCATCCTGTGTAATCTCTAAGATGCTAGTAAATTCGGAGGCCTGGCGCTTTGGCGCCCCCTAGGAGTCCCACGTGGCGCAAGCGCCCGTTTCTCAAACTGCAAAGGAAGAATGGAAGAACCAAGCAGATTTATCTTTTCCCAGAAGTCATTCCTTCTAGGCGTCCCCAGTCTCCTAGCCTCATGATAAAGCTGGGTAAAAGTGCTAGACTGGCTCTCTGTGTAACATTGTATCGAACAGAGAGAAGGCCTGACACATCTAGAAGCACTTTTGATACTGAACCTTGTTCTAATTTTGGAGTCAAGGTCTCTGTGGTTATTTAAAGAACAAGTGTAACCCTAGGGGATACGCTTTTTTTTCCCAATGAAATCGGAGGTCCTGTTCTTGAGCGTTAGTC
Organism: Rhabdomys pumilio; assembly: GCA_030674055.1. Classification (NCBI taxonomy): domain Eukaryota; kingdom Metazoa; phylum Chordata; class Mammalia; order Rodentia; family Muridae; genus Rhabdomys; species Rhabdomys pumilio. Next base: position 56,481,993 of record JANHMN010000007.1, on the reverse strand, counting down.
CATAGGAAAAAAAGAAGGAATAACGGGGATACTTTCTGGTAGACCGTGTTAAGCCTAACCACAACCTAAGCACTTTGAGGAAGTAATAATGCAAAAATTGGGGTGCTATGCCTTGGCAGGCTACCACGTAGCCCTGGCCTTCACATGTCTGATCTTTTTTCCTTTGTAAAGGCCCAAATTTTATCATTCTCATTTACAGTACCAAATAAGGGAGAACTAATTTTAACTAAAATTAGGACACATATTTTTTAAAGGGGATATAAACATATGGAAAGAGAGCCACAGATACAGGGAGATGTAAAGACAACTGGGTGGCTGAATATCAACTTCACCAGAAGCTGCATGCTAGACGGAGGGATATGTGGGGGAAGTCGTCCTTATTTGCTTCCTGCATAAAATTGCATAGGTCTCCCCGAAGTCAATCTCTCTAGCCCCTATGGTAAACAACAATTCAAGGGTATCCAGGAAAGTCTCCCTCTAAATAGGTCTCTCCAGTTCCCACCGCTCATCCATGAATTGTTAAATAAAATAAAATAAAATAAAATAAAATAAAATAAATAAGCCGCGAAGTTTGTCAACTCAATTCTGGACCACCAGCGCCCTCTGTTGGTCACTAGCAGGAGGAGCGTGCGGGAGAGACCAGTACAACAGCGCTATTGCGCTTGGATTTCAACTCTTTGAGGCGTTTAGAATGCGGATTAGCAAGAACTCCAGTCTGCACTGGAGCACATCAGAAGTTAGTATAGGGGTCCAACGATGACTAAAAATGGTTGTGAACAGTGTTCATTTTAAGGGCTGCTTGGCTATTAATCATGTTTCCGTGACACCCTCTTCAGTATCTCAGTAGTTATTTTAACATAGATGTATCTGCTAAGAAGATCCCCCAAACAAGAACAAATGGAACTTCTCAAATTTAAAAAGAAAGGAGGGTGAAGGGATGCCCTCACTGCCCATTCTGCTAACTGGGAAAGTGCTACGAAGTATTTTCGTATTTGAGTCCCGATCGCTTTGAAATGCAAATCCTTTGACCCCCGTATCTGTCAACTGTGCGGTTGTGCGGTGCGAGACTCTAGTAACTCAAGTGGCCGGTGGTGCAGATTTAAACCTCGAGCGTCACGGTTCTCCAGACCTCAATGTGATCTGCGCGTTCTCACTGGGAAATGCCTACTGCAGCATACCCTACAAGACGAATTACAGTGCAGAAACTTTGCAAAGTACACAGAAGTTGAATGGGCCCGCGCCAGCTTCCCAGACATAAACCAGCCCTAGAAAGGCCAGCTTAGCCGGGCATCAAGGGGGAGGAGCTGTAAGGTCTGGGACGTCAAGTTGGCTGGGAGTCATTGTGGGAAGAGGGGTTCAGAGCTCCTGGAGTGGCTGGGACTCCAGAGACAACAAAGTAGCCTGGAGCGCCCGCCGTTTACCCGGGACGAAGAGGTGGCTCTGGTACAGGGCGTGCGCACAGGGAGCAGGTGCCCAGTGAAGACGCGCGCGGCGCGCCCCCGTCCTCGATCCCGCTTCGCCGGGAGGCGCGGGCCCTGGAGTCGAGCCTGCGCCGGCCCACCCCCCACCCGCGCCGTTCCGGGGCGTGTCCTCCGCCACCCCGGCTTCTATATATCGGCCTGCAAGCCCGGGCTGCCCAGATGCGAGTTTAGAGCGGAGACTGGGCGCTGAGGACCTGCTTGCTCGCTGCTCCCATCCCGCCGCCTCATCCCGCGTGCTCCACTCCGCTCCCCTCCACCGAGCCGTCCTCCCGGCGCCATGCATCCCGCGCGCCCCGCTCTCTGGGCAGCTGCGCTCACCGCCCTCACTCTGCTCCGCGGACCGCCAGTGGCGCGGGCCGGCGCGGGCGCGGTGGGCGCGGGCCCCGTAGTGCGCTGCGAACCGTGCGACGCGCGTGCGCTGGCCCAGTGCGCGCCTCCGCCCACCGCTCCCGCGTGCACAGAGCTGGTGCGAGAGCCCGGCTGCGGCTGCTGCCTGACTTGCGCGCTGCGCGAAGGCGACGCGTGCGGCGTCTACACGGAGCGCTGTGGCACCGGCCTCCGCTGCCAGCCGCGACCCGCGGAGCAGTACCCGCTGAAGGCGCTGCTGAATGGCCGCGGGTTCTGCGCCAACGCCAGCGCGGCCGGCAGCCTGAGCGCCTACCTCCCCTCCCAACCTGCTCCAGGTAAGCTGCCCCTGCCACGTGCGCCACGCGCACTCCCTGGGACCTGGCGAGGGTCGCAGGGAGTGTGTCTTCAGAGGCTTGGCGTGGCTCTTCTTGAAGGTGTTAGTTGGGAAATGGACCCTGGGAGGCAGAAGGGGCACAGAAGCCATCGTTCCTCCTGCTTGGTTCTCAGAGTGCAGCTTTCTTCTAAGTTGCAAAATGCTCTCCTTGAAAATAGGTAGATTTCCGGGGCAGGGCGAGTGGATACCAAGAGAGACAGCCAGTGGACAGATCCCGGTCATTGGAGTCTCCTCGCTGAACGGGGATACCCGGGTTTAGGACTGTGTAGCCCAACTGTGAACCTGGGTTTTCATTCCTCACAAATTGGGAAAGAGCTTGTCTATCCCAGGGAAGCTTGAGTGTAGGAATCCCGGGTCGGATCAGAACCATGAAGGTGTCTGTAGGTGGGTACACTGTTGTAAACAGTACCTGTCTTGAAACATACTATTTGCACGGGCTGATTGGCGAAGCAGGAAGGTGTCCCAGTTTATCCAAAAGCTAACGAGATGAAATTAAGAGTACTGGTGTCTTTGAGATTGTAAAACCTAAAATTCAAAAAGTAAGAACTGCTCAACGTCACCGGGAGCCGCAATAGGGTTTGAGCCCCGTTTGGCCCCGTAGGCAGCATCCTATGCTCTACAGTGCCATCCGGGCTCAGAGACTGAATGTGGTGCAGGAGATGTAGACCTGGGCTAGTTCCCTGCTAAAGCAGAGGCTAGAAATGCGACCCAGGAATGTTACTCTTTCTAATCTGACCTAGGTGCAGCAGCAGCAACACCACCACCACCACTGAGAAAAATGCAAATATTTAACATATCCCCTCCTGGTGCAAACTCTGCCAAGCAGGCGGCCACTCTAAAGGCAACCGTTGTTCCTTTAAGGAAAAAAAAAAAAGCAAGATTTAAATGGATTTGGCAGATGTTGGTCTAAATGTCCAGCATTCTGAGCCAGTCTCACTTAGTTATGTGAGTCAAGTTCTTGCCCTGAACATCTGAAGGCTAGAATTCTCCAGTTTCCCCACAGCAGGCTGGCAGATGATACAGATCGGGACCCCAAGACCAGGGCTAGCTGTGTAGACAGTCCTTTTATGACTTCTGTGGCTGCTGCCCTACACTCCTGGCTAGATGCAAGTCCTGGTGTGTTCATCCCCGAGAAGCACTGGATTCCTGGCAAAGCACAACTCCAGTTGTTTCGCTGACTCAGACAAAGGCAAAAGCATGCCGTTTGCCTGTGTGTCTCTGACTTCTAGTGCAGTTCTGTGGTATACCAAAAGCAATCTTAAGAAACACCAACGTTGCCATTTTGAGTTAAGCCTCAATGACCTCTATTGGCAACCACCACTGAACACTGAAGTAAAAATTGATGTGAGGTTTAATTATAAAAGAAGTTTCAATATCCATTGAAGGAAAAAAATTATAGTTCTGTGACATAATTCACAATCCCCTGCTTAACTTGAACCATAATTCTCTCCTAGCCAATGGTCTAAGGAGAACAAAAAGGAAAAAAAAAAGGAAGTTTAAGAAATTACTTCAGCTTCTTGGAAGATAAATACAAATACGTCCATTTACTTATTAGCATTTTCTTTGTCCCTGTACTTTCAAAAAAAAAAAAAAAACCCACAAAGATTATAGCAAATTGAAACCAAGTCTACAAATTTAATTATGGACCTTCTTCCAGGTGCTAGGCTAGACCCTAGGAATTTGTGCTTGAGAAGGCACAGAGTTCATTGAGGGTTTGCAGCTGAACTTCGGGGAGCTATTTGGTAGGTAAGAAACTGAGGCTCCAGGGTAGGGGGGCCTTCTGGGATCCTGCAGGGCAGTTCCTCTAAGAGGATTGATTCTCTAAGAGAATCTGCAACCCTCTGAGAGTTTCTAGAGAGTGAAGCATCTGCTCCTGGCATAGAGCCAGAGGCCCATATCTTCCTCATGAGCAGGATGCCTCAGCCTGGCATTTCCTGAGAGGAAAATAAAAAAGAGAGGCCAGCTGGGGCCCTGCACTTTGCACCCAGACAAAATAAATTCAGAACCAGATCCCAACTAGAACTCCATGCTAGGAAAGCTATTAAAGCCCCTTTTCTCGGGAGGAAAGGAATTCTGTGGCCACGACCTGAACTTTGAACCTAAAGCTTTAAAGTTCAGAGTTGGGAGTTGGGAACCAATCATCTGGCCTTGCATCCTCCTGGAACGGGGTTGGGGGTGGGGGGAAATCTTACTGCAAATGGAGTGGCAAATCTGGCTTCCTGTTCAGCCACAAATTTAGTCACATACTTAGATCCAATTAATCCATTAACCCTCCAGCCTTGGTATCCGTTAAGACCAGCTCCCTCAGCACCTTGGATTATAAAATCCAGAAGGCTTTTCCTCCTGCCTCCCTTCCCTCTGCCCCCTTCAAGGTAATGAATGCACTTTGGCACCTAGAGATCTAAGCTGTGGGTGATAGGTTGGTGCTATCTGTATTCTGTGTGCTCCACTGTTGAAGGGGGTGGGGGGAAAGGTGCACCCAAGAAGGTGCCCCTCCCACCCGAAACAGAATCCACGTGAACCTTGAAGTTGAAAGATGTACAAGCACCTCAGAAATAAACCTCTCTAACATGCCTGCTTCTGGGTCCCAGAAGTGAGATATTTAACATGAAACCAGAGCAGGTGGATGACAAAATCCCCAGGACAGTGTGCTGCTGACAATGGGTAGAGAATGAAATATATTTTTCCCACATTGCCCCACCCCTGACCTCTAATAACTGCCCCGGGGCTGAAGCACACTTGGAATCCTGTTTTCTGGTCAGCTTCATAGCAGCATTTTCTGGTGCATGACTGCCCCCTGCTGGTAGTAGGTAGTGCCTGCTGCTTTCTCATCTATGGAAAGTCTTGACAAGCACCAGCTGGTGTCACTTGGAGCTGTGTAGTAAAAGCCCTTGACAGAGTGGCTTTCAGAGAGATGGCTTCCTAAAGTAAAGCAGTCACAGTGCAACAGGTAGAATCCTAGAATGCTTTTCCAGTTGTCTTTATCTTATCTTACTAAGAATTGTCGAATGACATTGCCTTTTAGGTGTAACCTGCTTCTGACAAGATTATTATTCCGTTGTCAGTAATAATCATTTCCTTAACCCCATGTTCTTTCCCAGGAAATGCCAGTGAGTCGGAGGAGGACCACAATGCTGGGAGTGTGGAAAGCCAGGTTGTTACCAGCACACACCGAGTGACTGATCCCAAGTTCCATCCACACCATTCAAAGATGGATGTCATCAAAAAAGGCCACGCTAGGGACAGCCAGCGCTACAAAGTTGACTATGAGTCTCAGAGCACAGACACCCAGAACTTCTCCTCCGAGTCTAAGCGGGAGACAGAATACGTGAGAACTTTTCCTCTTGTTGGGGGGGGAGGAAACACCCCAAGACAGTCTTCATGTAGCAAGTCCTAGGGGCCCTGGTTCATAGGTGGGCAGCTTCTTCTTTCCAAGCTGCACTTCCTGTTCAGAGACTCTTGGGCAGTTTAAGCTGAACTGCACTAGTATAAAGTACAATGGGCCCTGCAGATGAAGAAGTGGACTTCCCCCAAGCTGGCTTTATTTTATTTGCTGGGTTTTCCAAAGCCTTCTGGCCTATTCTTCATTGCTTTCCGGATCCTCTATCTGCTCTGGAGAGACAGTGGGGTGATGGTTATTATCCTCCTGGAACCTTGTGTGAGAAGGTCCCATGCAGAATGTCTGGGGGAGGCACATCACACATTCCTCTTGGGATGGTCCTGTGGCCATTGTGAGATTGTCAAAACAATAACTGTGTCCCCAGGGTCCCTGCCGCAGAGAAATGGAGGACACACTGAATCATCTGAAGTTCCTCAATGTGCTGAGTCCCAGAGGTGTCCACATCCCAAACTGTGACAAGAAGGGGTTCTATAAGAAGAAACAGGTGAGTGGGTTCCCCAGGATGTTGTCTTCCTTTGTCTCCATTGGCTTGGTGGGTAATCAGCTTCACAGTTACCTCCAGGAACCTCACCCAGCGTGGCTGTCTGCTGACTGTGTCCGCTCTTCTGATACACGTATGCATCACTCGGTGGCTTTCTAATTGGGCAGTTCACAACACGAATCTAGAAGACAAAAGTAAACAGTGCTCACCCCAGCATGCCCATGCTGTGGTGTTTATACAGCAGTCTTCGTCGGGAAGCCTGAGCCTTTTGTACTGTCCACTGATTAGATTAGTTCAGCGCACTTCCACTAAAGAGAGACTCCAGGTGAGGTTGGGTGCGAGGTCTGAGAGATCCACAGCACAAAGCAAAGGAAGCTCAGCAAGCCCTCCAGCTTCCCCAGAGAGGTTCCAGCACACACAGGTGTACACCGACACATGGGTGGCTCTACAGGAGCCATGGCCATCAGAATTTTGCCATAGCCCAGTAGAACACTATGAAGCCACTTTGGGTCCTGGTTACTAGTTTACCCTCAGTGTATGTTAGGGTCTCTATTGCTGTGAAAAAAATACTATGACCAAAAGCAGCTTGCTATCACAGTCCACCATCAAAGAAAGTCAGAGTAGGAACTCAAGGCAGAAACTGCAGCCATGGAGGAGTAATGCTTACTGGTTTGCTCCCTGTGGGTTGCTCAGCCTGCTTTTGTATAGCACCAGGACCACCTGCCAAGGGGTAGCACTCTATTAGTGAGCTGTCCTCCCCCAACATCAGCCATCAATCAAGAAGTGTATCGTATAGGCTTGTCAGCTTGCCAGTCTGCTGGGAACATTTTCTCTGAGGTTTCCTCTTCCCTAATAACTCTAGCTTCTGTTGAGTTGACGTAAAACTGACCAGTACACATGATATTCATGTCCCAGTCTTGTCTCTCTCTCTCTCTTCCTCAGTGCCGCCCTTCCAAAGGCAGAAAGCGTGGCTTCTGCTGGTGTGTGGACAAGTATGGGCAGCCCTTGCCAGGCTATGACACCAAGGGGAAAGATGACGTACATTGCCTCAGCGTGCAGAGCCAGTAGATGCCGCTATGCCACGTAAGCCAAAGGTCCAGGCCCAGGGGTCAGGTCCTTCGGAAAGTGGTTGAGGTTAAGGGGAATTGCTAGGAGCAACTATGGCTACCAGGTACCCACCCCTCATCCTGGGCTCCCTGGTACCTACCCCTCATCCTGGGCTCCCTGGCCCAGGAGCTGCAGCCAGGCCCAAAGAGAGGAAGGTAAAGGGGATTGTTCAGTTAACCTAGCCATACCCTCAAGGACAAACACTGACATGAGTCACTGCAGCTTCATTTATTCTGAATGGCTTAAATTATGCACTATTTCATATGCAAGCAAGCACTGTGACAACTTTTAAATAAAATTTTACCCGCAGTAGTCCTGGGGGTCGGGGCACACTGTTTTCATCCTAGAGACCTTGGCGTATTTGGTTTCTGAATTAGAGATCTCCCTAGATTTTGTTTTGTTGACAAAAAAAAAAAAAAAAACATTTAAAAATAAGAATATTCCTTTAGTTTGTGGTTAGTATGATTTTTAAAGGGATTATTTAAATCTAATAAATCTAATGTAACATTGATATTCTAAACCACCATTTCGAAGAATATCGTATTTAGCATTCTTTTTTTTTTCTTGCAATAAATGAAGGAATTACGGAGAAGGATAAATATGCTTTCCTTTCTCAAGACAATTTTCATAGACAGGACAAAAAAGATTTCATTTTTAGTTAGAATATTTTCCTCCTAAGTTAGAAAAATAATTCTAATCATGGATAACACTTTTTCACGATGAAAGTATTCGATGGTGTTCCTGGATTTGTTGAGTAAGAATAGACTGAGGTCCACACCCTTGGACAGTGCCACACTGAGCATTCAGAGGCTCGGCGAGAAAGGGGGAGTCCCTTGGATTTGGGGGGTCATTATTTCAACGTATGTCTTACTCTTTTTCTTCTTTCTCTCTTCTTCCTTTTAGTTGACGTGGAGCTCAGATACGCCTTATTTTGCACAGAAGACTGCCAACGGCATGCTCAGCAGCTGGCCACAGCCTTGATTTATATCTCTTTCTTTTTTTGTGGAGAACTGAGTAAAAACAAACAAACAAAAAACCATAAACATACACACACAAAAAAAACAAAAATCAAAAAAACAAAAAAAAAAAACCAAAGTTTAGACAGATTTCTGAAATGCCTCTGGCTGTTTAAATAGTGAACTTGATCATCTTCCTACCACCCAGTAGTCAACAAAAAAGCAGTTTGAATTTTCCTGTTGCTTCCTATGAAAATCACTTTGTGTACTCCAGGCAACGGATGCCATCTCCCCCCTAACTCACCCACCCAGTGCGGGCTTCAGTACTTCTGGCCCTCTGCCTTCTTGATTTCAGAGGTTCTGTGGCTGATGTAGACAAATCCTCTTTCCATTCCCTGTAAATAAGTGCAGGCCCTATGGAGAATGGGGAAACCCGTAACCGAGCGATCTGGACATCTGGAAGCATTCTCCTGAGGTGCACGGTCCTTTTGGTGCCATCTCTGATAAAGGGCCTGGCCCCATATCTGCAAGTGGCCTGATCTACTTGGGAACTGTGGGAGAGAATGTGTGTTGTCTCTCATTAAAAATGACTAAGAATGTTCTAGGGCACTCCGGGAGCCCATAAAGACAAGGACAAGGACCTTCCTTTGTCAGGCAGCTTCCTGATGGACCTTCCTGATGTCAGGCAGCAGAAGGCCCCAAGTGGGAGGGGCAATATCAGAGTCCACGTTCAGAGATGTCACAAATAATGGTGCACTTAGTTCTTCGGATGACTTCAAAAAGCAGTGTTTTCTGGTCCAACCTCTCAAAGATTGCTGTGGGGTGAGGCTGAGGGGAGGCAGCTTTTCAAAAAACAGATGATTTATTTTCATCTTCCTAACTAAACAGGAAAGAAGAATGGCTTATTGGAGAGCCTGGTAAGAACACATAAAGAATCACCTGTTTGTTGATCTTGGGGTCCTTCTAAAACTTTATAATTCACGCATATATGCAGACAAAATATGTTCTTAATTGTTAACATTGTATACGACATAGCCCAACTATAATAGAATCTGTACTAGATAATCCTAGATAAAATGTTAGAAATGCTAGGTAATGTAACCACAGACACGCCCGAGGAAAGAAGCCTGTGTCTGGAGGCTGGGCTGCTCTCCCCAAGGCCAAGGCCAAGGAGGTCTGGCAACGCAGGGTTCGAGGAGACTGTACTGCATCCCACAGGGTGGACATGCGCTGTACAGAGCTTTCCTTGAGAGCACAAGGGAATCTCAAGACATTCTGCCTGCCTATCAGCTTTTCTTTATTTTTTTAATTAAGTTTTTGGGGAAAAATGTATTTTTGAAAAGTTTGTCTTGCGATGTATTTATAAATAGTAAATAAAGTTTTTATCATTAAAAAAAAGCCCTTTGTCTATTTCTGGGTCTTGAGTCACTAAAGAGATTATTGAGAGAGGACAAAGTATTCTAGACATAGAAAAATATAAACATGAATAGATACCATAGCTAATTCCAGAATCTCAGTGGTACGGTTGTCATGGCCTTTGTTAGCATCCATGCTACACCAGGTCACGTGCAGTGGGTTATGTTGGCAGCTATTATGGTCTAGACAGGTAAAGCGGGCCAGTAGGTTGTTTCCATGACACTCTGGTCCTCGCCTTTCCAGTTGGTGCCCCTGGTCTTCAGAGAAGCTTCCCCATGCAACTAATGTGAATGAGATTGCTGGCCTTTCTGCCATTGGTGCTTGGAGAAGGGGCATGGGCTGAGTCCAGAAAAGGGGGAGAACCCCAAAGGATGCTGGGAATGCTTCAGTCACTATGACTTTGGAATAACAGTCCCATGCCAAAATAATTCAAGTATGTTCTCAGACCATGGTATCAAACCAATTGCCTGTTTAGAGCCATGTCATCAAACAGACATCTGAAGTGACTGAGTAAAATCACAGCATATGGTTGTGTGGGTATTTGGAGATCTGGGGGCGCACAGTAGGACCACAGGTAAAGTCATCTGAGATTTAGCTCAGCTTCATGTCTGTCGGCTGGCTATGTGCCAGTCCCAGACTGCATAATTGGAAAAGGTACACTCACCAGCTGCTCCCCTGAGCTAAAGCGTAAGGCTTTCACAGTCAGGCCAAGCAGAGGCTGTGAGAAGCGCCTCTGATTACTGTATTGCAATTGCATTTTCCAGGATTGAAAACAGTAGTGTATTCAGAGAGGGACCATAGAAAGCTGTTGCCAAGAAAAGACCCTTGCAAACTTGAGAATCACTCATTTTTCGCTATCCAATGCCCTGTTTCAGAGACAAATCCACCCGGCCAGTCCTAAAGACACAGGGAACTTCAGTCTTCCTAGATAGGACTGGGAAAAACCTGTTTGAGCCATAAGTGACCTGGAAAGTCATGAATGAGCCTTGTGCTCATTGGCTAAGACCCACCCCCTTCACCTCAAGGGCTACCAATTCTCTGTTAATTGATCTGTGATTTCTCCCACCAACTTCTTATTGTCTAACCAAGAAATAAATAAAATAAGGTAAGATATTCCTTCAAAGTTCAATTGGCAATCGGTTTTTTTTTTTTTTTTTTGGTTTTTGGGGGGTTTTTGTTTGGTTTTTTGTTTTTTTTTTTTGGTTTTTTGGGTTTTTTTTTTGGTTTGGTTTGGTGGGCGGTTGTTTTGTTTTGTTTTGTTTTGTTTTGTTTTGTTTTGTTTTGTTTTGTGCCACAATGCCAAGAGAGAAAGGAACTCAGTTTGGGTTAAATTAGTGTGGCCATCAAGGCTTGAAACATACAAGAATGCTAGTACCCACCACTGCCTTCCTTCTCCCAGCATGCACCTGTCACCTCTGACAGAGGACAAGAAGACTTGGGCCTTTTACAAACAGCTGGTTTTTTCCTGTTTCTACAATGCTATGCTCTGACCTAGAGATATTTGTTCCAATAACTCTACCAGGGGACCCAATGGAGAATTCACAAAACTGGAAGGTAGGGCTGCCACATGACTTTTTTGCAGTCCTCGTGTCTGGGTCAACAAACACAGCAGAGAGTCTCTGGTGGGTAACAGATCTATCCAGCGACCATGAGGAAAGTGGACTGCGGCTAAACATGGAGGGTGGGGAAGCTCAGATCAGGAGCACAGGGTCCTGTGAAGTGGTTTCCTTAGTTACAATGCCCAGATCTCAAGATCAATAGGCCTGTAGGTCAAGCTATACCTTCTTCTTAAATTCTCCTTATTGTGAGGAAGAATGGCTTTCGGGTGGTGCCACCCCTGACTGGTTCTATTTTAGAAAACTGAGTCAGGATCCATTTGGGATAGAAATGCTGAGGCTACGTACTCTGCATCCTGGTTTGCACACGTTTACAACTGCCAGCTCCAGCAGGAAGCACCAGCTACAGAACTTCAGTCGTATCAGAGCTAACCCAGAACGCTTATGGAGCACACGGGGCTGTGGGGAGAGCTGGGGAGACGGCTCAGTGGGTGAAGTGTTGGCTGTTTGGGCATGAGGACTGAGTTCTGAACACAGCACCCTGCTAAGAAGTAGATATGGTCATGCACATGCAGGCAGAATGTGTGGGGCAAGAGCAGAGACAGGAGGATTGCTGACGAAGGTATGGTGACTTTACATGATCGCATTTGAATGGTTTTAACTTCATACTATCTAAGCTGTACGGCACCCAGGCAAGAATGGGCATCGCTCAAAGCTTTGCCTCCTCTTCCAGAAAAGGTTTTTGGTTGAACATGAGATTGTTGTATCATGCTGTGAATTATGACCTTATTATTGACTTTATTTGGAGATTAAGTATACTTTAAGGTGATGAGCCCTGAGGTGCCCAGAGAACTGTTAATCAAACACAATTCTGAATGTATATGAGGATGCACCACTCCTCCTTCACTCGGCAGGGGAACCCTGCTCTAGTCCTACCACAAATTCTGCTTGATTTAAGTCACCAGAAGCATTTGAGGGTTTCTAGGGCTCAGACCCTTGACTTTATCATAAATAGATGGGTGCTATACTTTAATGAGGAGTCTGACCACTGAGTTCTACAGAGGAGTGCAGCCATAGATTGGGGTTTAGATAAGGAGCTGGAAGCTCCAGAGAAGGGCCAGGCTGCAGGTATACCGCTGACCTGGATGTTCTACTCAGGTGACAGAAGTAGCTATGGCATCTGGGGAAGCAGCCAGCAGGGAGCTGAGGTTCAGATTCCCCTTCAGACAGCAGTCAGCATGGCTGCAGGCAGCCTAAGTGGGATACTCGGGGATGGACCAAATGCTATGGAGAAAGACAGGGAGTGAGAGGCCAGGAACAGTCAGCAAAGGGGGAAGTGAGGGGAAAGCACCAGGCAAGAAAAGCCTCCTGGGTCAGTTTTGGGAAACAGGGAATGTAAGGAGAGGAGACAGCTGTGGCCAGGACTCTGATCTGGAAACTAGAGGGGAGGAGCATGTGCTGCTAACCAGCTGGGGCAAAGGTGGATGGTGACTTGAAGAGGGCAAGAAAGCCAGAGGGGGTGGGGGAAAGCAGTTCAACAGCTGGACATGGTGGCCCTGGGCACTTGGGAGTCTAAAGCAGGGGAGTTGCTGTGACGTCTAGATCAGCCTGGGCTACACAGTAAGATCCTATCTCAAAAGCAAAACAATCCAGTGACTACTCCCCTGAATGTGTACTTCAGCTAGAGGAAACCTGGGCCTGTTAATAAGTTGAGGAGTGTTAAGGAGAGGAGAGGCTGAAGGCCCTGGGAAGAAAGGGAAATGAGCCAAGGGGAAGGAGATCTCTAGTCTGGCCCAGACAGAGGCCTGATAGTGCTTGGAAATGGGGCTGTGAAGTCACACACTGTCAGAGCAAGATGTTCTGTAAACAAACAAGCACTGTCTATTGCACCATCTGTCCCCAAAGCACAGATCGGGAGTCAGGTAAGGGGGAAAGACAAACGGACTGAGGAAAGAAAGACGAAGCTGGAATTCCACAGGGACAAAGTATTTCCAGGTAGAATATTTATTCCAGATGTGTGTTTAACAATGTATCGGATACAGCTTTCCATGTTTAGCTTTGATTACACAATCAGCGGTGGAACCTTCCTAGCAAATGTACATCAGACACAGATCTGTGGGATACGATGAGGAAATCTCCCTGAGCATGGGCTAACTTCCCTCCCTTAACCCACTGAAAGCTCCCTCACATGTCTTGTGCATGTTCTGGGCAGTTATCACTCTGCCCTTTCAAAGCAGAACTTCGGAAGAGCTGAGATACAGTAACGGGAATGAGAAGAGCTTCATGTTATATAAATTAATATAGCACAAGAACTGTGTAGAAAAAAATAAACTTACAGTGAATAAATACAAGCCAGCTTCATATATCAAGCAGTTATGTGGAGTATAAAAACTAGTTCCTAGATATATACATATACACATATATAAAATGGTGTGCTCCAGAGTATAAATATACTATATACTTAAATATTTTGTGTGAACATGGAGAAAGAAAAGAACTCTTTTCAGTTGTGTACATTAAAATACTGGTGGCAGTTGGGGTCCCCTCTGGTCTCCAGAGACCCAGGAATCTTCTTCCCGCTCCATGGGTAGACACACCAGCAGAGCCCAGCTTCTCCATCCAGGGATGTCTCGCACTGCAAAGACAGGACCAAGGTCAAGAGCAGCAGGAGGTGAGAGCTCTGGCCACCCTGTCCCTGACTGAGGCCAAGCACTGCACAGCTACCCACTGGCTAAGACTCAGCAATGCCAGTGCCCTTCTGGTTGTCATAACAAAATGGAGACACTGGTTGTGTGGCTCATGTGATAATGACCTCATACATCTACTTTGTGACATAGTGTTTCGACAATTATCTGCTTCATGGCCCTGCTAGCAAAGGAGCCCAGCAATAGGTCACATTGAATAGCCACCTTTATCACATAGCTAGGCCTGGCCCTCAGTTTTTCCTCAATGAATTCCCAGAATGCACTTCCCTGAGTCCTAAAGTTTCAACAAAATTAAGCCTAGACTTCTTTGATCTCATTTATTACTAAACATAGCACAAAGCACAATAGTGTGTTTTACTACCTAGTTTGTTTTTATTTGTGGGAAGAAAGTGAAGCATCTGTCTCCTACACTGACTGTGTTCCTTTCCTCTAGTTGCAAGAAACTGAAACCTGAATGTCAGCATACGGAGCACATCTCTGCTGATCTGAGGGAAGGTACAGATGCCTACTCCTCCCTGCTGACTGAAGTGCTCCTCACTCATCATGCTAATGCCTAGTCTCTCTACTAACCGAAGCGCTTCTTGTTCACCACACTAATGCTTGGTTCTCCCTACTGGCTGAAATATTCCTCATCCCATCACACTACCTCTTTCTCAGGACTAGCTTCTCCCAACTGCTGCAGGGCTGGATCTCACCTGGGAAAGCTACTCTGATGTGTACTGGGGCCTATGAATCATTTGACTTTTAAAAAAAAAAATCATGAAGTTTTACAAGGACCCGGATGAGCAGAGCTAGCCATGAGAACACACAGTAGCAAAGCCACCTACCTGTTTGCTGTGATAAAATCCATTCTTGTTGCAGTTTGGCAGATAAAATTTGTAGATTTCATCTCCTGCTTTCTGTTGAGCTGCAGCTAATCTCTCTAGCACTTTATAGAGTTCTCGTTGGCAGGGCTCCTAAAAGGATAATTTTATATTAGCATGAGTACAAAAGACAGGAAATTATCATTTTAGACCATGACTGAGACAAAACAGGAGTAGCCCCTACCATGTAGTCATGGTATTCTAGGGCTGTGAGTCAAATAATATGCCTGCCTTTTCCAGGCCTTGTCTCCCATCTGTGTGCAGGACAGGTTGGTCTCGGGCTCAGGCTATGTGGATAAAGGATAGGGACGCTCTCATTCTCCCTCATGGCTTAACAACATCGTGGCAAGAGACTGGCCAGTGATATAAAATGCTTTCTGACTGTGGCTATCTGCTGAATAATTTGAGCACCTGAACTCTAGTAGAAAAGACAGTGGGCTCAGTCTCTGTATGTGGAATTTAGCATCAGAAATACATAGATTTTCAAACAACCATCCTTGCAATTGACATATGTCATATTGATTGTGGAGCAAGGCACTCATTTGGATAATTTCCAGATGAAATTCTAAAGTGTCTCCAACAATGTTTATGCTTTTACTCCATTGGGTGTATTTCTTCAAT
Organism: Rhabdomys pumilio; assembly: GCA_030674055.1. Classification (NCBI taxonomy): domain Eukaryota; kingdom Metazoa; phylum Chordata; class Mammalia; order Rodentia; family Muridae; genus Rhabdomys; species Rhabdomys pumilio. The sequence goes on along the minus strand of JANHMN010000007.1, from coordinate 56,466,665 downwards.
GTGGTAGTCTCTCCACCTTTCGTTCTCTGTCGCCCCCAAGTGGTCAAATTGAAAACCAGCCAGTAAACTAGAGAAGTTCTTGTTGCTTAGCTGAAGGCTGGCAAAATCTGCTGGATAGTAGTAACCTAGACTAAAAATGGCCTATCTTATGCTTTGTGTATTTTGCCATATTTTTAAGGAGGTAAAAATACATCAGGGATGAGGGTAGTTATACCCTCTGCTCAGCCTCATGCTTGGTGCCCTTTAGAAATTGTCTAGACTAACTTTTTCACTTAGATAGATAAACTTGAAGATCTGAGTGCAGGGTCTCACCCTCCATTTCTTGAGGTCGGCGATCTCCCGGGCCCGCATGCTGCTATAGGTGCTAATGGCATTCCACAGGATGGGCTGGTCCTCACGGGATGGAGCCATCAGGTGGAAGCTGTCCAGCAGCTGCTCCTCTGTCATCTCTGGGCTCTCAGTAAGCTCATCTTCAGCCTTTGCCTCTGAAAATCAAGCCCCACAGATGCATGAGCCCCCTGGAAGTGTCACTCCTATGCCCACTCACTTCTCGTTCTATAATGGTCAGGTGAAATCAGATTTTTTTCACCAATGGTTCTTTGGAAACAATTATGACCCAATAGCAATACTAATTCTTTTCTGGGAAAATAGTATATTTCGAGATGAGGCAAGGGAGGCCTATGGCAGAGGGAGTGGGGCAGGATAGAACCCTGAAGAAGCCAAGGACTAAGGTCAAAGCTTGAGCCTATTTTGTAGTGAGATTTGGCCCCTTCGCTCTTCTTTCTACCCCACAAAAACAATCTAGTAAGTAACAGGTATAGCTTAGTTAGAAGCAAGGTCTAAAATGAAACCTTCACCACCTAGATCACCATCCTCTTCTCTGGGAGCCTTGCTTTCCTACACACCAAGCCACCTCTTGTGCAGCCCCTCACAGAGGGGGGCATTATCAGATATCACCAGAGAAAGCCCACCCCCACTCAGGGGGAAGCCCGTTTCTAAGGACCATTGAGGTAGCACTAATTTTATTTACTCAAAAGGGTCAGATGCTTGCAGTACAGCTTCCCATCAGAATATAGAACTATGAGGCTCCTCCACGCCCACACAGGACGTGCATGCAGCCCAGATGGGGAGATAGGGGCTGGAGCAGAGGAAGAGGCATTTCCCAAGCTTCCTACTACAAACAAACCAGTGCTTAAATTCAGGAAAGAGCCTGATTGTCAGACTCCTAGCAGGCAACATACACATCAAACACTGTTTGTCTATAGCAATGAATGGAAGTGAAGGTTTGGGCCTAAATTTTCACATTATGTTCTGTAAACATCTGGGAGGCACATACTGAGTAGCAGGATATATGCTACAAAGGACATTGCAAACCTCCTGGGGGCAGCGGGAGGGTTCCCATCCTAAACCTTCCTGGACTCTCCAGCCACTGGAACTGCCAAGGGCAGGACCCACAGAAGGAGGTGTGAGGTGCTTGGGCCAGCACCCCACCCACCTGGTAGCACCATAGCTCCCTCCACCCCCACTGAAATACCAAGCAGGATCAGTACTACCTAGTCTGTGAACTTTCTTCCCAACTATCCAGCCTGCACTGGGCTCTTGGACCACCCCTTCCGGGATGTTTCCCCCACAAACCACACAATGATGGCTCTCACTGAGACTTCTTTGACTATTAAGGGTGAAAGCTCATAGTGGGCCGGGAGTGCCTTTGTCCTATCTGCTATAGGTTCTGGATAGACCTCTGCTGGCTTAGGAAGCATGTGTGTCCCAACCAAGAGATCTAGAGGTAGACAGGGGCTGTAGTACCTTCATGCTGGGAGCTGGACAAGGTGCTCGTGGCTGGTGCGGCAGGTTCTTGTACACAGGCTCCCTGACCACGGGTGAGAGCATGCAGGGGACGAGGCTCTCCTGGCAGCGCACGGCAGCTGAGTCCCTGGGCACAGCGTGCAGTTGCTACACCGCAGGCAGCGCCCAGTGGCAAGGCACATGTCGGGCAGCAGCCACAGCCTGCAGGCCGAGAAATCTCGGGGCAGGAAGCAGGCACAGGAGGACAGAGCCCCAGCCTCTCAGCAGTGCAGGGAGCACAGTGCCATGGCTGGGGGGCTCCAGCAGCCACGCCAACCTGGAAGGAGAGGAGGATCAGGAACGGCCAAGAAACAGCAGTTAGGAACTCAGGCATCGCAACCAGGTGGAGCAGGCAGTGGATGAGACTCTGGGCAGGCAGCAGCGGCTCAGTGGTCACGACTTTCTGAGTAGATAGTGGTGGCAATGGTGGTCACAGCTCTCTGGGTAGATAGTCGTGTTCAGTGTTCAATGCTCGCTGGGCGTGTGTCTCGGCGGGCAGTGGACCATGCTGGCAGGTTGTATCCAGAGCCTTATGAAGGGCTGGCTCGGCGGCCCAGGTTAATGATTGTCAGGGCAGCGTGCTAGGATCCCAGTGTTCAAAATAAGTTTGTTTTGCTTGTGAGCTCTGCACAAACCGTGGGTGGAAGGGGTAAAGGGATCGGGTTTCCTACTATGTTTGTCCTGTTGTGATGGAACAGGAGCTAAAGTCCAATTCTAACAACAAGCTGGTAGTCAGGTGGGGGAGGGCACTTGTTTTTGTTCAGGGGGAAATCAATGACCTAGCTCACCAGGCTCTTCAACTGAACTCAAGGGAAACCTAAGGGACTAAGAAAAAGAAAGAACAGATTAGACCAAGAAGGCTTCAGGCCCCAAAGGGAGGGGAAGAAATGGGGTTCTCTGTGACAGTACCCACAGTTGTTTCTCCCTCCTCCCCAAGAAGCCTCCAGCCATCAAGGGAAGAAATCTATAGTTCACCTCTTAGCTGTAATTCCAAAAGAACAATTGTGCCTTCAAAGAGGAGACAGGTCCAGGGCCTCAGGGACCTGGCCTATACCTCCAGACCCAAACTATTCCTGACAGTCTAACAGTCTAGTTTAATTGAGATGGTTATTAATGATCAATTCTGATAGGTTTCTCTGCATCACTTTTCATTCTTTTATATCACAAAGAAAACTTCAGAAATGTTTAAGGACAATCAGAAATGGTACTTACCCTGGAATCTCCCCAAAACCTCCCAGAGAAAACTGATCAGAGAACCCTGCTTGCCTATGAATATCTTCTGTATCCTCCAGATCTAGATTTTGTCTCCCACCCACCTTCATGTCTACCTCCTGACCTGGGTGCCAGCTCAGAGCAACCAACCCCTAGCAACAGCTTGGAGCCTCTTGTCTCGCCCTTTGCAGTTTGGGTTTGGAATGGGGTGGAACCCTGAGAACTATACTGTATCACAGTGGTGCATGCCTATCTAGCCCCTCCGTGTCTTTAGATATGGCATTTCAGACCTGGAGCCTTGGAGGTCTCAACTTTAGCCTCTGGCTCTAGATGAACCCCTTTGCCTCTTGAAGGCAAAGGTTGCAGGGAATTTTAGGTCAAGGTCACAGAGACTACCCTGGAACACCCTGAACAAAAAACCTCACATCCCTGTGACCCAGCAGTTTATCTCTGCAGCCTGTAGTTGAGCCTTGGGAAATGGCTTCCTGGGTGATTTGACTAAAGCACTTTAAACAGGTGTGTACCGGTGCATGGCCTACCAACATTTGTTCTCTCATTCAGAGAAACCAGTATAGGTGCCAACTATAGAGCAGGTATGTTAATAGTGGCTGACTGGTATTTTAATTTGAGGTACAGAAAAAGCCCTAGCAGATAAAGAATACAATGCCAAGGATCGGAGACATGGGCCAGTGGGCCACAGTGAGCAGCACACTTGCCAGGAGAGAGAACTCGTGGGGTGGGAGTTGAGGAATAGGGGCGGGGAGGTAGATTATGTCAGGTAAAAGGCTGAGGAGGAGTCCCTATAGGGTTAGAGAACTCAGGAACTCAGCTTCATCACAAAGCAAAAGGCAGCAAGTGCAGGCTGACCATTCACATCTGACCACAGAAGCACCCTTCCTGTCTCCAGAGAGGGACAGGGGACTTGTACTGGCTCTGCTTCTGGAGCTGCCACTGTACTGCCTAGGCCATCGCTGAAGGAGCTGGGTGTTAAATGAGAGGGATTCTGAAGCTCGGAGACCAGAAGTCCACGGAAGCCTGTGGCCATAGATGATGAGACAGATAGAGCTCACTCTAAAGCTGTCCCCTACAGGGCCCAAATGTCCACAGTCAGACACCGGATAAGGAAGTCCTGGGGCAGTCCCTGAAAAGCTCAGCTGGTAATGAGCCGCACAGAGCAGTTCTGTCTTTCCTAATAGAGAATCTTTACAGCAGGCATTCTTCAATTAAGTAAAAGCCTCCCCACTAAGAAACATTAGGAGGGTACAAGATGTGCTACGCAAGCAGCTGTAATTCTAAATGTATTGAATACCTTGAGAAAAACACAAAGCAACAGCAGGCAGGATGAATGCCAGGGGAGGGTGTGATTCAGGAGCCTGAGAACAGATTGGTTTTTCCTGTGCCCTCTCCGTAGCCTTCTGGGTCTGCACCACGTGCTTATAAAAAGAATAGTCACACTGGGCTACAGATATAGGTGTGGGACAGAGGACTGACCTGACATGCACAAGGCCCTGGGTTTGATTCTCCAGGCCTGAAGAAAGGAATATGGAATTACCCCGATGCCCATTCTCTAGCTCTCTGGCCTCATGAAAGTGACTGGACTTGGCAAAACCGGATTTTACTCAACTTGGAAAGTTTCCATAAAAGGGCAACTGGAGCAGCATCTGTGACAGCAGCTGGAGTAAGGTCAGGTGACAAAGCTGCTCCCAGATGCTCGTGGTCTCATGAGTGTGTTTCTGATTACTTTTATATTTGTTGTTTTTTGTTTGTTTGTTTGTTTGTTTGAAACAGGGTCTCACTGAACAGTCTAGACTAGACTCAAACACATAGCAATCCTCCTACATCAGCTTCCTGGACTATCACGCCCAGCTACGCCACTTTTTTTTTTTTCTGACAGAAGTGCCCCAAATTCAGTACCTTGTTAAGGAATTGATCAACTGATTTCCATTTTTAAACATTTTTATTTAAATAAACATTCTATTTTTAAGAGTTTACTTTTGATTATCTGTATGGGAGATGGGTTTGTGTGCATGTGAGTGCAGGTGCCCTTGGTGACCAGTAGAGGGTGTCAGGTCTCCCTGCAGTTCCAGGTGGTTGTGAGCCACCCGACAGGAGTGCTAGAAACTGAATCCAGGTCCTCTGCAAGAACAGTGTGCCATCTCTCCAGCCCCTAACATTTAACTGGAAGCTATTTGAAACAAGTACCTTGACTCTAAGTCCCTGAGTAATTTCATTGCTGGGAAGTACAATTTGAGCTCTGAAGTTTCCCTTTGACTTCCTCAACTTGTAATCGCTGTCAGCACTTGGAATGTTTCCTTAATGAAATACAGAAAAGGCACAACAGGGACAAGTATTTGGGACTCTGTGCCAGGCAGTAGCCAGGGCCCCAAACAGTTTACTGTGCTGCATCCTTGCCTAGTGCTCATCCAGTCATCCCTTCCCTGATTCCTCCCTTTCCTGCACATAGTGGTCCTTCCTCCTTTCCAAAGATCGATTTCCCAATGTTTCCATTGCTTATCTCATAGTCACACAAACCAAACAGCCACCAAATTCCTCTTTGATTCCCAACACTCTGTCAACACAGATGGAGCCAGCTCCCCACCTCAGCCCCAGGCCCGTGTAGACAGACAGGTCATTGGTCCGAGCTGTGTGGGGTGTGGTGACTGACCCTTCTCCTGAGTCACAGCTTGACTCAGCTCCCTCTCTTGCCCATCTCTAATCCTCAACCTGAGATGCCCTCCTTACTCCTTCACTGCAAACAGTTCAGTTCCATTTCCACACCAGAATGTCCACTGCCCCTGTAACTTTATGTCTTTGTCCACAGAGATTAGTCTCCCTTAAAAGCTGTCTTCCAAGACTCCTATGGCTTCCCCCTGTGGCAGATGACCCTTCCTTCCAGCTTCTTAGCAGTTTCTGTCTGTGTGCTTTTCCTCACTCCACAGTGGAGCAGAGAGGAGCTGTCTTCTGGGTGAGGGAGATAGAATCAGGCATAGGAAAGAGAGATAATGGGATGCCCCAAACAGAGTCACAATCACATGCTCATGCCCCAACAAGCCGGCAGTCTACGGAGGGCCCATAAATCCATCCCATGCTGCCCTTGACAGGAAAGAAAAGAGCATCCAGAGCATTTGGGGACCTCTAGGAAAGGGTGATCCCTCAAATGGTCTTGGAGGGAGAGTGAGATCCTCCAAGCAGATAAGGTTGAAATGACAGGACAGAGCAGTGAGAGCAGATGAGAGAACCCACCAAGTTGCTCAATGTGCCCTGAGCATAGCCAGCAATGCTCTCCGCCTGGAAGCATAAATACTCAGGGGTCTAAGTGTGCTGACCACGGGAAAGCCTTGAGGTGCTGAAGCACTTGGAGTTGGAGTCGTCATCAGGAAGGGACATGATGTGTGTCCTGTAATCAATGTGTTTGGTCTGGTCTGGTCTGGTCTGGTCTGGTCTGGTCTGGTCTGGTCTGGTCTGGGGGAATTTTGTTGTTTTGTTTTGCTGGGTCAGGGTCTTTAATTGTTCAGGCTGCCCTTGAACTTACTATATAGCCAACACTGGCCTCAAGCTCCTGATCCTCCTGCCTCTACTTCCCAAGTATTGTGATTACTGGCATGTGCCACCCTGCCCACCCAATGTCGTGTAGATGCTTATTACACACAGCCAGTGCTGAGGGAAGGGAGATGCCTAGATGCTAGCAGGTCTCAGTATGAGCATTGAAGGTGAGACTCTACTTTATTTAAATCAAAGCCTGTGTATTTCCTGTGCACCCAGGCCCTCTCTTCTGCTCCACTGTAAATTCAGTGTCATGGAAGAAAGGTATTAGGAAAGTCTTCTCATGGCAATCCCAGTCTGCACTCCAGAGGGAGCTGTGGGAAAGGCCACACTCAGTATCTCACTCAGCAATTCTTCACACCTCTGCCTTTTTGTTTTGACAACTTCTACAATGCCGGTGAATATCACATATGAAGAACTCGTCTCTGACAGTTTTATTAGCACCAGAAGAAGGGGGCCATACAGGAGCAGCAGTCTGCATTTTCACCTCGGATTTCCTCACCCAGTGTGTTGCATAACCAAGACTGTAAGGGATGCTTGGTAAAGTGGCTGCTGAGTAAGTGTGAGCTCATAGCACCCTGGGCTGCCTGCAGGTTCCCTCAGCGGCCATGGACAGAAGCTGTGGGGCCGGAGGATGATGAAAGCCCAGGAGATCTTCCATCATCACACACTGTTCCCAGTCCTGCCCTCATGCAGGGTGCTGCTTACCCACAGGCAGCTCCAGAGTTAGGCAATCTGGGCTCTGGAAAATGATACAAGAGTCAAGGGCGAAGGGGAGCTTTCAAAGGTGGAAAAGTGCTGCAATCCAGGGGAAACCTCAGAAGGGAGGTTGTTTTGAACCTGAGGAAAAACACAAAAGGATGTTCTGCCCACAGTCCATGATCAACATGGGAATGATGTAAGTCCATGCAAAGGCCTGGCCTGCTGCCCTATCTCCTGGGCAGATGAAAGGCACCACTCTACAGACTGTAAGAAACGGGGGAGGATGGATAGTTTATGCCTACGCTCTCTAAGCATGTGATCAGCCTGGGCTCTAACAGTGAGAGAAACAGGCCAGGGCCAGTATCCAGGGACCTTGTCAAAAGACCTCAGCTTCAATCTCAACATTGACAGCAAAGTCAACCCCCTCCCCAGTGTGTTTGAGGAGTGTGTTGAGATTAGATTGAGAGGGCAGATATTAAGTGTCAGGCACAAGAAAAGTATACAAACATAACCATTCATCCTCTTCCTGGGGCAGACAGCCCTATTTGCTCACATCTATAATGTATGAAAATCTAGACAGTATAAAACTAACAAGAGCTGGATATCAAGGCCAAACCCCAAAGCCTGATATCCGGGGATGTGTCTGTCACTCTGTTTTAAGACCAGTTTAACAAGGGTTCTGACACATGTGCACATTTGGAACCAACAGCTCACAAAGCCCTCTGATCCCATCCACACTCAAAACAACCCTGCAGGGGAGGGAGAAGTGGAGTGTGGAGAGATAATGGATGAATTTGGTAAGAAAAAGCATCCAACAATGGCTGCAGCTGGGTGTTGAGAGGGGATAGCGTGCCCTCCCAGGATGGGGATCCTATGGTGCGTTCTTGTCTATATTAAATGGGTCTGAGTGGAAGTGAACTCTAAAAATGTATACAGAGACTCAGAGACTGATGAGGAAGGACAGAGTACAGGCAGGACACATGACCCTGAGAAAGAAAAGGAGAAGGATGCAACGCTATTTGTTTCTAGTTTCAAACACATCATAGTTTTTCTCTTTTTGAGGTGTTATGTGACTTGAACTTTCTCGATATTGAAATAGCTAGAACCATTTGTGTATCCCGAGAGAATCCGGTCATGTTACCCCTCCCAGGCAGTGGGTACAAAGGTCAGGATTGCTTTTTAACCCCATCAGCCATTGATGCAATTATATATGGCTAGTCCCTGAGCATGTTGGTCATATTGACTACTTTATCAAAGGATTCTATTATAGTGTTATTTGATATGTTAATTGCATTTTTAAGAAAGAAGCCATGGGACCAGAAGTTGAAAGACTGTTAAAGTTGGGATATGAGGGTCCTTTCACATCCTGGTATGTTAAGCCTTGTGCTTGACTGAGAACTCTGAGGTGGGGTCTAGGCTGGGTCCTTAACATCTGTATGACCGTGAACACATTACTTGTGTGTGTGTGTGTGTGTGTGTGTGTGTAATATATGTGTGTGTATGTGTACATATATGATAAATATATATATATATATATATATATATATATATATATATATATATATA
>JANHMN010000007.1:56401997-56457787 GCA_030674055.1 Rhabdomys pumilio | reverse complement strand
TATATATATATATATATATATATATATATATATATATATATATATATCAACCTTTGTGGTAGAAAACTATTAAACCCTTAAAGGACATCCTCACCTTCCAGAAAACAGGGTAGGTTCAGTAGGTAGACTGGGTCAGTATTTTCTTTCCCAGACTGGCTCCTAGTTTGAATGGGTCTCAGAGAAAGTCACCACATCTTCTCATCCCCTGGGAGACTGCAGGCCCCACTCTGGGTGGTCTGCACAGGTGGGCTTCTCTTACCTCCAACTTCTGTCTTCTGCTCTCCCCAGGTACCTCCTCCAGTTCTACCCTGCTAGTGTGCTTGACTGTTTTGACCTGCTTCCTACATCCATGCAAAGTCCCTCTGACTGAAGATGTTAGCTGGAGGGTCCAAGACACAGCTATCTCTGAAGGCCAGTTCTGGGGCCACGTGTCACACTAGACACAAGTGTCATATGGTCTGCCTCATCCTTACCCTGGACTGTTAAGGCCTGTGGTGGACACCGCAGCTTTTCTGAAACTCCTGTGCTATCAGGAGCTCAAGAATGTGTCCAGAAACACATCACTCATGTTAGATGTAATATCAGCCACATTGGGTAGCGGAACCTGGACAACAGAGAAGCCCAGACCTGATTTACTCAGACAGGGAATTTACTGTTGAAAATTAGTATGTGTTCACTGTGTGATCTCTTCAGGAAAATGTGAAATAGGGCTAAGTGAAGTAGCTTCCCTCCCTTTCTCCCCTTCTCCCTCTCTCTCTCTCCCTCCCACTCAGAATAATTTTTACTATGTTTCTCTCACTGCTCCTAAAGAAAGCAGCCAAAAAGTTAAAAGCCCTTGATGGAAACTGCCCAGAAGAACACATTTAGCCAATTGCAAAACAGTATTTACATAAACATCAAATGTGATTGTGGAAAGGGACTCTAGTAACCACTCAGAGGATTTACCTGCGACAGGTTCTTCTTAGATATTACCTGCCTCCCAACACTCTCCAGAGTTGTTCATTTGGCTCTTAATGAGGATAGGGGGTGGTCAGAGAGTGAGGTACACTGCTGGAGACTGATTAGGGGCACTTAGCACCAAGTTATGCCGAGCATGTGGGGTTTTTTCACCCTTGGTACTTACTGTTTCTTTCTGGGCGATCTGTGCTTATCTGAGCTTCTCCACTAAGGTGCAGAGGGATTTTGTTGATCTCTCCTCTCAGAAAGACAAAGTGGTATGGGAGGGCTTTTCCAGCTTTCAAATCCCTATGAGTGCAGGACCCCAAGTAAGGGAAAGACAGCTGTGGCACATTGCACGGACTCTGCACTGGGACAGAGCTGAGGCTGTGGTGTAAATCCCAGCCCTTCGGGAACTGCATCTATAACAAGAAAGACCAAGGCCCCTCAAGACAGGTCTTCCTGGAGCTTCAGCGACCAAGAAGGGGGTGGTAGAAGATTAAGTAGGGTGTAGCTGCCAGATACAGAGCACACAGCACAGCTGGTTAATTTGCCACAGGTGTCAGTGCCATGTGTTGCTGGCGAACACTATCTTGCCGGTGGGGCTCTGGGTTGGGGCTAGCCCTCTGGGGGGTTCATGTTGCCATTAATATGCTATAAGCTTTAAAGTATGCCTGTATTTGAACCAGCAATCCCACTTGCTTGATCATGCCAGGGGACAATCAGACTGAATTGACTCTTAGTTCCATGGAGTGTTAGTTTTAAATGCCCAACTAGATGCCATGCACACAGCCAGAAAAGACACAGATGAAGCAAATTAGGGAAAATCTAAAGAAAATATTATTCCAAAAAAGATTCATACCCAGAGTGGTATTACAGGTCTTTAAACCTAGCACTAAGGGAGTTCCAAGCCAGCCAAGTCTATATAATGAGACCCTGTTCCAACCCCCCAAAACTACTACTACTACTACTACTACTACTACTACTACTACTACTAATAATAATAATAATAATAATAATAATAATATCAAGGATACCTGAGAGGCCAGAGGATGGGTACATCTAAAAACTGTTAATTGGGCCCACTGGCACATACCTGTAGTCTCAGCTCCTCGGAGGACTGGAGGGCAAGAAGTTCCTTTGAAGAGTTTGAGGTGAGTCTGGGAAACAGTAAAACCATAATATGCCTTGTGCTCACCCCAGGCGCTAAGGCTGTACTGTGCCGAGCCTTACTAGTCTTACCTTGAAGACTCACTTCTTACTCCTATGCACAGCCCCAGTCGTGAATGTCCTGGTGGCTTTGGAAGCTCACTCAGTGCTGGTGCAGGCTGAGATTGACTCAGTTGCCATTCTCCATGATACTCATGACCTGGGGCAGAGGCCACAGGGTGTCATTTTCTGGGAATCCTTAGAAATTCAATTACAAGAGCCACCCAGATCAGCTTAATTGGGCATTTAGCTGGCCCAGCGCTCTGGGCTTTAATGACTCAAATCTGAAAAGCACCGAAGGGAAGGGTAGAAATCCTTTGCCACTGACATATTGGAGATTCTAGCACTTCCGGTGGCTCTGATCTTGTCTGAATGTGGTCTTTGGTCTTTATTGGGTTAGATGACCAGACAGCCTTTCATATTGTAAGAATTCAGAGGTATCCTAAGGTAATGCTAAGGTGTATGGAGAAGAAGTCAGCCAGGTGAAAGCCCTCAGCGGGAGGCGGCCTCCCGTGGCCTTGCGCCCACGTGGTCATCAGGTGTGCTCACAGGTGTGCTCACAGGTGTGCTCACATGCACCTGTCCAGGCCTGAGAAGAATCTATCACCACCAGTCTTTCTAAGCACTCCGATTCCAAGAGCTAGGCTCAGTAACTGCCCAAGAACGTCCATCTCAGAAGAAAAACAAGATGGAGTCAGACACAGAGGTAGGCATTGAGGGATGCTGCTGGGAGTAAGATGGTATAAAGTGTGGCGTGTGACAGGAGATGTCCTGGAGGTTGTTCTCAGGCTGCCTGCCAGTTAGGCCCCAAAGAATTCCCATCTGTGAGAAGCTGCTGTGGACCCTGGGTGAGCTCTATGTTAGATGGGGCATAGCCCCATGTCCTGACCTGGAACCCCCATGCCACACACCCTAGTGAACTCTGAACTACTCCTTGCTAGTTCTTCTTAGCTAGAGCCAGCCCATAGTCTTCCCATCCTGCTGCTGAGAACTCAGGAGCACTCCCTGCCTCTATGGAATGGAAGCCCCTCTGGGTTCCTACTGATGGTTAGTATTGTTCATGAATAGCAACGGACAACTGTGTTCAGCCTCAAGAGGTATCAAAGTCATTTTCTTTAAAAAAAAATTATATATAATATATAAATAAATTACAGTATAAATTATATAGTATATAAATAAATTACATATACTATGTAATACACATATGACATCTACTTCCTTATGTTCCAGGTCCTCTCACCCCTTGAGTGACAGTAGCTTCTTGAATAGTCCATGGATGTCAGTACCTGTAGCAGACACTGTTACTCTCATTACAAAAACATTAAGTGCAAGAAATGGCTTCATAAAGGTGGAATAAGGCAAAATAGGCAGGCTGGCACCACTGTCAAAGCAACCTCAGTTGGAGCACAATCTCGCTGCTTGCATGCGTTTGTCTAAATCCCCAAGAAAAACAGAAAACACAAAACAACAGAGTGCTAATTGCTGTCAGGTCATTTCTCACAAAGCATGTCAAAGGGCACAGAGGTAGGCATGCCCTATGGTGAACACAAGTGAGTTTAATTTCAGGTGATCAATCCCAGGGTCCTCTTCAGATGCCAGCATCTGATTGATGCTCTATGAGTTCCTTATATAAAATGTTGCAGTGCTTATGCATAACCTGGGCACGCCTCGCTTCCTCATATCCTGGCATTAAATAGCATGGAAATTGCTGTGTTGGGGTTGGAATAATAAGAAAACCCCTGCATGTTTACGTGCATGTTGCTACTTCGAAAATTACCTAAATTGAACAGTTTTTTTTTCTTGAGTATTTTCTCCCTGCACTAAGTTAAATCCACTGGTGCAAGGCCTAAAGATATGAAGGCTAGGGCACCCCTCGTTAGTGTCTAAGAAAAGGGTGTGCATGCAGGAGTATCTTTGGTCAAATCTGGGTTTTATGTTGGAAGAGAAATTTGGAGTTGGTATATTATAACCAAATACAGCGTGCCCCATGTACCTCCAGCTAGCAGCCACAGCAGTGATTCTCAACCTAATGCTGTGACTCTTACAGCTCCTCATGTTGTAGTGACACCCCACCCCCAACCATAAAGTTATTTTCATTGCTACTTCAAAACTGTAATTTTGCTACTGTTAATGAATTATAGTGTAAATATCTGTGCTTCCTGATGGCCTTAGGTGACCCCGTGAAAGAGCCTTTCCACTACCTCCCCAAAGGGGTCATGACCTACAGGCTGGGAACCACCAGCCCGATTGCCTTCCCCTGTTCATCAATTTGCCAAAAACGGTTATCTTTTTTGCTGAGATTTCTGTGTTAAGATTACTTCATTGATAACATTTAGCTATCCTCCTCCCCCTGGGGAAGGCAGTTTGCTAGAACATTCTCTGTGCTTCAACCCTATCCTTGAGACCCATCTTTGACTGTTGCTCGCTGAGATGTCATTAACCATCAACGCAGGGGTGGGTAGAAGTGCCCCATCATGCCTGTGGTTTGAGTCTCCAGCCAGACCCTCAGTGTTCAGGGTTCCCGTTTCTAGGGTCACTGGGTATGTATGTCCGAGTGGTTGTGTCTGGATGAGAAAGTTCTATGTCCCCATGAATGGCGCTGCAACTGTCTAGGACCCAGTTTTATGTGTTTATCTCCAGATTCCTGAGTTCAGCTCCTCTCTAATGACAAGGAGGCCAGACTGGAAGAAACCTGCCATTCTCAGCACTACACAGGAGATGGCTAGGGGCTGGAGCCCAAGGCCCCAAGGAAGGAATTTCCAAAGCCACTGGTCCTTGATATCTGAAGGCTCTCCCGAGCTGTCAGGGTTCAGCCCCTCAGTCACCTTCAGAAAAAGGCTTTCAACTGTTCAGGATTTAGAGAGTTCCAGTGAGCAGGAGGGGAACCATTCAGACCATTTAGCTGCAGAGGAAGAACCATGCGTGTCAACCTCACTGAACAAGGAGCAGCATCAGAAGACAGAGGCCCTGCAGGCAATGAGCTGGCCAAGGAATTCAGGGATACCTGGAATTTCAGACATCGCCTGCCAGAAGAGACGAGACCCAAAGAAGCGGGCAGCTGCAGTAAGTCTCCTGCCTCCCAACCCAGCCCTGTCCCCAGGGAGCTCTGTGTCCCTATATGTTTCCCAGCTATTATATGGGGGACATTCACCTTCCATTATTCAGTTTCTCAGATACCAAGTATGGAGGGGTGCATAGAATACCCACCTCTGCATATGAGGTCACAAGGCCTTCGAGCTTTTCTGACATTCAGTGCTCAGCTGTCTCAAGATAGCTTTGCTCAGAAGGAATGCTGTGAATGCTGTTGCCTGTAGATACCATGACTCCCCAGCCCTGGGCTCAGTAAGCCTAGTCCTCAGTGCAGGCTCTGGTGCTTCCTTATCCCAGGTCTCTATCTCACAGGCATCCAGGTACAAACTGTCCTTAGCACTGAGGGGTCAATAGAGAAGTTTTTGACAAGAACTGTCCCATTTGTCACCTCACTACATAAGTTCTCCCAAAGCGTCATCTGTGTTTTTACTGCACTTTTACCTGTGCCTAGACACAGCAGGATGTTGCTACAATCTGGGAAGGTCCTATATCGGGACCTGGCTGAGCTGTCCCAATCCCTTACCTCGTCACAGTATGAAACAGAGATAGATCACTCTCACACAGGAAAAGCATAAGCCACACCTGACCCCCACCTGTCTCTGAGGTGCTTCTGCCTCTCATGATGCCAGGGATACTCTTTACCAGAGCCCTAAAGGTCACATGAGTACCAGAAAGCATCCTGGCAGGAGCAGAGGCCAAAATAGACAGAGCATGTACCTTTAGGCCAGATGTGGTGAACATCTGTGACCCCAGCCCTGGGAGACAGAGGTAGGAGGTAAGTCTGAGACCATCTCAAACAATAAAAACATGCTATCTGCCCAGTTCCCAGTTCCTGTCAACAGACCTCAATTCCAAACCCTCATATCTATTAACCGACCACTGCAAGAATACGAGGGCCTCATAGGGAGGTTCAGGTGGAATTTTCTTCCTGGTCATTTCTCCCCTGTATCCTTCCTTAGAATGCTAACCTCTAGGGTAGCAGAGGTCAGTAAAGCCAGCCCCTTTCTTGGCAAATTTTATTCTCTCACTCTGAAAAGCCTCAGGCACTGACCCTTCCTGAGACTGAGAAAGTCCAGGTCTGGATGCCACCCTTTTTCCACAGTTGGAGTAACACACAGAAGATACACAAACCCCATGGGTTCAGCTGGTATCTCATACATGCACGTGGGTCCCAGGCCTGCTGGGTATTTTTTCCCCAAGTGCATAGTGCACACCCGTAGCGACAGTGATTCTGCAGATAGCTGTCTTTCTTCTACACAGATGCAACGCTTGCAGCAATGGGAGGCCCAGATGCTTCAGGAAATTGAGGAGGCAGTTCATCATGAGCTAACCATCCAAGAGGGGGTTCTTAGCACTGAGCGCCTGGACCAAGCCCAGGGGCCACTTAGCATCAGTACAGTCAGTGTAGATCCCCAGGACCCTGGTGCCTTGGCATGACTCAGTTGTCTACACCGCACACTCCAGCTGGCCCAGGTGAGTAAGGTGGGAGCAGACCTTGTTATCCAAACAGTAGAAGATAGGGAAGAATTGCCTATGCCCGGGTAGGGGTGAGGTACATCAAGGAACAGTTGGCAGTTTGAAAGAGAATGGGATTCTTTTTGTTCTGTAACTTGAAAAGGTCACTGGGCCTGATTGAGCCCTGTGCTCTCTACTGCCTGGCTTTGCCCTCAGGGACAAACTCTCTGCTCCTCTGACCCTTGTTTTCCCTATCTGAAAAATGACAAAAAACTTATCAGGTGCAATACAAAGCATATGGGCCCAGGTATTGTTGACCCAACTCCCTCTGCCCTGGGGAAGTCATGTGCACTGGGGACCCCTGATTCCCTGGGCCAAGCTCACTCAGGCCATCAGTGAAGCAGACCCAGGAGGAAATGGGCTTTGGAGTTCTGAAATACCAGGCCAAGTGCAAGTGTGGTTTGACTGGAACTTCTGAGCATCTCCACAATGGACAGGACAGACAGAAGGTCAACTTCTAGGTGGGATTAGGTCTGGAGATGGAGAGAGGGCTGGTGTGAGCTCCTAAGGACAGGAGAAACTGGGGAAAGAGTACAGTTTAGGGTTTGGGTTTTAGTCCTCTTGGGATTGGATTGGATTGATTCCCACTCATCTTCAGGGCAGCACAACAGAAAGTTCTGATTTCTAGACACCTAGCAAGCTGTGGTGGCTGCCCAAGGCTGTCCTATGGGTGGGAAGAGGGAATAGAACTCCTGCAGTAGCCTCGGTAGCTACTTACCCTCTCCATGTTCTCCCCATATTCCCTCTCCCTGTCTCTTAGTATCCCAACCCAAAGTGGTGGAAGCACCCCAGATGGTGTAAAAAAGGAGACCTGAGATGAAGCTTCCCTTAACACCAGACTGCCTCCAAGTACTCTCAGGTCGGCCTCTTTGTGCAGGCATGTTATGGCCATTAAATACAGAGATCGGTTTTATTTTTAGAAATGTTTGTTGTTTCCTTGCTGAAAACCAGACAGACGATTATGTTGTCCGTACAAGTCCATTCCACTTCCCACCTGCCCTGTCCACAGTGGGTCAGCAGGTGGCTGTAGATAAAAGGTGCTACGGAGAAATCAAAAGGGGAGGCCAAGATAAAAGAACAGGGCATAAGAGAGTCCAGGAATATGTGAGGTCCAGAGCTGCCTGTTTGGAGCCACAGGTAACAGGTCTCATTGTCTGCTTTCAGGAGCGGGCGAGCAGCTGTGACTAAATGGGAAACCCAGCTTCTACACAAGAGTCTAGGTGGTCATTTACTTTACATTTAAACATCTGCATGTTTTACAAGCTACATCCTATTAAAGTAATTCTCTATTTTCATTTGTGTAATTATCTGGTTATAAAATCAGCCTTGTGAAAGTGTCAGAGCTTTGTTAATTTTTCAAATGAGACCGAGTACTATTTTTAAAACCTGATTAGAACTGTGTAACATGGAGATAAATGCATCAGAGAAAAGTTCTTCCAATCTTCATTATTAAAAATAAACTCTTTTCATGAGAACTATTTCCAAAGTTTATGCTTGAATGCAAATCAATTCAAATGTAGAGCCAAGAGAATTCTATTTCCACCTCACTTTTCCAAGACTGAAATTCAAACACAGAACGAGTACAGGGAAGCAACTTGAGGCATATATTCTTGAAAGAGTTGTAGGCCCCAGAGGAAAGGCTTAGGCCTTCCTGGACATTTATGTTGTACTTTCTGGGTTACTGTGTATTTGCCCAGTTAGAGCATGCTTTACTCATAGGCACTCCAGCTGAAGTGATTAAAATATCTTTGGGCTAGCAAGATGGCTCAATGTGGGGTAGGGTGCTTGCTGCCAAGTCTGAAAACCTGTTTCATCCCTGGAGTCTATACAGTGGAAGGAGAGAACTGGCTCCTCCTCCAAGTTGCCCTCTGCCCTGATACAGATGCTCAGACTCTCGCTATAAACAAATGATGTAAAGTTATTTAAAACAAGTCATTCGGGAGGACACCTCACCAGTAAGGCCATGTAGATAGTCCACACTCTGTTTGCAACAAGACTGGTGGCAATCCAGCTAATTCCAGGTCCCTTTTGGACTCTGACATGTTCTGGGTTGCAATCAGCCTGAGAGAAACAGAACAGGAGGGCTGGGCGTCCCCAGACTGAGACATGCAAAGCTGCTGCTGCTGCTGCTGCTGCTGCTGCTGCTGCTGCTGCTAGCTTGCTAGCTATCTCAGGCTGTTTTCCAATTGAAGGATCCATAAGTTAACAATTCTGTGATAATTGATGAGTAATGGTCCTTGGGGATGATGCCAACCATGGTTGCTTAGAGATAAACACAGACTATTTGAGTCTGCAAGACCATGTTTTACAGAACAGCAGTCCTAATACCTACGAGAAAGATAGAATGTGTTCTGCTTCCCCGCCCCCACCCCAGTTCCAACTCAAAGTGCCCTCCATCTCCCAGAGGCTCCCCCCTCCCCCGGCTAGCTAATCTTTTATAATCACACTTCTCTCCACATAGTGCCACCATACTGGCACCCATTTCACGTGGAATATGGTTAGAGAACTAATTGCTAATCCTATGACATGCCTGTCTTGGGTCTGAGTCCTTACATGGAGAAACATCTCCTTTGTTCTGATCAATCATGGTTGGGTGAGTGCTTCCTGCTGCCTTAATCACTTCCTGTGGCTGAATGACAAGTGAACTTCAGCACAGTGGCACGGAAGAACACTCCTTTATCATGTCCCTGCTCTGGTAGTTCAGCTAGAGTTCTCTCTGGGATGTCATAAGATGAGATGGAAGTGACTTCTTACCTGGAATTGCTGGATAAAAATTTACCTCCAGGTTTATTCACATTAGCTGATTCCATTCCTTGTGTTACCGTTAACTGGCTGGGCTCTTTCTATTGTTGGTAGGAAAGAGAAAGTGCCTCTGACAGGGAAAGGCCACCAACCAGCTCCAGACTCTAGAAGTCAGAGACCATTTTCATGTTCTGGGTTACTGGCTTGTTGCTAGGGCTGTCACCTGCAGCCATAGCTAACTATAGCAGCAGGAATGCCTGATGGTGTCACAGCTTTCAAACAGGACTTGGAGGCTGAGACCCTCAGGCAGACAGAAGGAAGCATTATAACTCTGAGCTCCGTGGGTAGCATGAAGACAAACTTGCATTTGGGGGCTGTTTTTGAGATACCTGGAGCACTAGGGAAGATTCTAACAACATAGAATTAGGTCCTCAAAGTCTAACTGAGAAAATTAAAACTTTAAAAAGATGTGCTATTTTAAAAACCACCAACATGAACATTGAAGGTAATTTCACCTTAGCCCCTGCTTCAGATCCTTAGGGAAAGGGAGTCTTCCTAATCGGTAATTGTAGGTCTGAGGTTTTCTCCAGTTGCTAGCTGCCAGAAGGGAACCACTTTGTTTTGAGATGCTGACTGTCTTCACCTCCCTGTCACACAGCTAGCTAACCCTCTAAGCCATTAATGACTGGACAAAACCCACCAGCCTTCAGATCTCTCTGGCCTATCTGTCTGCCACCTGCCAGAGACATGGGAGGTCCATGTTTCAGACCATAACTCCTGGCACAGTGAGGAGTGACATATCTTACTTACAAGTGGTGAGGATAGAGTCTTGGTGGAGGGAAGTCTTAGAATTTTGTCTGCCACAGTGTTTTCCCTGTTGTTCATCATTACCAACAGCGCAGTAAAAGCCTTGAAGTGGACACAACTAGGATTGGTAGGATAGCTAGGCATTGCTAGAACCCTGGGTGCTTTTACCACACCAAAGAAATTAACGCCCCGTGGTCCCTGTGACATTTTGCCAAGTGAAGACGGAGTCCTGTGAGTAAGTGTAGAAGTGTGACCTCACCACAGATTTGCTAGCAGTACATTTCATTTTCTTTTTAAAAACATCATTCTGGTTAGGACGGATGTGGCATCAGGTATTGCTTTCAATTTGTGTTTCCTTTATCAATGGTTCTACTGATGACCACGTTTCTGCTAGGTTGTATTTCTTAATCCCAAACTTTCCATGATTTTGTATATGTCCTTTGTTTTCTTAATCTATTAGAATATTCATCCCATATCTTTTTAAAAAAAAAACATTTTTACTAGGACATGAGTTTATTTGACACTAAAAAGGTAGTCTTTATTTAAAAGAGGAAAACTATACATCATATGTGTTATTTTGATATGTGTCATACGCTGTAAGTTTGATTAGGTCTACACTTCAGGTGTCTGCCCAGATTCCATGCTCGTGTTGCTGTAAAGGTACTTACATGACTGCTATTTGTAAAAGACTTAAGAGTAAAGCAGGTGAACAACCACAGCGAGGAAGGCCTCATGCAGTCAGTCACCCAGTCTGCCCAGCTTCATACGTGTCAGCCTCAGTTACATGGAGCCAGTTCCTCAAGCTAAGTTTTGTTTTCCCACTTCTCCCTGATACCAGAGTGTACACACACATCACACATACATACACACCACACACACATACACACCACACACACACCACACACACACCCCAAACATACACACCACACACATACATACACCCCACACATACATACACCATACCACACACACACAAACACACCACACAACAAACACACATGCACATACACACCACATACATACAACCCCCACCTTCTACACATATACCCCTATCCCGTACACACACATACACACACATATGTACACCACACACACACACACACCTCCCTTCCCTCCCTCTTGTTTCTCTCTCTCTCTTTCTCTCTCTCTCTCTCTCTCTCTCTCTCTCTCTCTCTCTCTCCCTCTCCCCCCTCCCCCTCCCCACTCCCCCCTCTCTCTTTGTCTCTCTGGAGAACTTTTAAAACAGCAAAGGATGAACAACTTGAAAGAAATGCCTCGTGACTGTGGACGTGATCCCTTGCCATTCTGCTATCCTAGGTTGGGTTAATATTTTTCAGCTTTTCAAAGGAACCTGTCACCAGTTTATTTCTGTGCTCAGGTGACCGTTTTATCTTTAAGAGGGTGCAGTGAGATCTGGGGCTATAGAATAGGGCCAGCATGCTTGCCCAGCTCATACAGAGGTGATTGGAGACCTCACAGAGGTAAAATGAAAACCTTATCATGAATCCTCAGCTACAGGAACTTCTGGAAGATCAGAGAAATGACCTTACTGACAAGACACCCAGACTAAGAAGTACGTAGAATCCATACCAACACTTAAATGTTGTCTGAATAAGAGAGATATCTCAACTGGGGGAGTCACAGAAGCCCAGGACTAAAATCCAGGGTAAAAAAAAAAAAAAGTGAAGGAGTGGCGGTGTAAAAATGAACATGGCTTACGTCACTCTGGGGTCATGTGGCATGTGACATTTTGAATAATAACTCCCCACCCCATGAAAAGAGTCACAAATGGCTTCAGAACATGCATACCACCGTTTGTCTTTCAGTGAAAATGGCCAGAGTTTAGTCAAGCAGTTTTTCTTCTTTATTTTTGTTAAATGAGACCCAGAGAGTATAGTGCAAACACTCAGTAGAAAAGTTGCAGTTAAGAAATGTACATTCACATTAACATTTCGGTTCATCCACTTTTTAAATAAAAATAGGACAAATTATTCAATTACTCATCTCGATTTAACAATCTTGAAAAAGACTGGAAGGTGCTCTACAGAGTTGACATAAAAATAGACCCGTATTGATTATACAAATCTATTGTGAGAGGTTACCCAGTGATATTGAGTTATTGTGAATATAATCATCGAGTTCTCATAGCTACAGACGCATCTGGTAAGTTTATCGTGTGGGATAAAATGCCCCCTTTGTCCATGCACCCTCCATCCCACTAAGGGACTCAAAGCTTTCTTGATAAACACAGGACACAGGTGCTTACATGCCTTTTTTTTTTTTTAATTTTTTTTTTTAAGTAAGGAACTCCAGAAGTGGGCTTTGGGCTTACTTTAAATCAAGATGGAATTACTGCTAAGACGTGATCATAATGATATTTCCATTTGTGCAAATTGGTGAGCAATCAGCGTAAGTGGAAGCACGGTGGGAAAGGGGAGCACAGGGGCGGGAAAGGGAGACACTGGACGCTAAATGCAGGAGCCTCACTGGCTCCACAAAACCTGGGATTGGCTGAGGGCAATGCTGTGCTCCCAATGAGCAGTAGGGGTGACTTGGGGGACAAGCCCAAGCCCATCCATTCTTTTGTGCATGCTACATAATGTCAAATTCAAACTAAGGTGCACACAGTTAGGAATTTCATGGCATGCAATTCCATAGTGCAAATGGCTTGCATATACTCAATTTTAACAGGGATGAAGGCAACAGAGCAGACCCCTCCTCCCCAGGCGTGTGTGCTCCTGGTGGCCAGTTGTGCCCACACTGCCAGTGGTGTATGCAAGAGATGCTGGGGGCTTCCTCGGGCTCCCCACAGCATGGGAGCGGTCCCCTGAGAC
Organism: Rhabdomys pumilio; assembly: GCA_030674055.1. Classification (NCBI taxonomy): domain Eukaryota; kingdom Metazoa; phylum Chordata; class Mammalia; order Rodentia; family Muridae; genus Rhabdomys; species Rhabdomys pumilio. The sequence continues at coordinate 56,444,654 of JANHMN010000007.1, read as the reverse complement.
TTGTGCTTCATGTGCCTGGGGTCTGGGGCTGAGTGGAAGTTGCTGGTGGGAGGTGAGAAACAAGTTCTGGCTGCTGTCAGGCCTACTTCCCAATGCAGTGCCATGGAGCAGGGGGCACCACCCCCCAGGCAGATCTAGTGGCCTGCAAATGTTCTTGCAGGTGATCCTACAAGCTTATGAAGTCTAAGAGATTTCTGGAGTGAGTCTCCGCTGAAATGCTAATTCTCAGCAAGTGGCTGGAAATGTTTGGAAACCAATGAAGTGGATGTTACTGGGCATCAGCAGGAACCAACATCTGGAAAGCATGTGGGGCTCCTGTAATGGAGAGGCGGCCATATTTCTTGCCATGCACCATCGTTCCTTCCTTGCTTTCTATGCACTCCTGGAGAACTGTCTCTAAACTCCCCTTGTCTCCCTGGGAAGGCACCCTCACCTCTGTGCCTGTCGGAAGCATGTGATAGAAAGGTTGTAGAGCACTGAAGGTAAGAGCTGTAACTGAGCCAGGCTGGCTGGGCAGTGTGGTTTGGGTGCTACAGGAGTGCCATAGCTCTGTCCCTACTGGATATCAGGCCTTTCAGAAAAGATTGATTTAAGGAGATGCCACTAGACACAATGTCAGTTTCTGTTTTGAAAAGTTTGAGACTGTCAAGGACGCTATAAAGCTGAAGCCAGGGGTTCTAATTTCTTGCCAGGTGTCTCTATCTTTGGAGGAATACAAAGATTAGAAATGAACCAAATGGCTCTAATTTAGCAACAAGAAGCCAAGAATTGCAGAGCCAAACAGCACTTGGCTACATGCTCTAAATATGGGGTTCAAGCAAGCCTTGCCCACAAGGGGCCAGCCTTCATAAGGTGTCCTGCGCCACACTAGGTAAGCACTGTTATCTAGACAATAGCATCAACAGCAACCCAGTTCTTACAGATTTCACTTAGCTTAGCAGAGACCTTAACTGCAACAGAAAACATGCAGCTTGGCCAGATCAGATGAAGAGTTGAAGCCTGGCCCCCCGCCCTCTCTGCCTTGCATTCTCAGAACAATGTGTATTGAGTATGAGCAAACCACTTCCTCCACAGGCTGGTCATGGACAAGGAGCCCACAGAAAGAGTCCAGGAATTGCAACACTAAACGGAAGTACTAGTAATGAATGCTTGATCAATTTACCCCCATAACAAAGGCCCCCAAAGGGGCTATAAGGATTGACCTCCCCTGTCTGGGTATGAACTGAGCAGGTCTAGCAACATGCTGAAGAAAACTCAGCACATTCATTAGATTTTAAATGACCAGCACTTGTCAGGACAGAGGATGTGGCATGATGGTGGACAATTTTCTGAATTTTAAGACTTTTTTCCCGGCCACTTTTGAAGCACAACCCAAGATAGCCTCCTGAGTCTTGTCCTTCCCACTGTATAACCCAGGTAGGCAACAGCTGACACTCCAGGTGGAAAGAGTGGCCTCCACAACGTACCTGAGATGGATGCCATTTTGCTCCTCTCTAAGAGTTATGCTCTACTCACCAGGCATGTGGAGTTGCCACATACTCTGCACAGTATTCAACATCCACCCAAACCTTTAACCCAACAAAACAAAAGAAACAGGAGCAACCATCTCTCGATGTACCTGGACCAGAATGATGCTATTATAGAGGTCCTTCTGCAAAAGAGACTTAGCAGTAGGTTTAGTGGCTCAGGGACATGTGTCCATCTCCCCCACCCTCCCTGGAGTGTGGGGGAAATGGCAGGTGGTGCCTCAGTTTATAGGATAGTAAGTGTCCCAAATGATAGCTCACTATATTCAAATTTAATCTTTTTTTCATTCAGTGAGTAATCTTAATCCCAAGCAGAATAATTGTATGTTGTATTAGACATGCATATACATGTTTACACACTTGCACACAAGCACATGTTGATTGAATTAAGTATGGCCTCTAGTGGAATAATTTTGGATACTGAACAGATCTGGTATGTGTGGAACAGAATAGATTAATATAGTAAGAAAACTTAAAAATCCAAATGTCTTAGTCATTATATAATAGCATGTTGATTGGGTAATTGTTTAGTGACAGGATGTGGCACTTGAAGTTAGATTTGAAGTGTTTATGGAATGGACCACAGAGTGACAGATCTCACCTCCTATTATTGGACCTCTGTTTACAAGGAATGAACTCACAGGGCAAGGCCAGGAATCCCACATACATTGTAAAGTGCCCACTGAATTCTTGGAGGTGAAGCAGACCCTACGGGGTGCCAACACCTGCCTTGCCTGACTCAGTGTGTCTGTGTGAAGTTGTGCTCACGGTGTACCAGACCCTGTGTAACAGCCACTAGAACCTAACACATCCTCCTTTCCTCCAGCCCACAGAGCATCACAGATGACCTCCTAACAGGAAGAACCCTTTACGCACCCATCATCAGCCAGCAACAGGACCAGGCCACTCCAGGTCATCCAACTCTCTATGTGAAATGACAACTCTCCAGAATTCTCCTACCAGTGAACAGCAGGAGCCTTCCTGGATATGCCCTTCAGAACTGTGCCTACCCTACCCTTTAGGAGGGAATCCTCTGGCCAGGCCACACACCTTCTGCCTTCCTCTAGGAAGGCTCCTGGCTCTAGGCCTGTGCTTCTGGATCCACACAGGTCTTGGTCCATGTGGCACTGGTTGACCATACAGGCACCAGGAGTTGCTTAGGGTCAAAGAGCCTCCATTTCTACCACAAGCATTGTGTCTGCTGTGAACATATTAACACGTTTTTCCTCTGGTGTCAAAGAGCTCAGAATGATTTATGTGTGAGATAGTTATCTAGGTGCCTCAGTTCCTGGATTGAGGCCTCTTTCTGCCTGAGATAAGAAGGTTAGCTTCCCATCCCCATGCCAGCTGAGGGCAGTGCCAATTTTGCCTTCTGAACTCTGAGTCCAACGACATCTCCAAGCAGATCCCTGAATCGAAGTCCGTCCCAAGCAGCTCTTCTAAGCCCCAGCCTAAGGAGCCAGGAATACAAACCAACTCTATTAATATTCCCTATGGAAGTGTGTGTGTGTGTGTGTACGTGTACGTGCGTGTGCAAGCATGTATGCATACACACTTTTAACCATTAACCTACTGCCAAGCCTTAAGTTGTAAATGGAAATGAGCTGTTGGTTCAAGCCTGCTATAGAAACATTCAAAGCCAATCACAGCCAAAGAAGCAAGATCTTCAAGGGCCCATATAATATCCATGCTGCCAGACTTGCTCTTTATTAATTTTACCAAGCCAAAGCGCACCCTTTAAAAGTTGAAGCCATTAAAAAGCATGAGCAAATCAGTTTCTGGCGGCTGCGTATGTAGAGCCGTGTAAGGATGTAAAATACGAGCACCCCTTCTGCAGCATGGTGCTGACGGGTGCGCAGTGTATGTGGCAGGGGTCTTTCCCTGCCACTATTATGTGAAGGGTACACACTTGCTCAATAACAACTCTCCCCGACCCCCAATGTCCATTGACTGAAGCTCTGTACAGGCTGTGAATAAGATCTCTGGGACCTGAAGAGTCCTCAAACTTACCTTGCTGAGGGCGGTGATGTCTGGGAAAATGGAGAGAAACCTTCCCCAATTCCACAATCAAAATGGTTTCCCTCTTAATCAGCCCATTAAAGCAAGTCATTTGCACAGTGTCTGCAGATTGCAGAGGAATCAGGACAGTAGTACAAGAGTCCTTCTGCTCACATGTAAATACACTGTGAAAGCTACTCATATCTGCCAGCCAAGCCCATGTCCTGATTCCTCTGTTAGCCATTTTTAGCTCTTTTCTGTTATACCCTCAGGGATCTCTCTCTCCCACCAGGATGGCACTGCAGAAGGTGGGATGGGCCACCTTGAATGTGCCACAAGTGCCTTGTTGCAACATTAAAACAAACCATCACTACCCTCAGTCACACGAAGCATCACTATTCAAGGATTGGTACAGATATAGGATCAGATGGCTACCCTCACCTTTATTCCTTAGTGAGCAATAGTGGAGTCCAGGACTGGTGGCTGGCTCAGTCTGCTCAGCTCTGTCCTGGGGTAGGAGTGTACCAATCCTGGCTCTTGGAACCAAGAAGCTAGAGCTAGGCCTTCTGGGAGGGATGGAGGCTTGGATGTCATAGCAATCTCAAATGCATGGTAGTTTCTTAAATATCAATCTGCTTGGGCCAGACTTGTCTCTACAGTATTAGGTTATGGTTATTGCTTCTATGACAGAAGGGGTCCGGAAGCCCTGGTGGCTTTGGAGTCTGAGAAACAACTGGATTGCTGTGTGTGTGGGGGGGGGACATACACCTGTAGGTACAAACACCCAAGGAGTGGACTGTCCCAGGTTGGCACAGCCCATGGAAGCATTTGGAAGCATTCTGGGGCTGTATTCTATTCTACAGTGTCAGGCACGGGAGGCATGCTAGGGTTGGGAAGGGAACACAACAGGGTCATTTCCCAAGGGCCACAGCATTACAAGCAGGGGCTGAAGTGGGTACCAGGCTTTTCCTCATTTTTGGTACAAGTGAACAAGCACCTGTAACTGGTGCGCTATTTACAGAGCATCTTAAAATAAATAATTTGGAGAGAATCCTACCTAAATGGCTCTAACATTTGTACATGAATATTGTACAAGATTAAAAATAAATAAGGCAATATAATACATTTTTTATCACAAGTATAAAGAAAGTTGTTTATCACCAAACCCCAAGGAACATTATGGCTGCACGTGTGGTTCCTGACCTCACAGGAAGTAGGCGGGTTTGGAATTGCTGATGATGGAGATGTCGCCCCTGAAGAAGAGACCCGGCCAAGGCTCCTGTGTGGTCTACTTCAGAACAGTTCTGTGCCCAGAGAAGGCAACGTCATCCTATAAGGTTGCTTTCTCTCATTCTGACCACACCTTGGGTGGCTCTGCCCATGCACCCATGTGGTCTCAGTTTTACACACTCACATGTGATTGCAGTGTTACAGACCCAGGCTGGCTCTGCTCAGAGTCCTATAGGTCAGATCCAGGGGTCACTGGCTGGCCTCCTCCCTGATGGCTCTGATGGTCTGCCTGCTGCCTACTCAGGCTGTGGCCAATTTTAGTTCCTTGTGGTTATGGGTGTGATATCCTGGCTTCTTTGCTGGCTGGAGCTGTGCTGTCCTCCTAAGTCTCTCCAATGTGTTTCATGTCCTCATCTTCAAGTCAGCAACAAAGACTCAGTCCTGGGTACACGTCATACCTTTCCCAGCCTGGCCATCTTTCTGTCTACTTCTGATGGACCATGTGTCTGCACTAACCCCATTGGTGAAGTCTAGAATCCTTTCTCAATCTTTCAGGGCTACCTACCCTAAGTCCCCTTGTGAAGGTCCTTGACTGTGGCAAAGGACACACACACAGGACCTAAGGCTGTCACATGGGCATCTTTGAGAACCACTCCTCTGTCCCTAACCTGGACACCCAGAGAGGCACTAGTTCTAGGGTCCCAGAAGCTACTCTGAGGAACCCCAGGCTGTGGGAGAGTTTCTCTACCTTCCTAAATGGCCTTGAAGGCCAGGGACAGCACTGCAGCCCTCAGAGTCAGGGCCACCTGGTACTACTCACTTGCTCTGGGTGCTCCTGTCTGAGCTGACTGCTTCAAATCTGGTTAAGACAGACAGACAAGGTGAGAAATTCCTAGTGCAGAAGAGCCCCGGGAGGAAAAGCCATTTGTACCAAGGATAGGAAAACATGGGGGCGGGCATGAGGCAGGAGCCACCAAGAATGAGTACTTACATGCCCTAGCCAGGTTCTGATTCAGATGAATCTGCCCCTTCTCAGAGGCCCCCCAACAGCCTGAATCTTTCTTATAAATACAATCTTTGATGGTCTTCAGGACCATGGAAGAAACCAAAAGCCTTTCCTGGAGCCAGCAACCTCCCAACACTGTTAACACCAAAATACCAAGCCACAGGAACCAGACATGACCACCAGAGAATGACAAAGCTACCTGCTGTCCAACCCTGAAGGCTGCAGTGGAGGGCTGAGGTCTGGCCCTGGCTCTGGATTCTAGCGACAGTTGGGTGACAGAAAGGCAGCAAACAATGGCCCTACCACACTGATATCGTTAGAAAGGCAACAAAGCAGGGTGGGCATAGGTCAGAGTTCCTCTGCAGAAGGTGCTAGAAGATGTCCTTACCAACAACCACAAGCTCCAGCCCAGTCCATAGAGAATGTGCAATCTACACAGCTGCCCCACCCCCACTTCAGGATACCTGCGGTACAGTCTCAGAGACTTAGAGACTTTGCATGCAGCCTGCAGCTCTCCCTTGCTGGAAGTTTTCTTCCTACCCACAGGTGACCTGAGTCTAGCTAGCCTCAGCTGAATGTTCCAGGGATAGGCACTGGCTGACCTGGAAAATTACCCAGGCGCCAACATAATCACACACTCGAACCAGAACTGAGTCCAGGAACACCACATAGGCACCCTGCTAGGGAAGACTAGGCTTTGCTCCGCCCTATTCTAAAAAGACAGGACCCTCGGAAGTGGGTAAGCCCTTGGGGAGGAAATGGGCCTCCATAGACAAGATCAGACAGGGCTTATGCCCACCCGCCCTGTTTCAAGCTGCCTCCCTTGCTGTGAGTGAAGCTGAATTTCTCCAGAAGCCAGGCTTCATTCTGCTATTTCCAGACAGTTGATTCCTGCCAGCTCCTCCAGAATCCTGTCCCCAATAGGATTTCATCACAGTTGCAGTCACTGGGAAGCACAGGTGGGAGGCCCCAGGTGTCTGTCAACGGGGTCACTCTTTCCCTTCACTCTGGAGCACACCTAGATTCACACCACCAAGAGGAGGGCTGCTTATGCCAAGGAGATGATGTCTTCCAGCAAGGAGAGCGCTCTCGGGTGTAGTGGGTCAATCGCTCTTAGCATAAACGAAGGCTTGATTCTTGTTAAACTTACAGTGTCCAAGACACCACAGAGAAGACAAGGCAGCACACACCCCTCCTTCTGAATGTGCAGCGATGGCACAGGAAGAGGAGGGCCCACTGTCACAGCAGTCAGAAACCAGCAGCCAGGTGGGGTTGGAAGAGAATGCACGGGCCAAGAGGACAGAAATGGGGCTGTAGAGCCTTCCGAGGATTCCAGAAGACCTGCCTCTGGCTGTTAGCAAAAGCCTACTCTTGAGAAAAGCCAGCAACCCCACTCTTCATGCAGTAAGGGGTGTCTTTTCAATTCTTCCTATACTGCCCTGACCAAGACCTGACCAGCTCTTTGCTGTACCCATGGTATGAACAGCTCAACTGTTATGGCCCTGCCCAGCAGGGCCAATTTCCCAGTCTGGCACTCATACTTGAAGCTGCTACCCAGGGTTGGAGTTACCCATAAGCCAAGACCTACTAGGTCTAGAGCCACCCATAAGCCACAGCTTACCAGGGCTGGAGCCACTCATATGCCATTTAACTTGGGGTTCAGTCATGGTGGGCTCCTCTGCCAGCTGGACCTCCATAGCTTTTGCTATGACCATGGAAGATATTCCCAAGGTCCCACCACACAATGCCAGCACTAGCCAGGTATAACCAGGTCATTAGGAAGAGACAGAGCTCAGTATGCCCCAAGGGGTGACTTGGGCACATCTCCCATTGGCCTCAGGCCACACTTAGACAATGCTTCTTCTCCAGCCCAGCCACTTGGCAACTGCTCCTCTGGCTGGTCCTGGCTAGAGCCATGGTGGCTTGTGTCACCCTGGAGCATTCTTGCCTTGCATGCATCTCCAGTGGCCCATGGGCTCCACTAGGCTTCCTTCCCTGCTGCTGTGGATGACAGGTACTGGCTAGTGGGGGCTGGAGGGAGCCCTGGTCTGATTGGGGGTCCAGCTGCAGGACACAGTGGGGGCCGTCTGGCCTGGCCTCCACCTCTCCCATAAGGACATATCCTTCGCTCCAAGCGAAAGGTCCTGCCATGGGCGCTGTTTCCATCAGTCCTGCCTTCTAGAAAGTATGTTAGCATCTCTCCCTTGCCCTTGACGCTGACTTTGCCTCTGCACACAAACTGGTATGAGCACCTCTTCAGCAGTCGGTGGACTTCCTCAGTCACCTGCCAGGGGAAAGAAGCCAGCATTATTCTTAGCCATAGATAATGAGGGGGTCTTCTGAAGGGTAAGAGCTCCCCGGTGAGCTTTGACCCTACACTTCCCATCTCAGCTGTCCAGTCTTGGTGGTATTTGAACAAAGCTACTTCATATCCAGGCAAGTGGGGACAGCTGGGGCTAGGAACCCAGCAGGACTTAGGTGAGCCATTGTGACTGTTTTGTGGCACCAGTCAGGGCTGTGTGGGACTAGCCGCAATGTTAAAGACAGAGGGGCAGAATCACTGGATCAGGGCTCTAGCTACCTCGGCAAGGTAGAGTCTGGTGCTGGGAATGGCACCCTTAGTTTCTGGGATTGGGGTACAGCTACTGGATGGAACCTTTGGTTGGAGGTCATAAGCACACAGAAGACAAAGAAAGCTAGAAGAAAATGGGGATCTCATGGCTCCTCTTTACTCAGGCTTCAGAACAGTCAGTATCCTAGCTCCCCACGAATCTCTGCCTCCCCACACCAAACAGAAGATGAAATGTGAAATATCCCTGATCTATGTCATAGTCTTAAGCCAGTAGGGGAGGGCTCTATACCTCCTTGTCTCCTGGCTTAGGCTCTCCCCACGTTTTATGTCCAAACAATGAAATTGTCTCCAGCTACCTTCTTCCACCATGGCAGAGCTAGGGAGGGTGGCCCTCCACATGGAACTGAGCACCAGTGTAAATAAATATATCAAATATGAGCCGTTTTAATCAAATACTAGAAAACATGTGTTTAGGACAAAGAATTTAAATCTTCTTGTCCCTCCACCATGCCAGACTTTTATGGAAATGTTTTCAATGCTCAAACCCAAAACTGTGAGAAAAAATCAAAAATAAACCTTCACTACAGCAACAAAAGCAGTGGGGCGGGTGAGGGATGGGGAGCCTTCCTTGGGTACCACCAGTCTGGGGAAGGCTGTAGGAGAGTGTAAGCATCTTCTCCATGGTGGCGCCATGCTGCATGTCCTACACATGAGTGCAGCAGAAGCTGCACCACGAAGTGGTTGCTCAGTGCATGAAGCTGTGCATGGAAAAAGATGCTGCAACCTGTGTACACTTTACCACAGTAACAGAGATCTGGGGGGGGGGGGAATAAAATGTCATCCATGCAAAACTGCAGAGCTGCTAGTGACACTAGACCTTGGTGCTGGAAGTAGATTTGGAACATATGCCTGCACCTCACAGGGCTGCGGAGTGTGGAGACTTCATGGTGAGTTGGAGGCTCAGTGCCCAGTGAGATGCAACTTCACAGTAACCACGATGTCAGAAAACCCTGTCTGGGCCAGTGGCCTAGCCACAGCAAGTGTCCTCTTGGGTGTCCTGTGTTCCCTGCTCTGATCCTACAGGTCCTGAACTCAGGGGAAATGCACCAGAATAATAAGGATGTTGCCCCCAAACCCTGGAAGGCTGCAGTTTTCTGGTGGGTGGCAGGATGCCGGGGTATCCTTCATAAGCTCCATTCAACCTACAGAGCTACATCTAAATGGCAGGTCTAATGTTATTCTAGGGGAAAATACTAAAAGCTGACCTTTCCCGACACCAATGAAGACCAAAAGCCACCTTCCAGCGGCTCCTAGAACATGTCCCAGCCACCAAGTCTTGTCCTATCTGAGTGAAGCTTCTCAGAGGCAGTGGGTGCGTCCATCATTCTGTCCTTCAAACACATAAGCAACATCTCTTCCTCCTGTGCTTCTATGACAGCTGAATAGTGGCCATGGTTTTTGTTTGTTTGTTTCTTGTTTGCTTTGAGACTGGGTCTCCCTATAAGCTTTGCCTGTCCCAGAACTCACTCTGTAGATAAGGCTGTCCTCAGCTTCATAGAGATCTGCCTGCCTCTGCCTCCCAAGTGCTGGGATTAAAGGTATATGCCACCAAGCCCAGATGGGACCATGGTTTTGAAACAAGGGAGAACATCAAGAAGCCAGGCTGTCAGGCCACATAGTGACCACCCTGTGATTCTTGAGTTTACATCTGCTCACTCAGGAGTGGCCCCAATGATGCATGGAAAAATCAAATAACAAAAGCAACCTGCCAGGCTTAGCAGTTTGTCCAGGTCCCCAGCCAACACCAAGATACTCTGCTTGGTCTGTCCTACCACTGATTAGCCACAGACCCCAGGCTCACCTAAGATTCCTGATGCCTCATCTGATACCTCAGTTTCCTCATCTGAGGAATGTGTACCTGTGTCTTTTCATTTCTGAATGATTTACCTGAATTCTTCCCTGGACCCCAGTGCTATCCATCCGACTGGCCACATTGACTGTGTTTCCCCAGATGTCGTACTGGGGCCTTCGAGCACCGATCACTCCAGCAACCACTGGGCCAACGTTGATGCCTGGAAAACAGCCACAGCATAGCCTGTGGGCAGCTGGAAATCTGTGACTGAGCAGCTAGTTGCTCCTGGTAATAGGCATTGCCTTCCTGAGCCTTGGTTTGAGGACCACACAGAGTCAGGCTTCATTCTAAAGGAACCCCCAGCCTAACACAGGTGGTAAGCAGTCCAATCTAAAACAGGGTTCCCCAGGTAGGCAATGGGCAGCCCCCTCAGCATTGTAGGATTGCCCACCATACCTGCAGTACCACTGGCCTTCAGAGAAAGTCCTAACCCTAAGGAAAAGCTTCAGGTCTTGTTCACACAGGAGAAACTTGAAGTAGTAAAATTCACACACAGACACACACACACACACACACACACACACACACACACGTACACACACATATTCTTGCTTAGAAGGTAAGTAGGGTACTAAATAACCAGGCTTGTTAGAGACTGGAGAAAAGAGATTTTTGTGCCATAACTGAAGTTTAGAGTTACTGAGAAAGTGCCTGCTATAGACTTTTCACCAGGATTGACCTCTACTTAGGTTCCTTACCCATAACAAGGGGAGACAACTCTGGCTTAAATCCAGCCATTATGCTCATCCACACATCAAAGAGCATGCCTCTAAGGGCAGCTCAGAGGAACAGAGTCAGGGATCTCAACCACCATTAAGTCTGCCATTAAATCCCCAGTGCTCCTATCAGAAAAAGCAAAATACTGCCAAGTGTACAAGGATGAGCCAGGGTAACTGTCTGACAACATTGGTGTCCTTAAGAAATAATTCTGGCAATATCTTTGCTGTCTAAATTTCCCATTTGCCCAAGTGGCCAGACTTGCTATCTCCTGTCTCTGTTTAAATTGTTCAAAGTGTAACCTGGGGCAGGAATCTAGAAGAGATTTAAGGATAACAGCATATATGGAATATGTAGCCTAGGGTCTGGGTAAGTCAGCAAAAATCTATTCATCAGTGGCTCCTCTGTGGGCATCAGCCAGAGCCAGACACATGTTAGCATTAAAACACTTTCTCCTTATCTTCCCTGAGTGTGTGGAGTAGATTCTTACTAAGGGACATATTTCTAAATCACTGTCACTTTGGCCCTTGTGCAGGGCCCTGTTCTAGAGACACCAGGAAGTCTGGCTCTACAGCCTTTATGCCCACAGTGTACTTCACTTCTCTGACCCCTAAATAGTAGTAGCTTCTTAGATTTTCTTTGACATAGCACTGAAGCTACATTGCTCAGAGTGTGGGTCCTGGCACCAAAGTCTATCTCCTCCCACAGGTCACGGTTCCACGGACCTCAAGGACCTGCACAGCTCTATAGCATCCCGTCTGGTCCAGGTACACTCAAGTCTGAGTTACAGTTAGTGAGAACTTTGACTACAGCAGTGAAGGAGGAGTGTCCTGTACCTCCTGAGTCTTATAATGAATACTCACTCCTAAGTCCCTTTTGAAAGCAGCACACATCCGCACGCTGCCTTCAGAGACAAGGCTGTCCACATGCGCTCCTGACCAACCCAACCTCTGGTGAGACCACAGGCCTGCACTGACTCTGCTCCCATCAGTGACAGGAATAGGTTCAGAGTCACCTACCAACTCGGAGAACAAAGTCGTTGTAGGACTGGTAGTTGATTTCATCCAGGACGTCAAACATGTCGATGGCAAAGTCTGCCAGTGTGCTCAGGTGGGAAGAGATGGACTTCTTGGCCTAGGTGTGAAGAAACAGGACAGTACGTGTGTGGAGTACCAGAGCAGCAGGGAGCACCCGGGCATGTTCTGGGACTGGGATTTAACTCAAAATATAGCAGCCCTGAATTGAGCAGGTGCTCTTGGTATCTAGCTAGGGACACGCTGATCTTCCTCCTACTGTCACAGATAGAAAATTCAGGGTATTGCCCAAACCATGGTTTCTGAGACACACAGGCAGAAGCCTCCCAAAGTCATGCTAGTCCGCATCATGGCCCTCTGGGGGTGTGGGGAACAGACCCTAGAAGCCGGCATCATGTGTCCAGGAACCTATTTGGACAATGCTGTCCAAATGAGCCAAACAAGGACTAGGGACATACATGAGAGAAGGATGCCAGCTTCCTTCCTGGGAGACACACACTGCATCTGTGTGGCTGTGACTGGGGGACTGATTTCTGTATGTATCCAGGAGACTTACTATCCTCCACATCAGAGAACTAAAGTTCTTAAGACAACACTGAACAGGCTTTAGTATTTTTTAAGAACTTTAATTTATATGCAACTGAGTAGATGATACAGAGTCTCTATGTAGTGACCTCCTCTGCATACAATTGGCTGCTGCTGAATTCTTGCATCCCAGTGGCACATTTGTTACAGTCAGTGAGCCAATACTGGTATATAATTACCACCCCACAGCTACAGTTAACATTAGAGCTCACCCTTGGTATTATATGTTCTGCGGGCTTGAAAAATGTGTGCTATCATGCAGCGCAGTGTGACAAAACAGCTCCCCTGCTCTACAAATCCTCCGTGCTTTGCCAGGCTAGTATTCCCACTACCCCATTCCCAGAAGCCACTAATTCTGTCTCTGTGGACTTGTCTTTCTCAGACAGTAATATATGGTCTCGCTGTGCCTCTGTCACCTGCACACTTCTATTTTATGACAGTAGTATTTAATTTTATGGACATACCAGAATGTCTTTATCCATCTGCCTAATGAAGGGACTTTCAGACAAGACTTTCATTGGTTCCCAGTTTTTAGTGATTTGGGGTGACACTGCAATGACTATGTACAGGTGTCAGTGTGGATGCAAGTTTGCATCTCATTTTGGTGGTCATCAAGAACTGCAGTTGTCAGGGTGAATGGGCATCGGTAATAGTCTGAACTGTTTCCACAGTGACTGGAACACTTTGCACTCTCAGCAGTAAGGAACGTGAGTTCTGTTGTCCCGCAGACTCCCCAGCACCCGGTGGTTCTAGTGTTCTGGATTTGGGTTGTTTGAATAGGTCAGTGTGGTTCAACTTTTTAACTAGGTAGGCATTTTTCTGATTTTTTTTTTTGTAATCTTACAGGTTTTTACAATTTTATTTTAAGTCTAAGTCCTTTATCAGATAGGTGGCAAATTTCCCACAGCCTGCAAACTCACCATTCATAATGTTGATTACAGAGTATGGGGGTTCATCTAATGAAGCCCAATTAACATAATCTTTTGTTTCAGGAACCATGCTTTTAGTGTTATATTTTGTTGTTACGTCTAAAAAGAACCATCCCAAACTCAGGACCATCTAGATACTCTCCCACATCCAGAAGTTTTTTAGATTTTTATTTTACATTTAGGTTAATCACCTGACTTGAATTGATCTTATGTGAATATGCAATTATTATATTAAAAATAGAGATCAACTGAGCATAGTTATATGTGTCTCTTTCTGGACACTCTATCCAGTTCCTGGTCTATTTGAAATATCCCCCAGCACACTACACTGTCGTGACTGCTTTTGCTGTCTGGTTAGCTCTCCAGTATTGTCTTGGCTTCTTCTGGATCCTTTGTCAGTATAAATTTAGGTTCACTTTGTCAAGGTCATGAGATTTCCTGATACAATTTTGACTGAGACTGAATTAATTTCATAAATCAAATTGAAAAGCACTGATATCTTGACAGCAGTCATCTTTTCCATGCAGGGACATGGAATAGTTTTCCTTATATAGATCTTGTATATACCAAGTTATATTTATACCCAGTATTATACTTTAGCACCAATATAAGTGGTATTATGTCTGGTTTCAAATAGCAATTGTTCATTGCTATTATTCAGAGAAGGACTGACTTTTATATATGAACCCTGGCCACCTTCCTATGCTCATCCATTAGTTCAGTGGTTATGAGAGTAACATACCCATCCCCCCACCCACCCATCATTGGTTCTTTCAGGTTTTCCACTATATAATCATGTCATCTGCAAAGACAGATAGTTTTCTTTCTTCCTTCAAAATCCATATGCACTTTATCTCCTTCTCTTGTCCTAGGGCCTTAGCTAGGACTCCCAGATCGCTGTTAAACACAAGTGGGTATGAGTAGGATATGTTGGTGTACACTTACAGTCTCAGAAATCAGGACACGGAGGAAGAAGGATTGGGATTCATTGCCAACTGGGGCTACATAGTGGTTCAAGTCCCAGCTATACTATTTAGCAAAATTCTGACTTTAATAATTAGTGATACTAATATTAATGCTGGTTAGAAGGGATATTCTTGTAATGCTCCTGACCCTGAGATGGGGAATTTTTCTCCATTAGATATAATATTCAACTATAGGGGTTTTATCTGTTTTCTTTGTCAACTTAGAAGTTTCCTTTTTTCTCTCTTTTTTTTTTAAATCATTTTTATTCAGGAATGGGTTTTGAATCAAATGGTTTTTTTGTGCCAGGTTTTTTGGATCTTATGTTAATAGGGTGAATTTCACAAATTCATTTTAGAATGTTAAACCAGTCCTATATACCTGGAATAAGCCCTACCTGGCCCTCAGGTGGGATTCACTTTACTCATTATTTGGTTCCTTTTGCTAATGTCTGATGAGGAATGTATGTATTTGCATTTGTGAGAGACAAATTCTGACCTGTGGGTTTCCTTTCTTGTGATGTCTTTGTCTAGATTTGGTATGAGGGTGTGACCTAGGATGAGTCAGGAAGCTTTCCCTCTGCCTGTCTTCTGGAAGAGGCTGCGGGTGACTGGCATCACTTATTCCTTAAATGTTTGGCAAAATGAGTCCTGGTCTGGGACAGTGTCAATCACCGAATCAGTCTCCTTTGTAGTTGCAGACCCTCATTATCTTCACAATTCTACTGGGGTGAGGGTGGGCGGGGGTGGGTGGGGGTGGGCGGGGGTGGGAGGTTAGTTTTCAGCATCCCAATTCTGGGAGCAGAGAGAGATATCTGGTGAGGAGGGCTCAAGGGCTTTCCTGAGATTGGGTATCTAGATGTAACCACAAGATAGCTTAGGATCTTCTTCCCTAGAGCAGCACAGAGAAACCAATCGCAGTGTAGACCTGACCAGGGTCCCAGATCCATCTACAACAGAGCTAGACCCATACATGAGCAAGTGCCCTAAGTCCTACTTACCCTGGTTCCTGCTGTGGGCGCCAGCCCCACGGCAGCCATGTAGGTACTCCCAATGGTCTTGATCTTCTCCAGGTCCTTGTAGAAGTCCTTGTCCATGAGCTTTGTTTAAAACACAAGAAAACTGTTACCATCACAGAACACTGGAGAGATGTCATATAGTCATCATCCACTAGGGGGCAACAGAGGAGGTGACCATCAAATTGTGCACAATAGCTTCTCTGGTCTGTTTTGGGTCTGGCACTATATACAAAAGAGGCATTAAGGAAATACAGCATAGGACACATCCCTGTCTCTGTAGCCAAGCTCACACTCACTGGGGAAAAGAAGATCTCCAGTGCTGGGACAGACGCAGTGCCTGACTGGGGAAGGACCAAGAGGTTCCCACCTGCCCACCTAGAGTGGAAGCTACCCAGCCCTTTTCCCTATCCTAGAGCTAAGATGCTCTGTCCTGGACCCTACTGGAAACCCAGTGGACAAGCAGGATTTGGGTCCATGGAGGGTCATCTTTGCTACCCTGTGAGTGGATGCTGTTGTGTGGCCTCACCTCATCAAAGTCGGCAATGATCTCATTAAGGAGCCGCAGACACTCAACGCCCATGTTGTTGCCATCCAGTTCTATGTAGAAGTCGTTAAAGTTGGGGATGGAGGCGAACATGACGCCCACTTGGGAGTAGGACTGGTAATAGAGGTCCTGCAGAGGCAAGAGGGGTCAAAACCGCCGTGCAGGGCCGAATATGGCGGTCAAAACCGCCATGCAGGGCCGAATATGGCCAACCAACACGAGCCGCTGTTGGAACGGGGACAAGCCAGGCCATAGGAGCCCGGTTGGTTCCATGGGTAAGGTTGAAATGCTGGGGGCTCAAGACTGTGCAGGGCACTGCATGGGCAAATCCTGAGCTTTGTCTTTGAGGCTCCTAGGTGAAGAAATAGCAGGGAAGGATGGCGGGGCTTATGAAAGCTACACATGCTATGGTTCCAAAACTCAGCTGATTGTACAGAAACAACAGCAGCTGCTTCCGACTAGAGGAGCTTAAGGGTGAACCTCCCCCCCCAACCTTTGTTCCTTCCCCCAGAACTATAGAGGCCAACTTGGACTTCTTTACTTTTAAACTTGGCCTTTGTAAGCATCTCCCTTGTGCTGTGCTGGTGGCCATAGCAACTGCAGCAGGCAGGGCTTGGAGGAGCTCTGACCAAACATTCTACACAGCGGAGGGAAAGAGAATCCCCAGGTTTCAGGCAGACATAATGGATATAGTCAGACACACAATCATGCTTTCCTTTTCCAGTACATTTTTTCCCTGCATTAGGGAAGCTATTGGAAATGATCCAAACTTGAAAAGGACTTTCTCCTCTCTGCATTTAGTTTATTAAAACCCGCTTTCCTCCTCCTGTGTGTTGTGAACACTGCAGGCCAGCCCGAGACGGGAGGGAAAGGAGGGGAAAGAAATGCATACCTGTCTATCTAATTTCCTCAGAGTTTCCTGGTGTCCCAGAAGTTATCCATTCTAGGGGGATTGAAAGCAAGGCCAGGCAGAGAGCTGAGCAACTAAATCAGGGATTGCTGAATGCCACAAAGGCCCCATGTTGTGGGAGAAGCTGAGGGACACAGAGTGGGCCACACGGAGCTGGCACTCCAGCTGTAGACCAGGAAGTCCTGCCACCCAGCAGGCCCCATGAAGCCCTCACACTCACCATGTTCCGGGGATTGGACATGAGGAAGTGCTGTGCGACGTGAGCTGGCAGGAGGTTGAAGAGGATCCTCTTGTTGTCCAGCTTCACTCTCTCCATGTCATCCCGCTCCTCCTCCGCCTGGGGGTCAGAGGTCATGAATCCCACCCACTCATGCCGCCCTCACCCTCCCACTGTGACACCTTGATACAGGAAAGAATGGGAGCAGTGAATTAATGGGATAAAGGATCTACCAATAGGCTTGCTTAGGGAATATTGAAGTACACAAAGTGGACTTTAGCTGATGGAGCCCTGTCTCTAATTTCCTGGAAGTTGAGCACCACCCTAGGCAGGCTTGCTAGAAACTGCGGGAAAAATCGTATGCCTCTAACATAAATGAACTTCAGGCTTGCTGGGAATATGTTCCTGCTAGGCTTTGGTTCAATAAGATTGTGGCCAATTAAGCCCTATTTCCATATCAAAGAGCACACCTCTATCCTGGCTCTCTCACCAAGAAGAGCATAATTCTGGCAGCAGGATGACCTGGAATAACAACCACTGGAAAAGAATAGCATGGGCTACATTAAAAGTAACTGTGATCAGACTTGAAGTTTTCTGTCTCTGTTTAATTGCTCAAAGTGTAACTTTATATGTGGAATGTTAAAGCCTATGACCTATATAAGCTGTTAAAAGTTTCATGGCTGGTTTTTCTTTGGGTGTTAGCCAGAGCAGGGTATAGGCTATTAAAGAGCTTTTTCCTTATTCTCTGGGTGTCTAGAGTAAATTCTCATAGGGTTGGAGGGTAGCACGCTGCTTCCACATCAATGATCATCCATGCGGGGCTCTAGATGCATGGATGGTCCACATGAATACTCTTCCTCTTTCATAACAGACACAAGGACCAGAGCCTTAATGCAGGGTTGAAGGACTCACCACCCCGCCATTGTAATTTTCAGTGCTTGACAATGGCTTCCCATTTTCAGGATCTAATTCCTCAGATTTCATTCCTGTCTCTTGAACACCTCTTGGGAACCTGTGTACCCACCCCAGACTGTACCAGCCTCAGACAGGCCTCTGATCTACCTTTCCCAGAACTTCTGTTGTCTCCACAAGAACTCACATCTCACTCGTACTGAAACCAGAATGCTATGAGAGCCGGACTGGGGTGGAGCTCACACTATTGAGTGGGTGCCCATTATGAGCACATACTCTTTGAACCAGAAGCAGAGGATGAATCCCTAAGGAGTGGGCAGAAAGATGGCAGGAACAGGCAGTCCTAGACCCTTACCAAGAACTATGGCCCTACAATGCTGAGAAAAAATTGTCAGGGATGGCCCCATGCAAGGGCCACCATGAGCCTCAAGGAGAAATGCCATCAGTGGAGGCTATCATATGCCATAGTTTTCAGAGACAAAAAGTGTATGTCTCTGCTACAAAACTTGACCATTGCCAGGCAGAGTAGTGGTGCATATCTTTAATCTCAGCACTTAGGAGGCAGAGCCAGGAGAATCTATGAGTTTGATGTCAGGCTGGTCTACAGAGCTAGTTCTAAGACAGCCAAGGCTACACAGAGAAATTCTATCTTAAAAACAAAACCAAAAAACAAACAAAAAACTTGAGCCTCTAAAGTATTTGGCTTGAGAAACAGTCTATGTATATGTGTGGGTTACCATTTATGAACATCAGACTGGTATAGCAGAAATGCATAGTGATTCTGACGCTTGTGGCCTGCCATAGAAGGCATTCACTGGACAATCCATTTGGTGGTCAGTGATGTACAGGATAGGGCAGACACAGCTCTGTGCTTCAGCATCTTGCCATCCATCTTTAGAGGCACTGTTACGAGGGCTGTACTTGTGAAAGGCTTCGGGGAGAGTTACTCTACTCTCCCTTGAGTTTATTTACCAAGTTATACACAGTTAGATTTCCTACCATGATACCAAGAAGCAGTGATTTTAAGGAGCAATGTGAAGAGGGCTCAAGCTAAGAGGTGTGGTGAGGCGCAGTGAGCACGGTGTGAAAGCCCAAGCCTGGTGCAGGGGCCCAAAGTGATTTTAAACCAAAACCAAAACAAAACCAAGCTCAATGAATTAGCATACTCCAATAGAAAGGGGCAGATTGTAGTGTATAGAAACATAAGAAAGACACTCTTGGGCCCTAAACTCCAGGTCTAACCAGAGGGGACACTGGCCAACACTGCCCAGACAGGCTGGAGCCCGCTCTGCCAACAGCAGGACATGACCACTGGCAATTCTGAAGGGGGCTCTGGGTCCATGACCTCTGCTGGAAAGAAAACCAACATCAGAGAATTGGGCATGCTTCTGCCCTGAGGGTGGCTCTCTGGCAGCAAGTTTCCCATGGGGTAAATCTGTCACTTGCTTTGGGTGTTTCACAGGCCAGTGGCCTCTGACTTCCGGCCTCAGTCTTTTCATCCCCCATTCCTGTCAACATGACATTGTAAACACCCTCCTCACCACAGAAAATGTATTACTAATTATATTTAACATGCTACATACTAATTACCTCAAAGAAAAGCTTTTAAAGGGTAGAATTAAGAGGAAAGATATATTTTTAAAAATAACAGCTTGGTTGTATTGATGGCACAACAATATTTATTCTCCCCCAAATAATTATTGTCATAATCAATAATACTTTAATATTAAACAATGTAATTGAATATCCTTGCTTAAAAATAAAACACTCTTCAACAATCTGCGACTTCTGGAGTGAATACCTTAAGGGAGAGGGTATAGGAAAACACAGGATAGGAAAACAGAGAGTCAATACCAGAGTTGAAAAGATTCCGGCCTGGGGGAGGGTAGGGGGTGGGCCTATGTAGTGTTGGCAAAGGTTTAACCAAAACAAATGACAAGTGAATGATCTATACTGAAACCTGTGATCCCACAACCCATGACAGCAGCAGATCATGAAAGGAGATGGGGAAATCGTCAGGTTAAAGGTTTAAGTGTGGGTAGGAGACAGCGGGGAGGTGATTACTAGTTGTTTTGTTTGATTTTTGAGACAGGGTCTTTATTTATAGACCTGGCTGTCCTGGGGCTCACCATGTAGGCCAGGCTGGCCTTGAACTTACAGATATCCACCTACCTCTGCCTCCCAAGAGCTGAAATTAAAAGTTTGCTTCACCACATCCAGCCTGGCACAAAAGTTAATATAGGTTTTCAAAGAGCAGTCAAAACTTCCTTTTATGGTTAGTGATTAATAGACTTGTGCACATACATGAAACTTCTAAAGACTAAAAACAGGATTAAAAAAAAATAAACTAAAATGAAAGCTACTCCAGAATTAGCACGCTGTATTGAAAGGTTTTGTTCTGGTTTCTGCTTGTACCAGCTTTTGAATTTAGGGACTGCTGGGATCTTTGTCCTTCCTACATTAACACGTGTTAATGACTCCATAATAATAACTCCATGCTCAAGCCAAAGGTTTTGTTTCTGAAATCTGACTAACAAGAATTCATCCTACCTGAAGCAGATCTTTTCATAAAGCAATCAGGATTTGCCCTATGACAGTTTTAACAAGACGAAAATCCACTGAAATTCTCTTAATATTTTCCAGTCAGGAAACCCGGATTTCTGAGCTTACTGGGTGACACATTATTCTTGTCAGCAAGGTCACAGGAGCTACACACCGAACAGTTCCTGAAGTGTGCTCTCAGCACTTCTTTAAAAAGCGCCCCTTCCCTATTCACGTGCGTTGCATTTAGAATTCATTGACCAGGCACATCTACCAACCATGATGGAACATGTCCAAGGAGGTCAGAGCCGGTGTGCTTGTAATTTTGGATAAAGAACAAAACAAAACAACTAATATCTCAACCTGGCACCTCTCTGGGATGCTGACATGCTTAAGGGGTGACGTCACCCCTCACTCTGACAAAACATTCTCAGTCAGAGAACACCAGCAATCTCCACACAGTGCCTGAGATAAACAGCTTGTTCCTCACGACAGATCAGCTTACACAGCTGCCCCATTCTTTAACCTCCACTGTAGTCTTTCCAAGGGCCACAGGGGACCTGCCAGGAGTCTGACCACCACTTCACTCTTTAATAGCAGAATGACGTATTACTTGATTTTCATATAATCACTAAAAAGGCACTTTCTTAATGTCCTTTTCCTCTGAGTCACTAGTATGTTTCTTTGGAGATACCTCTAGCTCTGGAAGCCGTCTCTTCTGAAGGAAATCCAGAGAAGGAAATGATCTAACCATGAACACTATTTGGCTACTTTTAGGTCAACTTGATACAAGCTAGAGTTATCTGAAAGGAGGAAACCTCAATTAGAAAATGCCTCCATGAGGTCCAACTATAGGGCATTTTCTTAATTGAGGACTGATGGAAGAGGAGCCCATTGTAGGTGGTGCCATCCCTAGGCTGGTGACACCACCTACACACACACACACACACACACACACACACACACACACACACACACAGCACAGCCTGATTTCTGGTTCACATATGGAATCAGCTCCCACAGAGCCTGGAGATAACCTCAAGTGGGCAGATCAGAGGGAGTGGTGTATTCACAACAGGGCACAGGGGACCTGCATAAATCTTCAGATAAGTCCTAACCAATATAGGCCAGAGAAAGCCTCATGCAAATGATTATAAGAACAACCCTAACCATCCTTTTGACATCAAGCCAGGGCACATTGTAAAACACACACCTTCTGTACACAAAAAGGCCATAGTAAGAGAACAAAGATCAGACAGGGTCTCCAGTTCTCCATGGTATTAAGATCTCTTAGATCAGCATGGCTCAGAGCAGGCAGGCAAGGCTACAACAGCTGTTTAGATAAATCTCCTTTCGATGTCATACCTGAAGGGTCTGGGAGCAATGTGAGCCCTCTCACCCCCAGTACGCCCCAATATTCTCCTTCCTCTCTGAAAGTTCTGGGGTAGATATTCTTAATATTCTCCATTGATTTCCAGGCACCAATGGACAGTAGAAGTGCCTCCCTTAAAGACAAGGGAGACCACGGTTCACTTTTGGCTGGAGCTACAAAGGACTGAGGAAGCACTGGTATGCTCTGACCTGGTGTCTGAAGACCGTGATGGTGGGAACCTTGGCTAACCTCCATAGTCACACAATAGGGACAGAAATGAACCTTGGCTAGTCAATGCTACTGACACTCTGGGCATGTTACTTACTGAAGTACAATCCAGCCTGACTACCTAAATACCAGGTTCACAGACCTTGATCAGTAACAACCATGCTGATTTTCTTTCTAGCTATCCCGTCAAGACTTTGTGGGGTGGGACAGTGTTCTAGACTGTAGGATCATAATCAAATTCTGGTGAACATTCATTTCTGTTTCTTGAGTTGTTTCCACGAGAAGTCTGACTTAATTGAGATTTCCAAAAACCACTGAACAGCTGCCAGAAAGATGGTATTCAGGAGCACACAGAAGAGTGAGCCTTAAGGAACTTAACAGGATGCAAGACACAGAAGTAGACTCTTTTACCACAATATTGAATTTTGAAGTCACTAACTACAAGATGTCTGTAGAATCTTCCAGAGTGAAAAGCATACTCCTCTTTGGATGAGGAAACAAAGAGGAAAATCAGAGAATACTCTGGAACGAATGAGCAGGAATCTATGCAGCATGCCAGCCTGCCTCGCTACGCCACATGCCAGCATTCCCAGAACTGCCAACAGCAACCTGGGGCACATCTCTAACAGAGAGCAGAGCACCTATTTTAGAAAGGACAAGCCCTTCTCAAGTCACCTTTAAAAAGAAGTAAAAATCACAATAAAGTCAGGTGTGAGCAATCACAAGGAATTAAATAATACACTCAGGCTCCATATATACTAAAGGTATAGCAAGGGATGCCATGGCCAATGTAAGTCAACCAAGAGTAGTTGTCCAGGAAGGAATGAACTCTCAAAGCCACCGCAGAAAGCAATTGGGAGGCCTAGAGGGCTTCGTGTTTGTTTAGGAAACTTGAATTTTAGCCTAACATCTCTTCAGTTAAGCAACAAATAAAACGTGGGGTTCAGAGGTCTATTTTATTCCACCTAACCTTTATGAACCATCTCCAGTTCTACCAGTCTCCCAGTAAACCATCGAGCATGGAAGACCTGCCCCACGTCCTCACTCAAATGTGCTTTGCTCCCAGGGGTCCTGTGTCTCGGGGAGTTGGAGGCACAGTTCAGTCCTCGGTGCACTGCTGCTGAAAGGGTGTAGGGACTATAAGAGGTGGGACTTTGGCCTGGTGAGATGGCCCAGGGGGTAGAAATGCTGGCTGCATACACCTGACAAAAGAACCAATGGAAAGATGGAAGAAGAGAATCAACTGCGCAAAGCTGTCCTCCAACCCCCATCTGTGTGCCGTGGCATGCTCACTGCCCCCTCCCCCACATATACACCACATACAGCACAGTAATAAGAGTGATGACGTTTTAAGAGGTGGGACCCACTGTGAGATAATCAGAAATCATCTGATCCCATGTGCCCACTCACAATCCAGGCACAAGCCTGTGCCAACCAAAAACTATGAGCCACAGCATTTGAGAATCCCAGGCCAAGGACCTTAAGTGGTGTGATACGAAGGCCCAGCTATGTTCATACTTGTGCTAGAAAGCACAGTCGAGAACCTGTGGACTGATGTAAGAAATACAACATGGTCTGACTTAGTTCTACTCATGGGAATTCAGTCTGTGCCAAGACCAGTCCACAGGCAACAGTCCTCAGAGTTGGTGATGGCTCCAGCAAGGTGGGAATTTGCCTCAGATTAATTATTTACTGGTAGACAAGCTAAGTGCATCAGTACAAATAAACATAAGCATTAGAGTTGTTTGTCACAAGAATTATAACCTCCTGAATTCAGTGAAAATAGTGTTGGTTGCTAGGCAGAGCACACCTTCAACTTCAACCCTTGGGGGGCATAGGGAGGTGGGTCTCTGAGTTCAAGGCCAGCCTCATCTACAGAGTGAATTCCAGAACAGCCAAGGCTACACAGAAAAATCCTGGCTTGAAAAAGAAGATAATGCTGGGATAAAATTATGCTAAGAGCCAGAGAATGTCACCAAGGGCAAAGCAAAGCTTGTTTATTTATGCAGGGTTGTATGGCCGACATGGTATCCAAAAATAATTAACCCAGCTAGTGTTTGTCCGGACAATGAGGCAATAGTCTGAGGTGATCTCGTGTCTTTATGACCTGACTAAATACCCAGAGGGCAAACAGACAAAGTCCTGAAAGTTCCATGTTTTGCTGGGGTTACGGGAAAGCAAGGTGACATTTCTTGTTGAATGTCTATGGAAAAAAATGTGTCAGTGCGTTGTTCCATTTAGCAACCCTTCCACCATGACACGCTCGAATGAAGACTACATGTGAGGGAATGCATTTGTGCCCTGCACTTCCTGAAAGGCCCCTATGTGACAAATGGCAGGAGGGGCTGTGGCTGGAAGTCACATGAGTCAATAACACTTAACTACTGCATTTAATAACAAAGATTGGAATTTAATAATCAAAGCCAAGAGAAGGCCATGTCAATCCATATGAGAGAAGTGTCTACAAAAGGGATGACCACTGCCCCGTCCTCCCAAAAGGAATTCATAGCCAGGCCTCAATTGCACTTGCTTAGACTGTACAGCCAACTGGATACCCTAGCAAACAGCCTTATAGAACCCCACCTCATTGTGCCAAGAGTCCCGGCCTTCCAGCCTCATCCTGTGTACATTATTCTCTAGTAGATACAAGGTTGCTATGAGACCTGAACCCCAACGGTGATGGCAGGGTCAGTGGAGCAGAGCAGGCAGCCAGCTGGGTTACAGCGGACGGACAGTTGAGTAGAACAAAGACCACGATCGATGCCATTGCTGCCATAGACACTCTTCCCATTACCTGGCGTGACTCGGGCAAAATGCAACTGGCCAGGTCTCCTTTCCAGGAACTGGCGAATGCCGTCACTGGGGCATCCCCAACCTGCACTCTACGAACCAATAGGCTCCTTGGTTCCTGCTTCCGGGTGAGGTGGGTCAATGGTACATGTATCAAGAACTGGCCACCCAACAGGATTCCAGACCTGTAGCCCAGGGACAGGGCCACCACACAACCAAGTCAAAATGTTTCCGCCTGGCAGATCTGGGGACAAGTTGCCATGAAGAGAAACTGGACTTATTTTTGAGCAACTCAGATTGGGATTCTCACACCATTATACCACTGGACAGACAATCTGGCCAGCAGCCAGCACTACACGAAGCTGTTGGAGCCTTCGACAAAGATGATTTGATGCCACACCCAGCCCTTGTCATTCCTGCTGCTGCTGACCAGTCTCTGTTCTTCCACTGTATAGCCTGCTGTTCAACTCAGTCTCAGGAAAAGAGACACACCAACAGGCTCTTCCATTCCACCATGGTCACCTGAGCTGGTCACCTGGCTTCCCTCAAGATTCATATATACATAGGGAGCCTTTCTGTCATAGTCACTGGCTCCTCTCAACTGTCCTCTGGCCTTACCTATTTCGCATCTGAGCCCCAACTCTGAGCTGGGACCCTTCAGCCTTGGCTGCACAGTGGAAATCCTGAATTGAAGATGTTCCTGCTTGGCCTCACACACTGCTCACAGGGGCTCAGAGCCTGACCAGATGGCACACAGACTGCAGTTATAGCCTGGCTCGGTTGCTTACCCCAGCCTGGCCACTGTCTTAGGCTGGCAGGTCCCTCTGTGGACCCTGTTTTCTCATGTGTTTCTCAGTATTTTTTCATTTCTCATCCCTTCCTGGGCAGTGCTGCTCTTATAACAGAGGAAACTCCACTGTTCTAAAGACAAAGGGCTGTTCTGGATGCATCCTAATCAGAAGACTAGCTGTTGCGGAGGCTCAGGTTCACCGGCTGTCCTCCCTCTTTTTCAGGTAAGGAAGTCTCCTGGGACAATCAGTTGCTGGGGAAACCTCTATAAGTTCATCAGACGAGCCTGGACAAGGTATTCAAATGCTTAACAACCTCAGTTCTCCATGCCTGGGGGAAATGCTGGCAAATGCACCCCAGCACCAGGGAGCCCCACCCCTCCATGAACGCTAGTTTGTGAACCTGGGCTCAAAGTTGGCACTTTCCTCACACTTGACAGAAAGCTGAGTACAGGCAATATGACAGGCTTCCTGGTGTCCAGACTGTCGGGGCCGGAGACCAGCTCACGCCACTACTCTCCGATGCCTCTACAACAGCGGCCCTCCTACCTCTCCTGTCAGAAATACTCAGAAAATTACTAGGTCTTGGGTGAACAGAACAAGGTCCAACATGTTCAGTTTTTCAAAGGACCCTCATGGAATCCCAGCCACATCCGGTCCCCAGAGGCCCTAGGACAGGGTATGTACTGCTCACAACAGAGTCACTCTAACTTCACTCCCCAGCCATGCATTCTGCAACCTTCTGTCCAGCCATCCCATGGATGCCAGACCTAGAACTCAAGCCTCCAAGAAAGATGGCTTCGCCATGCCATGTCTCTGCTTATGTTAGTGAGTGTCTCTGCTAATTTCCCCACAGGCATCCCATGTCCCAAGAGACAAAGGGCTCAACTTACCTGTGCTGCCCAGAGGTAGTCCAGCCGTAGTCTGACGTCCACTTGCCTGGCATGCAGGGCCAGTGTGCATGAGAATAGCAGGATAGCCATGATTGGCTCATAGCTGCGCCCAGAGAGAGCACCGCCCCTGGGGAGGTGGAGGAGAAACCCCATCAGTGTTCTCTTCCAAGCAAGACATGGCCATCAAACCCTAGGTCTGGGCAGAGAGCCATCTTGGGATAGTGAGGCCTACAAACAGCTTGTGGGCCTGACCCTAGACCTGACTCTTATCTCAGACAGAAGGTAGAGCCTTTTCTAGAGTCTGGACTAAAGAGGAGAAAAGGAAAAGCTGCCAATCTGAAAAAAATTGATATATTTGGTTTTCCCTGGCTTGCTAATTGGTGCACATGGCTGTGTGCACGCACGTGTCTGTGTGTGTGTCAGTATTCATGTGTCTATATGAAAGAGATAGAGAAGAAGGGAGAAAGCGCTATGACTATAGAGTTAATAATTGAGGGAATGATTAAGAATTACTAATTAATGCAAACTATTATCAAAGGAGAATGATAATTAACACCACCCTGTCGAGAGAGTTTTTCCAAGGAGTGCCACACTCACCCAACCTTGGTGTATCCACTGAGCTCCAGGACAAGGATGTAGGAAGTAGTCAGCCCAGACAGCAGGATCATCTTTGGCAAGGAGGACACCCGCAGGAATATGGCTAGTGGGAGGGTGCCCACCAGGCAGCAGAGCAGGGCATGGTGTGCAGACTCACAGGGCAGGGCAGGCAGGACAGTGCGCCGGCCACCAGCTGCGAGGACCACTAGGGAGCTGTTGGACTGAGATCCCCAGGCCCAGGGCAGGCAGCCCACCTGGAAAGCAAGGGCAGGAAGGTTTAGGAAGGCCCAGGCAAAGTATGGCAGTCCCCAGGAATGTCCAAATGTCCCAGACTCACTGATGCCCTGGTATTCTGTAGTCGCCACTCTCCTGCCTCTGATACCACCAGCTAAGCCTCAAACTGCCTTTGCTGTTTCAGTCTGAAAGACCCCAGCTGTCTATAGTAAGGGCTGGGGGTGAGCAAGGTGAACAGGGTAGTATTAGCCCCTGCCTGGTCTCCAAGGCAGACAACTTCATCTTTGTCACAGCTCCCTCTCCTTCCGCCCCAGCTCTGTCTCCTAACTCCCAGCTCAGCTTCTTCAGCCTGTTGCTCCTGCCCCTGTACATGTCAGAAGTCAGTGACACTCACCACACATCCTTGAGCTACTGAGTAGATTAAGACCACTATGAATACACACAAAGCAGTGCGGATCTGGATCGTCAGGCACCCTGGAAAACACTGAACAAAAAACAAAAACAAAAATAAACCTCACTTTAGGGCTATGAGTGCAACTCAGTGGTAGAGTTGTTGTCTAATATGTATAAGGCTCGAGGCTGTAACCCCAGTAACACACACCGGGGTCGGAGGCACAAAGAGGAAGGAAGAGGGAAAGAAGCGGGTAGGGAGAGAACTTGAACAAATATCCTGTGACTGTGAAGTACTTCTGTATTCTCAGCAAGACATCCGAATGAGACAGGATGTGATGAGCCCCTTGCTAGCACCTAGAGCAGTGGTTCTCAACCTGCAGGTCAAGACCCTTTTGGGGGTCAAAAGACCCTTTCACAGGGTCACCTAAGACCATCAGAAAACACAGATATGTATATTGCCATCCATAAGAGTAGTGAAATTACAGCTCTGAAATAGCAAAGGAAATAACTTTATGGTGAGGGGTCATCACAGCATGAGGGACTGTATTAAAGGGTCTCAGCATTAGAAGGGTTGAGAAGCACTGGACTAGAGGCTTACTAGATCTTCATCCTCCATGGAAAGGTCTTGTGTGTGTTTATCTATTTCCCATGTGAAGAACTTGACAAAAACCAAAACAAAAAACTCAACACACACGCACACGCACACGCACACGCACACGCACACGCACACACACCTAAAGTATTTGAGTTTAAAGGAGTAGCACTCATCTCCTCTCCCAGGCTATTTTTATTATAGTGCATTCTCTGACCTCAGGAATTCTATACACCTCTCCCTCTCCTCTCTCCCCATCTCCCTTTTCCTCTCCCCCTCTGTCTCTCTCCCCACTTCATGTTCTGGAATTTTATCATCAAAGACATGACACAAGAAATTCTTTATACTTGCCATCCTAAAAACAAGAGTATAGATTACAATATACACCCACAGCACCCAGTCAAGGCTGATACCCCAGGCAGGAAGCTGATGGATCTTTTGAATGGCATGGAGGGCAGAGCCCCCTGTTCTAGATGCATGGCAGGAGTCTGGTAGACATAAAGCAGGGACTGCTACCATATGCTGGCCACCTCAGGGGAGGCCAGCAATGGACAAACACTCAGGGGCAGACAGACAGTGCAAAATGAACTAGTCATCTGGCTTGGAGCAGCCCTGAGTTCTCCCTCTAATTCCTCACTGCCCTGTGCACAGTACTGATTCTGTGAATGTACTTGATGAAATAAGTAAGAGGAGAAATGTCTTCAGGAGCTTTGGCCAGCGCATCCCGCACTACAGCCACTGTGGAGAAAAGCATATCTACACTGTCAATGGCACAAGGAGATATGTCCTGACAGTTGTCCCTCATCCCACCTGTGTGACTTGCCACTCTAGGTTCTCTCCTGGTTGGCTTAACTTCCCATCAGCTGACCTGCCCGCTGTCTCCCAGCGTCTATCCCACCATCTGCCCACAGTCTCTGCCATAGACTGATCAGCCCTGACATGAAGCACAGAATCCAATACATAGCCTAGCAAACCCCAGTCATTGTACGCTGGCTTAGTTCATTAGGATCTGGTGCATCCTTCTGGGAACTGAGTCCCAATGCATTCAGGTTGAGTGCAGAGCCCTCTCTGCTTCCCAGCCAGCGGGAATTCAGACACCAGAGAAATCCAACCCCTGAAGCTTTGGGAGCTGCTACTTCAAAAACATTTATTTAGAAAATATTCCATGCTGTTTTTGGTGAAGCTGGGAGTGAGCAGCAGAGACCAGCTGACTTTACTGCCAACGGCCAGGAGGTATTCTGGTCTGAGTTCCCATCTAGGAGGGCGTGGTTTCAGACAGGGCATCACAGTTTGATCTCACAGGACATGCATTTTCCAGAGCCAGATGGTGTTCAGGCTTGAATATTAGTTTTAGGGCAAGATACTAGGTCACAAGGTGAGTGGTGTGACTCTGGTCAGGAGATTGGGGTCCTCCGATGAGATGCTGGGTGGGGCTCCAGGGTCTCTGCATTCCTCAGCTACGCTATGGTATACTGCCCCCCCACCATCTTCACACATTTTGCATGTATTGTGCTGTTTGCACACCATCAGGTATATACACTGACTCCCATCAATGCACACAAAATAACAGGCTTTAAAAACTACCATCTCTTTGTCACGCCCTCATTGAAATTCTGTGACAAAGGCAATATTATTTGAAGCCATGAATTTCAAACTAAATGTCACTCAACGTATAGAAGTGAACAAGCTGCAAATGTAATCCTAATATAGAGAACATTTTAAATTAGGAAAAAAGGCAAGATGTACCCGGGAATAATGGTGGCGTTAAATGAGCGAACTAGGCTGAACCCTCTCATGAGGTTGCAGTTTTCGACAGTTATATCAAAGTAAAGCCAAGCACTGACATCACCCGGAGGGGTGTGCTGGATGGGGCACTGGGAAGTAGGCTGAGCCTTCGAAAAAAGGATGCAGGCCCAAGAGAAATAGAACTCCGAGGGGGGCTGAATAGGCATGAATATGATGCCCAGCCTTTGCTCCAAAAATCCAAATAGCACTTGACCACCATCAAGGTCAGGACAGCACAGGTAGCCTACCTGGAACATATTCACCTTAGATCAGGGGCATGGCTCCATAAGAAACAAACAACCCTGAGTCTCTCCAACCAAGTAGCAAAACCAATACCTCAAGATCCTTTTTATCAATATCTACCACCCACAAATTGTGCCAAGAAGGCTGCTCCCAAAACATCGCATAATGCATAGTATGCTGAACTTAACCAGCGCCTGCCACATGGACAGATACCTTCTACTTGCCACTGAGAATGAAGGATGGAACCGCTTTGCCATGAGACTACACAGAGAACACTCGGGTACATGGTCTCGGACACAGGCTCACATACCTGGACACGTGTAGAAGACACACAAACATACCTGGACCCGCGTGATGTGCAGGTACAGGGTACAGGCCACCAAGAAGCAGATAGAAAATACCAGCAGCAGCAGGACAGCCACGCTCCTGGAGACAGAGAGCACAGAGGTCACTGTGAGGTGTATCAGACAGATACCTCAGAAGTGGGCCTCTCCTCTTGGTCCCCATGCCTAGAACCTCAGGAAAAAGCATTGCCAGTAACTACTTGCCACAGGTCCCTAGGTAATTACTTCACCTGGTTCCTTCCTTCTGAAGTCACCTGAGGTACTCAATACCATCACCATCCATACTACGTCACCCCAAAGTTTAGCCTTGGCTGCAGGTGAGACCTTCCCTTCTAAATGGAGGAAGTGCCCAACTTCACAGAGCTATACTATTGATACCTGTCTAGGAAAGATGTTTCTAGAAAAAGCCTAACCTGTAGACAAAACCATCTGGTAGACTGTCAAGTTTACAGTTGTCTGTACAGCCCACAGACAGGACTTCCTGTCCTTAGCAAGTAGAGAGAACTTCTATGTGCTTTCAGGACACTCGAAGGAGACATTATGCCCTCAAGGTCGGTCATACTAAGAAATGAGTGCTGGAAGGAAAGGACATTGGAGACTTGCCATGTCTTCCCGGCCCCAAGCAAACTCTGCAAACTTACACTGACTCAATATGATGGTAAGTGTCATTTAAATTGCTACATTTTCTTTCTTTTCAGAGCCAGCTTTTTCTCATGTTGATGCTTTTAGAAGTGATTTGTTCTCCTCAGAAGTCCCTCTGAGGACAACATTGTATAGCATGTAATGGAGAACCCAAAAACCACACAAAGTCTTAGAGTTCGTTAAATTCAAAACTAAAATCAGTGACCATGTCATATTTCAACAGACTTGTCAAGTTTCTAACTAGAGTGCATAAAGAAGGTGGGGGCGTGGCCAGTGCTTTCCTCAAATGCTAGGCATAACAGGAGGCCAATTTGAAAGTGGATCTTGAGCACATAAGGACACCCAAGTCCAACCCTAGTGTTTGGTTTCAAAGTGAAATGGGTTTGAACCCTCGGTCCTCAGACAGTGGCATTATTTGGAAGGGTTGCCAAATAATGTGGAGCCTTGTGGGAGGAAGTGAGTCACAGAGGATGAGGCTCCAGTCACACAAGCCCCATTTCGAGATCCATTTTGATGTGGGCAAACAGCCTCAGGCTCCTATCGCCAAAGCTAAAAGTCTCTCCTGATGCCATGCTCTCCAGCCATGATGAGCTGGACCTTCACGTTGTGAGCCCAAACCAACTCGTCCTACCTTCGATTGCTTCCTGTCAGCTATTCAGTCATAAAAACAAGAAAACCAACCAGTATCCCCAGAGACCTGGAATTCATTGCTAATCATATCATTGATTAGCATAGGGACAGCACTTACTGTGGGATTACCAGAAGGTAGATGAGCCCAAATAAGGCAGCCAGGATGAGGGCGAGGACAACGGCGCTGGTGAAGTACTCATCCTGAAGCTGGTGGTACTGTGGAGGAAGGAAGGGAAGGAGTGGAGAAAGAGGGCATGGGGTGGGCACGGAGAGAAAGAGAGAACCAACCGTTAATCAGCCCATCAGAAGATCGCCAGAGGCTCAGGGACAGGGACAAAGTCCCCAAATCACTTACTTTTTGTTCTCGTTCGACATGCTTGTACTTCAGGGTAAAGAAGTTCAGATCGGCCATCTCCAGCTCTGTCTGGCGGGCTTCAAGAAGACGGCTGACATACCTGTTGACACGCGTCCCCGGAGTGGTGTACACCACATTGGTCGAGAATGACGAACGGTTTCTGAGCTTCTCCGAGGCTGTTCTCAACGCCCTCCGCTGCAGCCACCGAGGAAATAGAGAAGAGCATCAAATGTTTCTTCAGCCAGCCAGGCATCTTTCTCTGCTATTCAGAACTCAGAGACAATGTCATAGCCCTGCCCCCTGCTGGCTAGAGATGGCACAGGGGGTGTCCTACCACCCAGTATTCAGGTCCCCAGGTTTGTATTGCAAATGACAGAATATCTGTTTGATATACGTGTGGAGAGGGTGATGGGATACAGGAACAAATATGGCCAGGACAAGTAGCCACCCTCACCTACTACCCACATGTGCAGGAAGGGATACTGAAACAAGCCCATACACTCAAGAAGGGGTAGGAAGTTTGTTGCAAAGGCAAGTGGCCTCTGCTATTGATGGAGGAATGGTAAGAAGCGACAAGTAGCCAGGGTTGAAAGAGTGACAAGTAGCCAGCCCCTCTTCCACGTATCATGTGACAGGTGCAAGAAGGTCCCAGCTTGTGAAAAAAAAAAAAAAAAAAAAAAAAACAGAATCTAATCTTGAAGATACCTTCGTGGCCTCACCCTCAGGGACTCAGCAGGAACTCTGATGCTTCGATACCTCAGCAGAAGACAGACTACTAAGATTCTACAGTACAGCTGCAGAAAGGATGCAGCTAACAAGCTTCCCCTCCATGTTCCAACCAAACAGGGAAACGCAGATGAGGCACACAAACACAAGGCTATGAGAGTGGAAAACAAGAGTGGGCTTTCAGAACACTGAGCCTTAAAGAGAAGCAAGTATGACCGGGGTCCTGTGGGGCATCTTTTGTCATATCTATCTCAGGCCAGGAGCTAGAGGAGCCCACAACTGGAAATGTCAGTGGGTGCAGGCCATTCGAAAACTGGCAAGGGCCATGAGAAGAGTCATTGTCTCTCGGCCAGATGATCAAGAATGGGGAACCAGAAAAGCATAGACAACCACATAACTGCAGCCAAAGACCACGTGAAAGTCTATTCACCAAGAATCCACAACTTCCCAGTTACACCAAATTTAACCCACTTCTTCAACCTGCATAGTAAAATGGTATCCCACTGCATCACCTTAGGTCTGAGGACACCAAGGTGCCCAGATACCAGAGGCAAAAACCCCTTGGCTTGAAAGACACTCAGAAGTATTTCCTAAAATACAACATTCAGTTTTTGCTCAAAGAAAATAATAATGTAAACATTAACTTACAGGAACCACTTCCTAGTCTAGTATTCATAGCTCAAAGCACCGGAAAGAATAGTAAAATCCTATATATCTTAGTCAGAATGAGAAAGAATGACCTTGCTTAATGCTATCATCTAGCTTAATTATTAAATGGGAACGAAATACGATAGCACTGTTTAAAGTACATATTATCAATGACCAAGAGACTCCAAGACAATCTAAAAAGTCACTGCAATCGGTTTCAATTAGTGAGTGAGACAAGCCATTATCTTCAGTAAATAAATTCAAAGACGATAATCATCTGTCGCCATTTTTAATCAAAAAGGAGCTCAGACGACAGCCCAGATAAGGTTCAATCAGACTGGTAACAAGGAAGAAAACACATAGTATCCAGCAGTTGGAATACTCCAAGCTTGCTAAGTCTGACACTGCAGAGGCAGAAGTCAGGGTTTATACACACCATGGACAGAGCAAGATGCTTGGGAGAGCCCAAGCTGGCATCAGCACTCCAAGATAAAGCAGATGCTTTATTAGCCCAGCAGTCTCACCACAACCCCTGGCTACCCACATACTGTTCACTAAGATGTCCGTGAAAAGAGATATGCCCAGCACCTGTAAACATGATGAGACCTAGAAATGAAATCCCTGTTTACCAATAAGGTGCTTGGGAAGTCAGGCCTATGCCTATGCCTGAAGGCCATTCAGCAACAAAGAAAATGCTTCCATCTGTGTGGGCCTCCAAATGCCCAAAGTGTTTCCAGGACAGAGAAGGCTCAGCTTGTGGTTACCACCGACTTTATATACAAGCTGATTCCCAGACAGAAGCAAAATGAGAAGCGATCCAGAAGACTTGATTTCTATATCATGCCACAAGTGGAGGGGGGAGAGAAGAGGGAGAATATGGGGAGGCTTCTGGGTAGAGAACAGGGGAACAAATGTGTCTCAAATATCAGAAACAAGAATATAGAAGACCCCCGTGCCATCTGTGCCCCTCAGCAGACACTGCTGGTGATGGCGTCATAATCTCTGACCAGTGGCACATCCACTTGAGCAGAGCCAAGACACACCAGACACATTTTACCGAATGCCCAGGAATTAAAATGTACTTTCATGAACAAAAGTGCCATGGCCTGCCTCAATTAATAAAACCAGAAAAGCCCCAGCTATTGATGCCATAGATGGCATGTCTCCTTAGAGTCTATGCAAAGTCTGAAAACTCAAACTGAGATACTCAGTGACACAAGGACACCTGTGTGATACGCCGAGGCAAGAGAAGGGGAAACGGCCAGCAGAACTGCGTCTACAACATGATGGAGTTCCTTAAAGCATCTCCAGTCCCCCACACTTAGGACATGGAAAGGGTCACAGTACCAGGCTTTTATCTGGAGGATGGTGGTGTATGACAAATGGTTTTCATTTGCTCTTCTGTTGCTTTTTTATTTTTTAATTTGGAGATGTCATCCATTACTTTCGTGGGCAGGAAAGTATCCAAAGGCCAAATAGAACAGCTGTAAATGCATTTGGGGGCCTGGGATGCACTGACAAGCTTCCTCCTGGAGGTATGGAAGTACTAACAGCAGCAGCTGCAGGGGCTGGAGCAGAAACTGCAAGCGTGGTAGAAGAGACACTACCTGGAGACTCAATCCAGGGCTACAGCATGGGAAAGGAAATTGTTAAACTAATTAAATTATTAAAACTGTCTATAAATTGATTTATTAAATTATCAAAAGGACACCATTTCAGTGACGCTTTGCAGAACACAGTGAGACAGGTTTCTTTCAAGACCTTGCAGGAGAGGCAGGTGTCATGCAAACAGGCTCTTGGATTCAACTCAGAGTGTGGCACAGCAGCTGGAGATGTACAGTCAAAGAGAAAGGAGGGCTCTGGGGACAGAAAACTACTCAGGGTAGATATCAGAAGTCAGAAGCATTCTGAATAAGTGAGCAGGATTCCTGCTAAGATGGTTCTGGGTGAGCACTTGACTCCAGGACAGGGTATAGGATGAGGAACCTGACAGACACTGAAGCTGAGGAGAGGTTAAAGAGAAGATTCTTGCTAAGGCAATGAACACCAGATATCCTGACCCCACCCTGTGTGGAGGGAATGGGGGGGTCTGTGTGTGCCTATGTGAATATCTGCTGTCTGTATGATTAGGGATAAAATTCCTACTATCTGGGACGATGCCAAGCTTTTAATAACACAGCCTCCAGCTGCCTGGCACACACAGACTAATTCTCCTTGACCCTATGCACTATGAAAAAGTCCTTAGAATATTCTCAGGTAAAGTTCTAGCAAAGAGTAACTCCTATATACAGATCCTTGTGGCAAGGAACCACCATAAACAAGAAGCAACAGAACCTTGCTTTGTCCTGAAAATAAAAGAAAAAATAACCTATAACTATACCAAGAACTTTCTTTGAGTAGTATAAAATCAGTGATATCAGAGAAAGCAGTGGTGGGAAAGGCAGCAAGGTTGAACTAATAGACACCAGGTAAAGCCAGTGTAACCTCAGAGGGTTGGACAGAGCAAGCGGTGGGGAGCCATGTAACTTAAGGTTCAAGTACTAGTGGATTCAGTGGCTGTGGTCAAGAGCATCCACAAGGGGGCATTAGAGCCCTAAAATGCACCCCATGTTCTTTGGTAGGCCTCCAGTAGAAAATAATGTGGGGCCTTCCCCAGAAAGGAAATCTGGGTCTCTGGCCACGTGTGATTGAAGTGAAGTCCTAGATACCACCACTAACCACCACATGCCCCGAAGATCTGAAGACCCACATCTGAGACAGAAAACCTTGGTGTCTCCTGGGGGCAGCATACAATGACAGGGACTGCCTGCAGTAAGCCAGGATGGAGACATCTCAGAAGCCCGCTGCAGCTCTTGGTAAAAAACAGTTGTTCCCAATTCTCCTAACCTTAGCCCTGGAAAATGGCTGGATAGATTTCATTTGTGCATAACTGCTTTTCAGTTGGCCTTGGAGTGCATAATTATTCTATTATATCTGACTTTCCTACTTCTTTGAAACTAGATGCTCCTTAATGTAATGATTCTTAAACAATTAAAAATTGAGGCATGGGCCACAGCACAGTACAGTCCTAATGCCCAGGTGCATGCTGTGTGTTCTCATCTTGGAAACAATGCAATAACTGCACAATGGTAGGTTCAGATTAATGCTTGACTTGCAAAGAAAGTTTGAAGAAATTATTAGAAAATGAAATAGAGCCAACATTGGGACCCTGAGAAGGGGAAAAAAAACCTATTAAAGTTATGAAAGAAGTTTTGTACAACATTTAAGAGTGGTTCCTGGATAAGCAAGTATAGAGTACATGAAATTATATATTAGTAAAACTAAGTCAAAACATTGGAACTCGTAGGAGAGTCATTTTGTGCAACGTACAGAAGCAGAAAGCTGGCGGAACTACTGAGTTAAGGGTTAACTTGATTCTTTCTGGCCACTGCCTGGCAGCTTTGCCCGTGTCATCTATCATTAGAGCTTCACAGGAAAATGCAAGCAGCTGACCTCGGAACTATGAAGTATAAGTAGAAAGTTAAAGTTTAAATAATGATAAGTTTGCAATTATTATTATTTTGGCTACATGCCTGGGAAAAGGGAAAGCTTGAAACTCTGGGGAACAATTGTAATTCTTAATTCTTTGTGGGGTGTGATTATTCTTTTAAATTTGATTTGGCAATGATTATACAATGTCTTTTTTTTTCTACCTGCTTTTGGAGTATCAATAAAAGAGTGGGGCAAGAAAAAGATGAGAGAGCAGTGAGCATGAGAAGAGCATGTGGAGGGGAAGTGAAGAGAGAATGTGAGGTGTGTATGGAGAGTGTATGTGTGAGTGAAAGGAGAGCCCATGTGGTGTGTGTGAGATGTGTGTGTGTGTGAGAGAGGGGGGGGAGGGATAGAGAGAGAGAGAGAGAAAGGGAGAGAAAGCAGAGAGTGAGAGAGAAGAGAGAAAAACTTTAAGCCTTGAAAAATTGCCTGTTAACTTGTACCCCAAAACATAGTCTGTGTATATTTATTGTGCACCTTCCAGGTATCCCTGCTTCCAGCTGAGAACTCCAATCCTGTGCCGAGGCTGGACCCCGGCAAGTGTCTACAAGAAAGCCCACAGTGTAGTCTCATCCCTGGCTCAGCATTTACAGCTAGTTTTGCTATCCCTCTGTATCAAGAACAAAACAGAAAAGGCTCTGGGCATCTGTGGGATTACAGATAATGACAGACAAGATAAAAGGTAAAACAAAGGCAAGCTGCTCAGAGAAAACAGATGTTTCTGGGGCAAGAAACTATTTCTTTAAAAATCTCAGCGAGAGAGCAGAGGAGGATGCTCGGTGGCTAAAGCGCCTGCTGTGTAAAGCAAGAGTAAGGACAGGGACGCAGCTCCCAAAACCCAAGTCAAAGCCAGGAGGGCATGGCAATTAGGCAGAGACAGCAGATTCTTTGAGTCAGTTGATTAGTTAGACTGGCAGTCTGGGTGAGTTCTGGGTTCCATTGGAAGACCCTGATTCAAAGAATAATGTAAAAAACAGCTGAAGAAGATATCCAACATCAACCTTCAGCCTCCGTGTGCATGAGTCTACATGTGTACTCCCCCCAACACACACATACACACACATACATGCATACACACACATGCACACCACATACACATTAAAAATAAAATAAAATAAAAATCTTGGGCCAGTGAGATGGCTCAGCAGAGAAAGACATCTGCCACCAGGTTTAATGACTGAGTTTGGGCCCCAGAACCCATAGAGTAGAAGAAGAAAACCAACTCCTCAGGTTGTCCTCTGACTTCCACATGCCTCTCCTGGAATGCAGCCAAGTGTATGCATCCCCACCCACAAATATTATAAAGTTAAAAATAATCTCAGTGAGCAGACAAAACTAGGGTTACAGTGCTTGTATGGTATATTTATGAATCCCCGGGTTCAACCACCTGCATGAAATAAAACCAGATGTAATAGTGCACATCTCTAATCCCTGTGTTTGTGAGATGGAATAGGAGAATCAGAAGTTTGTGGTCTATCCTCAGCTACATAGTAAGTTTCCATGCCAGCCTGTGGTTTCAGACATGGGAATACAACTTCATAAAGGAATTATTCATAAAAAACAAAGACTACCTGGAATTTTTAAGAATTTTAAAATTTTCAACAGAAATGATAGATGGTAAAGTTGAAAAACCTTTCCAGAAAATAGAAGGAAAGAGGTGTGGGAGGGGATCTTGAGTCAGCTCAAGAACTTCAACATCCACATAATAGGCCTTCCAGGAAAAATAAAAGAAGAGGGAAGTGTGAGCTTAGACCTAGATAAATACAAAATACAAAGCAACATAAAGATGTGTGCAGCGTCAGCAGCAGAGTGTCAGCCAAGCTGCTCCACAGCCTACCTACCTTGTCATCATCCTCGCAGGTCATTACGTTGGAGAAGGGGATCTCAGCCTTGAACATTTTCCGGCAGTGCATGAGCTGCACCAGCAGGTAGCAGACAGTCTTGAACTTCATCCTCTTGGCTGGTTTGATATCTGAGAGAATCAAGCCTGGAAATATCTGTATAAACACAAGTGTAGGGAAAAATATTGTCAAAGAGGCAGATCTTGACCCTCAGGTTAGTAACATGGCCTTAATAGTGACAGGAACTCCAGGGTTGCTTGGTTCCTCCTGCATGCCATGCATCCAGGAACCTACCAGGTACCCAGCAATGAAGACTCCAAACAGCAAATTACCACTGTCACCTCAAAGCTTCCTTGTCCTAGCATGCTTTGTTCTACACAACAGAAGCCACAGGCCAGAAGACTAAGTGGTAGGGGCAAGCCTCTGCCTAACAGACTGTTGTGAGCCCTTATCAGTACCACTGGAAACAGTCTGCTCACCCCATGGCTTTCTCAAGACCAAATGAGCCAATACAGAAAAGAAAGCCCCGGGGATCAGGACTCGCTTGTTCTTGCTCAGTACCAATCATCCAGTCCATGAGCCCAAGGCTGTCTCTCCCACAGCAGCTCTGAGCCCAGGTCTTCTCTGGGATGTAGGTGAAGTGCCTTCAGCCTCATTTTCAGCTGCCCTCCCTCAACAACCTGACCACTTCTCACAGTCTCCACCATTGGCCTCTACAGGTGCAGCCATAATTTCACCACAAAAGCACCCGCCTTCTTTGACATTCTCTCTCTTTTCTCTCACCACCCAACAACTCCAAGTTCTTTAAACGGAGATATGCTCTTTTGACCTCTTCCCCCTCTCTCTCTGTCGCTGTCTCTTACTCTGTCTGTGTCTCTCTGTCTCTCTCTCTCTCTGTGTCTCTGTCTCTGTCTCTCTCTCTCTCCCCTTCCCCCCCTCCCCACCACAAGTGTGACACAAAACAAGCAAGAAAACAAACAAAAAACTACCCAGGATTCCAAAGCTATGGCTGTGTGATCCAGACTGGGGGCAGCATCCACTTGAGGTACCTAGGTTCTTTCTTTCTCAGTACTCTAGGCCTCCCAACTATCTCCTGGGCCTTTTCTAAAAGCCTTCAAACTCCCTCATCTATTCCAGGTAGTTGGTCCAGAGCCTGCCTCTTGGGGATACATTCCTACACTTCTCACTTTCTCCTGTATGCCTCCCATCAGAAGTTTTCCCCAAGCTCAGCCCCTTCAGGAGGGAGCTAGCCTACCACAGCCAGCCCTCCCCCTAAAGACCCCATGTCCTCACTGCTCCTCTGTGCCAGTCAGAGGAAGATGAGTGCTTTCCTCCCAGGGTGACAGCCTAAGAGACTAACCACTTCATCTCCAAGTCTCAGAGAGATGCTGCCCGAGGCAGCCAGACAGAAGTAGCTGCTGAACATTCCAGCAGGGCCACTTTGAGCCTGGAGGCTCTTCATGTTCAGGTGCCATGGCCCAATGAGGTGCTGGTTCCCCAAACTGTATACCCTACATCTGTTTAAGGCAAACAAGGGGCCCCAGAGAAACTGGTGTTTAGAGCTGGATATAGGGTGGAGGACTCTGTCTTGAACAAGTTGGGAAGAAAAGGAGGAGACAGGGAAGGAACTGAGGGGAGGAAATATGGTGGATTTAATCCCAATATGTTATATGCATGTATAAATATTAAATATTAAAACACTAAATCCAACTAAACAATAAGGTGACAAGTGGCCCAGGACAATCAATTAGCCCTCAGCCTCCATTCCCATGCACACACATACACTCATACATATATGCACACTAATACACATCAGCTAAACATCTGCATGTAACATACACAAACACATGCACATGCACACACATGTGCACATGTGCACACGCCCTGCTTTTATACTAAACCTACATCCCGCCCTCAACTGAGCCTGTACCCTCAGCAGGGCCTGTGCCCATGTGAACCGGCACCCTCACCTAGGAACACACCCTCACATGAGCCTGCACTCTCAACTAAACCCACATCTTATGAACAGACATACTCACCTAGTCCATCACCCACACCAGAACCTGCATTTGATTTCCGTGGTTTAGGTGAGTGGGGGAATCATCACCCACCTAAACCATCATGTGAGCTCACACCATCACCTGGTTGGTTTCAAACCTTCACCCAAGCCCACAGCCTCACTGGAATTGGCACACTGACCTGAGCCAGGATCCTCACCTGAGCCCAGATCCCTACCTCAACTCACACCCTCTCCTGAGCCTGGATCCTCATCTGAGAACGCATTTTCACTTGAGCCAGACCCCTCACCAAACCATCCATCCTCACTGAGCCAGCACCTTCAGCTAACCAAGCACTCCTGGACCATTTCACTCACCTGAGCCCACCCGTCATGTGTCAGTACCCCCATCTCAGCCCACATCACCCAATCAGCCTAAACTGTCACTTGATCCCTGAAACATCTATCATCCTCAATCCTAACCACTCCATCTTTCTCCTGGAGGACCTGAAGCATCCAGCATAGGATGGTCAGAGCTCCAGTTGCACAGCACAAGGATCTATACCCCGACCGCTTACAGGAAGCTCATGGCCAGTATGTAAGAAGCGAAGGACCCCAGAAAGGACAAAGGACCCAAAGTGACCCAGTCATCCCCAATTTCTGACTCCAGATTCTACAAGCTCTTCTCTATTATTATAGTAGGTTGCCTACTATCTACACAAGGCAGACCCTGCACACAGTATCTCCAGGACCACTCCCAGAGGAGCAGTGGTGGGAGCGGGAAGCGAGAACAACTATTTCTTTACAACTGTGTTGGGCAAGGCTGCTTAATGAGTGAATGAGGGGGACTGGCTACCCACCTTCCTCCGATGGGACGGCACAATGAAGAAGGTCTCAATGTTGTGAGTCCTCAGAAAGGTGTTCCTCTCATGGCCATGGCCTGGCTCCACCTCGTAGTCCCCGTTCAAGCACGCAAGGGTCGTCTTTGTGATGTGGACCTTCCTACAAGAGAAGAATACAAAACTGAGTGGGAACTGGCAAGTGGGGCTGCACAGGTCCTGGGTGAGGCACAACAGAGGTTACTCTGCTCATGGCAAGATGCCTGAGATGGATGCACTCATGTTCCAACTCGACAGTAACCTGAGAAGAAAGGACAGGAAGGCCCAGGCAAGCCAGGTGATAGTACACACCAGAGAAGGCAGAATGGGGTTGGTGAAGGCTCTGAAGGATGAAGGGTCAGGAAGAAACCAAAAAGATAGAAACAATCAGAAGATTGAAACAAAGAAAATGAGAACAAAGCAATTAGAGTTTAAAAGGGGGAAATTTCACAGCCAGCCCAATGAGAAGCTGAAGGTCATGCTTGCTGGTGGGCAGAGGGCAGAGGGCAGAGGGCAGAGGGCAGAGGGCAGAGGGCA
>JANHMN010000007.1:56384791-56401987 GCA_030674055.1 Rhabdomys pumilio | reverse complement strand
GGCAGA
Organism: Rhabdomys pumilio; assembly: GCA_030674055.1. Taxonomy (NCBI): domain Eukaryota; kingdom Metazoa; phylum Chordata; class Mammalia; order Rodentia; family Muridae; genus Rhabdomys; species Rhabdomys pumilio. Next base: position 56,401,981 of record JANHMN010000007.1, on the reverse strand, counting down.
GGGCAGAGGGCAGAGGGCAGAGGGCAGAGGGCAGAGGGCAGTAGAAAATGATATGGGAACCTCAACCCATATCTGCTTCTCCTACACACAACATTCCAAGCCACCTCTTCCCTGTGGATTCCTTATAGGGAATCTTCATGTTCAAACTCTGCAGCTGACTGAGAGATGGGACAAATGGGCAGGATGTGACTGAGTCACTAAAGGAAGCTCTGAAGTCAGAGTTTCTCATGTACAGAGTTGAGAAAATAAAACACAGAAGTAATACTATTACATAGAAATAGCCCATGTATCATAACAAAGTCCCCATACACATCTGGTCTGATCCACACTAGTTTTCTACAGATGTGCACTAGACCTCAGCTGGGTCCCCTGGAGGGTCAAAGCAGAACCTACTTAAGTACCCTCAGGATCCAGGCCTGAAATGAAGACTCCAGCAAAGGCACTCAGCCATCTTCCACCCAGACTCCAACTTACCCTGGTAAGCCAGCAGCCTCCATGACATTGGCCAGGGTCACGTCATTGGACCATACGTCATACTGCCACTTGCGTAGGCCCAGGACACCACAGAGGACCCTGCCGGTGTGTAGGCCCACACGCATGTTCAGGTCTACTTCAGTAGCCTCTGCCACAGATCTGTAACACAGGTATAGAGCATGGGGTTGAAGGTTGCCTGGCACCTCCCTCAACAGGCTGCTGTGGGCTACATCGGGAGGCCGTGGGCACAGGGGAATGGACTGTATGGAGTTGTAATGTGATGGGTACGTGGGGGGTCTGGTCAGAGGAGCTCAAAGTCAGCCACACCGATTCATCACTATTGGCAACTGAGACTCAGCACCCTGGCATGTGAGCCTAGCTCTGCTGACATTATCTCTGACAACTTCTGGAGCTTCTTCAGAGCTATCTTGGTGCACAGGACATGTAAACAGCTTCCTACTGGCTTTTATTATTATTATTATTATTATTATTATTATCATCATCATCATCATCATCATCATCATCATCATCATCATCATCATCATTATTCCACTAATAGAGAACACAAAGGAAGATTCCATGAAGGACCCCAGGATGTACAGCCAGGCTTTTGTCACTGAGGGTGTGTGATCATATGGTAAACAGTACAGTCTTCAGTGGGTCTCAGCCTGCTCCACCCTGAATCCTTTGCTATCACTTATGAGGGCTCTGGCGGCCACATTTTCAGTAATAAAGTAGCACGTATGTATTGACCCCGCCCTCCCTCTGGCTTACATTCACCCTGACTTCAGTTTACAAGCTGCCCACCCTATTCTCACCTGGAACACCTGCACAGCAGATCTCCACACCCTCTGGCCTCCCCTGGATTCCACCAGGTGCTCCCTTGAGCAGTCTTCCAACAGGATAGCTGCCTCTGCCTTTGTGTTAGGGTAGGCAAGATGCCAGAGCCAGATGCAGCCCAAGGGCAGGGACCTGAATTGCTAACACCAATCAGTTTCAATGATCCCAGAAGAGCATGTGGAGGTCAGACTATTGCTAAGGCTTTAAGAGCCATTTTGTTTTACACATAAATGAAACTTTTAAACTTTTAACTTTATTCCCAGTTGTCTGCCAATCTCTGGTAAGAGGCACTGAAACAAAGCCGTAAAACTAGAATTTGAATTTCAAACTCCACATGAGCAATGTTCTCGAAGACACCTGCCCTTAGTGTTCTGAAGTACATTCACTACTTCCGTTTCTGCAGCCACAAAAGGCAAGGCAGCCTGGGGACTGCTGGGGCATGCGTTTGCCTTGTCCGCAAATGTCCACAAGCTCCCTTAGGCCTTCCAAGGCAGTGGTTTTGGATCCCTCTGAGCTAGGATCTGCCAAAGCCCACATGGCCCCACATGTCTGGCACCCAGCAGTTTCTGCCAACACCCAGTCTTTCTTGGCAGCTTCTGCCTCTGGTACGTCAAGGCTGGCACCATCGAATCCATAGCACCCCAGAGAGTGCCTTCCAAAGAGACAGCACATCCAGCTGTTCAGCTGTGGCTCCGCTTGGCTCCTTTACACAGGCATGCTCTGTCCAAATCCAACAAAACCTTTCACTTCATTTCCAGGACACCAAGATTTGCATAATTCTGCTTTGCTCATCCTACATGTCTTTCTCATGTATGATCTCAAAGCTGCTTATTTATCACAAGTATTTCCTATGAAGGAACAATGTAACCCTGGCCCTGACCTTTGGTGCTGGATCCCAATAGGATGAAGTCAAGCCTCCCACCCTCTCAGTGTAAATAGATCCTGGCTGACATAAAAACCAGAGCAAAGATGAAAGGCCGAATCTCTGTTCTGTTCAGCAAGAACCTATTGAGTTTACTCCTCTGGGCCATTCTTCCAAACACTGTGGACACAGCTGTGTACACAACAGAAATAAATAAATAAATAAATAAATAAAACGGAAGAACGGACACTCTAAAGGGTGATTTGCTGTCAGCTAGGCAGAATTTTTCCAGAAGCGATGACAACGTGTTTGCCTGAGGCAGCCCCCAGCCTCCATCCTAGCATGATAGAAGAACACAGCAAACACTTTCAACCCAATATGCCCATTTGCCCTGGACAGATGGACTCTTAACTGCCCCTCCAGGGCCTTGGCTTCACTATCTATAGAAATGCACTCATCGGCTATAATATACAGGCTAGGAATACCCAGGTCCTCTAAACATTATGACAGATTCTTTGTAGAGAGTGGAAGTTTGGGAAGAGACACAGCATCCTCCACCCCAGAGAAAACTGCTGCTTAAAAATATCCACAAGGCTGACTCTAAAACCCAGAATCCAGTAATTAGACAAAGCAATCCTCTAGGTTAGCCTATACTAAGAAACTGTGGCTCACACACACCCAGCTTAAGGAAGAGATACCTGGGTACCCAAACTTCAGCCTAGAGACCACCGGCATCCACGGTATCCACGGCATCCACCAATGGTATGGGCTACCAATGGTATGGGCTGTTCTCACCAGCTCAGAGGTAAGCTACTTGGGAAAAACCTGTGCATTTCCTGTTAGCTTACTTCATCATAGCAGGTGAAAGATACACAGTCCAAGAGCAAGGCCATCGATAGATAAAATCTATTAAGGAAAAAGTACTCTGTGCACTTGGAGAGCACGTGGAAGAAGAAAGTGGCCATTGTTCCCATCTCACATGTGCCAGCAGGGGCTTCCCTGTGACAGACTTGGCCAGGACCATGGGCAGCACAGCAGAGGGAATCCTGGGGAAATCCGGCAGTGGAGGGCCTCCCTCTTTGGGGATGGCTCTTTCTGTCTGAGGCCTGGTGAATCATCCCTTGCAGAGGCTGATGAAATCCTCCCACTCAGCTACTGCATCTGAGAAACAGCCAGTCCTTCCCCACAACCACCGGTTCTCCATTCACAGGCAAAGAATGGAGCATTCGAGGAAACTGAAACTCACCCCAGGTTGGGAACCAGGAACCTGCTGGCTCCTCTGCAGCCTCTGCAATCAGAGGTCCTGGGATTGCTCAGAAAAATGGAGAGGGAGAGGAAAAAGGGCGAAGGCATAGATGACATGGGATTGGGACAAGGCCCCAACTACTTTACCAGCAGGAGAAAAGTCCCAGAGACCTCTGCCCCAGAAGCCTGCCCTCATGGGCATCTGAGAGCAGAGCTCAGGAGGGGTTACTCTGAGGCCTGAGCAGTCTACAAGTCCTTGAGAGGCCCATCAATATAAGGCTAGAGGTGGCCTTACAGTTAGGATGTAGGGGGAACCTGCTCTGCCAATCCTGGCACAACAGTTGAGGAGATGACCCTAAAACCATTTCTTCTGGGGTATTGCATTGGAAGGATATATTGTCAGGAACATAGATGCTTAGCGGGTCTCAATGTCCCACTCTGGGCTCACTTCAGAGCAGTCTATGATTACAGGCCTGGGACAGACAATGCCCTTGACCTCTGAACCAATCAATGAAAAGAAAACAGGCATGCATGGTGGCCTGAGTTTAAAGGTTAGAAAGAAAAAATTAAGTAAATGTTTGTGTCTATTTTACCCGAAGGAATGAACAGTCTAGGAAGGAAAATAACTAGATTTTTACACAGTCATTGACAAGGAAGGGTACTGATACTCCAGCCTGGGGAGAAATCAGGACCAGTTTGAGAGTGTTCTATCTGCATCTACATCTGGAGCAATGCTTGTCCTGGCTCTTACAGTGATTTTAGGCCTTTCTACTCTAGACCAAACTCCTTCCTGCACTAGCCCATTCTGTATGCACAAGTATCAAAATGGATTATCATGCTTTCAATAGCCTGCGATCCTGGTGCAGTTGCTGCCAGCAAAGCCTCAAGTGGGCTTAACAGCTGATCTTGGAGCCCCCGCCCAGCATGGTCAGGGAATAGTGGCCTACCCAGTACCCTTCATCATTGTACCATGAATCTAAGAGATGTGCAAGAAACGGCTCCAGGAAATCATTCCAGAATCTTCCAATAGTCACGCTGGTCTTTGGGTCTCAGAAAACTGTGTCCAGTAAGAATTTTCCAACCTACAGAAGACCCTATAGCCCCTGAAAATGGGCAGTTCAGGCCCCCAGGCTCGGTTACTGACTGGGACTGTAGTACATTGTCCATCGCATCGGGATCTCTTGAAAAAACGAGGTCATTTCAGGATCAACAGAATCCAAACCCTTGAAGTCCTCTAGCTTCCTCTAGATAGTGGGAGCTGTTCCCAGCCCAGATGGCTCCAGACAGAAGGAAGATGCAGCTAAGGGCATAGGCACTGCCCCCACATTGATACACACAGCACTAGGCCCAGCATGGCATCTGCACATGCATGAGTTCCAGCACTTACTTCACTCATGCGCCTGAGATCACAGTGTTCCCAAAGTTCCTAGACTCCCCACTCCAAGGTCAAGAAACAAAAACACATGAACATCCTGCTTTGCCTGGACATGCTGGTCCTCTTGATAAACATGTTCTGTCTTGTATGTTTCTGTGCACTCCTCTGAAACAGGAACAAACACAGGCTGGTATGGCCAGAAGGGAAGGTGCCAGTTGCCATATGGAACCTTCCTGGGAAATCCAGAAACCAGCCAATGCTGAGCATACATGGGCTATCCCTGGCTCTGTACAATTCCCACAGGAAGAAAGGCTGTTAGGAGTCTCTTGGATTAACTCATCTGCTTGCTCCTTCCAGTCCAGAGCCAGAAATTCCGGTCATATAAAAGACTCTAGGATTGTCTGATCTTGAGGCTGTATGACTTTAAAATACAGAGGAAAGCAGTCCAGGAAGGTTGGGACAAGGCTGCACAGCCCCAGGGCTCAGCAGTCTCTTATGACACATCCAGAGACACAGAGTCAGAGAATTTCAGCTGAAATCCTGGGGGAGCAGTGAGGAGACCATGAAGCAGAACAAGTTGGGCAAGGTGGCATGATACAGGCTCAATCAGCCTCAGCAGGCAGATGTGGCATTTCCTTAGTAGCAACCAGCACTCCACAGAAATGCCTGAGAACCCAGGCACATGCCAGCCTCACAAGAGAGACTAGAAGGAAAGAAAGGCCTGAGGCCCATGTGAGAAATAAGGCTCCTGACCATGGAGAGACCCGGGGAGGAGTAAAGCTACCAGGGAGGAGGGACAGAAAGGGTCGCCTGCCTCCAGGACACAGCCATTGTGAGCAGCCTGGCCAGCCCAGTCAGCTGGAGCGACCACCTAACTTTACCTCCATCTGTGTAGTGGACTGATAGATAGGTAGATAGATAGGTAGATAGATAGATAGATAGATAGATAGATAGATAGATAGATGATAGATAGATAGATAGATAGATAGATAGATAGATAGGTAAATAGATGATGGATGGATAGATAGATAGATAGATAGATAGATAGATAGATAGATAGGCAGGCAGACAGACAGACAGACAGACAGACAGACAGACAGACATGATATATGATGTTAACTGTGTGGAGTGTAGCCATGCTGTGCTTCAGAAGATAGCACAGACTCTCTGCTACATTGAGCCAGTCCTCTATATTTAAAGTGACACCCTCACTGAGCACAAAGCCTCGTCAATCACAAGGCCCTAACAAGCAGCACGAGGTGGAGTCACCCATGTGACTGTCCGTCAACTCCACGGCTCACCAGCCACCAGGTTTCATCAATTGCTTCTCCTTTTTTCCATTCTATTATTAATGCGTATAAATATAAAAACAATGAGTTCTGTTGTGACAATCTCAACATGGATAGAAGTATACATTAATTCCTCAATTGTTTCCTAATTCAAACCTGTTCCTAAAGAGAAAGGGAGCCTAAAGACTGTGAATATGGTCTTCCAGGACACAAGTCTGCTCTCTTCTTGGTTTTGCTCACTTTACAGAATTGCCCTTGCCCCCAACAACCTGTCCTGGACTCACTGGGCTCTTGTTGACCAGCAAATTAGCAACTTGGAGTCAGTAACAGTATGGTATCATTAAATATGAGATCATAGGGTATATGTGATACCCGATATAATATATAGCACAATACACTGATACATGATAAAATATGACACATGGTTTGATGTAAAATGGAATTAGATGGTATAGGATGTGATAGAAGACACAAATGGGAGTGGTGACAATGTCACATGGCAGATGGTATGTTGTGTGCTGCAATGTATGATATACAATATGCATAGTAATTTTATATATATATATATATATATATATATATATATATATATATATATGCTTGCTATGTCTATGGGTCACATGCATGCAGTGCCTGTGGAGGCCAGAAGAGGACAGGTGTCAGAGTGCCTGGAACTAGAGTTTCTAACCATTATTAACCACCATGTGAGTGCTAGGAATCAAACCCAGGTCTTCTGGGAAAGTAGCCAGTGCTCTTAACCACTAAGCCATCTCTCCAGCAACATAACAGTGATTTCATGTGACATGTGATACACGACATAACATCCTAGCAAGGAACAAAAGATAGTCATTGCCAGGAATTGTCCCTGCTCCCCCCTCCTGATCTTTCTCAGCAGAACACTTGCTCCAGCTGCTTCCCCCCACCCCCGACCCCCTGAAGTAGCAGCTCTGCATCTGGGGACTCACTGCTGGCACCAGGAAACTTTTTCACTCTCAGTGACAGAGTGAAGCCCATCAGCTTCCAGGAACTTTTGACAGGAACAACTCCAGAGAGCTATTCCCTGCAGAACCAGTGTTCGTGTTCAGGGCAACCATGTTGTGGGCTCCTTCCTTACGTCTGTTCCAAAGCTCTAACTGTGTGGTTGTTCCCATGTGCACTGGGTTCCATAGGCTGGGTCTCACAGGAGAACTCACTCAACCCAGACTTCAGGCCCCTATCCCTAGAGCACCGGAGGCAATCGGCTGCCCAGAAGAATATTCACTGACTTTTAAATGGGCTCGTGCCCTCAGCCTTTCCCAGTGTCTCACCAAGCTGAGTTACAAAGATCCCTTCCCTTTCCGTCTCTCAGGTGCACTAGATACACAAAGGATTTCTATGGACAAAGAAATACATCATAAACTGTGAGCAGGAGTCACCAATGTATCATCTTCCAGTGTAGGTGGGACCCATCCCCCTCCTACAGCTGCCTTAGCCTCTGTAGCCCCAGAGAGACCTTGTAACAGTGCAGCACTTACGTGATAGTATCGATCATGTCAAGCCCCATCTCCACACAGCAGTGGGCGTGATCAGTCTTGGGTTGGGTGAGGCCAGACACACAGTAGTAGCAGTCTCCAAGGATCTTGATTCGGCGACAGTGGTTTTCCTTTAGGGAAAAGCACAGCACAAGATCATTGACAGAGATGCTGTTGGTGAATATGCTTGTGTATGGCCCAGGCTCCAACGGGTATTTCCACTCACAGCCCCCACTACCCTCACCTCTTTCTACTGGGACTGTCGATCTTCCCTTCCTTCTCCATTTAGCCAACACTACCTGAACCTTCAAGGTCCAGGAATAAGGCCACCTGTTAGAAATGAATCCTCATCCACTTACACACTCTCTCTCACCCTAGTCACGGATCAGCCTTTGGGAAGACAAGCAATCTAGAAGGAAGCCCGAGCCATAGACATTCCTGCAGCTCGGAACCGCCCACCCTAGAGCACATCTGCTTCATTTATATTAAGATGTGAAGAATGCATGCTGAGTCTCTCAGATCTGAAATGCTAGAAGCCAGAAGCACTTCAGATCTCTTTTCTTTTTTTCGTCAAATTTAGAAATACTGGCACAGACTTTGCTGGCTGAGCATTCCCAATCTAAAAGCTTCAAATTCCTAATGTTTTTTTTTTGGGGGGGGGAGTAATCACATGATGCTTAAAGTCTTAGCTTTGAAAGAATTTCACAATTTGATTATTCAGGTTATGACTGTTCACGCTATCATAGCACCTCCAAGGGGAATCATTCACAGTGTCCCATTGACCATCATGAAGGTGGCATGGACAGCCCCTTGGGAAGATACGAGACACCCCCATACCCCCCTGCCAAGGGAGGCTGGGTGGATTTCAGTAAGGATCAAGAGAGGTGAGTCAACAGATCCACACTGGGACCCACAGGCAGAAAGGAGAGAACTGACTCCTGCAAACTGGTCTCTAACCACACACACACACACACACACACACACACACACACACACACGCACACATACACACACACACAGACACACAGACACACACACACACACACACACATACACACACACACGGTGGTACTCTACCCACACACATACAAAATAAAAAAAATTGAAGTAATTCAATTTGAAGGGGGAGTAGAATACCAGTGGTGCGAACAGAGAAGAAAAATACTCAGGATTAAAGGTTTAAGTGGGAACATGGAGATGGGGGAGGATGGGGTGGAGGCTGGGTCAGCCAAACTATGGATATGTGAAGGAACCTTATGAAATCCAACAGTGTCTAAACTAATATAAAAATACATAATCTATACTTTTAAAGGTTTTGAACAGAAGTGCCCTGCATAAATGGACAACATGCTTCTGCAAGACATTACTAAATGAAAATCTCAGTGCCAAGCCCTGGATACCTCTCTGAGTTACTGGTCAGAGATAATACATACCATGGTTATGTATATCATGAGAAATAATACATACCACAAGAACTGCTCTTGGTTGCCCACAATAACTAGATGCTAAGACTCTTTTACTAACTACTCTGGATACAGGACATAGAACTCAACCTCACCCAGGAAACACTCCCTGCTGGATAGCTTACACTGTGCCAGAAGGAGTTATGCAGGATGCTGGGGGAGAAACCCATCAGTGGTCATACCCAGTGCTGATGCACACGCTACAATACTGGCCTGCGGGCAAGATGTGCCCACTAGGGTAATAGTGGCACAATGGTTAGTTATGCTGGTGGCCAATCACTTTCTGACTGCATGAGTTCTGCTCCACAGGAGGGAAAGCATGCCTTGTACTCTACACATGATCAAAAGCCCATGATTAGGGAAACCATAGTCCCAAGCAAGGAACTTACTGCTGCTGGTTTCCTAAATGGCCAAATGATCAAACTCTACTGTATTCTGAATATTTATGTTTACACCCTAGATTTGGGCTTCTCTCAACTTTGGTCAAATATGCTTCCTTTTACAGTGGGCAATGGTTAAAGCAGAGACTCATAACTGGTCAAAGAGCTGAGAAGAAATAACTTAGTGTTCAGCGGTGGCTAGGTCATCTCTATCAACCTCCAAAGCCATCCAGAGCCCAGGAACTTCACAGAAGAGGGAACAGAAAGAATGTAAGAGCCACAGAATGGGAAGGAGAGCTGTGAAATGCCACCTTGTATACAACAGTCATGTCACATCCAGAGCAATTAACAGCTACTGCTATCTCTATAAGATTAAGCTAGTCAAAATCCCATCATGAACAGGTCAGGGGTCCCGGAGGTGCACCTCCATCAGAGGAGATATAGGCACTTAATAGGTATAAAGGAAGAGAGTCACTCTCCTTATAGGCCACTGATAGATTACTCGTACTGCAGTTGGTGGCCTCACACCATGCAAGTTATAGGCGGCACTAATTAGATTTGGAGATATTAAAAGCAAAAAGAGGTCATGTGATCAGGATGGAGATAGGCTGGGGTTCTGGGAGACTTGGGGGGATACAGTGGTGGATGGTTATGGTCAATATCCATTGTATAAATACAACTTTCAAAGAACAAAAAATAATTTTAAAAAACATCATAGGTCTCAAAGAGCTCCGTGTCAGGTCCTCTGGATTGCAGCTGTTGACATCTGGCCAGAAACATCCACACTGAAAAATTCCAAATAAATGTCTTTTAAGGTAATAGTTGCAAAATAAACGATTTGCAGTGTTAAATAAAACCAAGTGAGAACTGTGCTTCTGGTGACAGCTTCTGCATCTGCATCTTCCCAGTGCTTATTTTCAGAGCATGCAGCCAGAGGATTTGATCCATGTTAGCTTCATGCTAGGAAGTCCAGGAAGACAATGGCCTTGCTTCCCACAGAACATTCAGATGAGGATGGACTTCACAGACCCTCAGATGCGCTGTGTGCCACAGCTCTGTGGAGTCCACTTTGAAAACACACCCACCATGCAAATCTAATTTCATGTTTGAATTTACTAAACAACTGTTCACTGCAACTTTCTCAGATACTGTAAATTAACAAATGCCAGGCTAAGCAGGGGGTCAGCATTGCACATGGATAATGAGAAGTCTCTAGGCCTGTCCAAGGAAAGATGGTACCAGAAGCTAAACAGATAGCTATATCCTGCTGTCCAAAGCTGCCCAGGCCCTGTACTGCAGAGATTCTACATTTTGACTGAAAGAAAGGAAAGGAGAAGGTGAAGGGGGGAGGAGGAGGAGAGGATGTGAAGGGCTTGAAGACACATTAGATTCTTTGGACCAGGGACTAGAGATGTCTCCTCCCTCCCAGGCTGGAAAGGCACAGCCTGCCAGAAGCAGTAAGAAGTCTTATGCTTGGCTTCCCGAGTGTGGCCTGGAGTGCCCCAGGCAGCAGATAATCTTACCAACTATAGTCTTGCCTGAGTGAATAGCACAGGACAGAATCTAGGATGTCAACCTCCCCTATCACCCCTGACAGGGGCTCTGACCAAGGAAGTGTGAGAGAGAAAGAGACTGCAAGGCTCCAGAAACTATTAAAGTATGGGCAAGTCTGGAGGTCATAGTAAAGCTATGGTTCCATGCAGAAATTAGCAAATTAAAACTTCCCAATTTGCAAGTCTAGGAAGCAGTGAAGAGTTGGGAGGCAGATGATGTTGTTGAATTCACAATCCTAAGAGGCTCAATCTCTGCTAGCATCAGTCCTAAAACAACCTTTCAAAGTGGCCCAATTCTGAGACACAGGCATGCCCAGCACCACCAGTGCCCTGATGTAAAAAGATGTGGGAGGTGAGAGTAAATCAATCTGGTTGTTTCTTCATTTCTTTGTTTTACCCAAACTGCTGTGCTCAAAACCCCAAGTGGGACCTAGAGAGCCGGCTCAGCAGCTAAGAGCACAAGCTGTTCTTCCAGAGGACCATGGTTTGATTCTCAGCACCCACATCTCAGCTCACAACCATGTGAACTCCAGTTCCAAGGGTTAGATACACTCTTCTGGCTTCCACAGGCACTAGGCACCCATTCAGCACACAGACATGCATGCAGGCAAAATACCCATACACATAAAACAAAATATGCATTTTTTTATTTTAGCAATTAAAACCCAGACTGGCCAAATCCTACTATGATTGTAAGACTAGCTATGTGAGAATAGGACATTTGAGAATACTGTTTCTATTCAGCAAAGTACAGGTGATAACCACTGCAAACAGTCACCTGCTACACCCACTGTTAGAGGGAAAGGCACTATCCCAGTGTATATATTAAAATGCATGGAAAGTAAGTGGCAGAGGGAGAAAAACAAGACCTCTACAGACATCTGTCCATCATCAAGAAGAACCAGACCAGCCAAACACCAGAGGTCTCTCTAGTGTTAGGAAGGACAGAGAGAAACAGGTCTGTGCTGCACTCAGGGGGGGAGTGTGTGTGTGTGTGTTTGTGTGTGTGTGTGTGTGTGTGTGTGTGTGTGAGAGAGAGAGAGAGAGAGAGAGGGGGGAAAGAGAGGGAGAGATAGAGAGGGGGGAGGGAGAGGGAGAGGAAGAGGGAGAGAGAGAGAAAGAGAGAGAGAGAGAGAGAGAGAGAGAGAGAGAGAGAGAGAGAGAGATGGGGTGGGCGCACAAGATCAAACCCAACGGAGAGCACAAGATAAAACCCAACACCGATGCTTAACCATCTCTGTAGGAGGAAGGGCAGAGTAGCCTCTTGCAATGTACCTCAATGGTTTTCACTGAGGAACTGGACTTTGCAAGGATTTTGTATATATACAACTAAAATGGACAAAAAAAGAGTGATGCCTAAAATCCAAACCAAAATGAAATAACCTGTTACTACATGGAAAAGATGGCCACCCAGAGAAGAAATATTCCCAAGCATATGGAAATACTACCTGGTGACCTTAGCAAAAAAGTAGGAAACATGAAGGTGAACGCAGTAGTCTTACTCTTGATAACTAATAATGCTGTTTTGGGACTACTACAAGGAATAGAATAAAACAATATTGTTCCTCTTTGTCCAACTTATGCTGCTACGACAGATTATTAAAGGCTGTGTGATCTGTAAAGAACTGAAATTTAGTTTGTATACCTCTTGAACTAGCTGAGAGGCCTGTGTTCAGCCAGAGCCTTCATGCTCCCAGGGTGGATGGCAGAAGGACAAGAGAGGGCCTGAGAGGCAGAGGTCAAAGGGACCAAATGTGCTTCCTAACAGCCTGCTCCTGTGATAACTAGCCCAAGACAGCATTAATCCACTCCTGAGAGAGCCCTGTGGTCTAACCACAGACAAACTCTCCCCCTGCTGCCTCCTTTGTTAAGCCCCGACACAAGAACCTAGGGTGTGTGCTCAAACCACAGCACTCCATTTGAATCTGCAGCACCAAGGAAAACATAGAAATAAAAGGAAGAGGGGTGAAATAAAATTAAAATATCAATATAACTCCTTTTCTCAAAGACAAAAGCATGGCACTATGGAGAATGGCACATGGCCTCTTTTATTTTGAGGGCTGTGAGTAATAAATTTCCTTCAGTGGCACCAGCTTTTGTGTGGTTTGCATTTGGTCCCTCTATAAATTAAAATCCAGGGGCCCAATCCAGAACTGTGTCCATCTCACTTGCACGATGATTTGAGCAAATCAGTTGTAAACAGCCTAACCCAGGAGAGGTGCTGGGAAAAAAAAATGTGGCTGTGACCAGTTTAGCTGGATTGGATAATGGAATCCTGGCAGGGCTGGCTAAACGGTCTCAGATGGCAACGCTGAGTGCTGTCTATGAAGTCAGGTAATGTCTATAGAGCAAAATGGCCACAATTAGTCACTGTTGACCCTACATCATGGGTGCATGGAACTCATTACATTATTCTCTCTAGCCTGGTGAACATGTTAATGTTTCCACAAGGTTTCAAATGTCAGAATCCTGAGGTCATCTAGAAAAAAAAAAACAAACATGCAGTCCACAATAGGGACTTGGTAGCCATTTTCTGGATGAACACATATTACTAGACACCTTTGCCCCCTCCCCACTGATGGACTGAGGGGTGAATGCCTCTCCTCCTGCACGTGGCATCGACATCTTCCCTGTTTGGTTCCTGTGCTCCTCAACATCCTTGTCCTTATTTCCCAGTCAACTCCTGATCTCAAATCACAATTCAGCGGAATTCTCCCTGACACCCACTCCCTACCTGTTTAGCACAAAATCCAACCAGGCTCTCCTTCCAGGTGCCAGATGTTTGCTCTCTACACACCCTGCAGCCACCTAATTCAACAAATAACTGGCTTTGCACAATTACTTATAGAAGACTCGGTTTCTTTCCCGAGCAGTAAGGACCAGTGCTCAGTCCTCGTTACTTTGTCTCTCTACTCCAGTCCAATCTGTGCTGACAATACATGAACCATGCCAGTTTGCTCTATGAACACCGCTGGCATGAATACAACTAACCAGCTCTTTCACTTCAGTGCTCCATGGTACACTCAGGTTATGAAGAGCTCACAGAAGTAGAGTGTTGAAGCAAGAAGGAATGTGATGCCCCTTCAGGTGTCTTCTTTATATTTCACAAGTAGAGAAACTGAGGCACGACAAGTGAAAGTGATGTGACTGAACGTCTGTGGCTGCACAGTGAACCCTGCCTCTAAGTTGAAGCCACCGAAAGGTTCCATGGGGACAAAGGTCAGGAAGGGTGTAGGACAATGGAGGGCAGTGAGCAGATTCCTGATCTCATCAAGCTTGTCTGAGTCCTCCTGGAAATACCCAGAGATGACACAACACTGGAGAACAGTAACTTCAATAGTTCAGATTATAGTAGCCTTAACCCACAGCAACTAAAATTAGACAAAATGGCCATATTGTATCCTAGAGCCATGAACCTTTGTCACCAGCATGCAAGAAGGTTCCTCAACTTGGCACGAATGTCTTACTTTGCCCTAAAGCAAAATAAATTGATACAAGTGACCTAACTCAGGCACTAGTGTCGATCAACACAGTCATCTCTGCAGTGACTCCCAGAAGAAAGACTGGATAAGATGGAAGACATATTTTGACTCACAGACTCAACAGTTCTCAGGTCTATGTCCACCAGCTCTGCTGTTCGTAGACCATGGTGAAGCAGAGCATCAAGGTAGAGAGGGACAGGAGGTGGACTGTCAGACACCCGTCATGCCAGGAATCAGGAAACAAGACAAGGGATCCAAGACAGGAGACCATCTTCAAGGGCAGGCTTCCAGATACTGTTTCCAGATACATCGCAAGACACTCCCAAGACAGCACTGCCAGCTGGGAGCCAAGCCTTCAATGCATGAGCCTTTAGAACAACAGTTCTCAACCTAAGGGTCCAACGACCTTTCCAGTGGTCACCTAAGACCACTGGAAAACACAGATGTTTGCATTATAACTCATAACAGTAGAAAAGCTACAGTTGTCAAGTAGCAACAACAATAATTTTATGGTTGGGGTCACCACACCATGAGGAACTGTATTAAAGGGTCACAGCATTAGGAAGGCTGAGAACCACTGCTTTAGAAGAACAGTTCCCTGGATCTGTAGGATCACTTGTTAAAGTTATCATCTAAATACTTCTCTGAAATCCCTGTGGATCAGAAAGTGTGTCCATGTTCGGGGACAACTTTGACTACAACAAGCCACCAGCAGACGCAGCATACACCAAGCACTACTCAGATCTGGAAAGTGGGGTCCCAGGAGAGGAACAGTTAGTTTCATGGGTGGATGACCTGTGCAGCCGACTGTTGCATGACTCAGTCAGTATCTAACAGTGAGGCCACTCACTCACACTATCTTAACTCTGAATCCTTCTGACCTGTGCCAGGCAACTGACAACCTACCACACTCTGATAAGTTCCTGCTGGGGGCAAAGGATTCCAGGAAGGTTCCGACTGAAGACCGGACCAATGGGCTCAAAATGAGCACCAGGTGGCCCAAGGGGTAAGAGGCCATGCTTAGATTGGTTCTGTCCACAGATACATGGTGTACTATGATCTTACCATGCCACACCCAAGCCTCCAGGATGGAGCCAAAGGCATTGTGTGCATATTCCAACCAGCTCTGTGTTCCCGTTAAGAAAACCAACATCCAGAGAAGAGTCCTTGTCTCTCCACAATGGGTGTGGAGTAACAGTGGGCATCAGGACACACATTTTTCCATCATGTCAAAGAGATGTGCCAGTTCCTCAGAGATACGAAGGAACAATGCAAATCTAACAGCACTCAGGAACTGGGGGAAAGGTACTAAACAATCACTCTCATCTGGGAGCATCAACTGTGGCTAATGAGGCAAATAAACCATCCGCTAGTGTTGAGATGAAGGCAAATAAGCCCTGTATTTGCTTACCTTCCAGCAAAGACCTTCAGAGGGAGAAGGTGTTTGGCCTGCAGGTTGGGGATTTCCCAAGCCTGCACTTCCCAGAGGCCACCTTGCAACTCAATGTCAGAGACTCAGATCCAAGAGGAGCCATGAAAAGAAGGCTGCAGGTGTCTCTGAAAGGGCTCCCACAGATCAGAGGAAAGCATCCAGGAAGATGACAGGACACTCACAGGGAATGGAGCAGAGGAGCAATCTTACAGCAGGGGGCCATCTCAACTCGAGCTTCCTACTTTAACAGTGGAAATGATCACAATTGAACTATCTAGAAGAAAACTACCACTAAGAGCGAAATTACACTGAGTGAGGAAGTGGATCAGATGCTGCAGAGGAAAGCAAATGCTCTTCAAAATGAAGCTGAAGTGGAAAAAACATCACAACCATTTTAGAAAAACCATCAGTGCCAGTAGGATCACTTTCTGAGAACCTTGGTCAGTGGAAGCGATGCCACACAGGAGAAGTATTTGGAAACAGTGGCCTGATCAGTTCATTGTTTCTAAATTTGACATAACTGTTAAAGCTACAGATATAAGGGGTTCAGTAAACAGCAAATATAAGAAACAAGGAAACTGACACTGAGACACTTCAAAAATCAAACCTCTTAGACCAGATGACAAAGGGAAAATCCTGAAAGTAGATAGAAGTGGGGCAGGGAGCTTCTGAGAAGGAGCAAACAAGTCCTCATCAGAAATGTGTCAGAGAACAGTGCAGCGCCCTTAGAACCTGAAGGAGCCAGGGAAACGGGGCAGACAGGCTAGAACTCTACACCCAGGAGAAATGCACTGGCCCAGTGAAGAGCTTTTCAGAAACATGGAGCTGAGGGAACCCATCCCCAGCAGCCAAGCACACGTGCTAAAGGAGATCCCTTAGGCAGGAAAACACAACACCTAGAAATCTTGACCACATGAGCACACAGCCACAGAGATAACTGCGCAAATAAATAGCAAGACTCCATGCTGTTTAAATGTCTCTAATTGAGAATTCAATGAGCAGACAAAATATTAACTATGCAAAATGGAGTTTATTCTATGTAATAAGATAAAATATACATATGTGTGTGTGTACGTGTGTGTGAAATCGTTGCCATAGATTTAACTTTTATATGTGTGTGTGAGTAAATGTCCATATAAAAATGTTGCCATGAATTTAACTTATATGTATATGTATACACACACACACACACACACACACACACACACACACACACAGCAGCCAGGCATCATTGTTTTATATATATATATATATATATATATATATATATATATATATATATAT
>JANHMN010000007.1:56352834-56384781 GCA_030674055.1 Rhabdomys pumilio | reverse complement strand
TATATATATATATATATATATATATATATATATATATATATATATATTGGGAGCACACCAGACCTTTGCCAAACTCAGCCTCATAGCCTATTATAAATCAGGAGTTACATGATGGTGGGCAGTTACCAAGTAAAAAAAGCTACATTAACCCTAAAGCAATGATGAAAATAGCTAAAATAAACACAGTAAAATTGAATCATCAAACATATTCAATAAATCTTAAGCAAGTAGGGAAGGAGTGAAAAGCACAAATGGGGAAACTGGAAATAAGTAGAAGGACCGGCCTTCAGCTCAAATACAGCAGGGGTGAAGCCTACACAGCAGCTAAAGCAGGGATTGCTAATCAGAAAAGAGGAGGAGGAGGAGGGGGAGGGAGAGGGAGAGGGAGAGGGAGAGGGAGAGGGAGAGGGAGAGGGAGAGGGAGAGGGAGAGGGAGAGGGGGAAGAGCAAAATCAGGCTCAGACCAATCTTCACAGGAAAGGCAGAGTGGTTCAGGGAAGGTGACTTCCCGACAGCACTCAGTGGGTGTCAGGATGATGATGTTATTAGCAGGTGAATGAGGCTCTGTGCCAACAATTGTTTCCTAGACCAAAGGGTCACTTCTTAATAATAAAGAAGTCAGTTGATCAGGAGGGAATAACATCCGGCTGTTGGATTAAAAATGAAATTGCATGTGTTAAGAAGGGATGAAACAACAGCTATAGACCTGAAAGGGGAAGCTTCAGTTATTCAGGAGACTTTAATACACAGCTCCATTGATAGAGCGAGCACACAGCCAGAGCAGTCATGGAGATGGAGAAGATAAGGCATGACCCGTCCCATCAGCCTGTGCGCCTGGTGTATTTATAGAACACGCTGTTGACAGGAAAATTCTACAAGAGCGGAGCGCACCTTATGTTCAAGTGTGCACAAGTCCTCTGCCAAATAAACCAAGTTCCTGGCAAAAATTAAAAAAAAAAAAAAATCAAGTCATAAAACGTGTGTTCCCTGGCCTAAAGCATATCTGATGGGAATCAAAAACAGGAAGACTGGGCTGAGGACTTTATCAGTGTGTGCAGCCTTAGTTCAATCCCCATCTGGCACTAAGAAATTTTAAAAATAGACTCTAAAAAGAGTCAAAAGGGAAATTTAAAGTATTTTAAATTCAATAAAAATAAACACATAACAGGCCAGATGATATGGCATACACTTTTAATCCCAGTACTCTAGCAGGCAGAGGCAGGAGCATTTCTGTGAGGTTTGAGTTCCAAGACAGCTAGGACTATATAGAGTGATCATGTCCAGATAGATAGATAGATAGATAGATAGATAGATAGATAGATAGATGGAAAGATGATTGGATAGGTAAATAAAATAAATTCACAATATATCAGAATATTTGTGGTAATGCTAAAATAGCACTTCAGGGGGGATTTACAGCATAAAAATTTTATTTTTAAAGGCCCCCAAATTTCCAATTAATGGTTTTAATTGCACCTTCAAAAGTTAAAAAAAAAAGAGGTCAATTCAACCCAAAATAAGTAGAAGAAACACAATAGTCAAGTCTAGAAGAAAATGAATGAAATTAGAGATCAATGAAATTAAAGGCACATTCTTTAAGAAATGCAACAAAGCTTGTTAATCTGAATGATTAGGAGGGAGGAGGGCTGGACAAAAAGGTGAGAGAGGGCCAGGAGAGGGAGAATGGAAAGGGAGGGAAGGAGGGAGGGAGAAGGGAGAAAGAGAGAGAGAGAGAGAGAACAGAGGCGGCCACTGGGGAAGGATACGGAAGCATGAGAAGAAACCTTGTTCAGCAACTGTTAAAACTTGGAGTAAGTTGACAAATTTCTTAAAAGAAACCCAAACCATTAGAGTCATTTCAGAAATATGACCTAACTGTTCCTTCTGGGTTCACAGATTTCCGACTCTACCACATATTCAGAAAGAAAAGGCAGCAATTTTACAATGACTTCTGGAGAAGAGAACAAAAGGACAAACTCAGCTTTGAGATCAGGCTCGATAGCACGGAGACAGAGAGAATAAGAAAGCCACCGACTGAGAAACATTCTAGAGAAAACAGTGGCTAATCAAAGCCACAAACACCTAAGAAGAATACAAGACGTACTCAGAGGGGCCCAGGAACACATGGGTTTCACATACTACAAGCAAGCACGCAAGTCCTCAACTAACAATGGATACAGGAAACCTGGACCATCCCTATAGACGCATAAGGGGAAAACTGACAACACACAACTGGAATTTCAGATTTAAAAAAAAAAAATACCTAGGAATAAATGGAAGCTTGTTCTCAACAAAAGCCTCCACAGAGCCCCCACTGGTAATGAGATTCCTAATCATGAAAAAAATGCAGAGGGCCTCCCCGGAAACAGCACAGGACAAGGGAAATAGCACAGAACAAGAACGCCATTCTTACACTTGCGCCTGACATTTTACAGGAAGCTTGAGCTGGCAAAATGAACCAAGAAAATGAAAATAAAAGATCTCCCGATAGGAAAGAAAGAAACTGAGCCGTATTCATGTGCAAAAGTGATTGTTTAGGTGGAGAGCCCAGTGGAAATTTCAAAACTGTAGTAGAAATCAGTTTATTGCAAGTTTCAGAACAATAAATCAGTAAATAAACATAATTTATATTTTGCTCTCTAAGTTAAAAAAAAAACATAAGCTAAAACTTAAAAATCAACATGAACTATGCTACCAAAAGTAGGAACTACTTAGGGACATATCTGAAGAAAATTTTGAAACATGAAAAAAAATGTATGAGACATTTATGTGTTGAAAAAGTCACACTTTTCTGAAGGAAAATTAAACAAGTTGTATGAATGGCGAGACGAACTGTGCTCATGAGTCAGATGTCTCTACATCTGTAGGGACTGGTTCTCACCAGATTCATGGTATTTTTTAACAAGCCTTTGTTGTAGAACCAGAGATAATTTGGAATTTTTTTATTAAAAAAGTACAGGGCCTGAAGTAGCCAGATTCTCCTTCAGGGGGAAAAAAAAAATCACAGTTTGTGGAATCGTAATACTTCATTATAGACTGTCATGAAGCTACAAGACCAAGGTATAGTTAGGTGTCAAGGCAATGGAATAGAATCGAAAATCTAGAAAGATTCCTGCCCAGCAATATATGGAAAAGGCGTGATTCCTAAAAATCCAACAACGGTGATTTAGTAGCTAGTCTTCTCAGCAAAGTGTTGAGATCCTACAGGCAAACAAAAATCTTTGATCTATACCTCACGCCATATAGAAAAGTTAGCTCAAAATGTATCATAAACAGTATCAGGAAGTCTGTAGGACCTTGGTGAGGTGAACAGCTTGATTAGATTTATTTAGCCCTGCTGGCCGGTGCAGGCGCCACTTAGATAGCTGGCAAACAACACAAGGGATCAAGATTAGCTGCCCTTCTCTGCCACAGTGTTTCCCTTAGAGCAATGTCTTTGCAAAGTTATGGAGAACATAAACACACAGAGATCTTATAAGAGCTACCTGGTATTTGATGGTGGATCTACTTGGGTTTCTGGGGGTGGTTGCTTCCAGTCTGGATACAGATCTCACAAAAAAAAAAAAAAAAAAAACCAAACAACAACAAAAACCAAGAGTAACTATATCCATGTACTCTGCCATCCATGATCCAGTCAGAGCCATAAGTAGCCAGTCAGTGTTTAAGGAACACTTGTTCATCTGTGTGTGTGGAGGGAGGGAAATCAAATCAGCTGGTGAGCAACAGAAAGACTGAACCTCTCCAGAACTGGAGTCTGATTTAATCATCGTGGTAGCGAGATATCAGTTAATTGACAGTTTTCTAAAACAGACTCAGCTCGCAAATGGACATTTTCTGCAGCAAACATTATCTGGTTATGAATTAAGAACTTGATAGGATTAAAGAAAAATGAGCTAATATCTTTGGAGAGAATAAGCTAATCTTTTTCACACTGAAATTCCAGATATTTGTGCTGTTCCAACAGATGACCTCATGTGTGCATGGCTCCCTGGTAAACATGGCAATTATTAGTATTATCTTTATTGCATGTCAGTTCTGTGCTAGGCACCAGGAGAGATGGTTTTGATTTTATATTACTTGACTTTTGTTAATTAACTTCTTGCTAAACTAATCCCTTGAAATAACCATAGCCAGTCTCATTTCTTTCAGCAAAAGACTAAAATACAGAGCAAGGAGTTCAGTGTGTGCTGATATATATATATATATATATATATATATATATATATATATATATATATATGTGTGTGTGTGTGTGTGTGTGTGTGTGTGTGTGTGTGTTATAATATATATGTGTATATATAATGTGTGTTATATATATTTATGTGTAACATATATATATATATATATATATATATATATATAATATATATGTATATTCCTCAAAAGTATCCATGATATCACCTTAACTAGGCAATAAAAAGATGAATCACCATAGATGTGATTTAGTTAAAGATCTAAAATAGAAAAACCCTCCAGGATAGGGGTGGGAAGAGACATAGAGGAAGGGGAGGAGGAAAAGTGAGAGAGAAGAGCACAGATAGGAAGGCAGAGGGAGACCAGACTGGGGTCATCTGGCAGGAGCCAGCAGAAGCAGAGAGGCCTTGAGAAGCCAGTGCAGTGACAGACACTGGACAAAGACAGTTCATAGACAACACAAAATTGGCAATCCATTAAATAAATAAACAAACAAATAAATACAAAGCAGATACACAATTTAAAATTTCCTGATCTTAAGGTTATACAATTAGAAGGAACAAAACCTACAAAAAAATTGCAAGCAATGTATCTGAAGTTGGGCTTGCTTGTAGACCACTATGAAATCTTAGACAGGGCCCAATGGCATGCACCTAGGATCTCAGCAACATTCACAGGACTAAGACAGGCTGATATGAATTTGAGGCCAGCTCAGACAACGTAGCGAAACCCTGACTAAAACAATTTAAAAGTGAATAAAAAGTAAAGAATGAAAAAGAATAACTCTTCTGTAACTATAGGTATCTCCAGGGAAAGCATATAGGATAGGGTAAGTGGAATTTATCTTTTTTTTCACTGTACCTTTGATTTATTCAAATAGGCTGTCTCTATTTGCTCTCTGGAATTTAACAGATTTTAATACTTTATGCAGCAGGCTTTTTATCTTCCATGGTAGGTTTCTTCTCTGCTGGTTTCTTGGTAACCACCTTTTTCCCTGCAGGCTTCTTCAGTTTCTTGACATCCATAGGCTTCTTTCCTTTCTTGTCTACTGCAGGCTTCCTCTCTGCTACCACCTTCTCACATTTGGCTGCCAGCGCAGCAGCTGCTGCTTCCAGTTTTTTCACCCGAAGCTTGTGATTTCTGGCCTGATAAAGAATGGTATTCCTGAGCATAGTCTTTGCGTAAGGGTTCAGCTTCAACATGATTCTCAGGTTCTTCAGTGGATTCTTCTTCAAGACTCTACACTGAATCTTCTTGAATGGTGCTCGGAGAGCTTTTTGGATCTCTGGGCATTTCAAGATTCTGCTAAGGTCTGTGTTCATCATCTTGTGCATGGGAAGGTTATAGTTACTCTTGAGGGAATTCGTTCCTAAATACTATACACATCACCTACTTTCTCTGGGGATGCTGCTCATATCACATCTATAGCCAGTTTTGAAACAGTATTAGCTGAATCACAAGAAAACACAGACAAGAGAATGACAAATGTAGGATATGTGACAAATTCCAGGAACCATCGCAGCTCTGTTTAAGGGTGCTCTACATCTGTGTGCAGGGTCAGATGGAAATTCTGTTTACCTCCCTCTCTATTTCCCCATGAAGTAAGAACTAGTTCTCAGACAGTTACCAAGACATAAGCCTACTGAACAAACAGGCTTATTCTGAAGGCAGTAAATTTCCTTTCCCTGTTTATTTACATGTGTGGCTTTTCCCGCAATTACATAACTGTTAGCTTTTGAGTTGGGTCTATAACTCTGATTTTGTGAAGGAAATTCCATTTTATGTTCTAGTGGTTTTTGTCTGTTTTTTATGTTTCTTTTCTCTTTGGGGTTTCATGTCTTTTAACATATGAACTATATATGAGTAGTATGTACGCAGGTTTGTGAATATGTGTTTGCCTATGTGTATAGGATGTTGAATTTTTATTAAATAAGACATTGTATAATGATGGTTAGTATCACAACAATTCATAGAATGAAGTAAAACCAAAAAAATTCAACATTTACATAAGTCTAAGGGATGACCAACTGTTATTGGTTTAATCTTCATATTTTGTCTGTTTCTTAAAATTTTAGAGACTGTTTTGATTGGCATATATTAACTATAAATGATAAATAATGGTTTTCAGTCAACCCAATTTAAAAAGAAGGATGGCGAAGAACACCTGACTGGATACTCATCCACAGATGACACATGGATAGCCAATAAGCAGTTAAAAATTACTCGTGGTTTGTTACCAGGGAGACCACGTGCCCACTTAACAACCTAGCCATAGCAGCAGACAAGATGCAGAGAAACTAGAACCCAAACATTGTGGCTGCAGACAGGAGATGGCAATAGGCAGTCTGGAAAGTACTGGACTCATTTCTTAAAATGTTAAACATAATAAACTCAGCATATTTTGTCATCACCTACTCCTACGTATTTACAGAAGAAAACGGAAATCACTCATCCGTACAAACTTTTACACACAGATGTGCTCAGCAGCTTTATTTAGTGTAACCTAGTCCAGAAATAACCCAGATATCCATCAGGCTGTGAACAGACAACAAGCTTTGATTCAGCCAGACAATGCGATGCTTCCAGGCGATGAGAAGAAATAGAGTATTTTCTCTTAAGGGCCCTCCATGCCACTAGAACAGCAGGAAATGAGAAGCCAGAGAAGCAGAAACAAGAGCTAGCTTTGTTCTTCAGAAGCTGCTTCAGGGCGTGTGAGGTTCACCCAGAAGTGAACACAGCCATCACCCTGCACCCCTTACTGTGGACATCAGTCAAGGGCAGCCACTAAGGAACCACACTCAGGGCCCTGTTTATTAGGAGCCTGAAGCAAGTCAGGAAGACTGCGACACACGTTGTTTAAACCTTTCCTTTGTTCACAAAGTCTCCCATACATGACAGACTTTTCTCAACAAATATCTTTTTCCCCAAAGACACTAGACTCACAGACTCACACCTCCCTTGGACAGAGATGGAGGGAGTTCTCATATCTTGCTGACCCAGTAGGGCCTGGAAAGGCTACCCCAGAGCATACAAGAAATTCATCAACTCCAGGAACTGTGTGGGGTCCCCAGAAGCTGTGGCTAGCACAGGGCCACAAGGGGTATATGAAACCAGAGTCTTGGAGCTGTAAAGGTGAGTCTCAACTGGGTTGGAGGAAGATTCAGGGGGGATCAAGGTAGGGGAAATTGAGGTTCCACCTTCCAGTCCCAGTGTTCTGCACATAAACATGCCTTAGCAAGTTGCTTCCAGATGCTGACCACAGAAACCAGATAGTAAAAAGATTTCCTGTTTTAGACTTGGATGAGTGGTTCTGGAAACCACCCTTCGAGTCCCCAGCAAAGTAACAACAAAGAACCCTCTTAGTGGGAAGAGGATTTACAGGAGTGTCCTGATCTTTCCAAAGACTGCCTTGTCCTCTGACGAAGCTCAACAGTTGCAGAATGGATACCCCAGGTTGGGCATATACTCCACTTATACACGACACCCACATCGCTTCTTCCCAGACATATCTTTGAGCCACATCTCCACTGACTTTCCCTCCAGAGGCTCAACCAGCCAGACTCCAAAGACCTCTCACAACCTTAGGAAAGAAACCAGTGAATGAGGGTGCTTAGTGCCTGTCACACGTGGGAAACAGAGCCCTCGGGAAATACAAATGCTGTCTCTCAACAGTGCAATTCTGCTCCCAGCCTGCTCAGCATCTGTACAGGAGGCTGCTGCAGCCATGGATGACAGGCTCAGACAGCTGAGTCCCTTTCCTGACCCCCCCTCATTTGTGGGTACCCTCAGAGGTCCACTGGTCTCAGATCCCAGGCCAGTGAGCCCAGAGGTCACTGAAGCAGACACGTCGGGTGCTGTGTTGACTCACTTGATTAAACTCATGGAGCCTCTGCTGTGTGCCAAGTTACTTAGTAGTAACTCAGACCTCAGAGTTGACTTAGAATGAGTGTGCCTTGCCCAATGACAGCCACACAAAGTGATAAGATGAACTGGTGGGTCAGGGGCACCTACACTCTACAGACAGCTGGAGAAAGGTCAGAGGTCACAGCAAGTCCTCACAGGGATGGATGGCCTCTGTGACTTTGAAAGAAGGGTACCAGTTCTCTCTTTGGAGACAGGCTTTGAAACCACAAGACCCTGGGGAGGTGACTTCATCCTATCAGCTTCTCCTGTCTTAGGAATGAATATAACATGATACCCTGGCCTGCCTGTCAGAGTGGAACTGTGCCACCTCTTCCTACTTTTGTCAAGTGCAACCAAATCTAAACCTTTCAGTCCACGCTCCTACAACTCTATCTTGATTTTGAGGACAGAAGTCACAAGACTGGCAGGCCCAGCCCGAGGGGAGGGGATGACGTCTGTTCCCACTGGTCCGTCTTCTGCCAGCTGTGGGGTGCTGGTTATTGTGTTCCTCCATCACAGCACAGAATCCTCAGTGTATCCACAGGCATCACTGTGGTGGCATCAGCTCACAGTGACACAGCACATCCTTCCTCCCACCAGCCGCTGAGATCTCAGCTGGGCTCTTACCCATACCCTGGTGAGTGGGTGCTTCAAGTCCAAACAGGCCCCACTGAAAACATTTTGTCTAGAAAAAAAAATTCTGGAAAATACTCTCTTGAGCTCAATCACATACTCCTGGGAAAAACGAGAACTTTACAACAAAACTTTGTGTTATGGGAGGTGACTCTCCTTAAGTCACTGGGGAGCCAAGTTAGCTGTGGGAACTGTAAAGTTCTGAATGCCCAGTTTCTCAGAGTCACTCGGAGCTCTCTGCCCTAGCCAAATCCAGGGTACTCTGAAGGCAATCTGTAGCCGGAATGATACATCTGGTTTCTGTCCAGCATTGGGAGTTCTGCTATTAGAAAGCGTGTCCCCAGGAATAAAAGCTGTGGCAGCTTAGCCTGGGAGTGCTATACGAGAAACCCATGGGACCCCAATAGTGGCAGTGGTGTAAGTGGTCAAGGGACATCTTAGCCAGGAGGCCAGGGGGTCACCCAACGTGGTGCTGCACTGCAGCCCCTTTACTGCAACCAAAAGCTACAAAACAAAAGGGGCTGGAGCCATGCATGCTGGTGAAGAAGATTGGAAAGGACAGAGAGGAAAGCCTTAAAGTACACAATTCTCAGAGGAAAACACAGGTAGGAGATATATTCAATCCTTGACCATGTAAAGATTTTTCTAGACACGACACCAATGTGACAATCCTTAAGTGACTCATGAAAAGTAAGATGTTCACCCTTTGGAGGACACTGGCCCAGGCTTGACAGGAAACACTGTCAAGTCATCTACACCCATGCAGCAGCCACTGAAGGCTCCTCCAGCCTTACTGTCCACAGCTCCTATAGCCACCACTGGTAGCCGCGGACACAAGGCAGGTGACTTGCAGGAAAGCAACATGAGTTCCAGGGAAGCATGCAGAGGGAAGAACAGATGCCTGGCTGAAAGTGGCTCCATTTGGGGAAGATGCTGGCCTTGGGACTTCTTGGATAAACTGCATAGCTGAGGTCAGAGACTTAGCCCCCTAACTCTTAGGCAACACAAGTTCAGGGCAGAAGAAAGAAAAAGGCCCTGGCAGGACCAACTTTGACCCCTCTGATCAGAAGCCTCCAAAGAATAAACTTCTTTGGAGTAGAAATCAAAGGCAGACCCACAAACACCACTGGCTCCATCTGTGGGACCTACAGGCTGCAGTGTCTCCTCAGAGCTAGCCCATACCTTGTCAAAATGTGCTTTCTGACACAGGAGCAGCAGGCCCGTCCTCACTGCAGTGAGCTGCGGGCTGGCCATGCTCCCGTTCTCTCTCCACAGCAACCCTCTATCACGTGGGACCAGAAGTCCTTTGCACCACAACAAGATCCAGGAACTCACCTCAGCTGGTGAGGGTAGCTTGTATGAGGACAGGCAGAGCCATACTCAGGGGACAAGACCCAGGCAAGGCTACAGAGGCCTCACAGACAAACAGCCCCAGCAACAAAGACAGTATACCTCTCCCCAGAGGAAGGAAGTTTTTCCCAATTAGAAGTCCTATAGCACCCTGGCTAGGACATCCCCAGGTGTCCCAGAAAGCATTTAGGAATCTTTAGGAACATAGGCAATAACTTTACCACTCAATTCCAGGATCTTCACTCCAGCAACACGCTATGGGACCTCACAAAGGGAGTGCGAGTTATTTTTATGTCAACTTGATACAAACTAAAGCCATCTGAGAGGAGGGAACCTCAATTTTAAAAATGCCTCTATAAGACTTGGTTGTAGGCAAGCCTATAGGGCGTTTTCCTAATTTGTGATTAATGGGGAGGACCCAGACCACTATGGGTGGTGCTATCCTGGGCTGGTGGTCCTGGGTTCTATAAGAAAACAGGCTGAGCAAGCCATGATAGGCAGGCTAGTAAGCTGTACTCCTCCATAGTCTGTGCATCAGCTCTGGCCTCCAGGTTCCTGCCCTATTTGAGTTCCTGCCTTGATTTCTTTCAATGATGGACTATGATGTGGAAGTATAAGCCAAATAAACCCTTTCCTTTGGGCCATAGTATTTGTCATAGCAATAGTAACCCTAAAATAAGGGGGTATTAAGTGAAATTAACTAAAATTAACTAAAGTGCTGCCTGCTCATCTTACCTTAATCTCCACCCAACTGTCTGAAACAAGCTTGGGGTTATTCCCACCTGCAGTCAAACACTGAACTGGCCCCCTCTTGTTTGCCAATGACATAACCCATCTCTCTGAGTCTCATTACCCAACCTGCACTGTACTGCTTTGACAAGTGTCAGCTCTGGGTTGCTAATAGCCAGTCCTGGCTGCCCAACTCCACCACCAAGAAATCCTTCCCTGTTTCCTCCAGTTATTGTTGCAGCTCCCACCCCTCAGTTCCTCAGTACCCATGCCTCACCTGGGCATGGGTACTGGGCAAAAAGAGACTGGGCAAAAGAATGAGATTCTATCTCACACACTCCTTCAGCACCTTGAAGGGTATTGGTAGTAGGGTGTAAGACCCCAGGGAGCTCATGCAAACGGTAATACCCCAATAAGTGCATTCCCAAATGCTCCCACCTCAACCTTTTACTCCCTTCCTCCCACTCTCAGCGGTCCCCACTCTTCCTAGGGTATCGTTCATGTCCTGTGGAAGCTGCCCCATGCCTACACAAGCTAGGGTGGAGAATCAATGCAGATCTACAAGAGGAATAAGCTACAGGAATTTCTGCCTACATGATAAAGTTCCAGAATTGCAAAGGACTCTTAAGACTGTAAACCAGGCTCTTCCATGGGGACACAGAGTCACAGAATCCCGCCCTTCAGTGAGGTTTACTTGCCACGGTGCCAAATGTTAAGAATCCAGCAGGAGACCCACTGTGCATTCCCAGCATCCCTAGACTCAACAGGCAGGAGAAGGAATAAGCAGGCAGTAACATCAGCAGGAGCAGGAGCTTCAGCAGGAGCTGGGGAAGAAGTAGCAGGCATTTTCCAGCCCAGAAGTGTGGCAAGGTCAGAGCAAGGCCAGCTCCAGCACAGGCACAGTCAAGGCTGCTTCAGGTAGAGGGAAAGCTGTGGTTATCCCAGGAGGGCACAGTGCCAGCCAGCCAGGGCTGAGTGCAGCCTGTAGGACATGGTTCTATCTGAATGCCTTGGAAGGCATCAGCGGAGCCTTGTGAGGCGCGGATGCAGGGCTCGGGCCTAAGGTGGACCAGTGAGGCTCCTACGCTGCAGATGCAGAGGCCGGCTTGGCAGAGCACCACTCCAGAAGCTGTCTGGCCTAACAGAACAGAGGCAAACACAGTGCTTACCGTGGCTAACTCATCGAACTTGCCAAAGAGTTCATTGAGCAGTTTCACCAGCTCCTGGGCCGTGCACTGGGACGCCAGACCTGTGAAACCCACGATGTCTGCAAACAGGATGCTGCAAAAGGAAGGGGATGCAGGTCACCTCTTCTTGGTCACTTAGAAAATCATCACCTAAGAGTTGCAATGCCTTTCCCATCTACACCCCCACTTACGCCTCAAAACACACTGAACAACTTCCTCTTTCTCTTACAGGCAAGAAGACCTCGGCTTAGAACAGCTGCAAGGCACACCTCTTGGCTACAGAGGGATTAGCTAGCTACTTGGTTATTGGAGCTCACCATCCCCCGTGGTGACCTGTCACCCACGTAGGAAGCTCCTGCTAGCTGCCCAGTAGGCCTGCTCCCTTTCCAGGGTGCTCACATAACTGCATCTACACTGGGGCCAGGAACAGGAAGTAGAGTGGCCAGCTTTTAAGTAAGGAAATGTCACTCCCCACCAACCATCTTCTCCTGCTACCTGGATGCATGTGACCATCAGAGTGCCATAGCCAAATGCCTAAGTCACAGCATAGAGGGTCATAGTCTCCCCATGATGCCTTCCTAGTACTTCTGATGTCTATTTAGTGCAGAACTAGGGTCGGTCTTGTACATGCACCATTTTCTACAGATGATAGTTCCTATTGTTTACTCTTTCAAAACTAAAATATATTCTTCAAATATCTGAGAGGTGAAAAATCATATAGATTTTGTCTTTAAACATTCTTTAACCCCAATGTCTGTCTTAAAATATGCTGGCCAAATATTCAGAGCTTTCCTGAGACTCCAGAGCTTCCAGAAACTAGACACCACGTCCCAGGATTCCTCTACTGCAGCTACAAATGTCAGATAAAAGGAAATGAGAATTCTTGTGGACAAGAGAGGGTGCCGCCAAAGACAAGCCAGGCTGAGTGGCACTGGAGGGAAGCAGGCTGGCCCCACCGTATGAGCTACAGCAAGGGGACTGTCAGCACTTCCTGGTGCCCGTTTCTCACCTGTGATGTGAAAATGCGACTTCACATGTTTACAATCATGTACAGTAATTTTTATTATTTTTGTTTTTAAATTTTTCATATGGTTTATTTTACTAACATTCTTTCCCTCTCCAAGCTCCTCCCCCAACCCATCCACCTAGCTTCATGTCCCTTCTCTCTCTCTCTCTCTCTCTTTCTCTAAAACAAACAAACAAACAAACAAACAAAACCAAAAACCATTTTTTAAAGTACACATACACACACACACACACACACACACACACACACGGAATTCATTTTGTTGGCCAACTCCCTCTGAGCGTGAGTCTAGACACTACACTGAAGAAAAGTGAATTATCCCTCTTCCAGCATCCATCAGACTTTGTGTCCGCTTCCCTCCTCCGTGCGGGGATTTTGTCTGCCTTGAACTTGGGCAGGTCTTGTTTTGTCACAATCTCTGTGAGTTCAGATGTGCATCGTCCCTGTTGTGCCTGGCAAACACCATTTCCTTGGGGCCATCCACACACAATAACTTAAGTGTTATCTATATACTTGCAGGTTGTTCACCGAGGGCCAGATAGGCTGGGCAGGTGCTTAGGATGTTCCATAAGCTGGAGATTCCAATAATCATCTCTGCCCTCAGGATTCTTTCTGGCCAGGGGACGGGGACATCATTTAAGTGTGGTGAAACAGACAGGGAGATGGGTGAGGAATGTGACTGCCTACTATGGTCAGGCCAGCTTTGCATGGCAAGAGGATGGGGTGATAAGGAGACACTGAGGGAATGGAGTTCCAATGGAGGGGTTGGTGCTGCTGCCTCTATGCCCGGCAGGATACAGAATTCTTACCTTTCTCCTTGGGCCTTTGGAGGTACCTCCCTGCTTATTTCTGGTTCCCGCTGCCATAAATCAGTCATTGTCCCTCCCAAGCTCAATTCTAAACAGAGTTCTCTCTCTCCTGCTACTTCAAATTCTGCTCACACCTCTGGCTGTTGTCATTTTGACGAGGATATGCCTTGGTGTGGGATCTGAGCTTATCCACTTTGAAACGCATCGAGATTCTTGCATATACAAATTAATATGGTGGGAATCTGTTGTGTAAGGACCAGTTTGGGCTATTGTTTCTTCAAATATCCTGTCTTCTCTCCTTCTTTTCTCTGTCCAGGGAATCTCATCATGTGTGCATTGCTAGACATGGCAGAACCTCACAGAGTTCTGAAATCCTTCCCTTTCCTCCATATCCCCGTCTTTCTGCAGCCTGGAGATGCTTGTGGCTCTGACATTAAGCTCATTTATTCTTTATGCTGCCTACTCGAGTCAGCCGTTGAACCCTTCCAAAATTTTCCTCACTTCACTTGTATATCTTAAATTTAGAAGCTCTATTTGATTTGGTTATTTTTAAAATGTCTACTCTGCTCGTATTCTCTGTTTGGTGAGAAAACATCGCCATGGCTTCCTTTAATTACACAGACACAGTTTGTTCTTTGAACACATTTAAAATCGCTGACTTCAAATGTTTGTCTAAGAATCCCGATGTCTAGGCTTCCTTGGGACAGTTTCTGCTGGCTGCTTGTTTTGCTCATGTATGAGACATACACACTTTTGCAGCATGTCTAATATATTTCTGTTGCAAACACAAGACAGCAATTCTGGAAATCAGAGTCGGAAGACATCTGCGGGCCCTGTTTACGACTGTCTGGTTTTCACTCTGGTGATTTGTGAACTAATGCCGCAGAGGCTTGGTTTTCTGAAATTCCCCCAATTGTGCCTAGACCTTTGCAAAGCCGCACACGTTCGTTCATTACCCAGTTTTTCCTTTCATTCTTTCCATTCAGTCACCTCGCCTTAATTGTCACCACTGCTAGAAGCAGCTGCAATGCTTACGGATCACCCTGGACTGTTTTCAGCAGCTCACATGGGGCTGAAGACTTGGCAGGAAATCCCCAGGTCATCAGACCCTGCTGACTCTAAGCAGGGCTCTGAAGAGGTACCTTCTTAGCCTCCAGGGGCTGTGGAGCTAAGGAGGATGAGCACTGGTTTCTCTTGAGGAAACATTCCTGGGTGACTGCAGGAATTTGGTGAATCACCAAGCTGGATCCCGTTCCAGTTATTCCTGCTCTTGCTGCTATGAAATCATTGCCAAAAACAATGTCAGAGAACTTGGTGTGGTTTTTTCTTTCTAGGATTTTATACATTTCAAGTTAGAATCGATTTTAATTGATTTTGTGTATTGTGTCAGATGAGGGTCCAATTTTACTGTTCACCCTGTGGATGTTCAGCATTTCTAGCAATATCTATTGAAGATAAAACTTTCTTTATTCCACTTTGTCACTCTTGAGGACAGGCTAGATACATGTATGTAGGTTCCTTACTCTAGTCTATCTAGTCTCTGCTCTCATGCCATGCTGTTTCGATCATGACAGCTTTGCAATATAGTTTGAATTCAGAAAATATGGTGCTATTAGGTCAAGAAATACAGTATGATTTACTTCTCTCAAATCCATTTTTGGAATTTTCTGTGACCTTACATGACCTGTGCTAGAGAGAGCCACAAGCACTTGAGAAGAATGAGCTGGATACTATGGTCTGTTTTGTCTACTAGCACCAGGTCCATAGTGGTGCTGTTGGAGTTGTTACCTCTCCTCCTCTTCCTCCTCCTCCTCCTCCTCCTCCTCCTCCTCCTCCTCCTCCTCCTCTTCTTCTTCTTCTTCTTCTTCTTCTTCTTCTTCTTCTTCTTCTTCTCTTCCCCTTCTTCCCCTTCTTCTTCCCCTTCTCCTCCTTCTCCTTCTTCTCTTCTTCCTCCTCCTTTCCTTCCCAAAACTCTCCCTCTCCCCTCCCCCTCCCCCCCCTCTGTGTATATGTACCTCTGTGTGTGTGCCTGTATGTATGTGCCTGTGTATGTGTATGCCTGTGTGTGTGACTGTATGTGTGTGTGCCTTCGTGTGTGCCTGTGTGTGTGCCTGTGTGTGTGACTGTATGTGTGTGTGTCTGTGTGTGTGCACCTGTGTGTGTGCCTGTGTGCGTGTGTGTGTGTGTGTGTGTGTGTGTGTGTGTGTGTGTGTGTGTGGTTTGTGTCTATGTAGGTATACACATACACTATAATGTATGTGTGGTGGTAGAGTTGGTTTTCTCCTCCCATGTGGGTTCTGGGGAATCAAACTCAGGTATCAAGCTTGATATGCAGCACCTCTACCTTCTGAGCATCTCACTAGTCAGACTTTTATTTTTTATGCAACCAAAGTGAAAAACTATTCACCTTCATACACACATATAACATGAATGTGTGTGTGTGTGTGTGTGTGTGTGTGTGTGTGTGTGTATGTGTATGTGTATGTGTATGTGTATATATAGTCATCTTTGTCAATGTGTTTCACAGTTTCGTATGCACTGGTTTATTGCAACCCATGAAGGCTGAACACTGAGTGGGGGGGGGGAATTCGAGGGTGGAGAAGGTGCGAGTGGGGGGTAAGTGGAGGTACACCCTCATAGAAGCATGAGGAGGGGAATGGGATAGGGGATTCCTGAGTGGTGGAGGGAATGAGGTAAGGGGATAAAATTTGAAGTGTAAATATAATATCCAATAAAAAAAAGGAAAAATAAAAAAATTAAAAAACAAAACCAAAATTCTCCCTTTGTCTCTAACTGTACAGAATTTTATCATGTAAATTTCTTTAAGTTCATTTTACTTGGTGTCATATGTGTTTCCTATTCTGGGTGCTGATTACTGTTCCATGTTCCTATCTAAAAAGCTTTAAAACAAACAAAGAACCTCATCTTTCCCACTCCTCTCCAGCAACCCCTATAACATGTGTCTCAGTGCTGACTTCCCAGATCCCCTTAAGCTTTCTTCTCTCCATTCTTTCTTCTTCTCTTTCTAGACCCATCCAGAGACCTGTCTTCCAGTTCAGCGATCTCTCGTTCTGCTTGATTCTCTATTCTCCTGTAGGGAATTTTATATTTGGTTGCTACCGTCCTGAGCCTTCTGATTTGTTACTCCTTTATGCTTTCCTCATTGAAATTCTCATCTTTCATGTGCATAATTCTTGTCTGTCTTCACGAGAGTTATTTCTCTTCTCTTATGCAGGAATGCATTTATGCGCATTTTCTTAGACCTGTGTCTACAGGTCTGTTTTCCTCCTTTGTTTGGAGCGCCTTTGCCTGGCTCATCGTGACCTAGCCTTTCGAGACTAACCTCACAGAAGAGAGCAACCCCATCACTTATTTCAACTTAGATTCTTGGACCCTTTATCAATGCTCTGTGTTCCCAGTAACCAGCTGTGGATTCCACGTGTTCACTCTGTCCTGAGCAGGGGACACGTGTGTGAAAACTGTGGCATTTTCCAGTGTACAACCCACTTCTATTTTCCCAGCAAACCAGGCTGAGTCAGACCTCTCAGAAAGTCAGGACAGAAAGGCAGATGCTGGTTGTTTAGGCAGCCCCAGAGAAGCTGAAGAACTGGTCACCCTGATCAATGCTCTCCCTCCCAGAGTGTGCTGGATAATTTAACCAACTTGACACAAGCAAAAGGCATCTGTGAGGAGGACATCTTAATTAATAAGATGCCTCCATAAGAAAGGCCTGTGGGCTAGTCTGTAAGGCGTTTTCTTAATTAGTGATTGATGAGGGGAAGGCCCAGACCATTGTGGGCAGCGTTATCCCCTGGGCTGCTGGTCTTAGGTTCTATAAGAAAACAGGTTGAGCAAGCCATGAGTATGCAGCACCCTCCATCGCCTCCACATCAGCTCCCTGTCCTGCCTTCCTTCAGTGATGGACTACAAGGTAAAAGTGTAAGCCAAATTAACCCTTTCCTCCCCAACTTGCTTTCGGTCATAGTATTTATCACAGCAACAGAAACCTGACAAAGACACAGGGGGAGGCTGCAGTGCTAATTTATGTATTTGTTTATCTGTTTGCTTTGTTGAGCAAGCAGAGGTCAAAGATGCCTACTCACTCTCACTCGAGTTACCAGGAGACACTCGATCCTGCCACCCTCCTACAGGATGCCACACACACACACACACACATACCCACACACACACACACACACACACCCAGTTCTCTTTGAAACATTCTGGTAGCTACTGCTCCTCTCCAAGCAGTTGGGGCACTGAATTATGTCTGATCCAACTAACAAAGAGCAGCAGGTGTGGTGAATAATGTAAAGCAAATGCAAGCATCAGCTGGCCCCATGTCCAGCCCTCTTCCCACTGCCCAGGGCATCCTGCACATTTGATTCACGTGGATGAATCTCAATTTCCTGATGTCTACAATGCAGGCAGCAGTGCCAGCTGCTCGCAAGAGTGAGAGGACTGCGAACAAGCATGAACTCAGCGAGGAGCGTCTGAGCTCTAATTCTGGAGAGCATCTAGGCTCAAGTGCTGGCTCTGTGGCTCCTTTCCAAACAGCTGGGCCCTAAGCCCGGTCCACTTCAGCAGCATCCTCTGTGGAGGGAAGACAGCACTGGTCCCTATCAAACTACATGACGGCAGGAAGTGGAAGAACTCACAGATATGCACAGAGCAGTATCTGTGAGCTGATCAACCATGTCTGCTCTCCCTATAGGGATGGCTTGTACCTGGATGGTTCATAAGCCTTAACAAATTTGGGATGAGCCAGCTGTGCTACCCAATATAAGAAAGTTTTTTCACATACTTTTGTGTCTCTGGGGGCAGAAGGCTGGGAGTCCTGACTCATAACACCCAGAAGAGCAAGCAAAGAACAACTGAGCAGAAACTGCTTTGTGTCTGCCCAGTCATTTCCTGAGTAGCACTTACACGGTGGCACTCCCCAACAGGTGACACTTAACTATTCTAAGAGCACTAACTACAATAAAAAATATTAAAAAAAAATAAAAAGACTATGCAATATATTAGGACAAATAGTTTCAGCAGACTCTCCAAGCAGAAAAGCAAACTTCAAAGTATCCACAAGTTGGTTCATATAAAAAACTCAGGTCCCTTGCCAGCAAAATAGAAACAATAACTCCGACCTCCTAGGGAGGATGAGGAGAGTGAGGGGGGGAGAACTCATCTCAAGCAATGCTCTGCCATTATTCAGAAATGGAGACTCCCCACACCAAATACCACTACAAAAACCCAGTCTTTGGGACACAGTTCTGTTTCCCTATCAACCGTCTCTCTGTCCCCATATCAGAAAATGCAAGTGCTGATGGGAGAAACATGAACAAGAACTGGCACGTGCCACCTAAGAAGCCATGATCTCCTCCACATGGGACCAGCTTCCCTGCTGGGCCGCTGCCCACCTGAACTTCTTTGACCATACCTCTTCTCTCCTCCAAAACTAGAGCAATCTTCTAGTTCCCCTCCTCACCTCTTCCATCCACTTCCCAGCTCTTCTACCCTGTCCCTACCTTGTCACCTCTGCCCTGCAGCCCCATCCCTACCCCATCCCCCAGTAAACTCACTGTTGAGATAGGTTGTCATATCCCCTACCTCACATTGTCATGCCTTTGGATGTAAATCTTGTGAAAAATCCTCTCAGGGGGCTTCAGGAAGTCTTCCTTCATCTCCATGGCGACATTCCGGGGCAAGAGGCTCATGAGCAACCGCTCCTGGGTAGGAGAGACATACTTTGTCAGACAGTAAGGACTTCCACATTCCTGCTGGCTTAGGAGAGGACTGGGGGCCTATAGACGCTGCTCAGGCAGGCTGACACATGCCCAGGCCTGTAGACACTGCCCAATCCCCAGAGCCCCATGGACTGACACTCAAACATGGAATACTAATGAGCAAGCAATTGCCTCCAGACACCCAGCCCAGCATAGGTGAGCCTGACCTCCTGCACTCAGACATGCTTTGCAGACCTTGCATGCTACTCTTCTGGTCTATAGTGCATTCTGAGTTTCAACCCAGCAAATTCCACCATCTCCAACCGAGGCCCCACTAGGTCCCTCTCCCCTCCTCATACTGCTCCAACTGGATCCAGAAATAGTCCTCAAGATTGGTTTATAGTAAGTCTGTCTTCCCAGGGCACACAAAGACTCCTTGTCACACAAAGATAAAGCCTCAAGAACAAGGTGACCCCTTCTCTTTGTCATTTTCCCTCAGACCTCTCATGCTCTGTCCCATATTGCCTTGCAAAGGAAGACAAAAATGGTCTTTAAATCACAAGAAAGGGAAAGAAGATCCTACTGACAAGGACAGATAAGGTGGAAAAAGGCTCAGTCCCTGCTCTAATACGCTGCAGGCTCTTCCCCAGGCCCCTGACTTGTCCAGTCTCCTGGCCATCCTCTCTCTGGGGGATGTAAGTGGGCATGCCCATGGGATGCTTTCCTTTCCTGCCATTCTCGGAGTCTCTCCTAGACCGTGGCCCACTGTGACAGTGAGAGGCCACTCCTCTGACTGAAGGTGGCTGCAACTCTGGTGAGTTTCAAGGAAAGTCAGTGTCCATAGAGTCCATTAGGGCAACAACAACTTAGAGGACAGGCACAGACCCAGAGATCCTAGTGGCTCCAGGAAGTAGTGTAAGGGCCTCACCCTTCTGCACCACACAATGAACAGCAGTGAATGTGCACAGGTCATCCTGCGAATGGAGAGCACACTGGGTACACTGGGAAACCCCAGAGAAAGCTGCTAACAGAAGCATGCATAGACAGCAAAAAACCAGGCACAGCGCTGGAGGATGGTTAGAGCTGAATCTGTACATCTGAGAGAAGTCACCAGGGTCCTGCCCCAGAACCATATGTCTACCACTCCAGCCCCACACCATCTCCCACTACAGTTCCCATGAATCTCCTTGCTGGATGGACACAGACATTCAGGAAGGAGGCTGTAGGAGGCAGGGCTACCTGTTTACAGATTTGGTCACACAGAAAGAGGACACAATCCACACCACACTCTCAGGGACAGAAAGGCATCAAGCATGGAGAATGAAAGGCAGATCGTGATGAGGAGACACCAGAACGCTTCCTACACCACAGGCCTCTAGAGATGCAGCCAAAATTAAGGCCCTCAGAGGTGGCCAAGTGCCAGCCATCAGCTATGCTAAGTGGAAGAGACACCCCACCCAGGGGCCAGTATTCATTGATCTGTCAGAAATCAACAAAGCACCAACCTGGGAGTGATCAGAGAATGTTACAGTCAGGAGATTCAAAAGCACAGGCCAAGTGGGAACACAAAGACAGCTGCATACTCAGAAGGCCACAGGGAATGGCTACGAAAAGGAAAAGGGCAGATTCTGTGCTCTTCACACAACCCCAGCAGCATGAAAGAAATGGAAAGCCCCTTGAGCTCATGAGGCAGAGGCAGGCTCTGGAGGCAGCACCTAGGTAGCCTAGGAGATCCACATAGGAGTCCCCTAAGTCTTGAACCCAAACTCTAGTACAACCTCCCCAGTCATCCAAGGAATGAAACAGAGTTGCTGAAAGGAAAATGAATATGACTAAGAAATATTTTTTTAAGTGTTCAAAATCCTTAGACATATGGGAAATGCAAATTAGAATTACTTTGAGATATCATCTGACCTAAGTTAGAATGGCGTAGGTTAAAAACCAAATTATATCAAATTCTGACATGGATGAGGGAAAAGAAGAGCACAAACTAGCGGAGCACAAACGAATGCAGCCACCATGGAAACCGGGGTGGATGTTCCTCGAGATGCTAAAAAAACTGATCACCATATGATCCAGCTATATCACTCCTGGGCATATTCTCAAAGATGCTAATACCCTAACCACAGAGACACTTCACTTCCCCATCCATGTTCATTGCTGCTGTCTTCACAATAACCAGGAAGTGGAAGCAGCCCAGACTCCCATCAACTACTTCATGGATAATGAAAACGTGGCACATATACAGAATGGGATGCTACTCAGCTGTAAAGAAAAATAAAGTGATAAAATTCTCAGGCAAATCGATGGCGCTGGAAATAATCTTTCTGAGTGAGTTCACAGAGACCTGGAGAGACAAATGCCATATGTTCTCTCTCATATGTAGATGTTAGCTTTAAATCTTTAGAAATGTATCTTTAAATTGGAATACTTACAATCGTACAAAAATGTGGTAGATTTCAAGGGAGAGGCGATAGAACAGAGGAAGGAGTATAATGGCACAGGAAGGGTTAAAAAGGAAGGGTCAGGGAGAAGCAGAGTATAAAGGGAGCAAGGAAAGGTATAACTAACTCTGAAGCCCTTTGATAAAGCCATAGAGAAACCTATGACTGTAGAAGCTTCTGAAAGTATATGCACATATAAGAATAGTTCAAATAGTTACTCTATAGAATATAAAGAGGAAACCCCTCCTAGACATCATAGGCTTTCAAGTAAAAAGCCCAGTGCCAGCTATAGGTTATTTCTTTTTGAGTTTTTGGGTCCATGGGGTCCCATAGATACCCCCCAAACATCATAGACTAACACTTTCGTTCTTGGTTAACCTCTAGAACTTCATGTAGAACTTTACCACTGGCGAGAGCACACACTTGAGCTATAAGACATGGAGAAATCAAGCTAGTCCTGGCCTGAAAGCTTCATCCTCCATGCTCCCAGGGGAGAAAGGCAATCAACAGTCTTAACCAGCTCTGAACTCTGAAAGATACAATAATGATTGGCCTGGCAAGATATGCCCTCTGGTACAATAGTGGCATACATGTTAAGGGAGTAACCAGCTATTTTCTGTTTGGACTTAAGGCCTGTTTCACAAAACAAAACTCATGCCTGGTACCATTAAGTAGGCCAAGAACCTATGACTATTAGATCTTAAGGTCTTAGGGGAGGACTTACTGCTGTTCGCTAAATGAACACAAAATTAAACTGCCCCCCAAGTGCTTATCTTTATACACATAGATTAGTGCATCTCTAAACCTTCATCAAAGAAGCCAATCTTTAAAGCCCATGGTGATTACTGCAGCCATCCATAACTGGTCAGCCTGTGGAGACTCAAGACTGCAGAATTCCCAGCCCTAAATGAGACATCCCTTTCCTTTCAAGATTCAGAAGCATCAAAAGGAGGAAGAAAGACTGTAGGACCAGGGGGAGTAGATGACTGCAGAGAAATGGTGTTTTCTGGACATGAGAAGGGTTACACACATGAACTGAGAGGTGTTATGACTACATACACATGGCTCACACACGGTCAAGACAACCAAAATCCTAGCACTTATGAAATCCTGCCCTTAGCTGAGGAGGTACTGCCAGTTGATGGCTGCTGAGGGAGTAAGAATCAACTGTCTTCAGTAATGTGGACTGGACTACCAATGCTCCAGGAGACAGCCTTACACCCATGCGCATACCAGCTGCATTGAACTCAGTGCATTTAAAACAAAACCAAAATGATACTAAGGAAGAAGGGATAGTGGGGAGGGAGATAGGGAAGGAATTGGAGATGAAGACATGAGCTTAACAATTTGTAAAATTAATATGAATTGTAAATGGAGGGCAATACAGGAAAGACGCACTAATCTCTGGCTTCCACGTGCACACGTACAGGTGTGTGCAAGACACATACTCATATGCCATAAGCACGCCCCAAAAGGAAAAGAGATTACAAGGATCCGTAACAATATGTTTGCAATTTCCAACACATAAATGAATTAGATATCCTACCACATGAGATCTAATCCAAGAATGCAATGTTAACTCACTGCTGAAATGCCAATGTAATATAGTCCACGACAACAGGATAAGGAATAAAACAGCAATTAGTATTGATAAAGAAAACAACAAAATGCAGCCCTTGTTTAATGTTTATAAAGGAGGAATAAGGAACTTCCTCATCTTGATAAAGGACAGCCCAAGAAAGTCTACAGCTCATGCCACGCTTGGTGGAACTTCAAATGCTTCCGGTGGAACAGGAGATGGATGGTGACTCTCATTACTCCAATTTGATATCACACCTAGCAGTTTAGCCAGTGTGATGAGGTAGGAAAAAGATATAGACTAGAAGGAGGAAGTGCTAAGGGCATGGTGATCTCTATATAAAACAGAGAGGGTCTATTAAAACAAAACAATTACACTCAGAACAAATAACAGACTTCAAGGAATCACAATAGACAAACCAACATTCAAGAACTGGCTGCACTCCCACACAGTAGAGATGAGCACGTGTACACACTAACTACGACGCTGTTTACAAGTGCTCCAAAGTGAAATGCCATGGTAAGAAGCTAATTTCAAAAGCTTGTATCCCGAACATCAGGGCACTGAGCAACAAGTCAAAGAAAGGCTAAATAGATGGAGAAGCAATCTTCATTCTGGCGTAGAAAGAAGACTCAGCCCTGTAAGAATGCAAGTACTCTCTAGATAGCACAAATTCGGTTAAAGTCCAAGCAACGCTTTTAGTAAGCAAAGGCAAGAGCATTCCAAAAGCATATGGATAACAAAAGGAATAGTAGCTGCTAACATTTGAAAAAGGACCAATAGGTAGAAGGAGTTAGCCTACCCAATCCTGAGTGATAATATTCAAGACAATGTCAGGATGAATGTTAGGGATGATGTAATAAAGTATAGAACCCAGAAGTAGACCAACACAAAAATACTCAAGATTTTTTTTTTTTACAAAAATCCAATAAAGATGATGTTTTAAATAAACCACAAAGCAACTGGACAGCCATCCCATCACCAAGAGAGAAACCTTAACCTCACCCTCACACCTTGTTTAAATACCACCTTGACATACATTGTCACAGATTTATCTATTAACTCAAAAATTGCAAATCTGTTAGAAACACAGAGACAGTCTTTAGCCTTCGGGAATTAGGGCTACGCTCAGCGTTCTTAGATTTGACTTAGAGCAATAGAAAGAAACTTTGATCTAGTTGACAACCTGACTGGACCAGAAAACAAAAAGAAATGATAAGCTGACTCTCATCAAAATGTAAAATGTTTGCTCATTAGCAGACCAAAACAAAAATCTAAGGCAATGAGATGACAAGCCACAGGCTGAGAGAAAATGCTTGCAAGACACACCTCTAGTGAAGGACCAGCAGTGAGCACATTCAGAGCCTCCTCAGAGTCCTGTTTTTTTAACTGGAAGCTTAAAAACTTTCCAGCTCTGTGGTGTTGAACCTCTGAAAATGGTTTTGCCATATCTCAATGTTTTTGCAAACACCATATGTCTGAGCACTACTTCTAGGCATTCGGGCCAGAGAAATTAATATTTATGCTCATATGAAGACCTATACATGGTGTTCAAAATGGCTTTCTTCATAATCATCCTAAATTGGAATCTACCAGGATGTCCTTCACAGACAGAATGTTATTAAACACACTGATAACAGCCACACTGTGGAATACCACTTAGCAATTAAAAGAATAAACTATTGATAAGTTCAACAACCTGTATGAATCTCCGAGAATTATGCTGAGTAGGAAAATGTTCATAAACAAAGATATTACAAATGCATAGCTATTACAAGTTTTTGGTTCGTGGCACTAGCTTAACCATGTGGGTGTGGTTCTGGAGGGGCAATGAGAGGGATCCCGTGCCTTGTGGGTGGGTGTTGTCATTGTTATGCTGTACCAGTTCAGTAAGCTGGTACCATTGGGAAACAAGGAAAAACCCACATAAGATCTCTGTCTTCTGCCTCGACTACATGTACCCTCAAGTCTTTTTAAAAAAAATAATGAAAATAAATAAAACAAAACAAAAAAAAAGGAAATAAATAAATAAACCAAAGCAGGGCTGGAGTGGTGGCCCGGTGGTAAAAAGCACTCACTTCTCTTGTAGAAGAACTGAGTTCTGTCTCTAGCATTCACATAGTGGCTCACAGACATCTGTAACTTTAATTCCAGGGGATCCAATGTGCTCTTCTGACTTCTGCAGGCACCTGGCACACCGGAGATGCACACACACAAATGCAGGCAAAACACTCATAACAACAAAATAAGAAGAACCAGATTCTAACACGGAGGAATGAGTGCCTTTACACGTTCCTGATGGGAACAGGACATGGTCAGGCCAAACACAGTCTGGCTGTCTCTCAAAATGTTATTTACCCCCTGGCCAGAAACTCCTCTCCTGGACTTCCCCTACAGTTTTCCCAAGAGACACCAAAAGGTGTGTGTGTCCACAAAAAGGTTTGGACAATTTTCGTAGCACGATTACTTACAATGTAAAGAAGGCATGGAAACAGCCCAACTATCTGTCAAACGGGAGTAGATAAACAAAACAGCCAGGCATAGTGCCACAAACCTGCAATCCAAGCCTTCAAGAGGTTGAGGCAGGAAGATCAGTAGTTCAAGGCGAGCCTCAGCTACATAGTGAGTTCAAGGCCAGCTAGAGCTATGTGAGACCCTATCTCTATCTTTTTTAGTTAAATTAAATAAAAATGTGACCCATCCTTCCATTCCTTCCCCACTAAAATGTGGTTTGTCCATACAATGGAATAGAAGTTGGTCCATGAAAAACCATGAATTACTAGTAAGACACAGCCCACTGGATAGCCCTTGAAAACCTCGTGCTGGGAGAAGTCATTCACTATGGATCACATACTATACGGCTCCATTTGTATGACATATCCAGGAGAGTTAAATCCATAAAGGCAGAAAGTAGATTTGTGTGTATCTATGTCTGGTGGAAGAACAGGCGGCTACAAGAGGCGTAACTGCAAATGGACAGAAAGTTGCTTTGAGAAGGAAGGAATTAAATTGTATAATAATCCTATACTAATAGTATTTAGGTCAATTTAATTCATATTTAATGTACATGTCAAATAAAGTTAGTATATAAGGCTAAGATTATATATAAGCATATATTAAATGAGATTAACATGTAGCATTAAGACATAATTCTATATAACAAAAATAATTGTGTAAATACCGAAGAAAGCATTTAATTGTTTTAAGCTTTCAGTTAATCTTGATAGTTTGCCAAATACCAACTGTAGTGGTTTGAGAAGTACACTGTGAATAGATCAGCCGATTTAAAACTCCGCCCAAGGCCTGGGGTTGTAGCTCAGTTGGGCAAGTGATTGCCTAGAAGCCACAAAGAGCCTTGGGTTCCCCAGAATCACATGAAACTGGATGTGTAGTGCAAGCCTGTAATCCTGGCTCTAAAACAGTAGAGGCAGGAGGATCACAAGTTCAAGGTTATCCTCAAGCAAACAGCAAGTTTAAGGTTGGCCTGGTGTACATGAGACCCTGTCTCTATAAAAATAAATTAATTAAATTAAACTAAAACCCAGCCTGTATTATTTAAAACAAAGTATCCCTTTTCTTGATAAAATTTCCT
Source organism: Rhabdomys pumilio (assembly GCA_030674055.1). Lineage (NCBI taxonomy): Eukaryota > Metazoa > Chordata > Mammalia > Rodentia > Muridae > Rhabdomys > Rhabdomys pumilio. The sequence continues at coordinate 56,357,614 of JANHMN010000007.1, read as the reverse complement.
CACACACCAAGAACTCAGTTGTTCCATTTACCTTGTTAGGATAACAAATTGAGTGTGCTTTAAATAGCTACATGTTTCTGGAGGGTTCTGATTTAGTAGTGGCATCTAAGGAACAACTAGGGCCCTTGGGGACAAGCCACTACATCTCAGAAGGCAAGCTGGGCTCAAGAGTGCCTTCCTGAGTGGGTTGTGGGGCAGCAGTAATGAAGACCCAGGAGATGATGTGACCTTCAAATGCCACTTGTCCTGTGTTCTCCAGCTGTGACAGATAGAAACTCCAGGGTTGTGCTCCAGGGGGAGGCTGTAAACTCAAAGCTCCCTGGAAGCTGGAGAGAGGGTGATTCTGGAGGTAAGAGGCATGGGCTCTCCACCCAAGGATGCAGCTTCTCTGTCAGCACAGGTAGGCAGCACAGGGCTCATCTTCCCTTGCCATGGTCTCATGTGCTTGGGTAATTGGCCTTCTGTCCACACCACTTCAGAGAGTCCCTTGAGCTGGCTAGTCATCAGCCATGACATTGGCAAGCCATGTGCTCCAGGCATGCTCACATCCCACATATGTCCTACAACTGGGATTGACTTTGTTCCTCCTAGGTCTGGTCAGAGCTTGGGCTCCACAAATGGTCATTTATGGGCACTCCTTCATATCCATAGCATCCATCTAGTGCCTTCCCCACTGCCTCCGGACTGCTAAGTGCCTTCAGCAGCTGTGTTCCACCGGCCCCAGTAGTTGAGGCCAAACCCGTGCCTTCTCTTCACATCAACTCTGAGTTAGAATCCCATGTCTGCAAGTCAAGGTCTGTCTCCTACTGAGGGTCTCAGGTTCACTGCTAAGGTCATCAGCCTACACTTGGCATCCGAAAGCAGGGAGCACATAGGAGACAGAGGAGACCAGATGAAAAACCCTCCCCATCATCATGACTGTTCACAGCCCATTTCCTAGTGAGGACCAGAGAAGCCACCTCTGCCAGTCACTATGCGATGCAGTAAAATCTATCCTAGTGAAACCAGAAGGAAACTGGAAACATCCTAGACTCAGCTTTTCTGAAGCCATAGGAGTGCTAAGAAAGACTGGTTCTCCTAGTAGAGATGGCTCATCCCTACAATGACCACTGAGAGCACGCAACACCTGTCTAAGATGAGAACTCACTACACCTGACACACAATTATCCTGAAGGGAAACCCATGCCAGGCTGGTGCATCCCAAACCAGACATAGCTACATAATGGGCTTCATATAGCCAGTACAAGACACAGCGAGTGGAAAGCCTATTTAGGCTCTGCTCCTAAACTGCTGGGCAGCCCTGGTCAGAACCAGAGGGATGGACAAGAACGAGCAGGAAGAGGCCAATGTTCAACCCAGACTACTCTGCCTGCTTCCCGGGAGCCTAGGCTTAGCTTCTTCTGTTTGTGGCTGGCCTTCTGTAGGAGAAAGATAGGTACCCTCCACCCAATACATACACCCGCCTAGGCTCACAGCCACCTTTTCCTCTTTCTTGGATCATGCATGCACTTGACTTGTGCTTGGTGCACAGCATGGATGGAACTGTGTCCCCCACAAGATTTATAGGTAAACTCCCAATTCCTAATGGGACTGTACTCCAAGATAGGCTTTATCTACAATGCTGAGAGGCTCTGTCTTCTATATAGGACAGGGAAGCTATACCTATGAAATCTTAACATTTTGGCAGCCCAAAGAAGACCTGAATAGAACACCAGTTATCATGCCCACTTGGATAGGGGAATGTCACAAGGCCCCATCCCTAGATGAAGAGTTACAAGTGATTGGAGACTGCTGAGAGAAGGAGAATTAAAATTAGGGATGAGTTCCCTAATTGATTACTCAATACCAAGTGGTCAGCCCTAATAAAATATATGTATGAGCAACGCTAGATGGACTCAGAAGGCTATATTTGCACATTTACACATATATGGAACAATAATGACTATAGAAACGGACACAATAAAGATGATGTATGAAAGCAGAAGGTAGGAGACAGAAAGGGGACCTTGGAGCATTGGCCATATATAATAGAGATTGAAGATGATCAAATATATCCATGTATGGAATATCATAATGAAATCCATGATTTTGTACAATTAATAAATGCTAATAAAAGTTTAAAAGTAAAAAAGTTCTAATTTTTAAAAAAGGAAATAATTAAGTTACAACAGTCACTGGGGTGGTTCCTACTCTACTCTGACTAGTGTCCTTTGAAGAGATTTGGACATGTAAGGCACTAGAGGTGCATAAACAGATAGACAGCTATATCAAGACAGCTAGAAGTTAGCTCTCCTCTACCCTGAGGAAAGCCCCCAAAGAGTCGATCTTGAATTTCCTGGCCTCCAAAACTAAAATAATGGCGTTCTTATCCACTGGAGTCCACCATTAGGTTAAGACATGCCTTCATCCTGTGATGGTCCAGTCCACACCCTAGTTCTAAGATCTTCCTCTGGCTCTTCTCTTATCTTGGTGAAATGGCAGACCTTACCAGAAGCTGCACTGCCTAATCCTAACCAACCAGCAGTCTCTAAATCCCATAATCTGCAATAAGTCACTTAATGAACACAACCAAGGTTGGCTGTCCAATTTCTGCAAGCCATGGAGCAGATACTAGGCTTGTAGCTGCAGACCTGACCACTCCCTCTAGATCACCAGCTACCCACAGAACAGGAGACCCAATTTCTCATCAGCATGGCTGGAGGTCTCAGTGGGATCCAGAGTCCCTTCTTCACCAGGCACACCAGGGTTCTACAATATGGTGTCAGTGGTTCCTATGCATGGGTGCTATCATTGGGAGAACTAAGAGGACTGGCCTGTCCAAATATAGCACATTGGCCGAAATCATCAATTATCACACAGATTTAATGGAAATAAGGCACAAACAAAACAGTTGAGTCAGTACTCTAAGGTCCTTATAAGCCTCTTGCAGTCCCTGGGCTATGCCATGAAGCTTCCTGCCTGGAGAGAGGCTCTAACTAGCACCGAATCCTTCCTGACACTGCCAAGATCCACCACAGAAAAACAAGTGACACTGAACCTGTGGCTTCTGCTGCCCAAATTCTGGAGCACTTAGGGACAAATAGTGAAAGGGAGGTCATCCCTGCCAACCCCCAGAATAGGTATGAGACATATCTAGACTCAAAATTATTAACACAAAAAAATGTATTGCCACTAAAGGGTGGGTGAGGAGTGCGGGGGGGGGGGGGGATGTCTGTGCTATGGTGAGTTGGTAAATCCTGATTGGAAATATTAGTCAAGCAATGAATTTTGATTGTTGGACGCTGGTGTTTAGTCTCAGAAATGAATCAGTCGCCAAATAAGGAAATAGATCTTGGGGTCAAGTTTTGGGGATGTAACCACTTTTAACAAAGTAGAGAAAAGTGGCAAAAACCTGTCTGCAATATTCGTCATACTAGGGCCTGTTCTTGCCAAGCTCTGACTTGCTAGAGCCCTTCAAACAGCATGGGTGAACTTGATCAGAGAGTTCCGTAGTGCTCAGAGTCTGAGAGAGCCTCATATAACATGTGCATACAAACAGGCAACATCCAGCTAAAGCAGACATCCCCACCACATTCCTGCTGACTATTCAAGACCAGGACTGTATTCAATAGAATAGATAGATAGATGATAGATAGATAGATAGATAGATAGATAGATAGATAGATAGATGATAGACAGATAGATAGATGACAGACAGATAGATAGATGATAGACAGACAGACAGACAGACAAGATAGATAAGATGGATAGATGTATGAATAGATGGATAGATGATGAATAGATGGATAGAGATGGATAGATGATGGATAGATGATAGATGATTGATAGATGATAAATAGATGGATAGATGGATGACAGACAAAATAGATAGATAAGCAAACAAGCAAACAAACCAATAGAAATGGACATCACCCTTGCCCATTATCTGACCACAAGTCAGGAGAAACTGAACTTGACCCAAGCCAGAGGACTTCTGGGTCCTCTGTCCCATTTGCAATGTGCCCTGGCTACTGTGAAACAAACTACACTTAAGTGTCAGATCACTCCAACAATGAGCACACTGGCTCCTTGCCTAAAACCAATGTATTAGCAGTGATACCACAAGACAACAATAAATGCCTTCCCAGTTCACCAAGGTGCCAGAATCACAAGGGCCACAAAAGAGTCTCTAATGAAAACTAGACAGGGAAACAGGCTTCCACAAGCATCCCTGACCCACCTGTCCTGGCTGAGCCTCTTAGCTTGGCCCAGCACGATCACCAGGAAAGCCATGCTAATCCCAAAGAACACACTCTTGCCAATGCAAGGTCCAGCTGGGCAAACATAAGCACATAGAACTCATCTGCAAACCTGTGTGCTTGCTGCTACTTTGGGGTACACTTATAAGTGACTAAACTGGGAATTGGGGTATAGTTCAGTGAGAGAGCATTTACCTGGAATGTGCAGCCCTGGGGTCAAGCCCCAGCCTTGATAGATAAGTAAAACACAATATGACAATAAATAAACCAATTTCCAATCAGCATTTCTAATAGCAGTGGAGGGGGTTGGCTTTCTTTCTAGGATCACCTTTGGCTACTGATGCTTTTCTAGGAATTTGCCTGTTTTATGCATTGAAGTTGTCAGGTTCCTGCAGGCATCAAATGATCCCGGCATGCCCCAGCTCTCTATTTTGGTCAGCTGCTTTGTCAGTACAGACCCCTTCCAGGTCCCATACCCCTCATGAGTGTCTTTCTTCTCTCTCTCTCTCTCTCTCTCTCTCTCTCTCTCTCTCTCTCTCTCT
>JANHMN010000007.1:56331437-56342829 GCA_030674055.1 Rhabdomys pumilio | reverse complement strand
AGGAGAAGGAGAAGGAGAAGGAGAAGGAGAAGGAGAAGGAGAAGGAGAAGGAGAAGGAGAAGGAGAAGGAGAAGGAGAAGGAGAAGGAGAAGGAGAAGGAGAAGGAGAAGGAGAAGGAGAAAAGAAGAAGTGAGAAGCTCCCTCTCCATTTTCACTAGCTAAAATTCTGCCCACTCCAGGGGAGAAGTATGCCCAATTACCCTTAAGACATTTGGAAGGCTGTACCATCAAGGAAGTCAAAATTCTACAAGATGATGTTTTCCTGCAAGGCACCAAGGAAAAGAGATCAACGAGTCAGACAGCCCCACAGAGAAGATGTGTGGAGAAGGGCTTATGAGGAGGAAAGTGACCTCCTCAGGAAGACTAAGGGAGATCTGCTAAATGACTCTTACCTGCCTAGGCCCACCTAGCTAGCCCTGGAACCCCCCTCCTCTTATTGGACAGTGATACGATTGCATTCACCTGGCTGACACAAACTCATCACTTATACTATCCATTGGGGGTAGTGATTCTCAGCTCTCTCCATGAAGCTCTCTCAACTTCTGGCCAAAAGGACATTTGGATCCAACAGACACATTGCCCAGTACATAAAACTGGCAATAGGGCTGAATACTTGCTCATAATGGTAAGAGGGAAGTGGCTTAGAATCATTATGAGATTATCAGAGACAAAGGAGCCACAGGCTACAGAATCTTTTTTGGGGGTGGTGCTGGTTCCCATCCCACCTCCACACTCCCTGAAGGCATCCTGGTCCACCACTGCCACTGCCCATTTGGTCTTGTAGCAGCTGGAGCCAAGCAGACTGAGAAGCCAAGGCTTCTGGTCTTAGTGTATTCTCTCTGGCCTTCTACCCAGTCACATTCTTATCCTTTAAAATTATCCCTTTGCCCCTCTTCACTTGTAGATTTATTTTCCCTTCTGATCCCTTCCAAGACTCTCTCTGTGGCCTCCATATCTGTCTCAAATCCAGTGTGGCAAGGATGGGTACTATGCTCGAGCCTCTCAACTATTCTTGTGTTTCCAAAAGCCCCAATCTCTCCATACTCACATGCACACTGCACACCAAATACAGCAATCATGCTAATCTCACGGAATGTCATGAATATTCCTCATAAGCCCCGCCCAGCCAGGCAGAGGTTCGAGTGCATGGTATAGCAGAACCAGCTGGGTCTGCGAGAACAGGGCCAGCTCTAATAACTGCTCTACATTCTCCCTGCAACCACAACTTACTCTGTGCCACTGACCCCATTCTTCAGACAGACACAATGAGGGCAAGAAGAAGACAGGGTTTCCCAGGTGCTGCAGCATGTGTACAGTCCCCTGCAGCGGCCCCTGCCTGAATAAGACCCCAGTAATGGAGGTAGACCCTGCATCTGAATCAGTGTCCACACCACAGAAATGATAACCAAATTAATAGCAAGGAACCAGTCATCTCCCACATTAAGATGCAGAGCATGCTGGCACCAGACCCTGAAGACCCTCTGCAAACAAGCGCAGGGAGCATTCATAGCCCCAGGTCACCCAAGCCGAGTCCAGAGAAGAAGGGTCTCCCAGCAACCCAGAATTTCTCAAAGCCATAAATACAGCAGGTTCCAGGAAAGAAAGGGACCAGGATCGGCATCTCCATATGCTTGCCCAGCATGCTCAAAAAACATCACCAGCACCAGCTCCCTCAGCACAGGAAGGGGTTATGTCTCTGCAAAGGGGGAGTCGGGGTTGTCCATGGATTAACTCACTAGACTCAGAGGCATCAGGATGAACTTGTGTTCAGCTTAACTCAGAAACAGATGGGCTCAGATACAATATTTACAGGAATGTGCACGCTTGCAAATCTGTTAGCACTGCTGACAGAAACAGCAAACGGAACCTGGAGCTCTGGCGGTGGCCTCTAATGAGAACCTCTGAGGAAAACCAAGGCTCAGCCAGGTGTGGTGTAATACATCTGTAATCCCGAGACTGAGGCAGGAGGATGACAATCCAAGGCTAGCCCAGGCTAAAGTAGGGCACTATCACAAACAAGCAGAAAGCATCCCCGGATGAAAGAGCTGATTCTCAGACTAGGACAGAGCATATAATATGAATGAGTCTGGAGCATCCTCCATATCAGAGTAAGGAAGAGGTGTGTAAAGGTCATGGGGGAGGGGTATGGGAGAGCACACAAGAGCACACAAAAGGGCTCCAAGCAGCCATATTAGGACCACATGAGCAACAAAACCAAGTGGTATTGAGTTACAAGCCAAGTGTGAAAAGAGTCATGCTGACAGAAATCAATGGCTGAGTGAAACAGGATGGCAGACACTGGCAACATTCCCAATCACTCATGGCCACCCTGTGCTCTCTGAGGTAAATTCCCCACTCCTCAGAGAAAGGGGAGGTAGCACCTCCCTTCCCCCAAAGAGCACAAGAAGAACAAAGAAGACAGGAGAGAGTAACTCAAGGGGGGAGGTTTCTCAGCAGCACCTGTCAGCCAGGCAACACAGCTTGACAGTGACAAACCACACCCACAGAGGTGGAGAGCTTGCTCTTGAAAACCCAGTACCCCAAAGAGATGAGAAAAGTCATCAGACCTGAATGGGCACTGGACAGCTTCTGGGAGGTCACTGTAGTCACACCTGGGAAAGTCCTAACCTTGACACCCCTCCCCCACCCCATTTCACCATCTTTAAAAAATGGCTACCCCAACCTGACACCATTACCCCACAGTCGCAGGCACCTGCTTCTTCTCCTCTGCACCACATACATGGACAGGTGCCTTGCCAAGGCCAGGAGCTGGGAATTCCTTTTCTTGGCCCTCACCTCAGCAACTCCTGTCCCTGTGGACTCTGGGACTCCTACCCCTATCCACCCTCACCACCAGCACAACCTATGCTGACTAGAACTGTTCTCGATACAACAGATGTGCCTCCCTTCAACACCCTCCCCCCACCCTCACCCCAACATCTTATGTTCTGGAAAGAGCTTTAAAACTTGAGCATACTGGAGGCTAACCTGACCCTGGCCCACCTCCTAGGATCCTGCCCTCTGTGCAGCATGCACAAATACACAATACCTGTCCCGACATGTGTGCAGCATACGGCTCTAGGCAGCTCACATTCTCAGGACTGCCCACCCCCCTGCCCAGCTGCAGCCTCCACCTAGAGGCTTTTCTGACCCCTTGACAGGGTTGAGTGGCCCACTATCATCCTGTGGTTCCCATATTTATCCTCCTCCTTATTTAGTATGCAAACCTGTCCACTGAATTTGCTCCAGCTGTCAACCTGTGGTGTTCTGGGCTGCCCCTGAAGCAAGTACCAAAGCTGAGCATCATTCAAACTGTCTGGAGGACAGAAGAGTACCACAGGCTGTCTTCCTCAGACACATGAGCATCAGCACGGGGCCTACTCTGGGGAGTGTTCTCTCCCATCAGTTTACGGCATCTTTGCCATTTCAGAGAAGGAACTGAATCCACACACTGCTCCCAACACAGCCCAAGGCACATTTAGGGGCAAATCCATAGGCAGGCTTCACTTTGTACAGCCATCCACAGGTGGGGGTTGGAGGGGGAGGTCAGTCTCTTGGCTCCTTCTGGGGCTCCTTAGCTAGACACCATCAGTCCCTGCCTAGGGGTGTCCGCCAAGGTCTGGGTGGAGATTGTATGTCACTCTCTTCCAACTGTGCCTGCGTTTTCAACAGCACGCACAAGTGTGTTTTTAAATTAATGTAATTACTTGCTCACTCTCTGGTTCTGAATTAGTAAACGCTTTAGAATTAGCATCATTTGAAAGAGGACCAACAGAATGCTGATCTTTGCTGGAGATAGTGATGGCAATTTAGGAACCATGGTCCTGGTCTTTTGCTTCTGGGCATGTCTGAATTTTCCATGGTTTAAAAAAAAAAAAAAAAAAAAAAAAAAAAAAAAAAAAACAAGTTTAAAAGCAAGAATATGGTGAGTCCTCACAAGCTCCTACTTAGTTTCCCACTCATGAACCTGTGGTCACCAGGCCAGGAAATGACTCCCCCTGGGACCTTAGAGGCATGTCCCTTAGTGTATCCTGTTTAATTCTTTGTACCTCAATACCAAGGGGCTCCCAGGTCTTAGAACCGCACATAGAAGCTGCACTTACCCAGCCTCACAATACCCCTCTCTCAGTAAATGGGACCTCTCCTCCCAGGTCACTTATACCACATCCTTAGATGCCAAGGGAGGCAAGAAGGGCTGATTCAGGGACACCAGCAAGAATGCTATGAGTGAAAGGTAGGATGTAAGAAGCCAGATATGAGGCTCTAGGTGACTTGGCAACCCAGGGACAGTTCTCACCCAAGACAGAAGCTCCCCGCAAAGCTCCACAGTGGCCATCAAAGCTTCCCAAGGAGGAGGCTCAAATTCATCCACTGGAGCCTCAGAAAGCTCCACTTCCAGCTCACCCATTCCCCATGATAGTCTGTGTGATGTCACTGCACCTCCAGCCTCTTTGGACACCCAGACATCAGCAGAAGCCAGTAAGGGATACGATTGCTGGCTACGCTCTGGGCTCTGATCTTTGGATGAGATCAGAACCTACCTGCCACTCACCTGTCAGTGCTCAGAAAACATTTTAAAGTGTATACACGTGAAGGGGGAGGGGAGCTAGCTCAACCAATGATTTTTAATACGTGATCATTCCATTAGCCCTTCATACCACAGGGAATATAGCATTAGAGAAAACGCCATGGAAAGAAGTTCAAAAGGCTGACTTTTCCAGCCCTTTTGAGGCTGTGTCGCTTCAGAGGACAACAAGTCATCGTCCCAGGCAGACATACCTTCCTCCTCTGGGAAGGACACAGGTTAAGACACAAGGCAAAGCACGCTAAGCATTCTTGGATTGACATCACATGTGACCTCAACACAGCATCCTCACACTGGCAGGTGCCCAGCGCTCCTCCACCATGACCAATCAGAATGTTCATGTCATATTTTTCCCTACAGGAGTAGGATATTCTGGAGTGGGCTGCCTCTGTTCCTGGTTCATTCCCATCTGCCACTTTCCAGGGTCTCTTGAACTTGCCTCTGCCCCTCTCCAGGAGACTCACTCAGCCAAATGTACAGTTAACATGATAGAGCTGCTTCCAAGGGTTACATGGTAATTCATGCCCCATAAATGCCCCTCAAGGGGGTGCTGAGACCCTCTGCTGTACAGGCAGGTGGACAGGGAAGAATCATCCATAACAATTCGCATGCTAGCCCCAGGCTAGGGGGTCTCAACTTGGTTCTGGATCACACAGGTGGGCAAGGAAGGGGAGACACCCTCCAAAGAATAAAAAATTATATAGGTTTATGAAGAGCACAGAGATCCTGTTGCCGGGGAACAGCACTAAAAGGGCTGTGTGCAGGGTCAAGAAATCAAGTGGTCCATGAGGACTGGTGGTCTAGCACTGACCTAGGACCGTGATAAGGTTCAGACAACTGGAGGTGACCAAGTATTCCAACTCAGTCATGGTCCTGTTGCAAACTGGTCGTGTTCCTTGTTTAAGATGTACATGCCACACCTCCTCACTCAGAGACTACTGTGTGAGCAAAAATGCCCTCCCCCCCGTCTATCAGAAGCATCATCAGTGCTCCAAGGAAGCAGAGAACGAAGCAGCAGGCGAGCAATCACCACACAAAGCATGTCGCAGAGAGCAGGCAGATAAGCCACTGATGCTAAGAAAAGGGCACTCCAGTGGTGAGCACTGGGGAGCCAGCCAAGCCATGCACTGTGTGTGGGTACCGCCTCAGGTTAAGGCCACTTATGAAGGCTGGAGCATCTCCTTCAGAAACACTATACTACATTTAAGGCTGTTCTGTGTCCTTAGAGTAAAAGAACCACGACATGTTGCTAGTGTAGATTTCTCTGTGGAGCTCAGAGGCCAAAGCAGAGACACAAAGGAGTCCTGTCATACCACAGGTGGCTTCCTGTTCACCTGAGCCATCTTCTGGATGCTATCAACTCTTCTTCATGTGTACATATGCACACATACGCACACACAAGCATGGATATATGCACAGACACAAGTGTGCACTCCTCTGTGTATATTTCTACAAGTGTGCACCCATGCACACGTATACATGAATGCACGTGTGAGTGTGTACACACACGAAGGTGGCCAGATTGAGCGAACACTCACAGGGTCTCTTCAGTTCTAAACCCTGGGGTTCATACAGCATGACTGAAGCTTTCTCCTTATTCCCAACTAAAGGCAGAGCAAACACCCAGCTTAGCCATCAAAACAGGCCATTTTTCTCCAGTCCAAGGGCAGATCATACAGGGTTCATGCTGCCTTCAGCCTGACATGGACTTCCAGCATTCTTCTGAGGCTGGTGTTTCAGCACAGCACATAGTAGGAGGGTAGGATCTGTTAGCATGAGAATGCACAGTAGGTCTCTGCACAGCTAAAAAGAGGGCTGGGGGAAGTGGGAGGTTAAAAAGAACAGAGAAAGAGTCCTAGGAAGGATGACAGGAGGGACATGCTGAAGGAGCTACTGCCACGTGTGGGGAACACAGGACACAAGCCCGTATTGGCCAAGGTTAAGTGGCAGGAGATCTCACTCCTTTCCTCACTGAGTGCTGAGGCCCTGGACCTTGTCCCTCTAACACGCTGGCCTCACACAAATACACACAATCTCACTGATTCAGATGATGTCTGAACTTAGACCCCTTACTCCACAGTGCAGACCCAGAAGTGATCCACAGTCATGAAAGTAGAGATGCAGGAGGTAGGCCTTAGCCAATGACTCTGCCCAAGTACTGCTGGGACTATGCTCACACTACCCTCCATGGGGCTATATCTCCCTCCTGCTCACCCAACGTAAGAAAAAGCATTTGAACAGTCCTGTGGTATGAGTGGCCATGAGCATGCACAAGTGTGTAGAGAGGCACGTTTGGGTGTTCATGTGTGTGTAGAAGTGTGTAGAAATGAAGTTGATTTGCATGTGCAGAGGAGGACATGAGGCTCTAATGAAGGTGAGCATGCGTGTAGTAGTGTGTGTGCACAGGTGTACGAGTGTGAAAATGAGCGTGAGAGTACATGCTGAGGAGTGTGTATGTGCACCAAGTGTCTTCAGTGTGTGAGTGTGCATTGATTTGTGTTTGTGCTTCCATGTGCACGTGCACAGGCATAAAGGAGACGAGCTTGGGTGTGCATGGAGGTGGATTTTTGTGGATTTGTGGGTGGGTGTATGATACTGTGGGTGTGTCTACATGAGAACACGAGTGTGTAAGTGGGAGAATGTGGCAGGGTGCACATGAAGCATTTGTGTAGGTGCTTGCACGGGAGTGGGTGGGAGTGCTTCAGAGTGGGCATGCGTGCTTAAATGTGAGGGTGAACAGAGGGGGGACAGCTATGATTCATATCCCCAGACACAGTAAGTAAAGCAGTGTCCTACAGAGCAGGGGTTCTATCCTTGCCCCACTCAGAAATGAAGACAAGAGCCTGCAACTGTGAGAACAGTCTCCCTGGAGCCACCCTGATCTTTCTGGGGCCTTGCTCCTTCAACCTTGTCTGCTGCAAGTCCATGCTTCATAGAGGCCTGCCAGGCAAAGTGAAGGCTCAAAGCCCAGGCCACAGGGCCACCACAGCCATACGGCCCATATGACCACGCTCTGCTCCTGCCATTGCAGTTGGCAGAGAACAGGCAGAGTGTTCTCTGATAGTTTTGAAAGCACCTCGCTCCAAACAATTCCGGTTCTCAAAGCTAGAGGCAAACTAGCAGATCATTGGCTTCAAGCAGCTAACTGAAATGGCAACATCCAGGCCACTGATTCCAAGATGGCTGATGGGACAGGGAACACCTGCCAGGCACAACCCACACATATACTCAGAAAACACAGCTGTCCTATAAAACTGTAGGATGAATTCCTGCTTCCATTGACAGTGGGAGAAACTGAGGCACAGAAATCATCCTGTGCCCCCACTCACAGGACTGTGCCAGCCCCCCTTAAGTGCTTGGAGACCCTCACAATCCCACCTTCACCCATCTATGCCAACACCTGAGCCACCCTGCTCCATGCCCAAAGCCACCTGTGCACCCAAGGAGCTCAGCCCTTACCCCTGGGACATGAGGGATGTCACAGGAGAAAGAGTGCATCTGAAACCATTGAACACCCCAGAGGGTGGTGCTGACAGCTTTGATGATAGACAGGAACAAGAGCACACATATATATTCCTTGACAATCCTAATTTCCATCACAGGCAACCTATGGTTAAGAACCAACAGAAACTGAAATTCATGTTCTCCACCCTGATAGGCAGCTTAATTGAAAACACACAATGCACACAGTGTAATAGAGCTGGACTACTTCAAAGAGAAAAAAAATAATAACAATAATAATGACTCCTCTGAGGCAAGAAAAGCAAAAAGAAGAAGCACATGGGGCTGGCTATGACACTGGATAGAGGAGAAAGCTCAGAGCCAGCGGACCCAGACCTGCCTGCCTCCTCTACTCCAGCCTCAGGAAAGGCAGGGATGGGGGGGGGGCACTGTGGGTAGAGGTCTTGAGTCGGTGGCTAGACAAACCCAGGCCCACTTTTCCCAAGAATCCTCTCCCCTCAATAGCACTTCAAGGAAAGGACCTGCTTTGCTACCTCTACTTCCCCAAGGCTCTGAGGACCCCCTCTGAAGGTGGGCAGTGGTTCTGGAAGAGACTTGCTCCCCTGTAGAGAGTAAGGAGAGCCTCACAAACCCTCCTTCACAAACCCCAGTACAAAGTGTTGGTTTGCTCTGAGCCCCTGCCCTTGACAGGAAGCTAAGGCTACAGTTCTGAGACTGGGGTGTGCACCTGATCTGGAGCTTCCACAGGACATTACTCCTTCTGCACACCTGGCCCATGCCCTCTCGGGTACTATCTGCCTAGAATTCGGAGTGGAGAGGCAGGGCCATGAGCAGGAGGCTGTGCAGCAGAGGTGACAGGGTCTGAAGGGAGATGGCCTCTCAGATACTGAGTGGCAGAGGTCACTAACAGACTGCAGGGTGTCTAGGATTGTGTGATGAGATGTTTGAAATCTTTGGGGACAACCAGCTTCCCTTTACCACAGGTTTCTTTACGTGATCCCCATTTATGTATTGATAAGGGGGTAGAGGATAAAATGCCTTAGAAATGGCAGGAGATTTCCAACACATGCTTTCCTTATGGACTTCCTACATTCACACCATCTCTGTGGGAAGCAGCATCTTCTCTTGGGTTGGGGAGGAGTGAGGTAGGGGGAGAGGGAGGCTGGGCAGAGGCTGAGTTTTGGTGAGGAAGGGATTTATATCAAATTGGAGGGTAGTCACAGGGAAATGTGGGTAGCAGCTACCTAAGAATCTCACTGTTTTCACACTGGGCTTCCTTCCCCACTGAAGTAACAAGGTCTCCTGTATCCCAGAGGGAGGGGCACCAGCACCTCTGCAGACTTCTCCCTAATCTTTTCTCTAAAAGGAATGCCTAGGGGCTGTGTAGGAGAGAAAAAAAAAGTTTTGTTTTTGTTTTGTGTGTGTGTGTGTTTGTTTTTGTTTTAAACTAACAACACAGCCTTTTAAGGCTCCTAGTGAAGCCACCACGGTCCGAGACTTCGGCTGTCCCTCTCTAGCCCTACAATGTAATACAAGCAATAGACTTGTCGTCATGGCCCCCTAAGACCAAATACCTCTCCCTGCCGTCTGAGTCTGTGTGTGAGTGTTGATCTTACAGGCGGCAGGTACAACTGACTGACAGCCATCTTTCTTACAAACACCAGTTATCCCCCCCCCCTCCCAGTTTGGCTTCTATGCCTAGCCCAGCCCCCCACAACTTCCCATATGCTTGCACGAGCACAAGCTACCTTCTTTCGTTAGATGGGCTCTCCCACCTTTCTGTCTCTGATCTCCCTCCCACTGTTCTGTAGCTAAATCTAGAACAAAACCCTTCCTCAGATGCCACGCCTGGGCAGGACCAGAGCAGGAGAAGGTCCCAAACTCTTGGGAACAGCCTTCTGGTCCACCTCCCACCTGCTTGGGTGCGGTGGTAGCAGAAAACAGAAACCTCTAGGGCCCAGGAGGATCCTCAAGAGAAGTCAAGTCCCATGTCCTTGCCCCAGCAGCCAGCTCACCCGCCCAAGTTGAAAGAGACAAAGTTCAGGCTCCATGGAGCCAGGGTCAGGGTTGGGAACAGAAGCTGGGGAGACCAGACTGTGTGTGACCTTGGCAAACTCCTCTCCTTCAGAGCAAATTCGGATTCACAGCGGGGTGGTTAGCGATACTGGAGGGGTTCAAAGACCTTTCCCTCCCACTAACTGCTCCCTCGGGTCCGCGAAATTGAATAAGCGAGCCCCAGATGCGCTCCAGGCGAGCTGGAGAGGAACCCAGGGGCTGCGCGCTCAGCCAGCCTAGAAGCCTGGCCTGGAGACCGACCGCGCACCCTCCCACTTTTCAGGACCTCTATGGAGGGACATGGGTACAACCCAGCCAGCGCGGTGGATCAGGCTTGGGTCCCCGTTTGACCACACAACTACTGCCTGACCTTGGGCCTGTCACCATCATCATCACCATTACACACCAGTCTCACCAGTCTCTGGTCTCCACCCTAAAGACCATACGGACTCTTATCTCTAGAAACACCGGGTGGAGGGTGCATCCCCAGCTTGCTGAGTGACCTTGAACACCCGTCCCATCCTCAGAACCTCAGTTTCCCCACCTTTCCCACATGGAGAACGTTAAACTCCTGCCACCTCCAGTGCTGCTGGCAGATGTGTCTCCAACCCAGTGGGGCAATGGGGGACGAGTGGTACCACTTACCGTCCTCCAGAGACGTGGGCGCTTGGCAGGGACCAAGGCGGCTGTGACCAGTAAGTGCGAGGCAGCCACCACCAGCCCGAAGCCGATGGCCAGTAGGCTGCGCACCGGCAGCAAGGCATAGGACACGAAGGTGACCAAAAGGAGTTGCCAAACCCCCTGCTCGGCGACTGCTGAGCCCATTGCGCCTCCCGCAGAGCTCCTAGCGGGGCCGCCCAGCGCGAAGGGGCAGCAGAGTAGCGCGAAGGTGAGGCTGAAGAACAGCGCCAGCTGACCGACCTGCTGCAGCTGGGACACCTGCAGGGATCGGACATTGGTGACCACGAACAGCGCCAAGAAAAGGATGCAGTGCACTGGGTGCGACCCCTTGGCGAGGCCAGGCGCTGGCCCCGGTGCGCCCAGCAGCTCAGCCAGCGCCAGGGCACCAGCCAGCAGGCTGAGCACCGCCAGCGCTTTCAGCGTGGCCGCCTGCTCCAACCGCAACGTGTAGCCGCGGAACAGCGCCTCCAGCTCGGGGCACGCGAACTCCTCGCCACACGCCCGGAACCCACGCCGGCTGCCCGGCCCGGCCGCCCGCTCTGCGCCCCCGGGCTCGCCCGCGCCTCCGCCGCCGCCTTGGCCGCGCGGCGCCCCCGCCATCTCAGCGCC
>JANHMN010000007.1:56316590-56331037 GCA_030674055.1 Rhabdomys pumilio | reverse complement strand
CGGCGGGCGGCGAGGCGCCGGGGCGCGGGGCGGGCGGAGTTGGGGCGCCGGCTGCCCAGCGCGCGCGCCCCGAGCGCGTCCCCTCCCGCCCGCCGCGCCTGCGCACTGGCGCCCGCCCGCGCCCCGGCAGTGGTCCTCCGCGGCGACCGTGCTGCGACAGGCGATCCCCAAGAGCCCCGATCCTGTGCAGACAGAGTCCGCGCCCAACTCAGCGCCTGGGATCCCGTACGCCTGAGGGGCCACGTGACCTTGGGCACTGATCTTGACTCTCTGAGCCTCGATTTCCCCTCCTATGTACTGTGGATCCCACCCCTCTACGAGTCTTCGGAGGCGTTAAAAAACGCCGAAATTCCCAGTAGAGGGAGAACAGCTCTGCCAGATGTGTGTCCCCTCCCCAAGCAGAACCAGGTCACCCCGAGAGGAGCCTGCATTCAGCTCTAGACTCAGTGCCCACCGAGAAGCCCCGAGGATCCCTGGTCACACATGCAAGCCGCTCTAAGTGGCTGGTTTGCCCACCACCTGGGTGGGTGGTGGAAGCTCTGCCTGTTGACCTGAGCAAGAATAAATCCCTGCAATGTCCAGGGACACTGTGAGGTCTAGGTGCAGGGATGGGTGAGGGAGGGCTAAAAGGAGAGATAAAATAGCGCGGCTGTCTCTCTAAATAGGAGCTGGCCATGCAAATGATGGCAAGACGTTTTCTTCCAGCAGAACAAGTGGCAAGGACAGATTCGCTTCAGATGCGGATCTTAGTGATGTCCATTCGCTAAGGGAAGGGACTGGACAGAATTTCATTCGGTGCTCAGGAAGGCCCCTGGGATCACGCCTCTGTTCTCCTTTAGAGAAAGTCCCAGAGGACCCAGAGAGTAGAAAGGATGCCAGGAGCCTTTGCCACCTCTGGATCCCACGGGTGCACTAGGAACTATGTCTCTCACAAAATTTTGCAGCCCATATGCTGTCCCTTGGAGGCCCTGCTTCCAAATTTTCAGTTTCAGTCCATCCTGCCCAGGCTGTTTTAGAAGACGCTGAAGATTCCCTGGATAAGAGCTCCTGTTCTCCTATGGTTTAGGTACAGAGATTAGGATTTGAGGTGTTGCCGTTTGAGCCACATAAACTTGTCGTTTTTATAAAAATGTTCCCACTCAACATCTCCAATAGTTCATACCCAAGGTCTGCTGGAACCACGTGATAGCCAGTTAATAACTGTTCTTAGAGCAGACTCGCCAGCAAGACACCCCCAGTGCAGAGCCTGCCTGGCCCCAGTCTGCACTCAAGCTGTTTTCACCCCAGTCCCTGGTCCTTCCATGAAGGTTCACACTTACTATTCTGCAGCCTCATTTTCTGGTCATTTTTCTCTCTGTGTTCTTTGGCTGAAACCCATGGAGAGAGTCAGCTGATGCTGAGAAGATGGTCTGGCCCCATCTTTAGGGCACTGCCTTGAAAAGGCATCGTTGTCATCACCTGATTTCCAATTGTCTCTTAATACTTTAAAGTCTGCAAGATTTCTCAAGTGTCCACATTAAGCATAGAGTCTCTTGTTACTTAATATTGTGTGGTTTTCTACCCTAGTGATTTTATTAAAGCACATCTGAAAAATATCCCTACTACATGAAAAAGAAAGACATGTAGTGAAGTCGTTTAAATGCTAAATTCATAAGTAACCCTCACCCATTTGCTTCTGTGTTGGCTCCCAGTTCTCTGCTCACTCAAGGCTGTCTGTCTGTCTGTCTGTCTGTCTGTCTGTCTGTCTGTCTGTCTGTTGAGCCAAAATCAACTGCTTTCAAGAGAGCCTGGAGGAACCTATATTCAGTTTTGGATAGAAGGTGGGTCATGGCATGACCCTTTTTGCTCACTGCCATAGCTGTCCAACTTTTTATGTCTGTCTGTTATACCCTACATAGCATCTTGGAAAATAGCCTTTGTCACCTTTGTTTTGTTGATGAAGAAGCAGACACTCAGAGATGCCCAGTTGCTGGCTGAGTCTCACAGTTTAGAGGGGGTATGAGGCTCCTCACTTCAAACCTTGTTGCACAACCTTAGAAGGCAGGAGAGTTGATAATTGCTATTGCTGGTATAGACTCATACACTATGTGCCAGGTTGGAAGAAGGGCTTCAATGGACAGTTTGCAGCCATAGACACACAGAAAAGTTATCTGCAATACAGTGGGAGCAGGGGTGGTGTATACCTCCCATATAACTGTTTAATATAACTGTGGTCATTATAAAAGGGGAAAACCTGGGCACAGATTCATACACACAGAGCATCATGAGTAAGACTGTCCCAAGCCAAGGATCTACTAGAGTTTTGAGAGAAGGGCCCAGAACAAACCTTCCCCCACAAGAGTGCTTTCCACTCCAAAAGATTGTGAACTTAAAGGGACACCGTAGCCAACCATAAGACTGTATATACACCTGAGAGGCCAGAATCTCGGTCCCTTCCCAGTCACTATAACATCTCTCTTCTCTCCCATCCGCTCCATTCTCTCTCCAATAAATAACTAAATTTAATTTAATTTTAAAACTCACAGGGCACTTTGAGAATTTTTGTCCCATGCAAGGGTCTCTCAGGTCCAGAGGCTTCTCTTCCATCCATATGGAAGAATGTCACTGGCCATCCTCTGGCTTGTCACTCTTAAACAGAGTCTTCCTATGTGTTTTCGTATTAATTTATTGAAACTGCATAGAGCAGGATCATTCCGGTGATACAGAATGAGCCTGGCCTGAATTTTTAAGTGATCAAATGCACACATGAAGGTTTCAGAATAGTGGAACAATCAAAGTCCTTGTCATGCTAGGCTCAAGTGAGCTCAGACAACCTTGACACACTGGGCCCAAGCCTTGTGTGAGCTGATCCCTGCTGTGGATCCCATGAAGCCTCAGCCCGTCTGACCCAGCCCCAGTTCATGTCAACAATAGCAGGGCATGAGATGTCATGACTAAAAGAGTGTGGATTCCTGAATTGGTGCTGAGCTAATGTCTCAGGGGCACCCTTGCTAGCTGTGTGACTTTCAGCAAGCTCCTCGTCCTCTCTGGGGTTTGACTGTGAACTATGGATTTAGCAAAATGTGGAAAGAGGGAGCCACAAACACACAGACTGCCCTTCCTATGCACAAAATAAAGACACCTTTCCTCTACTAATTCCTACTAATTCGGTGCTTTATATACACACAAGTGGGCGAGGCTCCTTCAAAACTCTTGATTTCGCCATCTAAACACTGGCCCTAGTAGCCAGAGAACTCACCTAGTCCTGGTTTCCTCTGACTGCAGTCAGAAATCAGCATTTGCAAGGATGTGTACCACAGTTTACTCCTACTCCATATTTGGAGAGCAGGTTTCCCTGTGAACCTGTGGGGAGATTAGTGTCTACTTTAATTGCCTTTGAGCCACTGCCAACATGAGCTTGGCCAGGAAAGAGGATGCCAGCTCTGTGAGCATAGGATGCACAGTAAAGTTAACGTTGCCATGATGGTTTTCAAAACGCACACGTAGGTCTCAGAATAGTGGAGCAGTCAAAGTGTTTGACATGCGAGGCTCAAGCCTTGAGCAAGCTGATCCCTGCTGTGGGTCCTGCTGTGGTTTGTCTTTGCCAAAATTCATTTTGGGGCTTAATTCATCTATGTTGTACCATTCAGAGGTGGGCTCTAGTGGGAGATCTAAGGGTCATGGGGGTGGAGCCCTCATAAATGGAACTTCAGGAACAATTAGCTGTTCTGCCCCCTTTCCTGGTTCCCATCTACACACTTCTCTTCCCTCTTCCACTTTATGCCATGTGCGAATCAGCATGAGATCTTCTCCTGAAACAGAAGAGCCTGTCGTTGTATTATTAGATTCCAGGCTTTCCAAACTGTGAGCCAAATAGCCCCTTTTTTCTTTATAAAGTCTTAATCCTCAGGTATTCTGTTATAGCAACAGAAAATGGATCAGAACACTCCCTGGCTTGCTATTTCCATCTCATTTCTCCTAGATTCATAACCCCCCTCCTCTCTCACACACACATGCACATACACCACGTCTCCACCCCCCTTCTATGTACTTTGTTTTAGAGCATCAGGGCACAGGAAGGCGGTTTCTACTTCACATGGCAACCATCAAAAACCATCTCATGCATCTGTTTAGGACTCTTCCTTTCAAAAGGACAAAAAGTCTTAGACTTCCTTCATCTGAAACAGAGAAGGGCTGGCTCTTGTGACTAAAGGTCGGGGGTAGTCACAGCTGTGTCCATTCTGAGCTCCAAAGCCTGGAAATGCTACAGATGGGGCTCCCGCTGCCACCTGCCAGACCTGGAGATAACATTAGTAGGTGGGAGGTATGGGGTCTTTTTTGATATCTGGAATTGAAAATAAAGTGGTCCAGCACTCCAGGCAGGGATGCAGCTGCACAAGGAGGTGTGGTTAACAAGCAGCAGACAAGGACCATAGTAGGCAGAATTGGGGTTCAGTGACTCTGTCACTTCAAGCATCAGTGTCTGGTGATGTCCCCTGTGTCACAGAAAGAGGAAAAACCAGCTGTTGGCCAGTCATGCTGATGTTTTTATCCTTAGTATATCCCCAGAACTTAGTATATCTCATAAACTTTCCATGGGGAGACATGAACAAACACCTATCCCTGTGGTAGGGCACCAATTCTAGACCAAAGAGAACAGTCTCATGCAAACTCAGGTTGGTAAGCTTGTGAATGTATTGAGGGACTTGCTTACAGGAGCATGGGTGACCCCACACTGCACCCCTGAAATGTCTCACTCAGCATGGGTAATGCTTTTCCCTTAGCTGCAATGGATAGAGTCCCCACTTCAGATCACCCCACACCCTCTCTATACTCAAGCACTGGACAACCACAGGTAGGCCAGAACTGCATACAAATCAGATGGTAGGTCGTGTAGAGGCAAGCGGTGACAGCTTGGGTGAAGGTCTAATGACCCTCCCCATCCCCTCCTTCTAGAAGGGAACACTAACAGGCCTGATCTTAAGAGTGTCTTGCTGATAATCCGAGGGCTGCTATACTCAGAGGACCATGCTCCATGCTAGCTTGATGGTGATCCGTCAGTCATGCCATCCTTGCACAGACTTACCGTTCTTTGCCTAAGAAGTTTAAAGTCATCCTTTAAACCTAGATCACAGTCTTGTGATCACCCCTTGGTACATGTAAACCTCACAAATGCACATGGTTTTCATGGTTGTTAAATACAACCAAGGAGCCCAGGAGAGAGCTAAGGCGGTGAAGAGAAACTCCTTGGCAATGCCCTAAGACTATACACGCCATTTCTCAGCAGGCCCCACTGTGAAATCTCCCACGAGCTCCTCTGTGACTCTTCATCTCTCCCATCTCCTTTTCAGACTGACTGAGGTCCCAGCTTCTCAGCCATGCAGCAGAACTTCAGCCTCCATTATTGTCTGTACACAGCATTGTGGACTCTCTGTCCCGTCCTGCTCTTGCTCTCAGAGACCGTGAGTCATTCCAGACACCTACACATGCTCACTCAGATTTTCCTAGGGAAGGGCCATCTTTCTAAATGTACATCACACACCCCACAAAGCCCAAAGCTAGTTCGTGCATATCCTGCATCTTTATTGCAATTCATTTCCACTGAATTCAAAGGCAATTAGAGTCATTAGAGTGTACTGGGAACCTCAGATGTTCACTCTCCTCATATCTCCTCATAGCAAAGGCCAGCTCCTACATGGTCAGTATGGTGTATGGTACATGCTGCATCTTTCCTAAGCCCTCTGGAGCTCTTTGGTATATCCTAGAGGTGATGGGTACAGCTCTCCCAGAGGGTTTGCCAGCTACTATTTTCCAGATCTGTCCTGATGTGTGGTGCCCTGCAGCTTTTTCTCAGGGAATCACAGCCTTCTGTCCTTGGTCCTGATTAGTTGAGAATGACTGCCAACTTGGAAAAGGAGCTTGGTTTTTACAACAGGTCCCCTTGTGGTGTATTTTCACAGTGCAGGGAGGTACTAGAGTGTAGAATTTGGAGAACAGACGCAGCTGTCTCCAGGCTCTTCCCCTACTGAAGGAGCCTGGTCCACTTGCAGTCAGACTGCATCTGCCCTGCTTCCTTCCGTTACTTCCTGCTCTCTACATTATTCTCTTAAGAAGGTTAGTATGTGGCAGCATTGAAGTTTACCGGAGAGGAGTTTATGAGTCAGGACTTTCCAGAAAAACAGAAGCCACAGGATATGTATACTGCCTACACACACACACACACACACACACACACACACACACACACAAACACTAGTGTACAAATGGCATGTCCACAGAGGAAGGTATATTTTGCTCATGTCATGATGAAGGCTTTTAAGTTTAGGATCTGAGTAGCTGGTGGGCATCTAGAGACCCAGAGAAGGGTTCATGTTGCAGTGAAAGTTCAATGACCATCAGCTACGGAGGTCTTTACTCCTGGATGGAAGCCAGTTGTTGTTGTTGCTGTTGTTGTCATGTTTTGTTTTGTTTAGGGGGGGGTTGCCCTTTCTATTCAGGCTTAAGTAAATTGAATGAAGCCCATTCACATTATAGAGAATGATCTGTTTGACTCAGAATCTCCTGGTGTGAATGTAAATTTCACTCCCAAATCATCCTTGTAGATGTAAATTTAAAATAATGTCAGACTACCTTTCAAGGCACCGTGACCCAACCAAGATGACACATGAAATTAACCTCACAGAGAAGTTGGCCAAAGTTACCAGTAAGGAATAGATAGGGCGTGTTCTGCCAGTGGGCAAGTTAGAATTCAGGACTCAAAGCTTGGAAGGTATATTTGATTCTGGGCCAGGTATCTTTCTTTTAAGTGTTTTGTGAGTACAAACAGAAAAAACAGAATGTTCTAGAACAGAATTTCACTATGCATAAGGCACATAGTACATTATAAAGATGAAGACTTTGGACAAAGAACCCAAACAGAAGGCATTAAAATTCGCGAGGCCCCACTTTGCCATCCTCTGCCAAAATCCTTGCTTCGAAGGAAAGGGAACTGGTATCTTCTAGTCACACAAGACCATGTGATGACAAATGTCAAGGAGATTCCAGAAGCTGTACAGCCACACCACACTGGTTCTACCTGTAAGCAGTGACTTTCTTGTCCCTTTTCCCAGATGAAATGAGATTTGTATTCTTCAGACAATGGTAGGCTCAGTATTTTCCCAGTAGAAACCCCTGTAAATAATGTCCTTATACTCCCCAGGGGCATTGTGTGTGTGTTTCTGGGGTTACAAAGGTAAAGAGCCTCACCCTGACCCCAGGAGATCACAGTCCTGCACTTGACCTGGGGACAGGAGAGCAGGAGTGCCAGCATCCTCTGAGGTTACTGGGCCCTGCTGGAACCAAAGAAAAGTTAGAAGGGACCTCTCCCACCAGGAGGCATCTAGGAGAGCAAAGGCACTACAGGAACGTCAAGACCAGCAAGGTCCTCTGGCTGAATGAGGACAGTAGGAAAGCGTTTTCTAAATCCCCCTAGTGACTGTTGGGGTCAGCATGTGTCCCTGCCCACCTGTCTGCCTGTCCCCGTGTGATTCATATTCATCAGAGCCCAGGTGCTTCCCCAAAGCCTCCAGGACCCGATTATTTATAGTGACACTGGAGACCTAAGCTGATGAGCGCTAAATGGATTTGTGTAAACCATCCTGGAGCCGCAGATGGGGAGGAGGCTGGAGGGCTGGGTGGGCAGGCTTGCCCTGGAGTGAACAGGGAAAATATCGAAAATCAGGTCTGGCTCTAGAGAGAGGAGTGTGGTGAAAGTCGGGCGCTGACAGCTGCGCTTGAAAGGCCCAAGGAGCTTCAGCCTGAGGATTTGTGCTAAAAATAGCATCACTGGCTTGTGGGTAGAGAATTTGACCCAATTAGAGATTACCAGTTTCAGGAATTACTGGAAAAGAAATCTCATTAAATAGGTTAAATATAGGAGCCAGAAGCTTAAAAGGCCATTTGGGACTAAAAGGAAACCCAAAACTCCAGAAAGATTTAAAAATAAATTTTGTTTCTCCTTTAAGAGCAGGGGTCTCAGTGGGCTACCCAAACACAGCCGCTGCCTGGAAGGTCCTGAGCAGGCCTTAGCTTTACAGACAAGGCCAAAGGCTTCTGCAGATCCACCCTGCAGCCTTGGACCTGAGCCCAGAGCCATCCCCACTAGCCACTGTTGGAGTGCTAGCTGTTAAATGGCCATGCTCGAGAGCCAGAAGTGGAACAGGGGCTCTGGTTGCACTTGACACGCATACATGATGATACCGTCAGGATACAGTGGATGCGCGCCAGACCCCGCCCACTCTGGATACTCCCTATCTCCGGGTACTACCTAACCCCCGGCCAGGAACCCAGCAGCAGCACGTTCCCCTCCTCCCACTCCTCCCCACAGCCAATCTGTCACCAAGTCCTATGGATCCTGTCCCCAAAATAGCTTCCTCCTGTGCATCTCCACACCAGACCTGTCACTGCCTGAATTCAGGTCCTCAGAGACTCCTGCCAGGACCCTTAGAGCTACCGCCCTCCGTTCTGTACCCCGCATGCACCTGCTCAGGCTCCAGCACAGTGTCTCTTCTGAAATGTGAATAGGATCTTGTCATTTTCTGAGATACTCAGCAGCTTCCTGGTGCATCAAAGCATTCCCTACTGTGTGTTTTTACAGGGTCCATGTCCCAGTGGGGGAAGAAAACTAAAAATAAATAGAATTTTAAAATTAAAAAAGAAAAACTTGCCGTCTTCGAGTGCACTCAGAGGTAATAAGTCAGACAAGACACACCTTCCCTGAAGGCAGCACCTACAGTTTCTCACCGGAGAATGCCCTATGTGTCCCAAGGATGACCCAAGCCAGCACACCAGCCCTGGGGCTCTTCCAGCTGTATTTTTTCTCCCCTAAACACATCTTGCTGCAAGTCCCCTGTACTGCTCCCGAGGAATCTGGACCCATCCCTGTATTCAGTTTCTGTAGCTTGCCACCTTTTAGCCCCTATTCCAATCTCGCTTCCTCCTTGCAGAGAACATGGGGAAGATGCCTTTCCTCTCAGTTCACACTCCACACAGGACACTTCCAAAGGTGAAGAGTTTCCCACAGAAATCAAAGCTGACATTGGCTGGATGTCCTACAGTGTCTCTCTGGTCTGACACTGCTTCCAAAGGTTAGTGTCAGAACAAATAGGCTCAGACCCTCAACTGCCTCTGCCTTAGATTCCACCTGCAGGCAGGGAGTCCACAGGTCACCACAACTTCTGCTTGACACAGCTGCAAAGCAGTTCTTATAACCCTGGTCTAAGGTTTTGTCATTCTTTTGTTTGTTTGTTTGGTTGGTTGGTTTGGTTTGGTTTGTTTTTTCGAGACAGGGTTTCTCTGTGTAGCCCTGGCTGTCCTGGAACTCACTCTGTAGACCAGGCTGGCCTCGAACTCAGAAATCCGCCTGCCTCTGCCTCCCAAGTGCTGGGATTAAAGGCGTGCCCCAGGTTTTGTCATTCTTAAGGACACCTCAGAAACCCCCAGAAAGTCTCCTTGCTGGGTTACCCGTTCTTTACAAAGGACAATAAAGGACATTGTTGAAGAGCCACCAAAAGAGATACACAGAGAAAGGCCCAAAGCACCATCCCTTCCAACACTACGAAGTTTTGGGGTACAGCACTATCCCAGCCACTGGATATATCCCAAACTAGTGCTTGGTTTACTAATCCTAAGTTCCAACTTTAGGGGTGTTGAAATCATTGATCAATGGTGACCAATTAAAACACCACCTCATTTTTTTCCTCCCCCAAACTCCACAGGTAAGGCTGAAAGTTTCAACCTTTCCTTCTCAAAACTGGTTCCCCGCCCTGAAGCTAGGCACTAGCAATAGCAGTCAGTCATCACACCAACAAACAAAGACACGTGATGTAGAATACGGGCAGAAATCAAGATCTACACCATTCCAGCCTGTTCTGCCCACCAGGCAGAAGACAACCTGGAAGTCCTCAGACTCCTCTTCATGCCTACGGTTGATAAAGAGAGTCTCTTCCAGCATGTGGCTCCAATCTTCAAGGTTTACTGGTTTACCAGTAAAAAGAGCTCCCTTTCCCAGCTCTGGTCACATGGACTTCCATGGGAGTAGTACTATACGGGCCGTCAGTGTCATCCCTCAGGTTAGAGGGTGCTTAAAAGATATATAGGAAGTCCAGTCCATACGAGCATATTGGTCAGGGAAGATGAGGATGCTGCTACAGTAACTGTGATCAGTACTTACTGAGAAGCAATCCAGTTGTCTCTACATTGAAGGACATGAAGGACAGTCTTTCATCGCCCATACGGACCCTTTACCTTTAACCACCCCCCTTCAGCCTTACTGTTTGTGCAGGTTGGTTTTATTTCAACTTGACAAAAGCTATAGTCATTCAGAAAGAGGGACTCTCAATTAAAAAATGCCTCTAGCAAACTTGGCTATAGGCAAGTCTGTATGGCATTTTCTGTGATTAAAGATTAATGCGGGAAGGCCCAGCTCATTGTGGGGTGGTCCAAGTCCTGGTTCTGGGAGCTATAAGAAAGTAGGCTGAACAAGGCAGGATGAGTAAACCAGTAAGCAGTGTTCCTCCACGGCCTCTACTTCAGTCCCTGCCCTGACTTCCCGAAAGCATAAGCTGAAATAAATTAAACCCTTTTCCCCAGCCCCCACCAACTTGCTTTTAGTCATGGTGTTTCATTCCAGCAACAAAAATCTAAAATAAAATTTGGTACCAGGGTCACAGGGTTTTCTATGACAGACCTGACCGAGTTGTTGAGAGGAAGATTACAGAGGTATTTAGAAGTTGGATCTGAAAAACCAACTGATGCTCAAAGCTCAAGGGGTCACTACAAGAGTTTATGAGGCTGAGAACCATGCAGATGGTGAAGGCCTGGCTTGTAAAGTTTCAGGGGGAAATTTGAGGATTGTAAGCTGAAGCAAACCCTTTCTCCCCGTGTTGTTTTGGTCATGGTGTTTTATCACAGCAGTAGAAACCTAACTAAGACACGACTCTTCAGTGTCTTGGTTAGTCTTAGTTAGTGTCTTAGTGAATGGGGCCTCCAAAGTTCATGTCTATCTGAAATGTCGGAAAGTGGCCTTAGGAAATGTGTGTTTGCAGATGTCGTTGGTCATGAGCAAATAATGCCATCAGAATAAACCAACACATCTGTGTCTTTCTACAATTCTCAGATTGTATGTATGTATGTATGTATGTATGTATGTATGTATGTATGTAATAGGTCATACATGACACCTGTTCCATTGGCCTTTTTTCACCATGTGTACCTCGCTTTACTGAGTCATGACCATGATCATCCAATGTTAAAATTATCAGTTTCAGTAGTATCTATAGCAGTCACTCACACATTGTATTACACACAATAATATACACATTCAAGGAAGCTAGAAAGGCGTAAAGAAAATGATAGGCAATGGAAAAGAGTCAGTAGAGCTGGTTAGGTTTGGATACAGTAAATAGATCACAGAGATATGTGTGTTGTATATGTGTGTTGATATGTGTGGTGCTGGAACAAGGTTTGACCATGTGGAGCTGTGTCTGAGGATAGCTCATCACCTGACAATTTCTCGGACAGAGGCTGGAATGGGCATTAAAAAGTGGTCCACTGTGGCTGGCGTGTTGGCTCACCATACAGCAGTACTTACTTCTCTTTCAGGGAACTGAGTTCAGTTGCCAGCACCTATATGGACTGTCCATCATTCCAGTTCCAGACATCCTCTTATGACCTCCATGCTCACCAGGCACAAACATGATGCACAGGTGTATATATGCTTGAAGAACATTCATATGCATAAAGTAAAAATAAATAAATCTTTAAAACAAAAGTGGTTGGTGATAAAGTGTTCCTAGTAGTCATGTTGTGCTATGCTGCAGGCTAAAGTGGCTCTCCTTATATGTGTCTGTGTCTCTGGTCCTGTCCAACAAGCTTGATATATTAGGTGTATCCAACATTTGGCGGTTGTTTTTCCATTGTTTGCTGCAGTGCTGTCAGTCTCAAAGACCCAGAAAGTTCACATGTACCTGCTTCCTTCAAATATCTGTAGGGTATTAAAGTGCTAAAGATCATTCTTTCTTAACTGTGGTTCCCCAAATAGAGTACCTGGCAAGGCATAACTAATTCAATTTGTTAGCACTCTTGTGGTGCTATCAATTTAGATTTAATATGGACACAGGGAATAAATCATGGGAAAGACCAAGTCAGAGCTTGATGTGATGCTAAAACAAGTCTAAGAGCCTTGAGGATTACTGGCCACCATCTGTGATGGGGCAAGCCCACTACACCCGACTCCCTTCAAGCCTATGTGGCCACTGTGAGAGGCTCAAGGAACCAATGAGGCAGATTGACAAGGGGAAGAGAGATGTGTTTTATCAATTTTTCATGTACCTGGATCTCCACCGGTGTATGAAGTCCCAAGAAATAATCGAAATGTCACCTTTGATAGTTCTTCTACAAAGGATGACAAGTTTTTGAAGAAGAACAAAGGAAATGAATCCCTTGATTGGGTAATACAGTGTTGCTCATGAATGGGAGATATAGGCCTGTATGAAGATGGTGGAGGACGAACGGCACTCTAGTGAGTTTGTTCATGCAGATAGATTGCAACCCCAATGTCTAGTTCTCCTGATTAGAGCTATTTGTGGGAAGAGACCCTGCCAAGGAAATCTTCATGGCTTTATGTGCATGGGAAAATATAGTCTGCTTGGCCCTTCCTCTGAAGGTGAGAGCCAGTGCGTTCGGTTTGAAATAATCAATGAACTAATGAACATTACTGATGACGTACCCTTTAGACTTTGTGGCATAGCATTTAATTTTTTCTAAATGTCACAGATGTACCTAAAAATGTATAGTCTCCAGTTGTAGGCTGCTTAGCTCTCCACACACAACAAGGTAAGTTTTCTAACAATGTTCAAACTTGATCTTTACTAGTGTCTTGGTGTTTTAACCTATTAATAATTGAAAGAGAGTGATTGAAGTTGATTAAAATCATCCTGTCTGACAAGAAGCTTTTAGTGCCTTTTTACAATCCTACCAGTTTTTAATTCATGTCTTTGGAGTCTAGTTTTGCATTGATTAGTTAGTAATGATATTTTCCTTGTGAACTCCCTGCTTTTTGTGGTAGGATATTATTCTCTTTCCTAATATTGGTGTTTAACTTTGTCCTGCCTGATTTTGATAGTACCAGTCATCCCTCTGTCCAGCATTGACCTTCCTTGTTCTTGACTAGTTACCATCAGCCATTGTTTGTATTCCCTGAGTAGCCATATATTAATTAATGTGGTTGTAGATGCTGTATTTCATTGAGTCAACCCCTAACTTCATGTCGCCTCTTTGGGTCCATTTCCTCCAAGAGCACTCCAGATGCTTCTAGAACACCCAGACGCTTGTAGAACACTCCAGATGCCTCTAGAACACTCCAGATGCTTCTCTGTGTAGTTATTTGGGAGCTCTCATACCTCTTGGTCTTTGGTTTTCTTTAATTGTCTTAATTTTGTCCTCGTTCACAACACATATTCTTCAGATTGTGCAGTGGTAGGCTAGAAACTAGATATGTCTCAGGCCTTTAAAATTGGAATCCCATGCTCCAGTCACTCTTCCCATCTTCCTTGTCTGCAGTCTGGTGCTCGCTCATCTTTTAGCTATCATGCTAGCTCCTTTAAGGTACCATTTATCTTTCATTTGCACTGTATCTCTGAGCCCTACCATGTCTTCAAGTCTCATCTGTTGATTTTCTTATTGGGTGCTTTTTTTCAGCTTCTTCTGTCTTTCATCATTGTAAATATGAATCTCAGGGCTTACTTTTTCTAATCTGTGAAGAGCTAGGGGCCTAAAATCTAAATGTTTTCCCATAAAGTTTGTAGGCTCCTTATGAAAATCAAGGGGACTTCTGTTTAGAAACCCAGATAGGTCTTTTCTTTTTCCCTCCCTCTCATTTTCCTAACTTTTGATAATAAAATTTTCAATGGCAAAGAAGAATAGAAATTGTCTTTGGTTCAGTTGAAAGACAGTTATAGATACAGTAGAACTTCATCAATTTCCTAACAATGAAGGCTCTAGGTTTTTGTTATCGATCTTAAAAAGATTAAGATAGCTAGCCAATTAGTCATACTCCTCATATTATAACAGTCTCTACCACTTTATATTTCCTTGATTGTCTCCCAAACACCCTTTCAGGTGTTTGTTCTCTAAAGCAAAATCTAAGCAAGGTTCGTGTGTTACAACCAATCAGAATTTTTCTTTTATTCTAGAACAATCCCCTACTTTGTCATATAAGTTTTTTTCCTTTTTATATATACAATCTGAGTGCACTAGAACTCTCCCACCAGGTTGCCCACATTCCACCCCAGGTGGCCACTCTTAGGAGCTGCTTCTCTAGGCCATCGGAGTGGAAAACTTCTCTCGCCCAACTCCACCTCTAGGAACATAACATCTTCTTCCCTGTCTCTCTCTCTCTCTCTCTCTCTCTCTCTCTCTCTCTCTCTCTC
>JANHMN010000007.1:56295710-56316490 GCA_030674055.1 Rhabdomys pumilio | reverse complement strand
GTGTGTGTGTGTGTGTGTGTGTGTGTGTGTGTGTGTGTGTGTGTAGGGGGGCAGAGCGTCTCCTTTACTTCAACCTGGTTCCTACCCCGGCCAGAAATCTTTCAGCACTTCCTTCAATGCAATCATTGATTTTTTTTCTTTAGAATCCACCTCTTCTTTACAGATTAAAATATAGATGCTTAGAGGCTGGGACCTCAGCAACAGATCTTGCCTCCATAGGTGGAACTGAGAAATAGGTTGAGGGCAAACAAAAAAAAAAAAAAAAAAAAAAAAAACAAGGAGTGTGTTCAGCAACTCACTGAGCTTGGCAGAATTTTTGCAAAGTGAAGACTGTCACCATATCATATGACTTATTCTGGGGAGAAATGAACGAATGTGTATTCACCCCAGATATAGGATCTTGGCAAGCAGCGCTGACTGTTGGACAGTCTCTTCTCAGTAGTCCTTAATGCTTACATCACTTGGGGGAGGGCCTTATGAACCTTGCTAGTTTCAGGAACTTCTAGAGATTTGTGAGGTTTCTTTTCTTCCCAGATGTCAGCAAGCCTCTTGTCATTATGGACATTTTAGTTTGAAGGAGATCACTACATAAAATTCCATCCATTTCTCCAGCTCTTTCTGACACTTCTTCTATAATATTTCCTGAGCTGTGGGGGTAGAGGTTGCTATAGGTGCCTGAGCCACACCAAGTCACTTAGTCTTAGGAGTTGGACCAGTAATGAGTCTCTGCAGTATATCTCTCACTGCAAAAATGAAATTTTCCTTCCATAACCAATTAAGGCTAATGGCAGCAGTGATCTATGGGCATAAACAGATATGGCCAGAAGGCAATTTGATAGATGCATTACATCTGTTTGACAAAACAATAGCATTAGACTCCATGCTGAAGCCTATGAACTTTTGAATTGGCTTACAGTACCAAATGTGAGGTCCTTCCTGCATCACAAGTTAGTTGCATCTCTAACAGCCACGCCACTATTGTACCAATGGGCTCATCTTACCTGGCATGTAGGTACTCTAGCACTGAGGGTCCATACCTAAACAGGACTGTTAGTGACAGTTTCTAGCATTATGACAACAAGCCAGCAAGGAAGACACTTTCAGTTTAATCCCGCTCTGTAGCTAATGCATGCAGTGTCTTCAAAAATAGAGAGTTGCTATCTAGTTCTGATATTCAACCAACAGCATGGTGATGCCTTTTATGTTTTTGGGGGGAGGCCTTGAGGACCTCCCTGGCCAACAACTCATAAGGAATTAACCTGTCCTGATACTAGGATTTTCACTCAACAACCATATGACTCCTGGTAGTGCCTTCTCCCACTCATGAAAGGCATCTTTATTTAAACAACTTACCTGTTTCTTTATTGTTCTTTCAGGTGTTTTTATATATCTGTAAGGCAATCGAGGGTTAGCATTATATAACAATACCTTTTAACAGATGGTAGGCAGAATATCTGACTGTTCACTGCCAAGTGCCGGTTTGGTTTTGGACAGTTAAAATATAAACACACACACACACACACACACACACACACATACACACACACACACACAGCCTGTTTTGAAAGTCCAATACAGTGTGAGAGGATCTCACAACTATTAGTAATCTTTTCATCAGAAGAACAATGTTTGTCATAGCAGCAAATATGAGGAGCACTGTCTTATTTAGTTTAACATGATCACAGACATTTTCCATGAACCACTTAGCCTCCTCATGCTGAGGTAATGCTGCCGCCACAGGACTACTGTGTATCTCCTCCCACTCTGATTGTCTCAGTGAGGCCGACTTATGCTTCTTAGCCAAGTGCAGATCCAAGAGCTGCACTCTGGCCTCCAGTGCCTGCTACCAGAGCCAATGCTATCTCCATCTGGCTCTGGGCCAGCACCAAAGAACTGCTAACAGAGCTCTGGGATGGGTGGACAATCCTCACCCATATCGTGTACTCTAAGGAGAAACTGCCCACCTCTTTGTCAAGCCTAATCTTTATCTGTGTTGTTTTATCATTTATGTCTTCTATGAACCACTGCTTGGATTTGGAAGCCTCCAGAAGCTCACTACCACTGGAAGCTCACTGCCACAGCATCTGGCTTCTCACCAGTTCTTCCTGGGTACCCAAACGGCCACTTGTGTCTTCTTTGACCATCTTCATTTCTCTCTCTCTCTCTCTCTCTCTCTCTCTCTCTCTCTCTCTCTCTCTCTGTCTCCCTCTCTCTGTCTCTCTCTCTCTCTCTCTCTCTCTCTCTCTCTGCCTTAGTACTTGATGAGCCTGGTTTTGAAAACTAGCCTAAGTAGTTTAGATTGACCAGAACTTCTCCTACCTCATAAAGATGATGGCCTACCACAGGGCTCAACAAAACCATTCCTGAGGACCCTGCTAAATGAATCTCCTGTAAATTCAGCCCTACCTGATCCAGGGAGATGGGCATCCAATACTGCCTCTCTTACGGCCAATTCCCTTAGAAATGCCCCTCCAGTCCCTGATAGTCACAGGCACAAAATCCAGAAATGATAAGTGGCCCTAATGGCTTTTATAAGCTAGTTCATCAGGGACTGATTTCCCTCATATTGCCTCAGGTTATTCAACCTTTGCCTCAGGAAGGGATGGGCAGTTTTGTTGATCAGTGCCTCTGCTTTCACAGCCCTCAGACTGATCTCAGCCCATCTGCCATGCCCACAGCCTCATGAGCCAGGTGTGGGAAGTTCTTTCACATCTTGTTTTAAAGTTCTTCTCAACTCAAGCAGTTTAGAGACAGAATACTCCCTCACTATCAGAGTTTCTTATGTTGGGCCATTATTAAACCCCCTGACTGAATACTGGATTTTTCCCTTCTTCTTTCTCTATTAAAGGGTATGGTGGTTTGCCTAAAATGTCTCTGAGAGGCTCAGCTACTTGTTCCCCAGTTAGTGTTCCGTCTGGGGAGGTAGTGGAATCTTTGAGAGGTGGAGCCTCTGGAGGAAGTACATTTCTGGAGATGATGGTGGGCTTTGTGTGCTGACAGTCTCTTTCTGTTTTCCATTCTTCCTCTGTTCTGTGCTTGAGGTTCAAGACGTGAGCTTTCAGCTTCCTGCTCCTGCCAGCTGTCATGTCTGCTGCTTTCTGCCATGCCTTCTCGCCCTGCTAGACTCTTATCCGTCTGGAATCATGAGTGAATATAAACACTTTCTTCTAAAAGCTGCTTCAGGTCAGGGTGTTTATCTTGAAAGCAGAAAGCATTTGGTACAACGGCCAAAGCTGAGCATCTCCTGTGTGTTCTCTCCATCCTTGATGTCTGACTCTTCCCTTGGGTTCCTTGGTTCTAGAACACAGGAAAGGCTCTTTAGCCTTAACTTAAAAGACTTAACTTTTAATCTCTTTCTCTTATATTCTTCAAGTTGTAAAAAAGAAAAAAAAGAAAGAAATTCAATCCAACACCTCCATTCCATCATCCCCCCTTTTCACGTTTCTTTCCAACTCAGAGGCTGAAGTAGGATTTAGCATCCATATGTCTTTTTTCCCACTGTATTCCTCCTTTACAGAAGCACATCCTTTGGGGACAGAGAGATGAGTCCCAGTTTCCTGTCTTATTACCAACAGAAGAAACCATAAAAAAAAGCTGCCATAGGCTATTTACAATCTTAACTAGTATGTTCTACTTTGAAGAACTGAACTGCGTTCTCTAGTCTATCAATGGTTCTGCACATTCCCGTGCTCATGTTATGGACCCCATTCATCATGTGAGGTACCAGACCATAGCAAATAGAAAAATATAGCCACCCGGGGATTCTTCCCAAGGATATTCCAAGCATATCTAATCCTTGGTTACACATTCCATATTCCATCTTAGAAAGCATGCAGCCACCTCTACAGCAAGGAGTCACAATATCCTCTACCATATAGAGGAAGGTAGCCATATTAGAATATCCTTCCCTGCAGGGGCATTCCATCTTTACACGGTTTGGCTTCAGTTACATAAGTCAACACCCATTGCAGGAGCCATGCAACATTTTCTTCCAACTCATCTTTGATCTTATCAGTCTTTGTTCTGGTGCCAATTGGGTTGTGATTCTTCTCCTGAGAAGACATGAACAAATGTCTGTTCACCCTGGTTAGAGCACAAAAAGCAGACCAAAGAAACTCTCCTACTTACTTAGTTAACTAGTAAACTTATTGGTGTTGCTTGCAGAATTGTAGAGGGAAGGCTACTTAAAGGGGCATGGATCACCCAAAGGCAACTGTATCACTGAAAAGCCCACTGAAACACAAGTGATGGGTGACAAGAGCTGTTTCCCTGGAACATCTCCAACAAAGCAACTCAGAGGCCCAGAAGGAGTCTTTCCCAGTAGTCCTAACTGGCACACAACCTGGGGGGAGTGGCTTTGTGATTCTTGTTAGTTTCAACAACTTCCTGAGACTTCTGAGTTTGTGGGCTGGGTTCAGTTTTATTTACCTCCTGCATTGTAACAGCCCTTCACACTCAAAAATGGGATGTTTCAATTGAGAGGAAATTGCTGTGCCAATTTTCATGACTACCAAGTAACTCTTTCCAAAATGTAGAAACAGTGTTCTGAAGCACCCAAGACCTATAGAGCAGATGTGGCTTGGGCTCAGGAGTCTAAAGAAAAGTACAGCAAGATCAGAGCAGATCTGAGGCTCTCTTAGAAACACAGCAGCATCTTCTTAGAGTTTTAATCCCCTCTTCCATGATGACTTCAAGAGCATTTTAACTCTGTTTCTCCCTGTGGATAATTAGTAGTAATAACTAAGCATTTACTCCCCACCTGTGTAAAGCACCAGGAACTAGCTGACAGGAGAAAAAGACAAAGGTTTTCTGGAGAAATATCTTTCCTGAAACATTTCAGTTTTCTCTTTTTAAATCTATCCACATAAAACATGCATGGCCAAACCCACTAGGGTGGGAGCTGAAGGCCCTGCTTTATGGAAATATCTGGCCAGCTGTCTTAATCAGGGTTTCTATTCCTGCACAAACATCATGACCAAGAAGCAAGTTGGGAAGGAAAGAGTTTATTCAGTTACACTTCCACACTGCTGTTCATCACCAAAGGAAGTCAGGACTGGAACTCAAGCAGGTCAGGAAGCAGGAGCTGATGCAGAGGCCATGGAGGGATGTTACTTACTGGCTTGCTTCCTCTGGCTTGCTCAGTTTGCTTTCTTATAGAACCCAAGACTACCAGCCCAGGGATGGCATCACCCACAATGAGGCCTCACCCCTTGATCACTAATTGAGAAAATGCCTTACAGTTGTATCTCATGGAAGCATTTCCTCAACCGAAGATCTTTTTTCTATGATAACTCCAACTTGTGTCAAGTTGACACACAAAAACTAGCCAGTACACCAGCCCTAGAAGGCTGGGCCCTGGCTGATTAATAATTGCATCTGCCTCCAGCAGGCTAGCAGTAGGGACTTGGTGATTGTGAGCTGAGTAAATGACCTGGCTTTGCCTCTCTCTGTGGGTTTATAATTCACCCTGCCTTGTAAAAGAAATAGCATCAGAGCTCTAATGGAGCTGCCTCACCCTGCACAACTACCACAGCTCCTGCTCACATATTCTCCTTAAGTCATTGATGTGCAAAGTAACCTGTCATGTGTCAGATCACAAACCTTACCATATTAGGTTTCTTTTTTATGATTTAAAAATAGGTCCTGGAGAATTTATAAGTCACAGAAGCATGTGCTGAAGAGAACAAGTATCTATATTCTCGCCCCCAAAGCCTCCCTGACCAAATGGCTACATTCTTTAGCATTGCCGTTGATGGTATCCTTGGAGTCTGGATATAGGTGGCATTTTGGTGCCTCCTAACTCACAGACAAGAAGCAACAAGCTAGAGGTAGATTTCTTGAAAACTTTACATACTCAGAGGTCATGTCTGCTGGCAAACGCTGGAAAATCCCTGGTTGGACATATCCACAGTTCCTAATCCAAACAGCTTCTCCAACACAGGCTGAGTACTGGAGAGAGAGGTAGTTTGTAAAGTCAAGTCAGAGGTAGCTGAGTCCTCCAGGAGCCACAGAGGGGAACCTGGATGATCACCATGGATGATGGTTAGGTTTCATTTTTTGGTTTTGCTTGTTTGTTGTCAACTTGACACAAACTGGAGTCATTGGAGAGGAAGGAACCCTAATTGAGAGATTGGCCCCATGAAGATTGTCTGTAGACAAGTCTGTGGGATATTTTCTTCACTAATGATTAGTGTGAGTGGACCCAGTCACAGTGGGCAGTGCCATCCCTGGGTAGGTGGTCTTGAGTGGGATAAAAAATGTAGCAGACCATGAGGCAGAGGGGCAAGTCTCTGCCTTGTTCCCGCCACTAGGTTCTTGCCCTGCTTGAGTCCTTTGACTGCCCTCAATAATGGGCTGTAATTGGGACCACTAAGCCAAACAAACCCCTTCCTTCCCAAGTTGCTTTTGGTCACGATCTTTAACTCAGCAGTAGAAAGCAAAGCCGGACTCCATTCAAGACCGAAGAAGTTTCCCGGAATGTCTGGTGAGTATTTTACAACAGAAACACATCCTCTCATAGTCTCGAAGGCAGAGTTCGAACTCAAAGTTTCAAGACCATGATCTCCCTGGAGCCTGCAGAAGAGGATCCTTCTTGCTTCTTGCAGCTGTGGGTATAATATCATATTGATATCATATCAAAATTTGTCCATTTGGGGACTGGAGAGATGGTTGCATTGGTAAAAATGTCTGCTGAGCAGGCATGCCAGCCTGAGTTTGCATCTTCAACACTCACCTAAGAACGAAGAACACGCTGCAGCAGGGCAGATCTGTGACCTCAGCACTGCGGGCCTAAAGACTAATGGATTCATTCATTAGCCTACCAGCCTAGGCCAATCACTGAGCTCCATGTTCGGTGGGTAGCCCTGCTTAACGGAGCAGGCAAACCCACTGGGTGCTTAAAGCAAAGGGTTTCGGTTCCTCGCTCTGAATGGTCAGAGTGCACATTCTTAGTGGTTGGCTACCCTAAGACACCGAAGGCGACAGGCAGAGTATAACCTTGAGCTTATACTAGGATTTTAGGAAAATCAGAAGGGATTGTTTGTCAAGTAGTCATTTTACAGTTTTGTTTTGTTTTGTTTTGCTTTGCTTTGTCTCGCCTTTTTGGTAATGGTGCTTTCCTGACTAATTTAATCCTCTGACGGACATTCCATGCAGCAAGCAAGGAAATCTCTGCTCAGGTATCAGGTACTATCTGATAGCGTTCTTGGCCTTGGCTTAGGGGAAGCTAGTGATCTGTTAAGTTAACACTTCAAAGGGGCTCACCTGAGAGTCGCAAGGATGTTAGGTCAGATTCAGGTGTAATTGGTGAATGACTATTGAGGGGACTAAAGATTAGCCAAAATCATCTTGGCTGTCAATCTGTAACATTCTGAACCTCCAGTAACTAAGCCAATTACCTATTCGTAGCTGTGGCTTTTCAGAGACCACCATTCTCACATTTCATCTCTCAATGGTACTCCTAGTCTCTATTACCTTACTCTGGAGATCCATTTATCCAGTCATTTCTTCACAGACTAGTTGTCCTCTGTCTAAGAAGTGCCAGCACATAGTATTTTGGTGCAGACTTTAGACTTCACTCTTCCATGCCCCCCTCATATGTGTAAAATTAATAAAACTTGGATACTTTGCATTTGTTATTTAGCCTTGTACTAATGTGGTTCCTACACCCAGCCAAAAAGTCCACATGAAAACGGGGGGGGGGGGAGGTTGAGATCAATCAGACCATCCCTCCCCATAAGCAACCTTCAAAAGTCTCAAAAGAGCCAGATTCATACAGAACAACCAGCAACAATAAAGTTAAGATACATGTGCTCTTAAAAGCTTAAGATCTCACCATATCTATGTCGTTTCAAATGAATTCGATGAGAAGCTCAGGTATGGATCACCTGCCTAGGTGAGCGATTCTCTGGCACAGGCTTGCTGGACCCTAGGGCTACCAAACAAATAAGAGGCATGCACTTCTAACTACAGCAGGACACCAGGTGAAACCACGGCAAGAACATTTGAAATCCTTAAAAGCACATAGTGAAAACGTGCCAGATCGATATTGACAAGATGAACAGCCAGAAAGCAGCAACCGGAAAGTCAGGGCCTCAAATCCTTAAACAGGAAAGGAAAAGAATGAACTGTGGAAAGCTAAGACTCCAACTACAGAATAAACTCAAATGTCACCTGTGGATCATGCTCACACAGGAAGGTCTAGAGTTAGGCATGCTAGCCCACTCCTGCAGCCTCAGAAGGAGCAACAGAGTCACAAGGCCAGCCTGGGTCACAAAGCAGAACATATATGCATACACACACACACACACACACACACACACACACACACAAAAGGAAAAGGGAGATTCCAACGCGATTGGTGGAGCAGCTAGCTGAGCAGTTCAGTGGTAAACTTTGTCCTGTTCAATTCCATCCTTCTATAACAAGAGCACTGTTTTTAAAAGTCTAAAATAGAAAACAAATGCGCAGTATCCTTTGTATATTCCATTAAAATATAAATAATTTTGGTGAAAAGTAAACAACCAAAACCGTATGGCTTCAAAATGTGTGGGTATTGTTTTGAGATTCAAATACATCAGGAAACTATGGCTGCCACCAAGCTTGCTGGCGTGCCCACCATCTCAGACAGCTACTGTTGTGTGCAGCAGAAACACTTGAAATCTGCTTGCTTAGCTAATTGCAAGTATATAAGACTTCATTATTGCCAGATGTGGTGCACACCTGTAATCCCAGCACTTGAGAAGCTGAGGAAGACAGCTAGGAGTCTGAGGTCAGTCCAGGCTGATAACACTTATCTGTCGGACCATTGGAAAGCTAGTGGTGATAGCACATGCCTCTAATTCCAGCACAGGAGAGGCTCCAGACAGGATAACAATAGGTTAAAATGCCAGCCTGAGGTACAGTGGTGTTGATAGATGCTTCAGTGGTGTTGAGGGATGCTTTGCTGAAGAAAAGGGGACAAGAGGCCGTTTGCAACTGGCTGCTTATATATGAGCTTCCTGTGGTTCAAATGGCATGATCCCTGGCCAGCATCTTTTCTGAGGTGCACAGCTGCCTCTTCCATATTGGGATCCCCTTTAGGATATATGAATAGCATGCTGTCGTTCCCATATACAAACAACATGATCAATGGTCAATAGCCCCCTTTACACAGTTTGGTCAGTAGCTGGTAACACCCTGTTGATGCAAACAGTGGGTGCTTCCCTGGTTGAGACAAGGGTCTGAGATCCCCTACTGCAAGGAAATCATCCTGTTTTGAAGCCTAAAAACGAGCCTGAAGCCAGGTGACAAAAAATGTGATACCCGAAAGACTTGTTAAGAAATGGGGAGAGGGGGAGAATGGGAAAGGGGAAGAGGGGGAGGGAAGGTTAGTGATGAGCCTGCCTGTTCCCCAGTTCTAAGCTTCTCTCATTCCCACTCCTTCCATATTTCTCTCTGGACACCAACCAAATTCCTGAGCTGCTTGTCCTGACAGTCCCTCTCTGCAGACACCCCACCCAAGCAACTGGCAGACTCCTACTGTTCAGGGATTCTTGCTCCAGGCACAGATAGTGTGTAGCAGACAATGTAACTGTCAGCTTCTCCTTTCCCAGCTCCTCTGTGCAGCTACTGAGATCTCCTGCTCATCTACTCTGTTGTCCTTAAAATTCCAGTAAAATTTTCCTGGAGTTTCTCTCTGTTCTCGAAGTCTGTCAATAAAATCAAGAACATGAAAAATGAACTTTGTGATATTGTCAAAAACTATAGATATTAAAAACTACAGATTGCTGAATGACTGGGTAGATGGATGGATGGATGGATGGAGAATATAGTTCATAGTCAATCATAGAAAACAGTTTCTTTAAAAAATCAGGAATCTGGCAAGGGAGCCTACATTCACACACAGAATCACTGGATGTCCTCATATAGTATAAAACATGGTTTATAATATAAAAATATGAGTGCAATTCCCAAACTTCAGGATGCTGTGCTTTTAAACAATATAGATAAATAAGATCAACATCAAACTCTTGTACTCCTGAAAAATTATGACATAGAAATTTCCAAGAGATTCCACTTATAATAAAAGTGTTAAAAAATATCTAAAAATAAACCTAACCAAAGATTTGTATCCTGTACGAATTTAAAAATTAGGTTTTCCAGATGTAACTGTGGACAATCCAAATAAATAATAAAAAAGATTTTCTATGAGTAAGAGAAAAGTTATTTTAAAAGAGAAAAATTATATATGCTTATATATATTCACGCCCATGTGACTTGTAATTTCATTGAAACTATAGCAGTTGTCTTAAGGGACTTTCTACAAACTGATTCTAAAACTCCTATGTGAAGACAGCCCTGAGGAGGGATAAGATATCCCAGGAACTCCAGCCAGGGTGACAGATCAGTGCCTTGTTCAGTCTTCATCAGTGAAGCTTCTTCCTGTGGCAGACAGGAGCGAATACAGAGACCCACAGCAGATAGGATGTGCTGAATGAGAGACCGTGGGACACTGAGCCCTAAATGAGGTGTCTTCACCAAATCCCTCTCCTCAGAGCTCAAGGAAGGCTAGCAGAAAAACTGCAAAAGCCAGAAGGGATGGAAGTCATCAAGGAAAAAAAGCCCTTTAAATCAACATACTCAAAGCTCATAGGAACTAACAGAGACTGAAGCACCTTGCACAGGTCTGCATAGGTGGGGGTTCTAGAGCTGGAAGGAGAGGTGAACACATGTCCTCATCTCTAACCCAGAGGCAATCTCCAATTAATTACCACTTGTAAATGAAAATATACTTTTCTACAAGGAATTCTCACTGGGAAAACAAACTATTCTTAAGGGAAGGTTGTGTGCCCAGAGTAGATGGCCAGCAGAAAATGAATTTGATGGTGTCTTTGGAAGTTCCTCATCTCATAAAGTATTGTAGGGGACCTTCCTTCTTATTTTGTTTATACCTTTCCTTCTCACTTTTTCCCTACAGGCCCTTTGAGTATGAACATATTATGGCATCTGTTTAGTGTTTTTATGGGATTCTTAAGTGTGTGTGTGAGTAGGTTTCTTGTTCCTCCTCTTAGAATCTTTTTCTTCTGTTGTTTTGTTGTTTATGTCCAATCTTGATGTGTTGTTTTTATCTTATTATGGTTTATCTTATTTTATTCTATTATTATCTCATAAAAGCCTGTTTATTTTCTAATGAGATACAGAAAGGGGATGAATCTAGCTAGGAGGGGAGGTGGGGAGAAGCTGGGAGTGGAGGGAGG
Organism: Rhabdomys pumilio; assembly: GCA_030674055.1. Taxonomy (NCBI): domain Eukaryota; kingdom Metazoa; phylum Chordata; class Mammalia; order Rodentia; family Muridae; genus Rhabdomys; species Rhabdomys pumilio. The sequence continues at coordinate 56,305,253 of JANHMN010000007.1, read as the reverse complement.
GGAAACAAAAATAAAGGATATATTATGTGAGAAAAAAACCATTTTCAATAAAAGGGAAAAGAAAATATATCCTAGGAGAGGAAAGAGGAAAAGGAGGATGAAAGGGGTCAGGAGGAAGAGGAGGAGGAACCAAACAATGAAACCAAATCATCTAGAAATAGACCCATCTGTATATGAAGTTTGACAGGAACAGCATCATTGATTCCCAAGAAAATGATAGATATTAAATTTTAAAAGACTACAAAATGAGAACCTGGAGTCTGGCTTGAGGCCAGACTACAGGTAAAGGTGATACTGACTCATCTATAAGAGAAAGGAGACTCTTCTGGCCTTTGAGGCAAGAAAGATTGCCCCCATAAGGTACCAAAGACCAGATGCTTAGAGACAGACTATGACAGGACAGTGGAGAATACCTATTTGCCAGGACATCCTAAACACAAAAAGACAAACCACACAGAAATAAAACTTTACCTCCACAGCAGAGAGTGGATCTGCTTCCATTTCACATAAACGAACTCCATGCCCACAGAGTGCTCATCCACAGACCTAACTGAAGATCAAAAACAGACATAGGAAAAAATGCATCTGAACTGACCATGAAGAGATGCCCTACCCCACCATTGTCCCCAAATTATAAGAACCACGTTTATGTAGCATGATAGTGTTATGAATAATCGAGAGATGGCTTAAGGTACATGGGAGGATGTATGGGGGGTCTATGCAAACACACTTTTCTATGCAAAGGACTTAGGAAAGAAAGAAAGAGAGAGAGAGAGAGAGAGAAAGAAAGAAAGAAAGAAAGAAAGAAAGAAAGAAAGAAAGAAAGAAAGAAAGAAAGAAAGAAAGGTATGGAAGTCTAATTGGAAAGTCAGGGAACAATGTTGAAATCATTGAGCCTTGCATTCTGTGACGCACCAACAGAAAGTGTATGTCACCCGCTTTCTGAGAAGGCCGACTGGCTGCAACTATGTCATTACCATTTTGCTCCCATCCTCACATAGTCAGTCATGAATGGACAGCTCAGAGTTTATAACAAAAACAACTTGAAAGCTAGACTGGGGTTTTCCAGTTTATCTTAGTGCTCATGGGACTTTAAAGAGCCCTGTTAACCGTTCAAGTCTTTTCTCCAAAGAGCTACAGAGTGAGCACAGTCTCCAGGGCAGAGAATCAGTGCCTGTAGTTTTAACCTCAGCTTTCAGTGTCAAGAGCCTTAAAAACCAGTGATGGCACCAACAGGCTTTTATGAACTAATGTTAAATAATAAAAAAAAAAAATCAAACATCAAAGTTGCACAGTCAACTGAACTTGGAGCATTTGAAAGGTACAGAGAGGATGTGGTTTCCTCCATGTGGGCCCATGACTCTGGTAGCACACGTATCAACAGTGCTCCCCCGGTGCTGGCCCACACACCTATGTCTGGCTCAGTGTGGTGTATGTATTACTGTCCATGAAGTCAGGGAGGAATGGAGACATAGCAAGACAAGGGACTTGCCATGCTTGAAGCACAGCAGTGGCCTCCTGCTAACTTAGGTGATTGTAAAAAAAAAAAATAAAATAGCAAGTAAAGTATAAGAACCCCTCCATCCCTCCATTTCTAGACCATGAAAGGTCACATTGTTCTGCTGTGTTTATATCTCTGGCCCGAAAAGACCTATCTTTGAGGCTTAAGCCCCTCAGTGCTTAGGTTCAGTGACAGGGAATCTTACAAGAAGTGATCTACTCAAAGCCTGTACTCGAATATAGGCTCCAAATGTGTACCAGACTACCCCCATCAGTACCCACAGGAATGCAGAAACTCGCAAGCAAGTGCACACATGAGTGCTAACAAGCACGCAGAGATGGAGGGAGGGAAAAAGGGAGGAATGGAGGAAGGAAGGGAGAAAGACAAAGGGAGAAAGAGAGGGGAAAACCAAGATTGTAATCATATAGTTTTCTGAGGCATCTCCCCCCTCAAATTTAGCCTCCATTCCTTCCCACCCTCCTTGCACCCAGGCAATCCCCCACATGTCACATCTTTGCTGAAACATTACTGTAACCATACTTTTCTGCTTCTAGCTGGAATTGGGGAGTTTGTCCTTTCTTTGTCCTCCCAGTCAGAGCCCCTGGTTCCTGCTCTAGGAACCCCCACTCCTACAGGGAACATATTTGGAGCTGTTTCAACATAGATCTAGACAGTCTGCTATGCTTCCACCACAGTGGCTGTCTGGGTCTTCACCTTCCCTAAAGTCAGGTCTGGGCTTCCCATGACTCTTCGCCTAGCAGCTTCTGTACCTGCCTGGCTTTGACTCAGGAGGCTTCTGAAATGTCTAGATTTGGGCATCACTACCTATGGGAAGAATTCTGTCTGGAGAAGGGAGTCCTGCTGCTTCCTGAGGCAGGAGCTTGGGGCCCTGGTTGAGCCTGCTTTTATGTTATTTCCCAGGTGTGGAGCCTGGTGAGCTGCATCAGGAGCTGGGCCTCTTCTCTGTTGTTTGATTGCAAGGAGCTTCCTCTTAAGTGCCTTCCAGTGTGTGTGCAGTCAGAGACATCAGTGCCTTCCAGTGTGTGTGCAGTCAGATACATCAGTGCCTTCCAGTGTGCAGTCAGAGACATCAGAAATTCTAAACCTCCTGCCCGCTGACGTACAAGCTTCCAGAATAGTTATTCTCCAAGAGCTTAGTTATTAAATAAATATTAGTTATTATAAAAATATCATATATTACCACTATTTTGTCTGTGTATAATTTGTCTTTGGAAATTTCATATAGATATATAACATGTTTTTGTGAAATCTATCCCAGATCCCTTCCACTCCAACTCCTCCCTGCCCCCTACCTCAAGTACTCTTAGAAACCACTGAATCTGTTTAGGCTGGTGATATCCACATGAGTGTGTGACCATCCGTGAGAGCATCTCTTTAAGTAGTATTTTAAAATAGAAAATAAATACACCACTTAAAAGTATTTAAAACATGGAGAACCATAAGGCTATATAACCACTAACACCCTGTGAATCTGAGCTCAGTTAGTCGTTAGACAAAAGACTATTTCTCGCTCTCCGCACTCCTTTCCGTCTAACGCAGGCTGCTCTGTGTCTGCGTGGCCACGTCACTTACTGACGTTTCCATGGGAATTTCTAAGATGATTTTCAGTAGTTCTCAGTATCTTTACAATACTAGCTTTTGGTTTGTTGTGGGGGTTGCAAAAAAACTTTCTGTTTATTTGCCTGCTACTTTTACTTTGCCCTCACCTTTGAAAAAGATACAACTCATGTATAAAATTTGCCATTTAAAGGTACGCAGTTCAGGGTGTCAGTCCATTCACAAGGTTGTTCAGTCACTACTCACACACTTGAACCCACCCCACCCCCACCCCAGTGCTCAACCACCTTCACCGCTTTCTCCACCATCAACCCCCTAACTACTCTTTGGACATTTCCTATAAATTAAATAATTATTTTGAGGTCTTTAGTGTCAGGCTTCTTTCATTAAGGTTTTCAAGCTCCATCCATGCTGTCTCATGTATCATTGCATCATTGGTTTGTGTGTCAAAGCAATGGTCTGCCATAACAATGTGTCTGTCAGAGCGATGGTCTGCCATAATGGTATATCATTTATTACCCATCCATGATTTCATGAATGTTTGAGTTATGCACACATTTTGGCTATTGTAAAGAATCCTGCCGTGAACTGTTGCATGCAGCTCTCTGATTCTGAGGCATGCATCATGGACTTGCTGGATTCCCTTGTAATTCTGTGTTTCATATGTTTATGTACTCCCAAGGCGACTGTGAAACTACCTTCACTGTTTCCCACTCTGTCCGCAGTAGAGATGGTGGTTCCACCTGTCTACATCCTTGCCCACACTTGGGATTATCTGTTTTGCCTGTGGCAGGCAGGCATCCTAGGGACTGTGAGATTTCTGTATCACCTGGTGCTCTTCTTTGTAGTTGTCCTAATGGCTAATGACAGTGAGCATAATTTTATGCTCTTTACAGCCATTTCCATAAGGTATGTCTATAAGAAATGCCTACTAAAACTCAGTTAGTGGGGTTTTTTATGTGTCTGCTATTTTATTTTTGGTCCTGTTGTCTTTTAAATTGTTGTTTTATAAGAGCTCTTTATACACTCTAATCCTGGACACCTCAGATATATATATAATTGAAAAATGTATCCTCCCACTCTATGAATTTTCTTTTCAGTCTCTTTTTTTAATAAAGAATTTTATTATATGTATATGGTGTATGAGCATTTTGCCTGCATAAATCTGTGCGTCACATGTGTATCTGGTGCCCTGAAACCCAGAAGTTCAGATCCTCTAGAACTAGCATAATAAATGTTTGCTGAGACTGGGACCCTGATCTCCCGGAAGGGCAGCCAGTGCTGTTAGCTGTTAAGCCATCTCTCCAGTCTCTTCTGTCTCTTAACAATGAACCTTGACTTCACAAAATGTTTTTAATTTGAATTTCATTCAAATGACATTTTTCTTCCTCTTTAAGGTATTGTAAGTGGAAAACTATGACCTAGTTCAAGGTCACAAGACTTCCACCTGTATTTTCTCCTAAAACACAGAGCTCTGTTTTAAGCTCTTACACCTAGATACTTGATTCTTCCGCACTTAATTTTTATGTGCTTTGAGGTAGAGCTCCAGATTACCCCTGGGCCCCTAATTATCCCCGCAGCATCCTCTGAAAAGACTGTTACCCTGAATGAACTGCCCTGATACACTGTTAAAATTGGTTAGTCATAGAGTCGTGGATAGACCTTGGTTTACAGTTTCAGTTCCACCACCATTGATCTATGTATCTTTGTGCTGGTGTCCGGATGTGCTGAGAACCATAGGCTTCAGCGAGCTTTTGAAGTGTGAAAATGTGTGTCAACCTTGTTCTTTTCACAGGCTCTTTTGAGCTATTTTGAGTCCTTTCATTTCCATATGAAATTTCAGACAGGACTTCAACGAGTCTGTAGAACACGGGGAAAGAATTGCAGTCTTAACACCAGTAAGACTCTTGATGATACCCAAGAATGAGAGAGCTTCCCAGTTTCCTAGACTGGTTTTTGTATATTGTATCCTACAGACTTTCACACTTATTTTTAGCTGTTAGGGTTTTTTTCTTTCTTTGCTTTCTTGTGTGCCTCTATCTTCCTTGGGATTTTCTACATGCAAGATCGTATTATCTATAACTAAAGATAGTTTAAATTAGAGTACCTTTTACCTACTTTCTTCTTGTCCAGTTATCCCGACTAGGTAGATGTTAAGCAGAAGTTAGAGTGTGCATCCTGGATTTGTTCCTGGGCTTAGAGGAAAACATTTGGTTTTCAGCATCATGCACATTTAGCTTTGAGTTTCTCATGGACAGTGTTTGTTCTGCTGAGAAAGCACCTTTCTAGTCCTGACCTGTTTGGAATCTTTATTGTGAAAGGGTGATGAATTTGGTCAGATGCTTTTTCAGTGTCTTTGATAGGATTTTGTGTTTTCTTCCTTTCTCCTACTAATATATACTGTATCCTGTGTAGCTTGGGTGCCAGAAACCTGAGTAGGGCAACAAAGGAATGAAGAAAAAAACAGACACAGGAATAGACAAGCTGGGTCAAGTGGTGCTATGTGCACTCTGATGGGGTGGTACCAACTAGGCAGCAACCCAGAACCTCAGTTGTTTATTACGTACAGGATAGGAGTAGGGGTTTTGGGGAGGGGCATAGCTAGTTTCAGTAGGAGGTGTGTGTCCGTGCGTAGTCTCAGGAGGTAAATGTCCAGGAGGAGAAATCTGAAGCTGGGTTTTGCACATGGCGATCTATCATTTGTAAACGCTCGTACTTGCACATGCAAACTTGGAACCCAGGAAGTTTTAAGCCTGATCCATACAGGGAAGCCTTTGCATTTCTGTGGATCTGAGGCTTTGGCTCAATCTAGCTGTGCCCTTTAACAGTACACTTTACTCAGAGCTTCCTCAGCTCCCCAGCACATGGTATATTACATTGATGGGGTTTTTTCCTGTGTTGAGCCATCTATACATTCCTAAGCCAAACCCCTCTTGATCACTGTTTGCTCACTGGATGATGTCTCTATTGGGTGGTATTGGGTTTGGTTTCCAGGTGTTACCCTGAGGCTGTCTAATCTTATTCACAGGAGTTACCAAAACACACAAAGAAATGAAAACTAAAACTCCTGTGAATAAGAATAAGTTGGAAATTATTTCCCCCTGTTGTATGTTTGGAAGTTTGTGTCAATTTTTTTTTAAGTATTCAATAGAATCTGCCAACGAAGCCATGGGGCTTCAGGGTTTTCTTGTTGAAGGGATTTTTAAATGATTAACCCAATGGCTTTACTTACTACGCTTTATTTGATTTTCCTTTCTGCTCAACTCCATTTGTGAATTTCTGAGAATTGTTCCACTACTATTATCTAATAGAGCAGCCTAGAATTAACCACAATATTTTGTTAAAGGTCTTTTTGTTTATGTCTGTATGAGAACAGATGTGTCATCCATGTGTGTGTGTGGATACATATATGTGTGTGTGTGTGCATGTATGTGGACGCCAAAGGTCAGTGTCACGTGTCTTTCCTCAGGTGCCATCCACTTCATTCTCTGAGTAGGGTCTCTCACTGGGATCTGGAGCTTCTCAATTAGGCTAGGCTGGCTGGCCAGTGAGGTCCTGGGATCCATCCATCTCTGCCTTCCCCTCTCTGGAATTACAAGTGTAGAAAACTATGTCTGGTTTTCCACAGAGTGCTGAGAGGCAAACTCAAACTCTCACACATTTTTCACACTGAGCTATCTCCAGTATCGTAGTCAGCTGTAGGGTTGTAGGTCCCTGTCTGCTCTGTCACAGGGCATGGCCTGTTGGGGAGGCAGGACACAGGGAATTTGACTGTGCTTATCCCATGCCTCCTCTAGGGCAGGTGCTGGGCCATAGGGAAGCATCATGACACCACTCCAGGGGTGGGAAAGCACAGTCTGAAACACAGGGAGGTCCCTGGGCCTGAGATGAGGCTGGGTCCATGGGGTTTTGGAGAAAGTATTCATGTTTATGTTTTAAGTACCAAACATGTGTCTTCCTTTCTGATTTTTACATCATTAGAAACAACAAACTGCCAGCTTAGGAACATGCATGGCTCTAGCTGTATATGCAGTGGAGGATGGCCTTTTCAGGCATTGGTGGGAGAGGAAGTCCTTGGTCCTGTGGAGGCAGGATGCCCCAGTGTAGGGAAGGGGGAGTAGATGAATGGGTGGGGCACAGCCTCATAGAAGCAGTGGGAGGGGGGATGGGATGGGATAGGGAGTTTCAGGGGGAAGGGGAAATGAGGAAAGGGGATAACATCTGAAATGTAAATAAGTAGAATATCCAATTTTAAAAAAAGAAACATCCATGCTGAGATTACATAAATATTTACCTCAATTAGTTTCAGCTCTTTAACAATGACTGATTTGAAATGCAGCCATATTTCATCAATGAATCCACAGATTCCTCCAAAGAAATGAAGTTCACTCTGAACATCCACCAAGCACAAGCCAGGGCCTGGTGGCTGCCCACCAATGCCCAGCCACTTCTAGTTGGGTTATTAACTTCTTGCTTAACTGTGCCAAACTGAGGACGCTATTTTAGCTCCCAGACAGACATTAACAGGGCAGGTGTATCTTGGGTATTTCTTTGCTAGGAATATATTTATTTACTTTGACAGAACAGAACAGCATGGTCTGGGTGGCTTTAACAACAGACATTCATCATTTTCCAGTGCTGGAGGCCAGAAGTCCAAGGTCAAGGTATTAGCTTCTTCCAAGACTGTGAGGGAGTCTGTTACTACTTCCCCCAGCTGCTGGTGGCTTCTTAGCTTGTGGCAATGTCATCAGGACCCTCACATGGAATTCTCATTATGGATGCATGTGTCCAAATTTTCCTCTTAACATGGGTTCCCATTATACTGAATTAGAAGTCCATCCTATTAAGTAGAGCTAGTGAAGTCTGACTCTGCTAATTACAACAGCAGCAACTCTCCTTCAAAATAAGAGCACATTATGAGGTACTGGGAAGTAGAATTTTAACATGTAAAGGTATGAGAAGGCAGAATGATAATTTAAATACAGTAAAATATGCAGGTCTTATGATTATGGAGTACTATTTACATGTAATCTCTATAAGCACGAAGTCAGGTGCCCCTTGAGTTCATTCTTTTCCCCAAAACAACACTACTTTACATACTTGTTTTTTTAGACCAAAGTCTACAGTTGCCTTTCAACATCTGCTCATAACTGTTTATCTTGGTGGGGACTGCTATCCCACAGTCTGGTCTTTCCTAAGCATGAGGAGACCTCTGTGAGCCACTCCAAGGCTGTCCCCTGGATCACTGTGGGGCTGAGACTTTCTCTGAGGATCAGAATTCACCTGGTTCCCATTCACTTTAATCAGAGAGACAATGAGCCCTTCCCTCAGTGCACTCCAGGGCCTCTCCTGTACCTCCTGTCTCATGGTTACTGCTACCCACTTGGAGGACACTTCCAATGACCAGGTAATGTAGCTATTTCAAGAAGATGACTGTATGTACTACTCCCTCTTGTGCTACAGAGCTTGCATACAGGGCCCAAGCCATCACTTCTCTGCCTTTCCAGACTGTGCATTCTCATGTTCTCTTCATAGGTCTTCATAGATGGATGTACAAACCACTGTGGTGACAACTTGCAGCACCAAGGTCCCCCTTCTCCTTAAGATCATACCCTCTTGGTTAAATTAAGTTGATCCTCTACCCATATAGTTGCACAAAAAAATATACTGGACCAGTCTGACTGCTCTGCTTTTCTGAAACACAGGCTACACCTAACTAAACACCTACCAAGAGGACCTCCCGGTTTATCCCTGCCCGAACCAGAGCCAGCTCTTCATCCTGCCATAGACTGTTCCTTCTTGTGTGCCACATTGTCATTAACTGAAATTTTTTAAAATGGAAAAAAAAATGGTTCTCTTATTCTTGTGTGTCACACTGCCCAGGGCCTCCTCACATCCTTGTGTGCAGACTACAAAGGAATTCTGTCATTCGGTCGCTAGACAATTAACCTCTTGAACTTGAGAAAAATGATCCTTACCCCCTCACTTTCTGTTTCAGACAAGATTTCCAGCTGGGCAGCCAAGGGGGCATCGGGTGCCCTGTTGGCTGTATCCTGAAAGATAGAACACTGCTATTTGCAGCCACACGAAGGAGGCCATGTTAAACAACTTCGCATTCCCAGACCCGTTTTTACTATCTGTACTGTTACTCTAGTCAAATGTACTTTCCTAATGCTGTCTTGGACCAGACAGTTTCTGACATGGGCTGGAACTAGTCTGATTAAGGGAAGGTGGTTCTCCCATGATTCTCCTGCTCCTCTCCTCTAACCATTGATAAATTCATGAAGAATTCCACTCATTATCTAAATCCCCCCTTCTCCCATAACTCTGAATGGAATGTCCCATCTTTGCTTGAGTTGAAATACTCAGCTTTAAAGTTTTCAAGCTTCTCCTATTTGGAATAATGATGATGAGGATGAGGAAGAGGAAGAGGAAAAAGAAGAAGAAGAAGAAGAAGAAGAAGA
>JANHMN010000007.1:56265340-56295610 GCA_030674055.1 Rhabdomys pumilio | reverse complement strand
AGAAGGAGAAGGAGAAGGAGAAGGAGAAGGAGAAGAAGCAGAAGAAGCAGCAGCCATTTTTCCCCTGCTTGGAAGGTGCTGTATATCATTTATTCATTCTGTGGCAGCAAGATGGGAAAGGGCTGGTTGAAACTTTGAAAAGTAAAAATAATGATCCATATTCTTTACTCTACCTGACTTTTTTGTTCAAACTCCTTACTTCCCAACACTTGATAATAGCTCACCTACTTCTGCCTCGAGCATCCTTCCTGATGATCCTCCCTGGAAAAGTGGGTATGTGGATCTCCTCCCAGACTATCTGGGACTCTGTGGTCAAGTGTGTGGACCATGGGTTACCACTAAAATCCAATATCCCTCTAACACTCACATTATACTTTGACCTCTCTGGGCCTTGACTGTTCATCTGTAAAGTGGAGAGCAATCTCAGAGTACAATAGAAATCAGTACATGGACGATGACTGGCATTGTTGCAAACACTTGGAAACAGCACAGTATACTACTTCCAAAGTAACCATGAGTCAACGAAATCTCAAGAGAAAAATAAATATATGTGGAACTGAATGCAATCTGCAAGCAACAGCCCCCGCCCCAGGCATCCAGTGAAAGTGTGGCTGGGATGCCAACTGCACACAGTAGAGGAAGGAGACAGGGACACTGGTAGCCTAAGTCCCACTACACAGAAAGGAAGATTAAGTGATTCCAACAAAAGCAGAGAACAAGAATGAATTTGAATTAAAATAGCAAGAGAGAGAAATTAATGAAATTAAAAACAAAAAGCGTTGCCAATAAGAGCAAGTAAAGGCACTTGCCACCAAGCCTCACAACCTGAGTTTGATCCCTGAGCCCCACATGGTGGAAAGAAAGAAGCAACTCTGTCAAGTCATTCTCTGGCCTTGACATGCATGTTGTGGCAGGGGTACACACACACACACACACACACACACACACACACACTTCTAAACAAATGAATATATAATTTTAAAACAGAAAAAAAAACAGTGAAACTAAAAGCAACTTCAACCAACCAGCAGAATTGAGGGACCTCTAATAAGAAGACAAAACTCATCAAAATTAAATAGTATGGCCATAGAGTCCGCAGACCTTGATATTAACATAATACACATATGTGTATAAGTTCGCAAATGAGATGAAGTGAGCCAGTTCTTGAAAGAACTCGCAAAGTATGACAGCCCATTCAGTTATGAAACAGCTCATTTATTAGTCTGTAAATGTTGAGGGAATTGTCATTTTAAAATGTTCCAAAAAGGCATCTTCAGACCCCCATGGTTGTGTGGGAGAATTCTCGGTAATGTTTGAAAAGAAATTAATATCACTAGTCAGGAAACTAAGAGAGGAAATTCCACACTTCATATTAGGAGGCCACTCTCAGCACTTCCCAGTACACAAACAAACCACCACAAAACATAGTGTGTTATCCTCTTTCATCTAAATACAAAAGCCCTTAACAAAGCAGTGTCAAACAGAATTTACAAATCTGATTTTTAAATGTATTCTCTGAAACCAGCTGGTATTTAATTCAAATTTTCAAGAATGGTTCAATATTTAAACGTCAATCAATATAACTGTCACAGTAATAAGATAATGAAGAACTACAGCATCGTGTCAATTACTGCAGGCCAGGATTTGACAACACCGAGTATGTTCTGTAGTAAAGCCGAGCACACACTTATGTGAACGTGACCGAGGGGAGGAAAGTTCCTCAACTTGATAAAAGGGGATTATAAAATCCTGCATCTAACATTACACATTCTGGTGAGACAATGGATGTTTTTCCCTTATGTCAGAAGATGGAAGGTTGTTCTCTCACCGCTCCCATCCAACAAAGTGCTGGCGTTCGTTTCTATGAAGGAAATGAGATGCAAAATGGGAGGAAGTGAAGGGCATGTAAACAGAGAAGAGTAGATAAGAGTACCCCCGTTCTAGATAGTATTGTTGTCTCCATAGAACCCCAAAGATTGTCCACATTTAAAAGGGAAACTAGGACTGGGGGGATGGCTCATGAAGTGTCTACTACAAAACACAAGAACCCACTCAAAAAGAAAAGGAGAGGTGATGGTGAACTTGCAATCCCAGAGACATGGGGATCCCAGGAACTCCTTCACCAGCCAGCCTGGTCCAATCAGCTGGTGGGGTCCCAATTTGAGTCTGCCTCAAAAAAACAAGATGGGTAGTAGCTCAAGAGAGATGCCTAACATTGACTTCTGACTTCCAGACACACAACACATGCACGTACAAAAGTGTCTCATAAATAAATAAATAAATAAATAAATAAATAAATAAACTAAAAATTGAATGGTTTCATTAAGATGCCAACACACAAGGCCAGTATGCCAAATCTACTGTGTTCTTATTCCAGGGCTTTCGAAACTCCTCCATCCCACTCTACTTTGGGCCTGAGAAATTTCTACCCCAAATATATGGTTTGTGATATAAATCTACAAATTGAATGTTCACTGAAATCATAAAGAGTTCTTCATTATATGTGTAATTTGACCATTTGTTAAGGAGGAGAACAAATGTGAATACCAGTGAGATTTATGTGCTCGGTTATTGTTATGTAAAGAGTTAAATATCGGCTGAATGTTTTTAAGACCTCATGACAGCTTTATTTATATTAGACACAAGGTCAGGGCAGGGAGAAAAACAAAAACTACCTTCCAAAGAGCTAAACAGACAAAATGTGGTACATCCACCCAGTAGAATAACCAGAGTCTAGCCTCCTGAGAGGCTATCCAATGCCAGTCATCAGCCATAAGCACATGTCCACATGAGCAACACTAACTGGACTCGGCAGGATAAATAAGCATACATGTGTGTGAATAATTAAAGAAGATATTCTAAAGAACATCTGAGAAGTGTGACCATGGAAGGAACTGGAGGGAGGAGAGGCCAAGTGGAAATGATAAAAACAGTACTCGCCTATGAAATCGTCAAAAAATAAAAATTGTGAATTAAGGAACAAATTATTGATACATGAAACAAAATGAGATAATATCAGAACTATATTTAGCAAAAGAATCTTTAAAAAACAGTATATTTGATGCAGTTATACCCACATACAGTGCTAGAAGATAAAGGGCTTTTTTAGTGTGGGAAACAAATCAGAATATTGTTTGTTTGCCCCTGAAGAGGTAACTTTGGGAACAAGCCTTAAAGAGATATTAAAGCCAAATCATGTGTCATAGATGTTTGTATTTTTCAAAACCTACTAGATGATACATGGAATATTAGGATATCTTGTTGAATAAAAATTATCCCAAATAAGAACCTTGGGCAAATATTGAACTTTACCTAATGGCATATATGGTGGAGTATTCGAGGTTGAAATGTTCTGATGCACAATTTATGTCAAAATTCACCTTCTGAACACAAAAACAAGTAGACAGCAAAATAGAGAGATGGTTATGTTGGTAGGCAAAGTGATAAACAACTGTTTTAGGTTGTCAGTGGTAGTGAGACACATTGTTTTGTATTAGAAAACTAAATATAGCTAGAAAATTGTTTCTCCAGCGGAAGAGCTTTAGTGTAATTTTAAAAATCTCAGAAATGCTATTTGCAAACATGGGCAAGATTGTCCTAAAGTTTAGGATAAGACTAAGAAGACAGAATAAATCATTAGGAGTCATTCTACATGAACGATTGCAGACCTAAGTAGCTAATGAAAATGTGGTCTTGGCAAGAGGACACATAGATTGATGAGCAGAGCAGAACACTCTTAAGTACAGCCAACTACAAACAGTTCAGAGGAGGAAGGACTGTGCTTTCCACAGATACTGCCAGGGTAGCTCCACACCCACGCCTAGGACATGCAAGCCATGTCTTTCATCCTGCGCCTGTAATCGGCGTAGGCCACAGTTACATTCAAATATAACAAAGGTAAGTTGTACTCCAGGGAAAGATTCCTCCCTAGTATGCATGAAGCCTAGGTTGAACACACACACACACACACACACACACACACACACGCACGCACGCACGCACGCACGCACGCGCACGCGCACGCGCACACACACACACACACACACACACACACACACACACACACACGCATGAAAGTCATTGTCTAGGGTTTATTCCAGAGTTTTTAGACTTGACACTAAAATTACAATCCATAACAGAAAATGAATTTCATAAGCTTTAATAAAATTGAAGACTTTAGCTTCACAGAGGACTGTCAAATGGATTGAAAGATAGGCTACAAGCCTGGAAGAGGGGAAGACTTTGAAAACCAATATCCAACACAAACTAGTGTCTAGACTACATAAAAAACTCTCTGGGCTCAGCAGGAGAAAATGGGCAGAAGAAATGAATTGACATGAAGTCAACTGAGCACATGCCATCTCTTCAAGTGTCCTTGACTGGTGCTGGGGACCCAAAGCAGCAATGCGATGCCACGTCACACCTCACCGAACAGCCAACAGTGAAAAGGTGATGCACACCAGTGTAAGTGGGACTCAAAGTGGGTCCCTCAGTTTCTAGTGAGAATCAAAACAGTAAAATAAGAGAGACAGCCTGGAAAACGTCTTGGCATTTGTAAACACACATTTGTAACACACAACCTCTTAAGCATACACACACACACCCACATACACACACACACACACGTACACACACGTACACACAGAGAGAGATAGAAAGAGAGAGAGGAAGGGAGAGAGAAAGAGGACTTAACCTTATTGGTAGTGTTAAAAATAAAATACGAACAAATTGTACTTCAACAGGTGAACTATAACACAGAATATGATTCTCATGCACACTGTAGAATAATACTCAGTAAGGAAGAATACAATACGTGACCACCAGAGAAGATCCCGGGGCTATTCCACTGAATGAAAAAGGCAACTGTACAGGTCACATTCTGTACCACAGCATTTTCATAATATATAATGATAGTATATGATGTAAGCATGGCATTTGTTTGTATTTGTAGATAGACATACACATACTTCTTGATAGGAACCAACTAAGGCTTACAGTAGGTGGTGAGGAGGAAAGTACGTGCTTATCAAACAGGGGTGCAGGGGAAGTGCTGGCACACTTTCTGCAGCTCTGTAATTCGACTGCAGTGAGGCTATCAAAAGCCTGTAAACTCCATAGAATGTCACAGAACTGAATCACATTCCACTCACTGCGCTCCTGGTTTTGACTCTTTTCTGCAGACAAGTATAAAGGGCCCAGGAGAGTCACCACAAGAGTACAGAGGAGATCTCTGCACTATCCACCCTTGGGAGTGGACTCTTGGGAGATTATGGGAAACAAAAGCAGGCGGACATGCGGGACCCCTGGTGCATGCCTCAAGAGCAGTCACCACTGTGTGGTCAGAAACACAGAGCATCCTGTGGTTTGTATGGTCTGGGAGAAACAAAGTGACAAGGAACGGGGCCAGTCATAAAAAAATCCAAAAGGCTTCCTTTCCCTGCAGACTTCATTACTGAAGGTATATGGTGGCAGAAACTAACAGGAAACTGACCACTTTAGGAAAGAGCTTCTGTTCATTCACTTATGAGAAAAATACTTGCTCTGCTCTCCCTAGGGCACCACTCCTGAGCCCTACATCGGTACCCCTTTCTCCAGGGCTCTTTCTGGAGCCCCTCCCCCAAGGTCTGAGCCGAGAACAGCTCTGGCCATCCTAGGCTGAAATGTTTCCTTGCTCCTAGACTCTTCTGACCTGATCGTTTTTTACTTTCTATTTTTAACTCAGAAGCTGTGATATACTTCTGTAGATCTTGTTAGATCTCCACTGTGGTCTCAAACAGGCAGGAGCAGCCAGCAGCGACCATCACAGTTAAGGACTTGTTACAGACAGAGTGTGCTGCAGACTTGCTGACCAGCTCTGGAGGCAATGTTAAGATCTGGACTTGACCAGTGCTCAGACTTCCGGCAGAACAGAGAGAGTGTCAAAAGTCCCTGACTTTGAGTCAGTGCTGTGGGTGAGAATCCCCGGAAACCAATTCTAACATGAGTCAACAAGGTGGGCTTCATAGAACAGGAATAGGTGTACTTCAGCGTTGCAAGCACCCAGAATAGTCGCTCAGCATCCTGGAAGGGGCAAGTGTCAAGTCCTGTGGTTTTTGAGCATGGTTTTTTTTTTTTTTAAACTGGGACATGAGGAGAGCCTGCTGCTAGCTCACATCCTTCCATCTGGCAGTCGTGTCCTGTTTTATCTTCCCAAAGACTGCTGTAGGAGCCAACACATCTTGAGGGAAGGCAGTTTGGGTGCTCCACCTCCTGAGGAGACATGTGGCAG
The DNA here is from genome assembly GCA_030674055.1 of Rhabdomys pumilio. Classification (NCBI taxonomy): domain Eukaryota; kingdom Metazoa; phylum Chordata; class Mammalia; order Rodentia; family Muridae; genus Rhabdomys; species Rhabdomys pumilio. The sequence goes on along the minus strand of JANHMN010000007.1, from coordinate 56,289,342 downwards.
CTCATCTCCCCACCTCTTTTGAAGCTCTTGACTTCAGTCCCATTGCTGAGAGATATATGACTTTATTAATAATTTCATTGGAAAGTTCTAGAACTCAACATAAACAAGTATAAAAGCAATTATTTAAAGTAATAAGGTACTTGTTTCTTTGCTTGTTTTCCAAAGAACCCAAGAAAAGACTCTGCCGCGTCCTAGGGATGGACCTTGTCTGCCAAGGAGTGGCAACATGAACCAGAGGAGCCTCTGCCCTCTGGGCTTCTTGATTGCCTTCTGTAGATGTGTTTTTGGGGATTTTTTTTCTCTGTAGCTTGTATTTTAATGTGTTTCTCAGGATACATGGAGAACTGAAGAGGACTACTCAGCCCATAACTTACGTCCCACTCCACAAGACTCCACCAGCATCTGTCCCATTCCTCTGTATCCCCAGAAGACAAGAAAGGGCACTTATGAACAGGTGACCTTCCAGTTGTCCAATCAACTGTATCTGGGATCACGGTGCAGAAGGGGTCAATTCACGGGATGGACTCTCAGAGAAGAGGGATGAGCAGACTGCAGTGCCCGATACAGATGCAAGCCCTCATGCTGACCCAGTGTTGTCTCAAGTTCAGCGTGACGCCCTCATTAGACAAGATGGAATCAATTCTCTTCACTGACTCTCCGGGATGCCTAGTTTACTTTGAAAGGGAAAAGAAGATTATTTAATTTTCAGAGGTTTCGCTGTGAAGGGTGAAGGAAATAATGGCACTGAGCACAGATGCTTAGAAAGTCTTTTCCTTCACACACACACACACACCCTGCAAGAAGCCATTATTTTCCTTTTCAGTCATTAGAGAGCATTTCAAATTATTTTGAGAAGAAAAATGCCCCTCTCACAACTATAAACAGCTTCTATGGCGGCCCTCAACCTTTTAAAAGATGCTATATTTTGCAAAACTGAAATTGCATCCGACAATTGCAGAATCTCTGGGCTCTGAGCAGGCAGCCTCCTCCAATTAAGCGCCCTTCCAGCATCTGCCGCAATATTTTGCCAATAAGCCGTTCCAATCCAAATATAGTTCCGATTCTCTAGCACTTTCTGTAGCAATTAAGTGTGTATTTTTTAACATCCCCGTGTTACATTTGGCCTTCGTTCTGTGGCCACCTGCAGTCTAATTCTGGCTCCCCTGCACTCTGCATGCTCCTGCACTGTTGCCTGCCCTCCCGGCCTCACCTCTCCAATCTACTGAATCCAAGAACAAAGAAAATCATTGGCTCCTTGTTCTTCGCCATCTGAGATATGAAGCTATAGGCCCTCCGTGTCCCTTGGTTACTAAAGAAACATCTGTATGTCTGCCTGGACACTACTTCTTGATACACACCCCTCCAAGTATTTGCCTGCCCACTCACTCTAAAGCATCCACCTGCACAGGCAGTTCAATGCCAATCAAATCCCTCCTGAGTTCATCCTCACAATGTCCTGGGGAGGTGCTATCCTACCAGAGTGGCTCCTGAGGCAACCTCTGTCTCTGTAGTAGAAACCCAGATGTAGGAAACTTGTTGGGGGAAATCACCAGGGAAAGGAGAAGCAGGTAGAAAGAAGCCAAGGACCAAGGCAACCATGGGAGTGATGTCACCCGTGGAGATCTAAGCATCAATCATAAGCTCAAACATGACTTCCAGTGGTGTCCTCTGAAGTGAGAGGCAGGTCCTCACATTCACGTTGGCAGTCATGGAAGGTTTGAAGTTGCCAGGAAAAGATGAGCAGGAAGGCCAGCATTCTGAGACTTCAATGAATGAGTAGAAAAATTGGTCAGCTTCACTGAGATTCTATGCCACAACTTCCAGTGGGTCCCTGGGTCCCTGCCTCGACTGTCTGCTGCCTGCTGGCCTGCACCCACCCTGTTCCTTCATGTCCCTTCCCCTCTCTTTCTACAAATCCCTATCAATGTGCTCAGCACACACTTTCTGATGAATGCTGTCTCATTCTTTGCTCTGCTCACTCCTCAACTCTTGTCTTGTAAAGCAAATCACTCAAAACAGCTACCCTTGAGTAGCAGCTCTGCTCTGCTTTCTAGCTTCTGTGTTCCAGGCATTGCAACTGAAGCTCTAAGATGCAGTGGAGCCTTTTTCTGGAGAAGGCAGGGCCATCCCCTGCCTGGACCCAAAAGCAAAACTTCCTCCATGTCTGCTGCTTCAACCCTACAGATTCCTTCCTGAGCTTACATACTAGGTTATCTCTGTCCCTGGACAAACCTCTCATCATCATGGATAGCCCTTGCAAAACCACAAACAAGGAGATCAGAGAATCTCCTCATCTAGACCCAGAACAGGAATATTGGATCTGTGAAGGAATGAATTGCTCGCTTTTGGTCTAGGTAGACGGTGAGTTTGCATGGCAGCCCAAGCTATGATGGCAGTTTGTATGGCAGCCCAACACTTTCCTTTCCTTCCAGATACTTCTATGTATGCTTAATGGTAAGGGAGGACCTGGATTATAAGGATGGGATCCCTATGATGGGGTTAGTGCCCTCTTAAGAAGAGGGAAACACTTCATAGGATTCTTTCTCCTTCGTGTGTAGACACAGTAGGAAGTGAGTGTGCGTGCCAGGAAGTGTGCTTTTACCTATTCTCCACCTTGATCTCAGACATTGACTCTGAAAACCTGAGAGGGATCAATATGTAAACCAACCAGACCATCTTTCTGGAAGACCCCATGGGGAGCTGTGCACCTCATCTGGACGCTGGATGTGACAACTTGATTCATCATGCTGCAGGGAGTAGCCCATGATTCCCAGGCCCTTAAGTTGCAGACGTCAGTATGCTGGGAAAAATGTAATGTATTCCTGACCCAGGACCAGAGTTCGCACCAACTACTTGACATTGCCTGACACTGAGTATTTCATTTCCTACAATTTTTAAAGTTTCTTCAAGAACACCTCTGACTTTATTTACTGTTAAAAAAAATAGGTGAAAGAGAAACGAGATGGCATAGAGTCTCCTGTTATCTTTTGAAGTATTAGACTGTGTAGATATGTTGATCATATGTGGTAATTGTCATGGAGGACACTGTAGTTTCTGGGAAGATTGTCATATGTATTATTCCTTTGGTTTTGGCTTAAATTTTTCTCTAAAGGAAGATGTGTCTTTAAGAAAGTATTCTCTATGTCCTCTTCTAATTACAAAGTTTATCATTGCAACTTTTTAAAAACACTTCTGGGAATACAGCCATGGTCATCTGTTCCCCTTCTTCAGCTCCTCTTCCTCCAAGATGAAAGACAAATCATTGTCTCTTGAAGAAGAAGAGTGGACTTGTGCTCTAGCCCATAGCTTACCACATTCCATTTAAAGCTAACACTACGTAAGTCAGAGCAAATAGGATATCTACTTTTAAATGTTAAAATAATTAGAAGAAAAGCATTGCTTAACCTAAAGGTGCAATCCATTTCAGATCCCTCCTAACACACAGGGCATCATAATGAAGGCATCTCTACCAATATATAAGATGAGAATCACTAATGCAGTTTACATTTTTCCTGTACGTATTAATAAATTCTGAGATTCTCCTGGGTATTAGCAAAAAGAATACAGATGTTATAAGTGAAAAAATAAGACCAAAATTTTGCAAATATTGATTTGGAAAATAATTTACTTCTTCCTTACCTTTTCCTAGTTACCTAATATGAAAGGTTGAATATAGATTTGCATCTTGCTTTTTAAAGATTTAATTGTTCTGTGTGCCTGTGTTTTGTCTGCGTGTATGCCTGTGCACCACATGCATGCAGTGCCCTCAGAAGCCAAAGTGTGACTCAAAACACTACAGAATGTTGTGAGGGGCCACACTGGGGTTGAGAAACCTAAGGCTGGTCCTCTGCAAAATCAGCCAATGCTCTTAACTATTAACCCATCTCTCCAGCCCCATCTTCTTTTTTAATACAAGAATTTATGCAATAAATTTTCCTTCAACTACTAGGATAGCTGTATCCTGCATTCTTCTATATAGTTTTCTTATTATTCATAGTTTAGACTGCTTCCCTCCCCACCCCAGACTTTTTATGGGGTTCACAGGTGGCTTAAGAAGATGTAGTTTAATTTTCAGGTATTTAAAGACTTTCTCTCCCTCTGTTTCTGGTTCCTGTTTCAATTCCGTTGTATCTAGAATGCACTGTACAACTTCAGTTTTCCTTAATACATTAATGTTTAATTTGGGGTCCATGTATCTATTAGAGTGAAGAGTCCCTGTCTATTGGAAAAGACTGTTCCTGCTCTATGGTATAATAATGTCTACATCAATTAGATGTGATTGGTTAGAGAGTTTAATTTTTCTGTGTTCCTGCTGGCTTTTTGTCTGCTCTATAAGCTGCCGAGAGAGGCGTGTTGAAATATCCCACTATGACCATAGGGCTGTTGTTTGTAATGTTGCCCACGTGGTTTTCATTTCTGTGATTTTAAGTGAGTTCACACTCAAGAGTCGTGTTCTATTGAACCTTTTTAGTTAGGTAGTATGGCTCTCTGTCCCAATAATAGTCTATGCTCTGCAGTCTATTTTGCCAGGTAACAGTATAGAAATTCCATATTTCCTATTCAGTTTTTACACTGTAGCATTCTCTAGCTTTCTACTTTCAGCCTCGCTGAAAAGTACGGCATTTGAAATAAGTGCCTTCCAAATAACAGAGATTTGAGTCAGTTCTTTTAAAAAAAAATCTATCTAAACATTCTCTGTCATTTACTTGGTGTGGTTACCAAGCGATGATTTCTGGATGGAACTCCAATCACTCAGGAAATAAAAGCCAGAAGCAACAAACAGAACTGGATAGAATTAAAAAGCGTCTGTGCCACCAAGGAAACCATCAATACAGTCAAGTAAGGGCCTACAGAGCGAAGGGAAGATTTTCCAGCTAGTTATCATTAATTCTAAATTACACAAGGAGCCCAAAAAGGGCCATCAACAAAAGGACAAATAACCCAATCAATCAATCAATGGAAAGTATGGAAACAGACGATTCTTAAAAGAACTCATACAAATCCCTGGTAAGTGTCTGGGGGGGGGAGGGCGGAATCCTCAATACCTGTGGCCATCAGTGGTTCAAGAGCAGCCTGAGCTACAACAAAGGGGGAGTGGACAGCTCATGAGGACACTAAATAAAGGGACCCTGCTGTGGTGGCCACTGATTGTCGGCTTGACTGCAAGCAGCTGGGCATGCCCGTGAGAGATTTTCTTAACTGGATCGTTTGAGATCAGATGATGTGCCCTAAGTCTGGGTCACACACACTGGTGGTGGCGGCCCACATAAAACGACATGGAAGAAGGAAGATTTTGCTTTTTATCCAGCTTGTCCTCACTCTTGCTGCCAAGGTATCTACCTCATTGCAGAGGCATTTCTTCACCTGAGTTAAAACTCACTTCCTCAGGATTCCAACATCGACTGAAGACCAGCAGCTCTCTAGGAATTTGCCAGGGTTTCTGCACCAGATTGAGACTGCTGAGACATCCAGCATGGTGAGCTGAGAAACTGCCAGAGTCTCTGCCTTTCCACCAGGACTGCAGCCTGTAAGACACTCTAATCTCTCTCCCTCCCCATATCCTTCTCCCTCTCCCTCTCCCTCTCCCTCTCCCTCTCCCTCTCCCTCTCCCTCTTTCCCTCTTTCCCTCTTTCCCTCTTTCTCTCTCTTCCTCCCTCCTTCTCACTATCCCTCCTTCTGTCCTTCCTTCCCTCCCTCCCTTCCTTTTCCTCCTTCCCTCCCTCTCCAGTCCACACATTCATTCTATCAGTTTGTTCCTCTGGGGAACCTGATGAGCACATTTGTATATGCCTGATGGAAATACAAACTTCTAGAAACATTATAGAAACCCTAATCGGAGTTTCTGAAAATCGATTCACCATACGATCCAGGTACACACCAGGCCTGAAGAAATCAAAGTCAGCCGTACAATAGAGACACCTGCACACCAGGCGTGGGATCAGCAGAGGTGTCCATCAATGAATAAAGTGCAGCACACATACACAGCAGAGTTTTACACTGCATAAACGAGATTCTCTTCTTGCAGAAAAAAAAATGGAAGAGAAAGTTAGCACACTGTGTTAAACAAGCCAGTCTGGGAAAGACAATTGCCACATGTTTTCTTTCATATGTGGGGGGAAAAAAGGAGACAAGAAAAAAGATGCTAGAGGTTATTGGAGCAAAGGGCAGGATGGAAGAGGGAGGAGACAGGAGACCTTTTCCAGAAGTAGTAGGGATGTGCATGTAGCTAGACCTGAGCTCGGCACAAGTACGCACAGGAAGGTCACAGCAAAACCTTTAATTTGTATAGTAAGTATGAGGCATGTAGCTCAAGCCACTTAAATTTGGAATAATCATCACTACGTTTAGATTTAAATCTACCATTTTATTTGTTCTTTTTTCCTGTTGTTTTCTTTCCCTCCTGTACTTGCTCTCCCACTTTATGCATTCTGGTTTTGTTTGAATTTCTTCGTATTTTTGTAGCAGTGGCTTCGAGATTTTAAAATGCATTCTTACCACTTCCCCTCGCATAGAATCTATGTTTTAACACCTCAGCAGGACTGTAGAATGTCTGTGATTGCAGATACTCCTTACCCCGCCCCCTGCCTATACCTCTATTTTATAATGAGTCTAGGAAGATAGATCAGTTGCTAAAGCTTTCATTGAAAGCATGAAGACCTGAATTTAAAGAAAAATAGGAAGGAAGGAAGGAAGGAAGGAAGGAAGGAAGGAAGGAAGGAAGGAAGGAAGGAAGGGAGGAAGGAAGGAAGGAAGAGCAAGGCACTGTGGCCCTGTACTTGTAATTCCAGTACTCAGGGAAGCAAAGATGGCAGATTCCTGGGACTCAGAGGCGAAGTCAGCTTTGACAGTTTGGCAAGAAACAGACTAGTGAAAGATCTTGTCTCAAAACAAAAGTAAAATAACAACCATAAACATCTAAGGCAAAGCAAAGCACCGTTGGATGGGTTGATGGGTATACATGAGGGAAAATACTTTGTGTTGCCTTCTGGCTTCTACATACACATTCACACATGATGTGCACCTGTCCACATACATGTACACACACAGATGAATAAGGAAATTGTATGCTGGCAACTCTATCAGGCAATGCTATGCTTGTCAACAAGCATAATGTGTTAAAGGGAAAACTATTCTATTTCCACACATATCGATGGTTCGAGTGGCTCCGCCCTCATTTCCTGACACTCCATTCCCCTCTGTCTGTGTCACTGTCCTTAACATCACTGTGGAGCAGACAGTCTTGTTTGGTTGCCTCATCTGAGCCATCTCTATGTTACTTTCATTTGTGAAGTATATATTTCCTCTGGATGTAAAGTCATGAGTTGACAGATTTTATGTTGTTGTTATTGTTGTTTTTTAATGTGCAAAGAATGAGAGATTTTGGAACACTAGATCCTAAATGGAATGTTTTCACCAAACCCTCCTCTCAGGGCTCAGAGATCCATGAAGAAGATGAGGCAAAGACTGTAATAGCTGAAGAAGACAATTAACACAATGACTTCAAGCAAGCAGCAAGACTAATGCACATGTCAATTCACAGAGACCGTGGCAGCATGCACAGGACAGCACAGGTTCAAGCCAGATGGGGTCCTGGCATTGAAAATAAAAAGTGGATCCCAGCTCCCACCCCCAACCATGATTGGTCCCTGCTTGCATGTAAAAGGTAGTTTTCCTCAGTGGTGTCTCACTGGGTATATTAATCACACTTCAGGGCAGACCCGTGTCTAGCAGTAGACCTCACACAACAAACTCAATGATATTTTTATAGACTTTGCTTTGTTTCAGGTTGCTTTATTGCTTTGTTTGTGGAGTTTTTTTTAGTTGGTTGGTTGGTTGGTTGGTTGGTTTTTGGTTTCTGTCTTACCGATATTTGGTTGTATATTTTGGTTTTCATATTTGTGGGCTGTGTATATGCTTCTTGATTTTGTTTGTTTGTTTGCTTGCTTGTTTTCTTGTTTAGCTTTTAAAAAGAAAAAGAAAGGGTGTGAAAACGGTGGGGGGATGAGTGGGTGAGTAGGATTTAGAAGGAGAGGACAGTATGATCGGATTATATTGTATGAAAGTTTTCTTCAATAAAAAATAATTTCTGTATTATTTTATATTTCTTCCTGGTCTCTGTGTTCAGAGGACAATCCACAATATCTTATCCATTGTTCCTTCGTTACTGTGGCATCTCCCAAAATGCTTTCAAGCTTTCTCTGGATCTTTATTATATGTCTTTGTTGGGTTTCTGTGCATTTCAACATGCTGACAGCTTACTGATCTTAAATTTGTAGGTTACACGAGATTTCTGCAGCCATTATACCCTCGATATGTTATTGGTACCATCTCACTCCATTTCCCTTCTGAAACCCTGCACACAAATGCAAGACCTTTTTGCCACTGCCCCATGGGTGCCAGGCCTTTACTGCTGCTTCCTAGCTTAGCCTTTCCCTCTGCAACGTTCAAGACTGACTTCTTTCCCTTCTACACTCTGACACTGTCTTAGAAAAGACACCATGACCAAGGCAACTCTTATGAAGGGAAAACATTTAATTGGGGCTGACTTATAGTTTCAGAGGTTTAGTCCTTTGTTGTCATGGTGGCAAACATGGTGTTGGAAAAAGGACTCAGAATTCTACATCTTGATGCAAAGGCAGCAGAAGAAGACTGTATGTCACACTGGGTGTACCTTAAGCATAGAAAACCTCAAAACCATCCCCCACAGTGACACAGTTCCTCCAACTAGGCCACACCTCCTAATAGTGCCACTCCTGGTAGGTCAAGCACTCAAACACCTGAGTCTATGGGGCCCATACCTATTCAAACCATCACGGCCACCCAGGCTGTTTTTGTTGGTTTGCTTTGGTTTGGTTTGGTTTGGTTTGGTTTGGTTTGGTTTGGTTTGGTTTGGTTTGGTTTGACTTGATTTGGTTGTGATTCCACATTCTTAGAGCCTTTTCTTTAGGAAAGCAATTTAAATTTTTATAAATCATTTCATATAGTAACAAATAAAATAATGTCCCACTAAATCTTCCTCAATATTCGAATGAGTGCAAGGTCACTTGACCATCCCTAGAACCAAAACAGCTAAGTTTAATAGAAAGTTTGTTGATGTTATTTTATATTTTTCAGTGTTTACCTGCATGTATGTATGCATACCACATGTGTTCCTGGAACCCATAGACTTTGGAAGAGAGCATCAGATCCCTGGAACCAAAGTTACTGAAGGTTATGAGCCACCATATGGGTGCTAGGAACTGAACCTAGGTTCCCTGCAAGGTCAGTCAGTGCTCTTAACCAATGAGCCATCTCTCAAGGCCAGGGATAGCAAAATTTTTTAAAAAGAAGCATCATGTTAAAAAGAAAGAAGAAAAGCAGAAAATAAAAATGAAGAAGGATGGAGCTGGGAAATGGCTTAGTGAGGGCCAGCCCTCAAGCATGAGGACCTGAGTCTGGACCTTCAGCACTCAAGTAAGAAGCTACCTTCACTAGCACTATCTTAGTTGGAGTCTCTACTCCTGTGAGAAAACACTATGCTTTCTTCCCAGCAAGTTGGAAAGGAAGGGGTTTATTTGGCTTATGAGTCCACAGCATTGTTCATCAACAAAGAACATTAAGACAGAGACTCAATCAGAGCCAGAACCTAGAGGCAGGAGCTGGTGCAGAAACCATGAAGGGGTGCTGCTTCTTGGCTTGCTCTGCCTGCTTTCCTGTAGAACCCAGGACCACCAGTCCAGGGACAGTACCACCCATAATGTACTGTCCCCCATCAATCACTAATTAAGAAAATGCCCTACAGGCTTGCCTCCAACTCAGTCTCATGAAGGGATTTTCTTAGTTGATGTTCCCTCCTCCCAGATGACCCTAGCCTGTATCAAGTTGACATAAGACCTAGCCAGGAGAAGCATTCGCCTATAACCTCAGCATCAGACAGTGGAGACAGGAGGCCCCAGGGACTTGCATGGCCTAGCCAAATCAGTGAACTTCAGATTCAATGAAAGACCCTGTCTTAAATATATAGTAGATGAGGCTAGAGAGATGGCTCAGTGGTCAAGAGCATTGGCTGCTCTTCCAGAGGACCTAGGTTCAATTCCCAGCACTCACATGGCAACTCACAGCTGTCTGTAACTCCAGGATCTGACACCCTCACACTGATATACATGCAGGCTAACTTGGTTAGACTGGCACTGTCTGGGAAATTACTAAGGCACCTCCAGTAGCTTGTGGGAAGCTACTGTGGGAATTCACATGCCTGTGAATTCTTCAGAGATAATTAGATCATGAGGACTATGTCCTAATGAATGGGTTCATCCAATGAAAGAATCAAAATAGACCATTGGAAAGTGCTGGAGATGTGGGATATAGGGTCTAGTTGGAGACAGTAGGTCAGTGGTAGAATGCTCTCTACTATGCTTCCTATTCACCACAGTGGAAGCTATTGTACCATGCTGCCACAAGGATGGAAACCTCTGAAACCATTACCAAGAGAAACCTTTTCTTTCATAGTTTGTCATATGGTGACCACATCGGTGAGGCTAGAATAGTCCACCTCTGAGGGATCTGAGTTGAGGACCACCAAGATTTAGCCCTGCAGCCCATTCATTGACCACTCATTAATCGTATGGACATCGTACATACAGGCTGTTTTTTTACTCTGTAAGTTGTCTTAGTAAATTGATAAACTTGAGAGGGGACTGTGAAAATATCTGACTTTGCCGGTGGCTACAAGGGAGGTAGGGACTTCATTGTCACTAGCATCTGAAGCTGGGGCATTGCCCTTTAATTTGCTGGGTATCTTGGTAGCTGGAATCAGGTTTGAATTGAGTTGTTGCACAGCCAGCTGGTGCTGGAGAATCATGTTGGAACTCACATGCCTTCAAGCACAAAGGTATAGCTTTGCCCAAAGACAATGTCTGTCTCGCAACTGCTGAAGAGAACCATAGTCAAATGGTAACTTAATGGATACAAACAGATTTTATTCAGAAACCATTGCACTAGGGTGAAAGACTTCAGTATAAAACTCAGCTTAGTTTCATCCATACAAGAAGAGAGGAGTGGTATCCAGCAGACAGGAAACAAGCAAGAGCAACATTAGGTAACAGGGATGCTGGCTAACCTGGCCTGGCAGCACTCTTGCAAAACAGGTGTTGTTAGACATCATGCAGAAAGTTCTGGAAGATGAGGAACCTGTTCAGAGATCGAGAAAGGCTCTCTTTAAACAACCTTAGCAGAACTCATGCTGCTATGATTTGACTATAAAATCTATTCTATGGACTCACATGTTTTAACACTTGGTCCCCAGCTAGTAGTTTTGGGATGTTGTGGAACCTTACGGAAGTGGGGCCTGACAGAGAGGGGTCACTGCAGGTGGGTCTTGAGGTTTATATGCAGTCTCCACTTCCAATCTGCTCCCCACTTTCTGTCTGCCCCCCACTTCCAGACTGAGGATGTATTATCACCAGGTGCCTCTCGTTCCTGCTGCCATGGCCCACTCTGCCAGGCATCTCTTCTTAAACTGTCCATGCCAAAGTAAACCCTTCATTCTTTAAGTTGCTTCTTGTCAGAGATCTTGTCATAACTTGTAAAAAAAAGTAGCTCTCCTGATTAGCTTTCTACTGTATGGTAAAGGCCAGGATCAAAAGCAACTTTGTGGGGAAAGGGTTTATTAAGCTTGTAGATCCTGATCACAGTTTATTATCAGAGGAAACTAAGGTAAGAAGTCAGGGAGGAACCTGGAGGCAGGAACTTAAGCAGAAGCCATAAAGGAATGTTGCTTAATGAGTAGCTTGTTCTCCACGGCTTTGCTCAGCCTGCTTTCCTATATGACTCAGGACCACCTGTCAGGGGTGGTACCACCCAGTGGTCACTAATCAAGAAAAGGCCTTTCAGACTTGCCTACAGGCCTACCTGGTAGAATAATTTTATCAACTGCTGGTGGAATCATTTTCTCAACTGAATTTTCTCTTTCCAGATGACTCTACCTTGCATCAAGTTGACGAAACTATACACGCTGTAACTAGACTTGGTAGATGGAAGGCCAAGGTCAAAGCTTATTGAAAAGAGGCCACAGAGGGGTCCGTCTAAAGTATAACTAAGGAAAGTCTATCACAGCCGAGATTTATTGGATGGACATGGTATTAGAAGCATAGAATGATGTGTAGCAGATATCACTCTCTTTCATTCTCTCTCTCTCTCTCTCTCTCTCTCTCTCTCTCTCTCTCTCTCTCCATCTCTGTCTCTCTCTCTCTCTCTCTGTCTCTCTCTGTCTCTCTCTCTCTCTCTCTCTCTCTCTCTCTCTGTGTGTGTGTGTGTGTGTGTGTGTGTGTGTGTGTGTGTTGTGTAAGGCCCTAGAACTCAATACCCCACACATATGTGTTAAAACATGGAAAATGTGTGGGCTGGTATAAATGAGCCTCTGTTGAAGACATTCACTGCTAAGCTCTATGATAGGGCTCATTTACAGGAAGCCAAAGCCAGGAGACAGTGGAGATATCAGTGTATATGGTGGCCCTGTGTGCAAAGCACCTGCTTCTTCCACAGCTAAAAAGGCTGGGAGGAGAAAGAGTGGGAGCTGATTCCAGATAGAGGAGGTTGGCTTCAGGGATTAGCATAAACACTCCCACATGCTTCTTGATTAGATGAGCCCCCAGCTGGCTTCACAACAGCAATGTGCCTTTGAAAACAAAACACTCCCTAAAAATAGTTGTCTCCTAGGATTTGAGAGGCAATGAGTTTTCGGAGACAAGTTTTCTGGGGTTTCAATAGAATCCCTGCCAGGCCTAACCCAATTTGATGAAAACTCACCGGATCTCTCTTGGGTAGGCTGCATCAGTTTGCTTCTCTGTCACTGTGATAAAACATTAACCAAAACCAACTTGTGGAGGAAGGAGTTTATTTCATCTTACAACTCCCAGGTCACAATCCATCACTGATTGAAGACATGGCAGGAAGCAGGAGGGAAAACAGAAACCATAGGAGAACACAGCTTATTAGCTAGCTTCTTCTGGCTTTCTCAAGTACTTTTCTTACATAGTCCAGGCCCACCTGCCCAGAGATTGCACCACCTACAGTGGAGTGGACCCTTCCACATCAATCCCCAATCAGAAATGTCCCATAGACATGTCCATAGACCAATCAGATAGAGACAATTCCTCAATGGAAGTTCCCTCTTCCCAAGGGACTCAAGTTCACGTCAAGTTGAAAGAACTAGCCAACACATAGTGGGGAGCAGGCCATGGCTGGACCAAGCAGACTCTAAGCCCATCTCTGTCCAGAACAATGGTCAGGATTCTGAGTACATTTCTCCTGTGCCCCTCTATCATTAGAGCAAAACAGATGCAGGGTGGAGTTGGCCAGCCCTGGATGTTGTTTCAGGGAGGTGCTAGATCCATGGATGTTAGTCATCTCTGCTCCCCCACTAAAGAAGGTACTTTCACAGCTTCCCTCCTTTACCTGTCTGGTGCTCCTGGAAGGACTTTGAGGCTGTGTCCCAAGAAACCCATTCCAATTTTAAAATACCATAAAGTGGAAAATGCAGTAAGCACACCTTACCTTCCAACATCACAGCACCATGGACTGTCAGGTGTTAAATATGTCCCCTCGAGGCCTCAAGGCTGACTGGGAGCATCTGCCATCATCCAGAATCATAAGAGAGGCTCAGGAGGAGATTCAAAGTCAGACCCTAAAGTACAGTTCCCACCAAATGCATATTGCGTTGAACAATCATAACATGGAATATTTCAAACCATTGTTAGTTGGGGGTGGACTGTGTCTGTCTTTCACTTTGGTTTAATGGGTAGCAATATCCATCAAGTTCTGAAGACAGATAATGAGGTCCTCATTTTTATGCAGTTGCCAGACAGCATAGGGTAGCTAGCCAGCATCTAAAAAGTGAAATTCTAACATTCTTGTTAAGGACTATTCCATGAGCCATGTGTCCACTACTCAAAAAGAACTGCTCCTTTGCCTCCACCCTTAGCCCATGCCTCCTTCTGACTAGCTTTTTTGTTGGTGCCCGGCCTGCTTTTCTCCCATGGAACCTCTCAGACCGTCTCTGTACCCCTTACCTTGGGTGGCTTCTCTATGGGCAATTGTAATAGAAGTTGAGGCTAACAGAAGCTCAGCAATGATGCCAGCGGCTCAGAGACTTTACCAGTGGGTCCACATGCACTCAATCTTACCTTCCCACTGTGCTAGGGTTTTCCTAAAGGACTCTGAAGCCTACCTCTGCCAGAAGCTGAACATGCAAGATGCTGCTTTCCCTGTAGACAGCCGAGCTGCCTCAGATGGGGCAAGGCCTCAGTCTCTGAGTGATAGGAGCCCAGCTGGCCCTCCTCCCATGGGTGCGTTGCTGTTCACAAATGCTGGGTATGGTTCCTCACCACCCAGCAGCAGATGAAGGACTTCTCCCATAATTCTCACTAGAGCCTTTTCCTGAGAGGACTGATCTAGCTGTTTTCAACCCTGACCCAGAGACTTGACTGGTTCTGAAACAGCATTTTGTATCTCCAGAGCTTCCTCAGCCAGGACATGTATTGCCAGAACATGAAAGGCTGTGTGGTGACAACACCTCTCCTGAATGTCTCAACGTCTTTCCATGTCTCTCACTGTAGTTGTCTCTGTTTTCTGGCTATAAAATGGAGGTATTGGGCGGGTAGTCTTTCAGGAGCTTTGAGGCTCCAAAAACGGCACGATTTTGAGAGCAGCAAGTCCAGGTTCCTTTCCTCTGGATGAGGAAGTGCATGTCTAGAAGAGAAATTGCAGGCTCAAAGGCCAAGGCCTAAGTCCCACCAAAGTTACTCTTCTGTCAAACATGGGCTGCCGATAAAGCATCCCTGAAGAGTCCCCTCTCAGCCTCACAAGAGGGACACACGAAGGAGCAGGACTGTAAACGTCATGGTGTGCACAGCTCCTAATTGGTCAATGACCAGGTTGCCCTTCTGGCTTCACTGAGGCAGGACCTGGGGTGGGGTGTTCAGGGAGATCACTCAGATCTGCCATTAAACCAAAAATACTAGATAGAAGTTTAAGAACAAGACTTGGCCACAAAGGTGGCACCCAACAGCTTTTTCTGAGGCAATTTGAAAACTGATTTTTTTTAAACATGAAAACCCAGATCTCAGTTGCTCCTGAAAAGTCTGGTGAACTCTCAGCCATGGCCTCTCTGGCTACAAGAGGCTAACCTACTATAAACACAGTCGACAGCTGGCCAGCTCCTCTCGCTGTAGTCTGGGCCTGTTTCAGGGGCATCAAAAATGGGAAAAGATGAACAAGATGACCTCTGAGGCTCCTGTACATATTTTCCAATGTCAACAGGAGGAAGTTGATTTCACTTAACAGCACTGTATCTTAAACAGTCCATTAAATATTTAGACTTTGGGTAACAGGCCTTCTGGCTGTTCCTTGCTTGGGCTACAGAACCTGAGGGAGGCTGCTGCTGAGAGCACAGTGGTCTTGTTCCTCAAGACAGAGGGAGGAAACATGGATGATTCTGGAGATCTATCCCTAAAGTGTCCATATCAACAAACACGTGCATGACCTCTGTGTCCATGTGAGCACAAGATGGAGACTATAACTATACCCGCCATTCATCCAAGTGCCCCTTCCTTCCTTATACAAACTATAGGGGGAAAAAACATGTTCTTTAGAGCTCAGCTGCCTAGTCTCGATATTCGCCCCAAGATGGCACAGCAGCTGCCCCTGGAGGGGTGATAGATGCCCTTATGGGCCACCCCTTTGAGAATAGGCATCTAGGGGAAACGTAGCATTCATTCATTTGTTTATTTATGTATTCTTTTTCAAACATACTGCCCTTGTTATACACCAGTTAGAACCGCTGGCTCTGAATCACAGACAACACCCAATGCTGGTGAGAACACTGAACCATAAGGACTCCATTAGAATGCAGGATTGAGCTTCAGAAGACAGGTCAGCCATTTCCTACAGCATTCTACATACTCTCCTCAGAAACCGAGCAATCTACTCCTGGGCATTCACCCAAAAGAACTGAAAGCCCATATCTATACAAAAGCATGTACACAGAAGTCTATTCTGCTTCACACATAGTTGGCAAGTTTCATCAGGTGAGTTGACATGCTGAGGAGGGTCGTGAGTTGGAAGCCAGTCTAGCCTAGACAACACAGTGAGACTCTATAAGAACCCAAACTGGCCGTGACTCCTCAAGACGGAGGGAAGAGACATGGATGATTCTGAAGATCTACTCCTGAAATGATGTCTCTATAAGAGCCAAACTAAGATGTCCTTTGGTGGGTGAATGGATAAGCACACCATGATGCACCCAACAATAGACTATTACTCAGCACTAAACCAAACTAAGCTACGGTGATTAAGACATGGAGCAAACTTAACTATGTGTTACCAAGTGAAAGATCTGTGAAGACAGCAAACTGGAAGTCAAAAGCTATGACATTCTAAAACATGAAAAACTAGAAAGAGAAGAAAAAGATGAGAGGTCACCAGTGGTCGGGGGTGGGGGGAAGATGAGTAGAAGGAACTGGAATGACACAGAACAGTGAGAATCCTGAGTGAAGCCACATGTTACTCTATATTTATTTAAACATACACAATGTACAATATCAAAGATGAACCCAAGTATAAACTGTGGGTGCAGAATGACGATATTAGTGGACTATAATTAAGTGAGACTGATGAGTAGGGGTGAGAGGACCATGAGAAAAACTTCCGTGTTTTCTTTTCATTTTTTGCCAGACACTGGAAAGGGGTTGAGCATCTCCCCATGAGACACAAAGCAAAAAGCATTCTGGATGTGCTGACTCAAGGAATCTCACAAAATGCTGAAATCAACAGTTTCATCACCGTGACCCAGACCAAGTCAGCTCCGAGCTGCAGCACCTGCTCAGAAGGCAGCTTGTGCCATCCTGCCTGGCACAGACAACTACTCTGGAAGACCACCTAGCCCAGCGGTGTGTGGATGGGACAGAGTCTGGACTGCAGAGGGAGCTGGGTGGAAATGAAGCTAGGTGGGAAGGGGAACAGGACAGGAAGTGGCTAGTTGAGAAAAAGCTAGACATGAAGAGGGCGAGGCAGCAGCAAGCACGACAAAGGGATGTGGTTCTCACAGAACCGGCTTCCTGTGTTGACGGGCAGTACCTGGTAGAGGTGTGTGCAGCCAGAAAATGACAATAATCTTCCCTCGTGGTAGCACCCCGGAAATGGCATTGCTTTGTCTGTGGTTCACCTCATTCATTTCTCTTGACTCCATAAAGGAGACTGGACCACCTAACCTCTTCAAACTGCCATCTCTCCCCATGTGGAAGAAAGCCAAGCCCCAGGTTTGCAACCCAAGGCCACCTGTGGCCACACCTGCCCTTCCCCACCCAACAGGTGCACGCCTCCTTGCATTTTGAGTCACATAAATGTTTTCCTTGGGTGTCTTTGAATAGTGTGAGTATTTGGTTTTGCTCTTTGTGCTATCTCAGGCTTTCTGCATCATCCCTTTATCCTTTCTTTTTGATTTAGCATCTGGAAAGTCTCCTCAGATTTTATTTATGCGACTGTTCTGCTTCTCCATAGTGTGTGTCTACACTTCATTCTATCAATGGCCTTTTAGTCCTGCTATTTATAATCCATCTCCTCCCTCATAGCCTTTCTTGCACCCTTTGTCCTCTCTGTCACCTCTAGGTGTTTGCTTTGGCCCCTTTTTATCTCTCTCGTCACTAATTTTGGTATGAATGCAGCACACACCACTTTGTCCTTGTCCTTACTAGGATGGATGCTACACCAATAAGTCAGACTCAGCACCACGCTTTGTTTGAAGGTTCCCTACTTTGTACATTCCAAGTTTCTCATTCATCCTGACAGAGAGAAGCTGCATCTCATAGAACATTATTCGGTCACATCACTGTAGCTATTAGAGCCTAACTCCCTCAAGAGCCCAGTGAGGACCAAGCTTCCAAAGCCTAACTTTATTCATAGTCCAGGACATACAGCCTCCAGGCAGTGGATGAATTCAGCTTTTGGTCTTGTCCCATTTGTAGCATACTCAGCCAAAACAGTGAGCAACATGTGTTTCCTCTGGGCATGCGCATGAATTTACAACGATGAGTGCATCCACGCATGCGTGCTTGCGTGCGTGCGTGCGTGAGTGCGTGCATGCGAAGGTTTCTTGCTCTGAGTGGTTGTTGAGCTGGTTGGTTGGTTAGTGAGTTTCATCTGTTTGGTTTTGGTTATTCACTGTTTTCCAGGGGTCGGGTTCCAAACACAGCTCTTGATCCCTACTCTCTCACCTCAGAGGTCAGCGCGTTCTTTAAGTCTCTGGTCACTTGTTTTCAGTGAACACATCACCTCTCCAGTAGCCTTCTAGGCACTGGGAATCTGTGTTGCATGAAGCTGTGCAGGGAGACCATGAGGTCTGGCTGGCTGGGATTCAGTTCTATCCCAGAACTTTGGACTTCCGTTGAAATTTTGCCTAGCCAGCTAAGATTTCCAAATTTGCAAAATTAGCATTAAAATATTCAAAGAGCAAAGTTTCCTCGTAAGATCAGCAATTCTCCCTTCTTTAGCAAAGAACCCCAAAATATCTCCTCTGCTCACATTTTGTTGCATTTCCTTCTCCGGCTCAGCTGAACAAAGGGGCTAGCCGGGGCAAAGCAAAAGGCATGATGTGGCCAACCCTCCCAGGCAGGCCTTTGTTGGTGGACAAGGGACAGTCTGAATCACCAAATCCATCTGCTGTCAGCGCGGCTGGAATTGCACCTGCCGTTGTCCCAACAATGCGCCCAGTCACTCATTCCCCTGCTTCATCTTGCTTTCTTTATTTCTGGGGAGGGCTATGAGCTTCTGGGCTGAACTTATTAGCCTTTAATGCAATTCTTACAATAACAACTTCAAGACTGTTGGTCTCATTTAACCACCAAACAGCCCGAGAATCCGAATATACTGTCAATCACTCTCTGGAACCATGCTAACTGCACTCGGGGATTGTCAGCCACACAACATTCCTGCATGTGACTCTCCCATGCTGCATGTGACACCATCACATACTGGGACTACCTCCCTCACATCCTCCTATCAATAATGTGACCCAGTTATTCCAAGAAAACACATGGCATAATTCCTCTCTCTCTTTCTCCTTCCCTCCCTCCCTCCCTCCCTCCCTCCCTCCCTTCCTCTTACAAAATTACTCCTGCAAGATCTAGATGCCCTTTTGCCTTGACCATTCTTTCCTATTCCTCTACGTTTTCAAACTTCTGTTTCCACACTCCCTGCATGTACTGTTGAGTGAGGGCCAGCTGCCCAGAGTACATAAAAGTCAATGTCATGGCACCATTCTTTGAAAAAAAAAAAAAAAAAGGAAGAAAGCTTTATTGTGGAGTTTATCGGAAAACAGGAGCCAAAGCTCAGTGCTGTCTCTTCCATTTCATGGTGGCAGGAAGACCTGTGGGGAGAGATGTGTGAGGCTGCTTGCTGGGTATATGGCCGCAAGGGGAGTTTTGAGTTTATGCAGGTACAGACAGTCATTGGGCCTCCTGATACATATTTCTTTTCAGGGAAGGAAGGCCTATCATGACCTGCCTGGGGTGCTTTTAGGTCAGGCATTAAAAGATCATCAAGAGGTCAAACTGGCTTCCCCCTCACACAGTCATTCTTTTAAAAGAATAATTCTCTTAGATTTGTTTATTTTATGTGAACAAGTGTTCTGCCTCCATGTATGTATGCGTACCATATGTGTTCTGCCTCCATGCATGTATGCGTACCATATGGGTGACTGGTGCCTGTGAAGGTCAGAAGAGGGTGTTGGATGCCCCACAACTGAAGTTAATGGATGATAGTAAGCTGTTTTATGGATGCTGGGAACAGAACCTGGGTCTTCTGTAGTAACTAGGTCCTCTGCAGGAAAACAAGTGTTCTTTCTTAACCATGGAGCACATCTCTCATGCCCATTCTCGAAAAGTTGGTTTCAAAACATCTTTGGGTCGATTCTGGAAGCCTTCCCTGAAACAAAGCTTAAGTGCTTCATTTAAACACTGTGTGTCCTGGTGTGCCTGAGCCTGAGCCAGTATGGATCCACAGAGCGCTAACCCACAGAGCTCGAATCCTCCCTCATCTTCTGTTTTAGGACCCCCAGGAATCCGGCCGGCCGTGTGCCTCCTCATTAGCTTCCTTTCCCTCAGATCTCTTGTTTCCCATAATGCCTTTAAGGCATTGTGTTTGCATTGTGCCCACAGATTAATTTGGGAGTATTGGAATGGCCTCATGTTCACAGTCGTCAACCTCTTGTCCCTGAGCCTGTCCCCGTCTCCCTCTACTATCCACATGTGCCCTGTGCCCGTGGCTCTTATTAATCCCATTTCCACATGCATAGTTTGTTTTCTTGGGTTCATTCCCAAGCAAATACCTTATCAAATTTCTCTCTGACAGGTGCACCCCGGGAAAATGGATGCCGTGTGGTTCCCATACTTGCTAAGGAGAGCGTCTTCTCCATCCTCCAGTCTGGTTCTGTAGAAACTCTGAGAAACACATGGCAATTCAAGAAGAATCCTCTGACTGAATGCTGCCAGGCACCTACCTGAGGCTCTGATAACACAAACCATGCCTAGGAGAAAACAGAGAGGACCCCTGTGTCAGTGGGGGGGAGAGAGGGGGAGCCACAGCAACACTGCCTTGAGAATGTGGCTGACGTTAAAGACAGGCAGCTGGAGCTGAGAGACTCACAGCTAGCTCTGCAGTATGACTTCCCTATGACTCCAGCAGCCTGTCCAGGAAGGTCCATTGTATCACCTGCCCCTCCTGAACCACAACACATGTCTGTCACAGAGCTCAGGGGCCCATCGAAGAGACTCTCTGGCTGTTAACCTCACATTTATCTTCAAAGGATGACAACAAGAAGGGAGAAAGCTGTGACCCACTTCAGTCCACAGAGCCTGAATCAGGGTGGCAGTGTCCTGCCGATCCAGAGCATGGCCCATCTTCAGCAGCTATGGCAGCCTCCATTCTGCAGATTCAGGGGTGACTGAATTCAGCATCCTTGCCAGCATCTGTCCCGCTTTGCTAGGATGCCCTCAATGTCCTGGATTCAGTTTTTCTTTTCAATAAATTGCAAAAATCTGACAGTTAGAGCTAATTTGCTGCTTGAAAGTTGGCCCTGAGTTGCAAATGGTGCCCCCAGCAGCCCCTGACCTCTGCAGATAAGGTCTGAGAGTCACGCTGCCCTGACCTGCAGGTGCAGGGGCAGCACTGAGGAAGAAGGTGAGAATTAATGGTATTTTTTCTGGAAATCCCAGAAAGGCGAAGACTGATTAATGTTTGGCCAAAGCCCTGTGTCATGTCTGAGTTATTAATGGCACTCACAGCTAATGGGCGCTGACTGCAGGCCACAGCAGGTGAGGACAGACAGCAGAAGGAGCAGACCAACCATGCCCCGGGCTTCTGGTAAAGTAGGCTGCTGCCACTTCAAAGTCACCCACATTAAGCTCCAGCCCCACCCCCATGAGGATGGTCTGCACAGCTGTGATGGGTGACAGAGCCCCAGAAACAGGGCTATGCCTGGTGGTCAAGCAAGAACGCACTCATGACTTTGCAGGAGACTTCAAGTTTAACCCATATCTTGCTCCACAGTTTGCTACTATTTTATCTCTTCAAATGCCTGTATGTGAGAGACAGATGTGCTCAGACAACTGTGAGATGAAATCAATTGATTTTCATTTGCTCTGTGGTTCCTAACCATCTATGTTGTATTTTTATTAGAGACCCAAATGCTAAAACGTAAGTGTCAATCCTGTGACAAAATCTTTTTGACCAGTGACTGTTGACCAAACAACAAAAAACCCGGCCAGGTTGGGATTGCTCATTCTGTGTCAAAATGGTGAGAAGCCAGTGCTACACCAGCAATGGCTACCGGCCGACCCTAGGGATGGATGCATTTCTTAACAGAAACTGAAGGACACAATAATGGTTTTGCTTTACAAGAATTCACATGAGGAGGTTGAAAGAACCTCAGAGGAAGTGAATCCCTCCAGATGGTGTCTGACCCTCAATCTTTCAGCTTAAATGACTGTCTTGACCTGGTGCTGCCAAGAGTGTTTTCAATTCAGCCATTACAAGTACATTGTCAAGTGTAAGTCTCCTGCCATTAAGTGTGTAACCCTCCGTCCACTGTCAAGGGATGGCAGAGCTCTCCCTGCCCTAACAAGAGAAAAATGCACAGGACCACGGGAGGAAAAAGTCCCTGTGTTTGCATAGCACTTTTTGTTCTAAACGAGGCGTGCTTCTAGGTAATCCCAGGTACTCTCTCTTCTAGAGCAAACACCAATAGACTTAGCAATTAAGAAAAACAATGCAAGGTTTTTCGTGGAGAGGATGCTACAGCCCTGGGGTTAGCAGACATCTGAGTCAGCCAGGAAGACAGTGTTTATTCAAAGTGTAATAATGGATGGCTCTCCGAGGACAGGGTGGGTGCCCTGCGCTTGTTCTGCAAAAAGCACTCTGACAGCATCTGGTGTTCTTTCTGTTGACATCAAAGAAATTGACACAAAATTGTTCTCCAGCTTCAATATTTATCCTGTTCAAAGGACTCCGGTGACTTTCTGGACAGTGTCCAACTCCTCTCAGTTTGCTCACATACATTCAGAATTCCTCAGTTTGACAAATTCACTGGAGTGAAGCTTCCATTCACTTAGAAAACAGAGACTGTATTTTAGTTCTGAAGAAAAGGTCCCCAAATTTCTTGTTGACTTCATGAATAATTTACAGACCAAAGGCTGTTTATTTGGGGTTTCTAATGTCCCCTTAGCAATAGGATTATGAGGACTGGCATAGAAGTAAACGGCAGAACTGAAGCATTCCAGTGCTTAAAGGGACTTGACTTTACAAAAGAAATCATTGAAGAAATATTTATCCCCCTAAGTGCCGTGGCTGCTCTTCAGAAGAGCAACAATAATTATGAGCAGAAAAGGAAGCTCCGGCTCAAGTGGGTAATTGTTATGGCGTTTGCCGTGACTATCTTTGAAATGCATTTCACCCCTTGAGGAATTCTTTTCTTTCCCAAGACTGAATATGCTTCTATCTATGAACAAGCAGAGCAATCCTGTAGTAAAGATGAAGGAAGAAAAAAAATCAACTGTGATCTTTCTGTTGGTTGTGACCAACATCTGAAAATGTTCATAAATGCAAAATGCAGTGGAAACCTGGAGTGGAAAGCTGGCATCTCCCGTAGACGGTTAGTGTCACACTTCCCAACCAATCAAATCCAATTCCCAGATTTGATGCCTTAATGTCAGCATACCAGCTCAGGGCCAGGATGCTGAGCACGTTTTCTTAACACATGGTCAGCAGACAAAAGCAAAACGAAAGAAGGCACTTGGGATGGCCAAGACCCATTACCATGGAAATGGAGAATTAGCTTTAGCTCTGGGGAAGCTGTTAAATGGATTTTTGCAGAAGAGGTTGATGGGACTCAGGCTCTTGCCATTACTCTGGGTTGCCCATAACAAGCAGATGGTATGACATGAGAGCTGGAGATACAATACTTGGTTTGCCCGGCACAGACTGACCTGAAAGCTTCTTCCCTGCTGGATTACACTCTTGGTGTAGGAAACTTTTATGTAGACCACTGAAGGAGAAAAATCACCAGTGGCATTACCCAGCAAACTGCATGCCTAAATTCCAAACTACCAGGCAAGATGTACCCAGTGGTACAATAACGAACTGAAGGTTATGGAACAAAACAAACGCTTTGGGGTTGTCTTATTGCAAGTTTATAAGTGAGTTTTTCTCTATCCCGGCTAACTCCCAAATAAATGAGACTTTAAGATTTATTTGATTAGCTTTACAGCACAGGAAATGAGCAGTTATTAATTTATTCTATTTCTCTAAGCTAATCTGGCTACCTCCCAGCCAAAATCCACAAGATACTTGTATTTTAGTGTTGAACTGGCTCTTTCTGCTCCAGGTTTGTTCCCATCGTGGCTCCTGGGATACTTTCCTCCTGGCGAATCCTCTCCCTCTCCCTCTCCCTCTCCCTCTCCCCCTCCCCCTCCCCC
>JANHMN010000007.1:56225761-56263602 GCA_030674055.1 Rhabdomys pumilio | reverse complement strand
GAAAGTTATTTATTGTACGTGTACATGTGCATGCATGTATGTGTGTGCACAAGGGTGAACATGCCTACAAAGGCTAGCAGAGTGTTGGATCCTCTGGAACCAGAGTTATGAGCAGTTGTGAGCTGCCCGATGTGGGTGCTGGGTACCTGACCCAGGTCCTCTGCAAGAATATCAAGTGTTCTCAACCATTGAGTCGTGTCTCTAGCCCCACAACTTTTTAAATTTTAAAAAAGTATGTTTAGTCTTAAATGGAATCGGCAGTGATATTTTTAAAATGTTCTTGAAAACATATTGTGTTCAGTTTACAAACCTTTATCTGGTGTGACACTGAATTATAAATAAATAAATAAATAAATAAATAAATAAATAAATGCTACATGAACTCAGTGTAGTTGAGCCCGGAGAGGTAAGCTCGCAGTGTGTCAGGCTCTGCTCTGGCAGACAGATGTTGTGATGTTTATCTTGGGTCAGTGTGAGTGTTTTCATCTATCAATCTGCTGGGTTTAATGGACATATTTTGGTACACCAAGCCAAATAACAAACTTCCCAGTTCTTTTTTGTGAGACCCATTCATGCTGTAAGAAGGAAAATGTTGTTTTACAATCTATAATTAGGAATGCTCCTCCCAGCTTGCACCAGGAGACAGGGACTGATAACCATTGTAATAAGAAACATGAAAACAGAAATCTCTACACATGCTGCAGGCAGGCCCTGGGCATCAGAGGAGGAAAAGCTCTCCGGTCCTGTGTTACTGTGACAAGCATTTGGGGACTATGTGGCTTCCTCAAGAAATATCTGAGTCAATAAGGTCATGGGCTATGGTGAGAAGTGTGACACCTCAGATATGGAGCTTTAAGACTAACGGGAATCCTGTTTTTCTTTCTTAGTGGCTCAGAGTAGTTTTGTAGGAAGCTGTGAGGAGAATCAGTGCTCTCTGCTTGGTCCCTGTTCTCACCAGTCCCAGTGGCTATCTGTGTGGGCTCTGACTGTGCAGTGGACAAGCAGGCCAGCCGTATTCTGGCTCCAACTCCCTTCCAATGTGGAGACCTGGATGTGTTTTGTGCTTCTGTTTTCCCAGTTGTAAAGCAGTGTTAAAGTGGGTGATACTAGGGAGGGTCAGATATCTGCCTTAATTCAGGAAGCTGATCCTCGGCAGTATATACACCTAGGAGAGACCTGCTCCCTTATCTTCCTGGTTATTCTAGCTTCTTGGATCATTGCTCTCTCACAGAAGCACACTCATCCTAGCAGGGTTCCTTTCAAGGTAGTTCTCAGCACAGAGGGGTGCTGCAGCACACTCTAAGGCATCGAATGGACTCTTGAGATTGAAGCATTGCTTGCAGGTGCCACTGGCTGTGGTAGTCTGGGATTAGGGGGAGGAGGCTCGTAAGGTAAGATGGCTAATAGCCATGATCTCAGATAACCCATGAACAGTCGTAACAAAAAAGTCATCTATAAAAAAATGCAGTGACTTGAGATTGCTTTCGAAAGATCACAGACTCCTTAACTAACCAATTTCTTAGCTTGTCCTTCAGCAAAAACTTGCAGAATCCATGTAAGGATAAGCCAGATCGAAACTGACTTTCCAAATAGAGTGTGCACTATGCGTGCTACTAATATAACCTGAAATTGCAAAGCGAGTCTCATTCATTTATACAATCCATGTATTAATATTGGCAATGCTTAAAAAGAATTTAAAAAGAATGGACAAATGCAAAAGAAGCCCAATTGTCCAGGCAAGGGTCTTTGGGTGTCACATGTTCAACACATTCACACACACACACACACACACACACACACACACACACACACACACTTTCACAATTAACTCTACTCAAAGATACCAACAGACCAGAGAAGAGGTGTGGTTACCACTGCAGTTTGCATAAAGGACCCTAAGCTCCACCCTCTCAGCATCCAACCAGGAACTTTTCTTCTCTTCCTTCTTATAAATTTCGAAGAACATGTATCACTGACATTCTGTCTGCACATCACCCCCTTGCTCTCATAGTCTTTGTGATCTCCGTAGAAAGAATTCAGATGAGACAGTCTTGCAGAGTTTGTTGTAAAGTATCTCGAACTCTGAAGGGGTGAAAGTGGCCAAAGAAACCAATGTGCTGATTTACATTTTAGGCAATTTATATATTATTTCTAAAGCCTCTGCAGCAAGCAGCTCTTCCTCAAAGACTTTGTCCTGAGCAGATGACTGACAAGCCCATTTGGATTGACTTTACCAGAAAACTTCCTGTTAAATAACTAATCTTCTGTGCTAGAGATGGATTGAGATAATTACCTATTCATGATCTTCTGTGCAGGTAGGATGTTAAGTCTCATCCCACTGCCTCAGCTTGGATTCAAGACTCATTCTTCTGAAGAGTAATTAGAGTCTTGGAGATTCGGTCTTTGGTTTTAAAGTCCACTGATGATGAGATCAATGTCCTGCGTGCCTACTAAAATCTCCCTAGCCACTTACCGCCAACTGACCAGAGACAAATTTGTTTTCAACTCCAACCTCCCTGTCAGTTTCCCACACAATAAAGCTTTCTCTTTTAGGCAAAACTCCAGTGCTATAGCCTATGTTTCTCTGTGCATCAAGCAAAAGGCTTTGCTCGATAATATGAAGAAAAATGAGAGCTTTGGAAAGAATAACAACCATAGTTACTCAAAACACATTCAATCTCTAAAACCCCATGGCCCCATAGTAGTTCTGAAAGACGAGGTTGGGGGGAACAATTAGTCTCTGCTGGAATCAAATAACACACCTACTTTTTCCTCTGCAGTTACACAATAGGTTGGAAACAAGTAGGTATGTGTGAGACCCTGTGGAGAAATCCACATTCCAGGGCCAAGACAGGCCCAGGCAGCAGAATAAAGCCAGCCAATGCACAATAGCTATAGAATAAGAAAATCCACTTTTTGTAGGAGAGAGTCGTCTTCTCTCTAACAGACTTCTCAAAACAGACTTCAGACTTCAGGCTGAGGAAGGTCTTCCCTGCACCTCAAGGGGTCAGTCCTTGCAGCTGACCCCCACTGGTGTCCTCTAACTGGAAGCCAGATCCACGTGCTCTACCAGGAAGAAGCACTAGATCACATAGACTAACCAGGAGTACAGGGCCAAAGCTGTTTCTCCTTTACTTAGATCCAACCACAAGTTCCCTGTCAGAGGTCTTACCTGTGCTTCTGAGCAACTGGCTCCTAGTCATTTCAGCTTCCCACAAGCCCCTCCTTGAATTCAGATAAATTCCTTCACTGGAGGCACTCACCGGAGCTGCTCACACACCTCACCCTCGGAAGAAGAACACAGATGTGGGAATCACCCTCCCTTGAGAAACAGAGAACCTTCCCCAGAATGGGATTTGTATTTATTCAGAAAAGCGAAGACAAATTCAAAACCAAAACTGAGTACTAAGAGCACACATTTGTTTGGTGGCCAAAAAGAAACCAGAGCCTAGATCATAAATCAGCTTCTCAACCCTCACAGGGTGTGGAGTCATGGTGACTGGGTAGAAGAAACTAGAAAGAGAAATATTCATTAGGTTCTCAGGAGAAAGGCAGCAGGTTTTCTAGGAATCCAGTCACTCCTATTTTCTTTCTTTATATGGGCCTGCTGCTATGGAGATGGTAAACTGTAACTATGATGGTCGTCTGTATGGTCTTTAGCATAAAAATTAGATGATAATGAAACCTGGAATCTCTTAGAGGTCATTTGCACAGCCATCTTGTCCCTAGGTAGCTTTAGCCTATCACTATGAAGGACTCTCAGACCTTCCTTCTAAAAAAAAATAAAGTAGCAGTTTCCCTGCAGCATTTCAAACATGTTTTTCTGGTTGGCCCTCCTGTGGTGGTTTGACTAGGAATGGCCCCAGTGGGCTCCTATATTTAAATGTGCTGTCGTTAGGGAATGGTGCTATTTGAGAGGGGTTAGGAGGTGTGACCCTGTAGGAGTGGATGTGGCCCTGTTAAAGCAGGTGTAGCCTTGTTGGAGGAAGTGAGTCACTACGGATGGGTTTTGGGGTAAAAAGTCAAAACAGGCTCAATTGCTTTCTCTACCTTTTGCCTGTGGATTCAGATGTAGAACTCACAACTAGTTCTCCAGCACTGTGTCTGCTTGCATGCCACCAGGCTTCCCACCATAATGACAATGGACTAAACTGCTGAAACTATAAGCAAGTCCTAGTGTAGAGTGAAAAATTATAAAGATCATTTTATAAAATATATACAGGTTTTTCTTTAGGCTTTTCTTTAAAGAGCATGAAAAATATAGAAAGTTTTTATGACCCCTAGACCTGAGCAAAAGAATGCAGGTTCACTAGTTCCAAGAAAGTGGAACTAAATGTAAGATTTTTGGGCCTTCACTGCCCCGGGATACATTCCACATTCCAGGAGGGGTACATTATCCCTGAGCCAGAGGACACATGCTAGACTAACATTCAATAGAGAAAGGGAGGGACTAATTAACATTCCTTAGACCTCAGGGAAGACAACCCACCTATGGGTGGGGAAGGCCCAAAGTAGGAAGACACACACATTCCTGACCACAAAGAAAGATGTAAGTCATCTGGGTGGTCCCAGGAACTGGCTGACCACAAGATAAATGGTTGAGGTTACATCCTTACAAAAGATAAGTGTATAAGATGTTTTCTGCATGACCCTGACTAAATTTGGGTTGGGACCTTTTAAGACTTTGTTATGTTTCCTTAGCAACCCCTCACCCCCTCCCCACTCCCCTGGTTTGTGGTTTTTCCCTTTAAAAAGCCCCTCAAACAGCCGGTCTTTGTCAATTCAGCTCCTGCATGGGAAAACGAATTGACCATTGACCGGCCAACTCTCCCTAATAAAGTCTCTGCTGATTGCATCCAGGTATGATGTCTTGCGAGATTTTGGGTGGCCGTGACTTCCCGAGATTTGAGTGAGGGTCTCCCGAGTTTGGGGGTCTTCACTAGTTAAATGTTTTCCTTTCTAAGAGTTGCCTTGGTCATAGTGTCTCTTCACAGCAATAAAACCCTGACTAAGACACGTCCTCCGCTCTGCCATCCTTCCTGCTCCCACTTAGTCCTCCTATGCTCACTCTCTCCCTTTACTTTTATATCAAATTTGTCCTATTACCATCCCCACATCTTTGTTCTTTAAGATAACCTTTACTTGGGTTAGTAAATAGCCTTTGAGACCATTGAGTATGAAACCCTCCCTCATGCTGGATTTTGGACCCCAGTTCCCTTTCTCTGGTGGCAATCAAAAAGAAAATATTATGACTAACACAAAAGCACAAGCCTTTAATTTCAGCACTCAGGAGGTGGAGGTGGGCAGATTTAGGTAGGTTCAAGGCCAGCCTGATCTATCTAATGAGGTAGGCTATAAGAACCAAATGTGAGAAATTCAGGTCTCAGTTTGAACTTAGAATTCACTGCCCCGGGAACATTATTCCTGAGTCAGAGGACACTTGCTGGATTAACATTCAGAAGAAGAAGGGAGAGGCTGAATAACATTCCTCAGACCACAGGGAAGGGAACCCACTTTCGGGTGGGGAAGGCCCAGAGCATAGAGACACATTCCAGGAGAGGTGCCCAGGATAGAAGGGGGTCAGGAAACTGAACCCTTAATGTAATAAACCTGGGCAAACATTGACACTCATTGACGTAAAAGTAACGTGCGAATCTGAGTCATCTATAGACCGGACCTGAGAAGGTCATCCTTTGTGGTCCTTTGTGGTTGCCCTCGTAAATTCTGTATAAAAACTACTTCCAGCTTTTATTTGGGGTTCTCTTGCCTGCATGCAAGAGAGCCCCGGTGCACGGGAATCATTAAACCTCATGTTGTTGCTGCAAATCCTGTCTGTCTGTGTGTCTCTGGGGGAGCACATCCCCTGGTTTTGGATCTTAGAGTCCAACAGGCCAGTCAGGGATACATACTAGCATCCCTGTCTCAAAAGAACAAAGTTCAAAGTCTTTTCTTAACTATGGGTTCCTATACAATCATGAACAACTTATATACTTCCAACATATGATGTCACAGAATAACTTTCTTATTAAAGTGGGAAAGAACTGAGAATTAATGAGGAATACAAAGCAAAACTAGAATCCAGCAGGAGAAATCAATCCTACAGCTTGATGTGCAGGGTCTAGGGCTAAGCTGGCTTCCAAAGGGCTTGGGTAGCCCTGTCCCTTGGCTCTTGCTCAGTCAGTTTTTTTCTTCAGTTTAGGGCATCTCCACTCTACAACCGAACTCTTCAGTATCCTGGGCTCTCTACCATAACTGAGGCTTCATCTTCACAGTTTCATGCAGTGATCTGTCAGGACCCCATGGTGCCAGGCCTCAGCTGCTCTCCATAAGCTCCTCAATCTGGCATTGTTCATGTCTTCAAAGCTGGCACTACCTGAGTGATGTGCCTATATTGCATATACTGCTATAGCTGATGATATAGTCTATCCCCTTGGGACTGCAGCTGTATTGGCATCTGTATGCTGACCCTGAGAAGACACTTTCCTATTGTCCCAAGGAAGCACAAGAAGTTTCATTTCGATGTTGTCAATCTCTTTGACAATCACAGATCCTTCTTTAGCCCCAGGCTGGTCAAAAAGTCGATTCTTAGCCAAATTATCATATGGAATTCCTCCCATCTTGTTCCTAATAGAGCCTTTGTTTTTTCCTAAAACACCATACACCAGGCCTCGAATTTGTCTGTATCTCTCACTAGTCTCGTCTTCCACACTTCCACTAAAATGGAGACAGACAAAGATAATTGGACAGGACCATAATGTGATATATAAAGTGATGACATGGGATGGTTAAGGGGAAAGCTTTTGTTGTAGGTGTGTGTGTGTGTGTGTGTGTGTGTGTGAGAGAGAGAGAGAGAGAGAGAGAGAGAGAGAGAGAGAGAGAGAGAGGACGCCTATGAGCTGGAATACATTAAGGGTAGAAGAGAAGGCAGGACGAACCCAGTCTTCAGTGGTTTTTCTAGACCAATTTATCAAACACACATTCTTCTGAAGAGGTCAGCTCAGGAACTTTGAAACACTTGTTCCTCCAGAAGAGAGAGGCTAATTAACATGCCTCAGACCACAGGGGTGGGGACTGACCTGCAGGTGGGGGAGGTCCAGAGCACATGGACTCATTCCACAGGACAGGACCATTGGCCACCTGCAGACAGGGGAAAGTCCCTGCCACCTCATTCCCTAAAGACCTATCAGTTTAAAAGTCACACTGTTCTACCAATCATATTGTGCCTAGCTGCTATTTCTCTATGCTACCTCTGGAAACTATATAAAGGTCTGCTGAACGAGCTGTCTGGGGTCATCTCTTCTCCTTTTGGATGCAGGATGATGCCAACATGCTGGAACAATAAAATTCTTCTTGCTTTTGCATTGATCCCCGGCTTTGTGTTGCTCACTCAGGGTCTCCAGTAAGCTAAGTCTTATCAGAGTCTTATACTTCTTATAAAAATAGTTCAAAAGCTTAAAAGCCATATGGTTAGTTTTATCACAGCAATGACCCCACACACATACACACATTTTCTTGGTACCAATTTCTGCCTTAGTTTAATTTCAGTTGCTGTGATAAAACACACCCTGACAAAAAAAAAAAAAAAAAAAAAAAAAAAAAAAACCTTTAGGGAAGAAAAGGTTTATTTTTGTTCACAATCTTGGTTCATACTCTATCACTGTGGCAAAGTTAAAACAGGAAAGACAGTTACAGCACGTCTACAAGAGTAGAGATAAATGAGTACATAAATGTTCATGTGGTTGACTGCTTCAGCTGAATGTCTTCACTCTTGTATAGTTCAAGACCCTCTTCCTAGGGAATGTTGCTGCCCACATTGGGCTGAGTCTTCCTACATCCTTTAACTTAATCATGACAGTCTCTCCCCTTTTCCCCCAACATACACACAACTAGCCCAATGTAAAAAAACAAAATTTCATTGAGACTATTCCTGGGTGATTTTAAGTTGTGCCAAGGTGACAATTAAAGCTAACCATCACAGATTTCAATATTGTAGCCTTGTGTCAGAATTTCCTCTAGAGATGACAATATTTGTTTATAAGATTTTCAACTGATTAGATGGGGCCTGGCCACAATACATAAAGTGATCTGATTTATTTAAAGTCTATTAATTGAAAGTACCAATTAGTAGAAAATATCTTCATAATAATATCTAATAGAAACAATTAAGCACTACAGCCTAACCAAGTTTATACATAAAGATGAACACCAATAGATATCTTAACCCATCTAGGCTCCAAATAAAAATAATAAGAAAATTATAATTCATTTTTAAGACCTTGGGTATTTTATAGTCCTCAATTCAGTGCTAAAAAGTTTTCACTATTACTAATCACAGGACATGGTAGTACTGAGACACTCTAAATGATCTTCTCATTCCAAACATAGTATTCCTCACATCCATTACAGAGTAAGCATCCAATTTCCCCTTGGTAATCTGAATCAGTCGCCTCCACCTACTCAGGAACATCTTTTCTTATTAATTCAGAGGCATGAAGAGCTCAAAGCAGGTAGGTAGCAGACTTAAACTCAAGTTAAATGTAATTATCTTTGTACCGACTGGTGAAGTCATTCTTCCTTCTAAAACTAAGGTTCCAATGCCAAAAGAGAATGATGTTTTGAAAGACAAAAACAATAGTTTGTTAATAAGTTACTACGTATAATAATGGGTGATGCTAACTGTATACTCACTCCTTAATTCCTGGACCCACAAATCCTGGCTGTGAAAGGGAGGGCGCCATATATTAGATGCTGACTGAGAGCATATTCAGCTTCTTGGAGAACTTTGTCTCAACTCTGAAAGGTATAGCCACCTAACTGTCACTATCACTGTATCTTTAAAGGGCGAACTACCAATCTACCAAGCCAGCTATTTCAGGATCCCAGGGAACACAGTGAGATCAGTGAATTTCATGAACATGGGCCCACTGTTTCAGTTCCTTGCTCTGGAGTGAACTTCTTGATCAGATCATTGCTGTACAGAACACCATCAGTGCACATAAGGCATCCTGCAAGTCCACAGATGGTGGTTTTGGCAGAAGCATTGAATGCAGGAAAGGCAAACTCATACCCAGAGTGTTTATTTCAGTAAGAACAAAATGCTTCCCTTCCCCATGATGGAAGTAGCCAGATATAATCACCCTGCCAGCAGGTAGATGACTGGTCATCCAAGTCCCCTGGAGTTAGTTTCTGCTGCTCACAGAACAAGCAACCACTACAGCCAGGTCAGACTTAGACAGTTAGAAGGAGACACATTGCCAAGCCTATGTATAATGTTCCTCTCTGCTATAATAGTAGCCTCAGTTAAAAGTCAATAGGTAATAACAGGGAATCTGTGGAAAGGCTGACTGGTATCCATAGAAAGGGTATCCTAGCCATTTAACTATTGAAACTCTCCGATGCCAAGGCCACACCTTGGTGAGAATCCATATTGTTCACAGACATCTTTATGGTTCTTTCCTGATAAAAGACGTCTCTCCACACACCTGTTCTCAGGACCAACTTATCATGAAACTTCAAATAAGGTTCTTCCCAAGAATCTAATCCTTCAGCCAAGCTACTTCCCGTGGCTTTTTAACTCATACACAATCGTATCATCTTGAAGCTTGGGATTTCATCAGTACAGACGTCACTTTCAAAAGAGAAACGTGATTTCTCGTGTGTGGGCTGGATAGAGTGACTCCTCTAAAACCAACCTACAGCTTCATAAGAAAAGTATTTTCTTACCACTAAATAAAATCAGAAAAGCTAAGACATTTACACAAACAGAATTTCTCCAGAGACTTCAAATTTTTCTCTCTCCACAAGGAACTACCCATTTCTAACAGGAAGAGGATGTACGTTCTCAGGTTCCATTTCCATCCTGAGAATATTTCTGTCCTGTCCTATCTGTGCTTGCTGGGATCAAATGGCAGAGACAGAAGATAGTGTTGGTCAGATCACCTGATAGGAGACCCAGTCTTTCAAGAGGATAATCCCCAAATCTGTCACTACTGTGGAAGACTCAGAGGCCAGAATTTCCTTCCTCCACATGGGAGCACCAAGGTCCACACTGGGAAAGATGATTCCCTAAGATCAGTTGAAAATTAGTGAAAGACTTAAGATCAGAAGCCACACTTCATGTGGACATGTGGATGCCCACCCAACATGAATTGTGAATTTTTTATTGGTTACTTTTCTCATTGTGAGACCAGATAACTGATTTAAAAAAAAAAAAAAAAGCATCTTGTGGGAGGGAAGGCTTAATCTCCTGAACCATAAAGTCCATCATAGTGGGAAGACTTGATGTCGGGAACAGCTTGGTCTATGGCATCAACTAGGAAGCAGAGAAAGGGAACACCAGTGTTCAGCTGTATTTCTCATTTTTCCTCCTTCTATATTCAGACTAGTCTCCAACCCCATTAAATGATGCTTCCACTACAGGGTATACCTTCTTTCCTCCATTATTTCTCTCTGGAAACTCCTTCCCAGACACATCTTGGCATGTATCTCCTAGGTGATTCTAAAGGCAATCAAGTTGAGTAAAGATTACTCATCATGCATTTCTCACAACAAAGACGGACCAAATGCACGTGATTGCCAAGAGCAGAGGAGCTAAGACAGTGGCTCAAGATTCCACTTTCCCTGTTTTTTAAAAACATTTTTCTAAATGTGTCATTCAGTCTGCATCTGCTAATCACCTACCACAACTGGTGGTGCAGAAGAGTAAGAGTA
The DNA here is from genome assembly GCA_030674055.1 of Rhabdomys pumilio. Classification (NCBI taxonomy): domain Eukaryota; kingdom Metazoa; phylum Chordata; class Mammalia; order Rodentia; family Muridae; genus Rhabdomys; species Rhabdomys pumilio. The sequence goes on along the minus strand of JANHMN010000007.1, from coordinate 56,252,892 downwards.
AGAGAGTATGACTGGGTAGGACCTTCAGAGTCAAAGTCTCAGAGCCTAATTAATTTACCTGGGCCCCACCTCCCGGCACTTTCATTACCTTTCCAAGCAGCACTCCTAGCTGCTGGTTCAGGGTTCAACTTGAGTCTATGGGAGACACTCACATTCAGACCATAACAATGGTTGTATGTGAAGATAGAGTCTTTTAAGAGATGATTAAGTCAAAATGAAGTCACTAGGGTAGACCCTAAGTCAACCTGACTGAAGTTCTTATGAGATGGAGAGACCTGGATGCAGACACTCAGGCAGGGACAATCACAGGAGGACATGGGCATACTGCTATCCATAAGCCAAGGAAAGGACAACTCTTGCCCACATCCTGACCTTCCACAGCTGAGAAAATGTTTCTGTGGGTTAAGCTCCCAATCTGTAACCATTTACATGTCATGTCTTACCAGCACATGACCACACGTTGAATTCACCAAGGATTCTGGGTAGAAGTAGGCATTCCCTGCCTTCAAAGAACAAGATTGGTCAGGCTCAAGTGTGGGCTCTTTGGCAGAAAGCCCGGCTTTACCAACATGGTGGGCCTTTGATTATTTCAGGCAGTTTGTATTCTCTGGGTCTAATTCTATTTGCTTATGGGGAACAATTGGAGGAGTTCGCACAGCTTTCAAAGGTCAATTTGGAACACAAATAGCTGATTTATGTAATTAGCCATGTGCAATTACATGGAACTCCATCAAGTGGCTTTTTCATAAACCAGATTGGCACCACCTGATTCTTATAAACATAAATAGATCAAGTTGTTAAGTAACAAGTAATTAAAAGGAGCACATGATATTCTCTCTGGGTAACTCAGACTACCCACGTTTAATCTGGCTTCTGTACTGCTCAGCCAAACCAGAGAGAGGTGGAGTGAGGCTTTCAAAGTGATGTGCTAAAGCACTCTGTTGAATCCTCAGGGTCTGGAGCACTCTTGTGATCCCAGCTGTCTTGGTCCATCCAGCTGCTGTAACAAAAACACCATGGATTGGATAACATATTTAGTGGAAATTTCTTTTTGGTTCTAGAGGCTAAGAAGCCCAATATAGACATGAATGGATTCAGGATCTGGTGAGGACTGATGGTACTTCTTGTTTCCTCACAGGGCAAAAGAACAAAAGAAGGGAAGGGATTCACACAGGCCCTTAGCCTCACAAACATTCAGATCACAGCACCAGCCAAAATGAACAGGAAGCTGTGAATGTCTGTACCATGATGTTAATGTTCCCAGATTGGTTCTTCTTCGGAAAAAAAATCCAGTGTTCTTTTTTAAAAAAAAACTATTTTTATTTTATTTTTAAGTGTGTGTGTGTATACATGATAACATGAGTACCCACAGGCTAGAGGTATTGGATCTCCCCAAAACTAGAGATACAGATGGTTGTGAGCTACCCATCATGGATGCTAGGAATCAAATTCAAGTCCTCTGCAAGAACAGTAAGTCACCCTTAACCAATGCACCATCTCACTAGCCCCAAAATCCAGGATTCCAAAAGTAAACATTGAAAAAATGCAGATAACATTATGACCAAGACATGCAACTTTTTCTATATAAAAACTTTATGGAAGCTGTTAACAAAAATAGATCTAAATATTTAAGTTGTCAAAGGGCCTGGAAAGCCTAGTCCCTAGGAAAACATAAGTGACTCATGAGTATATGACATAATGTGAATTTCACTAGTAAGCAAGGGAATGTAGGCTGAAGAGATGCCTCCATACTTTGAGAGATCATGTAAAAATTCATACTGCATTGGGTTTTATCTGGATAGCCTCCACTATACTTTTGTTTACTCTTATAGTCCATATGTTTGTGTATATTTAAGGTATATAACCCAATACTATAAGATTATATAGAGTAATATATGCTGTTGTTATATAATATATATGTGGATTTAACATATCCATCTTCCCGGTTTCTCCTTTCCCCTGTGGGAAGAGAATAGCTACCATGTATATACTCAGCAAAAGCAGGGAATTAAAAAACAAAAAACAAAACAAAACAAACAAGAAAACCAACAGTACAGTCCTGTGCTGGGCCCTAGGTGCTTGGATTTGCTATCCAACCTCTATGCGACTTTGTGTCCTTTGTCCAATATCCACCCACCCTCCCACAGCACAGAGACATCCTAGTAACCACTGTTGGAAAGAAACTGCCTAGGAAGGCTTTTTGATCTCTCCCTCTCTCCCTCCCTCCCTCCCTCTCTCCCTCTCTCCCTCCTTCCCTTTCTCCCTCTCTCCTTCTTTCCCTCTCTCCCTCTCTCCCTTCTCCCTTTCTTCCTCTCTTTCCATCTCTCTCTCTCCCTCTTTTTTCCTTTCCCCCTTTCCCTCATCTCTCTCTCCTCCTCCCTTCTTCCTCTCTGCCCTCATTGGAATTACATCTCTAACTCCCAAGCTAGTCTGTCTACTTAGACCCATGGATCTGGTGACAGCTTGGTTACCCCCAGGTGGCACTGTCATGGATGAACCCCTGCCCATAAGCTCTGAGAGTCTGGCTCAGTCCCTTAAAACAGTTCAGAGGGAGACCAGCCCCAGCCAGAGCTGTGCCTGCCTGGGCAGGAGCCCTGGAACCCAGGAATCCAGTAGCTGCCAGGAAATGTATTATCTTATTGAACATAGAGAGGCATGCACCCGATATTTGGTCTTCCTATGTCTTATTCTCTGTTTCATTTTGGTTTTACCTTTTGTCTAGACAGAAAGTTAAAGCACCAGCCTGTTTTGCCGTGTTGATGAATGAGAACTTGGTTTTAGTTTTTAATTTTATAATCAATCAGAAATGATTCATGGAGCTCTCAACTGCAGCTACAAAAATCTCATGATGTTACTAAATAGGACCTGTTAAAAATAAAGATATGGGCTGGCCCTGCCTCCTCATTTGCTGTGGCACCAGAAGAGCTCCACTCCTTGATGTCTGCAACTCTCAGGAGAGCAGGCCCTGAACCATGCCTGGGTAGCACAATGGAGATCTTACATCTTAATCTGAAAGCAGGAGGTGACTGTCACACTATGATGGCAAGAGCCTTGAGAAACTACAAGTTCAACTCACCTCCTCAAACAAGCTACACCTCCTAATCCTTCCCAACAGCCACGTCCTGGGGACCAAGTATTTAAATGCCCACAGACAGACTTACTGGGGCCATTTTCATTCAAACCACCACAGGCAGAAAGGCAGGGAGCTGTGGCTCTGATTCTCATAGGGCAATGAGAGGCTAACCCAGTAGCCGAAGGCAGCCCAACCAGTGCTGTTTCTGTCCACCCAGGAAGAGCAAGCAAGGATAGCTGAGCAGTGAACTGCATTGTGACTGAATCAGTCTTAATCTAATATACCAGTGTCATTAATATCTGTAACTATTGTCTTGGCTTGATATGGTGATGAAAGAAAAGACAGGTTTTTTTTTTTACAGAGGAAGATATTATTAAAAAAATAGTAATGATACACTCAGCAATCTCTGGAGGGAGAACTTGAGGTCATCTCTCTCTTCTCCCCACCGTTCTTTACCAAAATTAAACACTTAGACATATTCAACGGTCCTGGCTGATAGATCCTTCCATGCCTGTGTGGGGAGACACCATCTGGGATTCCTTCTTGGAAAGCAATCTGACAACACATACAGAAAGCGTTAACATGATTATAAACTTCAATCAGTAATCCTCTTTCAGGGAATCCAGCTGAGAAAATATCAAAAGCACAGGCAATCATTTTCACAAGTGGACGTTCCTTGTATGAGATATAATGATGAAAGTCAGAGAAATGTAAGTGCCCAGAGGCAAGAGATTGGCTAAGAGCCACCGTGGCACATGACACACATGTGGACTGTGGTACAACAGACAAAGTTTCATGTGTGGTCATTCTTACACTGTTACATGGAATCCTTTTATGATGTGGTGTGTGTGTGTGTGTGTGTGTGTGTGTGTGTGTGTGTGTGTGTATGTTAGTGCATGTGTTAGTGCAGGTAGCCTTAAAGTTCAGAGGACAGCATCACATCCCCTAAAGCTGGAGTGTTTGTGAATAGCCAGACATGAGTGCTGGGAACCAACACATGTAAGCATAGCAAGCCCTCTTAACTGCCAAACCATCTCTCCAGCTCCATTACAGCCATTAAAAAGAAAAAAGGAAAAAAAAAAACTGGAAACACACAATGGCGACTACACGATTGTCTCTGGGTCAGGACACTGCCAAGAATTTACCTTTCTTTTCTATGTTTATTTAAAGAATATTTACATGTATATTCTTCCTTGATATTCCCTGAGCCATGATGCAGGAGCTGTGATGTAGGTGTGGCAGGCTGGGCTCCCCACGATCCACGGGTCTCTGTGTTATATTCATTTTGGTTTTTTCTGATGGTCTCCTTTTGCTGTCAAGAGAAACTGCTCTGGCGGCAAGAGGTCGCTTCACTTATCTGTGGGCATCAGGCTGAGATTTAGGATGTAGTTAGGAATTAAAGGTAGTCTAGAAGAGTGGTAATAAGAGAGTCTCTTCTAAGACCCATGATCTTTTGCTCCTGAAAGCTGCCTAGGTTTCTAGATCAGGCATGGTTTCTCTCCTGGTGATTGGACCCTAAGTCAAATTAAACAGCTATTGTTACTACCAATAGTGAGTGCCACTTGCAGCATCTTTAGAATATCTTGGCATTGTTGTAGCTCATAAGTATTACAGCTGGGTAAAACTATTAATTGCATCTCTTTCTATAATATTTTCTGGTACTAGACCTGGGGAAGGAAACTTTAACTATTTGAGCTTACATAATCCCAGTCCTCTGTCCTAAGTATATATGTGGCATCTTCAGCAATAGAGGTTTACCTTGAACTTCTGAGAGGTAACAAGGGCAACAGCCATAGTCTATATTATATTGGGAGACACTGGAACTATTCTGAATAACCATTCTAAAGGAGATTTCTTGTGCCTCGTAGCAAGGTAACACTCCTAATAGCCTCTCCCTAACTGGTTCTCCAATACAAATTGGTCAATCTGAAGCCATATACACAAACAACAAAAACAGACTCGACAAGATGTATTTGTATTTGCATATTCATATACACACATATGTGTATAACAATAAAGACAAAAAAAGAAGAGACTATCAATTTGAGAGTAAGGGGGACTTGGGAGGGGCTGGAGAGAGCAAAGGAAGGGGAAGTGGTATAATTATATTTTAATTAAAAGCATATTTTAAAATTTTTCAATGGAAAATGAAGAAAGGTGACAATAATAACTCAGATTTTCATAGTTTTTCTACTTGTGAAATGCATCCTCCCTTAGGACTCAAGCTTGATTTGTAGAATCCTACTTCTGGGTGTTTTAGAGTGGGAGCACAGTGCTCTTTAAAAGAAAGAAGGGTGAATAACATGTCTCTCTTTTTTTTTAATTCTTACATTATCTTTGTTAATTTTTTTAATTTATTTTTGCTGGATATTTTATTTACATTTCAGGTTTTATCCCCTTAAGACCTTATCCCCACCACCCAGGAACCTCTTATCCCATCCCCCCTCCTTCTATGAGGGTGTGCCCCCAGCTGACCCTCCACTCCCACCTCCCCAACTTCGTATCCCCCCTCCCAACTGGTGTTCATCTTTCATGGGACCAAGAATTTCCTCTCCCACCTATGCCGGACAAGGCCATCCTCCCCTTCATGTACAGATGGAGTCATGGGTCTCTCCCTATGTGCAACCAGGCTGATGGTTTAGACCTTGGGGAGCTCTGGTTGGTTGGTATTGTTGCTCTCCTTATGGAGCCACAAACTCTTTCTGCTTCTTCAGTCTTCTCTCTAACTTCTCCATTGTGAAAACCTTGATCAGATCAGTGGTTAGCTGTGAGCATCTGCCTCTGAATGTGTCAGACTCTGGCAGAACTCTAAGGAGACAGCTATATCAGGCTCTTGTCAGCATGCACTTCCTGACATCCACATCAGTGTCTACCTTTGGTGACTATACATGGGATGGATACCCAGGTGGAATGGTCTCCAGATGGCCCCTCCTTCAGTTTCTGTCCCACATTTTGTCTCCATATTTGCTCCCTTGAGTATTTTTGTTACTCCTTCTAAGTAGGACTGAGGCATCCACACTTGGTCTTCCTTCTTCCTGAGCTTCATGTGGTCTGTGAGTTGAGTCTTGGCTATTCCAAGCTTTTGGCTAACATCCGCTTATCAGTAAGTAAATACCATGTGTGTTCTTTTGTGATTGGGTTAACTCACTCAGGATGATATTTTCTAGTTCCATCTGAAGACCCCCAAAGTTGGGAGACCCTCACTCAGGTCTCGGGAAGTCGTGGCCACCCATAAACTCTCCCAAGACACCGTACCTGGATGCAATCAGCAGAGGCTTTATTAGGGAAATTGGCCGGTGGTCAAACCACGAGCTCTCTCTCAAGAGCAGGGTTTGGCCAAGAGTGACGGGTTAAAGGGTCTTTTAAAGAGGAAAATCACAAACCAGGGGAGTGAGGAGGGGGTGAGGGGTTGCCAAGGATACATAACATAAGAATAGCGAAACATTCCAGAGAAACCCACCCTGAGTGGTTTATAGCTGTGAAAAATTACTCTGTACACTCATTCTTCTAAAAAATGTAGTTTCACCTTCACTGTGCCCTACCCTGTCATTTACCAGCTGTTTATTAACTATTTCTCACTTGCTCAGCCACAGAGCCACAGCCCGGTCATTGTGTTTCGCCACCTGAATGACTTTCATTCTTTACAGCCAGTTCCTGAAACTGGCCTGGCTTGTTTCAGAGAAAATTTCCCATGTCCCTAAAAGAACTTACAAGGAATCTATATACTTATATTCTATAAAAAAATGATTTTTATAATTTTTCATTCTTCACATCCATTTACCTAAGAATTTCTCGAATTCATTATTTTTAATAGCTGAGTAATACTCCATTGTGTAAATGTGCCACAATTTTTGTATCCATTCCTCTGTTGAAGAACATCTGGGTTCTTTCCAGCTTCTGGCTATTATAAATAAGGCTGCTATGAACATAGTGGAGCATATGTCCTTGTTATATGTTGGAGCATCTTCTGAGTATTTGCCCAGGAGTGGTATAGCTGGATTCTCAGGTAATGCTATGTCCAATTTTCTGAGGAACTGCCAGACTGATTTCCAGAGTGGTTGTACCAGTTTACAATCTCACCAACAATGGAGGAGTGTTCCTCTTTCTCCACATCCTCACCAGCATCTACTATCACCTGAGTTTTTGATCTTAGCCATTCTGACTGGTGTGAGGTGGTATCTCAGGGTTGTTTTGATTTGCATTTCCCCGATAACTGAAGATGACTAAGGTGCTTCTCGGCCATTCAAGTTTCTTCCATTGAGAATTTTTTGTTTAACTCTGTACCCCAATTTTTAATAGGGTTATTTGGTTGTCTGGAGTATAATTTCTTGAGTTCTTTGTATATCTTGGATATTAGCCCTCTATCTAATGTAGGATTGGTAAAGATCTTTTCCAAATCTGTTGGTTGCCATTTTGTCTTATTGACAATGTCCTTTGCCTTACAGAAGCTCCTTTGTCAAAGATCAAGTGATCATAGATGTGTGGGTTCATTTCTGGAACTTCAATTCTATTCCACTGATCTTCCTGCCCGTCTTTGTACCAATACCATGCAGTTTTTATCACTATTGTTCTGTAGTACAGCTTGAGATCAGGGATAGTGATTCCCCCAGAAGTTCTTTGATTTCTGAGAACAGTTCTCACTATCCTGAGGTTTTGTTACTCCAAATGAATTTGCAAATTGCTCTTTCTATCTCTATGAAGAATTGATTTGGAATTTTGATGGGGATTGCATTGAATCTATAGATTGTGTTTGGCAAGATGACCACTTTTACTAAATTAATCCTGCCAATCCAGGAGCATGGGAGATCTTTCCATCTTCTGAGATCTTCTTCTATTTCTTTCTTCAGAGACTTGAAGTTCTTGTCATACAGATCTTTTTCTTGCTTGGTTAGATTCACTCCAAGGTATTTTATATTGTTTGTAACTATTGTGAAGGGTGTCATTTCCCTAATTTCTTTCTCAGCCTGTTTATCCTTTTGAACAGAGGAAGGCTACTGATTTATTTGAGTTGATTTTATATCCAGCCACTTCACTGAAATTGTTTATCAGGTTTAGGAGTACTCTGGTGGAAGTTTTAGGGTCACTTAAGTATACTATCATATCATCTGCAAATAGTGGAATTTTGAATTCTTCCTTTCCTATTTGTACCCCTTTGACTTCCTTTTGTTGTCTAATAGCTCTGGCTAGAACTTCCAGTACTATATTGAATAGTTAGGGTGAGAGTGGGCAACCTTGTCTAGTCCTTGATCTTAGTGGGATTGCTTCAAGTTTCTCTCCATTTAGTTTGATGTTGGCTACTGGCTTGCTGTATATTGTTTTTACTATGTTTAGGTATGGGCCTTGAATTCCTGATCTTTCCAAGACTTTTAACATGAAGGAATGTTGAATTTTGTCAAATGCTTTCTCAGCATCTAGTGAGATGATCATGTGTTTTTTTTTCCTTTGAGTTTATTTATGTAGTGGTTTACATTGATGGATTTCCAAATATTGAACCATCCCTGCATTCCTGAGATAAAGCCTACTTGATCATGATGGATGATTGCTTTGATGTGTTCTTGGATTTGGTTTGTGAGATTTTTATTGAGTATTTTTGCATCAATATTCATAAGAGAGATTGCTCTATAGTTCTCTTTCTTTGTTGGGTCTTTGTGAGGTTTAGATATGAGCATAATTGTAGCTTCATAGAACGAATTGGGTAGTGTTCCTTCTGTTTCTATTCTGTGGAATAGTTTGAAAAGGATTGGTAAGACCAATTGAAAAATTGGTCTTCCTGTAAGATCTGATAAAATTCTGCACTAAAACCATCTGGTCCACTACTTTTTCTGGTGGGGAGACTTTTAATGACTGCTTCTATTTCTTTAGGGGTTATGGGACTGTTTAGATGGTTTATCTGTTCCTGTTTTAGTTTTGATACTTGGTATGTGTCTAGAAAATTGTCCATTTTATACAGATTTTCCAATTTTGTTGATTATAGGCCTTTGTAGTAGGATCTGATAATTTTTTTTTAATTTCTTCAGTTTCTGTTGTTATGTCTCTCTTTTCAGTTCTGATTTTATTAATTTGAATACTCTCTGTGCCCTTTGGTTAGTGTGGCTAAGGGTTTGTCTATCTTGTTGATTTTTTCAAAGAACCAGTTCCTGGTTTCATTGATATTTTGTATAGTTCTTTCTGTTTCTACTTGGTTGATTTCAGCCCTGAGTTTGATTATTTCCTGCTCTCTACTCCTCTTGGGTATATTAGCTTCCTTTCGTTCTAAAGTTTTCAGGTGTGCCGTCAAGTTGTTAGTGTATGCTCTTTCCAGTTTCTTTTTGTGGGCACTTAGAGCTATGAGTTTTCCTCCTAGTACTGCTTTCATGGAGTCCCACACGTTTTGATATGATGTGTCCTCATTATCATTAAATTCTAAAAAGTCTTTAATTTCTTTCTTTATTTCTTCCTTGACCAAGTCATTATTGAGTAGAGCATTGTTCAGTTTCCATGTGTATGTGGGCTTTCCATTGTTTTTGTCATTATTAAAGACCAGCCTTAGTCCATGGTGTTCTGATAGGGTTCAATGGATTATTTCAATCTTTTTGTATCTGTTGAGGCCTGTTTTGTGACCAATTACATGGTCTATTTTGGAGAAGGTACCATGAGGTGCTGGGAAAAAAAGTTTTATTCCTTTGTTTTAGGATGAAATGTTCTATAGATATCAGTTAAATCCAGTTGGTTCATAACTTCTGTTAGTTTCATTGTATCTCGGTTTAGTTTTTGTTTTCATGATCTGTCCATTGCTGAGAGTGGGGTGTTGAAATCCCCCACTATTATTGTGTGAGGTGCAATGTATACTTTGAACTTTAGTAAAGTTTCTTTTATGTATGTGGGTGCCCTTGCATTTGGGGCATAGATGTTCAGAATTGAGAGTACATCTTGGCACATTTTTCCTTTGATGAATATGAAGTGTCCTTCTTTATATTTTTTGATTACTATTGGTTGAAAATTGATTTTATTTGCTATTAGAATGGCTACTCCAGCTTGTTTCTTGGGACCATTTGCTTGTAAGATTGTTTTCTATCCTTTTACTCTGAGGTAATGTTTGTCTTTTTCACAGAGGTACATTTCCTGTATGCAGCAAAATGCTGGGTTGTGTTTATGTATCCAGTCTGATAGTCTTTGTCTTCATATTAGAGAATTGAGTTCATTGATATCAAGAGATATTAAGGAAAAATGAAAGTTGCTTCCTGTTATTTTTGTTATCAGAGGTAGAATTATGTTTGTGTAGCTATCTTCTTTTGAGGTTGTTGGAAGATTACTTTCTTGCTTTTTCTAGGTTGTAGTTTCCCTCCTTGTGTTGGAGTTTTTCACCAATTATCCCTTGAATTGCTAAATTTGTGGTAAGATATTGTGTAAATTTGGTTTTGTCATGGAATATCTTGGTTTCTCCAACAATACTGATTGAGAGTTTTGCTGGGAATAGTAGTCTGGGCTGCATTTGTTTTCTCTTAGGGTCTGTATGATATCAGTCCAAGATCTTCTGGCTTTTATAGTCTCTGGTGAGAAGCCTGGTGTAATTCTTATAGGTCTGACTTTATGTGTTACTTTACCTTTTTCCCTTACTGCTTTTAGTATTTTTTTCTTTGTTTTGTACATTTGATCTTTTGATTATTATGTTACGGGAGGCATTTCTTTTCTGGTCTAGACTATTTGGAATTCTGTAGGCTTCTTGTATATTTATGGACATCTCTTTCTGTAGGTTAGGAAGGTTTTCCTCTATAATTTTGTTGAAGATATTTACTGGTCCTATAAGTTGGGAGTCTTCACCCTCATCTATACCTATTATCCTTAGGTTTGGTCTTCTCATTGTGTCCTGAATTTCCTGGATGTTTTGGGTTAGTAGCTTTTTGAATTTTGCATTTTCTTTGACAGCTCAAAGGGTCAATGTTTTCTTTGAAAAAACTACTAAAATAAACTAGTAAAAAAATACTAGTGGACTGATATCATACAGACCCTAAGAGACATTGTTTTTTCATTGTGTCAATGTTTTCCATGGTATCTTCTGCACATGAGATTCCCTCTTCTATCTCTTGTATTCTGTTGGTGATACTTGTGTCTATGACTCCTGATCTTTTTCCTAGGTTTTCTATCTCCAGCATAGTCTCCCTTTGTGATTTCTTTATTGTTTCTACTTCCATTTTTATATCCTGGATGGTTTTGTTTAATTCCATCACCTGTTTGGTTGTGTTTTTGTGCAGTTCTTTAAGGGATTTTTGTGTTTCCTCTTTAGGGGCTTCTACCTGTCTACTTGTGTTCTCCTTAAATTCTTTGAGAGTGTTATTTATGTCCTTCTTAAAGTCCTCTGTCATCGTCATGAGAAGTAATTTTAATTCTGAATCCTGCTTTTCTGGTGTGATGGAGTGTTCAGGGCTTGCTATGATAAAGTGGGTTCTGATGATGCCATGTAACTTTGGATTCTGTTGCTTACATTCTTGTGCTTGCCTTTCACCATCTGGTTAACTCTAGTGCTACCTGTACTCACTGTCTCTGACTGGAGCCTGCCTTTCCAGTTATCTTGCTTGTGTCTGATCTCCTCAGGGTCCAGATGTCTCTGTGATCTTTTAATCCTGAGCTCCAGCTGCTCTGAGTACAGTGTGTCCTCTAGGATGTCTCAGGATATGGTGTCTCCAAGGTAGCCAACCAGCTAGGTGTCTGCTGTTCTGGGTGCAGTGTCTCCTCTAGGATGTCTCAGGATAATGTGTCCACTCCTCTGAGTGCAGTGGCTCCTCTAGGATGTCTCGGGATATGTTGTCTGTTGCTCTGAGTTCAGTTGTTCCTCTGCTGCTCTGGGTTCAGTGGTAACTCTGCTGCTCTGGGTTCAGTGGCCCCTCTATAATGTCTCAAGATCCGGTGTCCACACAGGAGCAGACCAGGCGGGGGTCTGCGCCAGGCCTCAGATCCAGGAGAGGGGTGCAAGGGGAGTGGTATTCTGCAGGGGTGGGTTTAGATGTCTGCTGGAATCTGAGTGCTCCCTGAACCCAGCTATGGGCGTAGGGCAGTGTGTGGCTGTTCTTACCTACTGCTCTGGGTTCAGTGAACTCTCTAGGATGTCTCAGGAGAAATCCGGTGTCCACACAGGAGCAGACCAGGTGGGGGTCTGCGCCAGGTCTCAGATCCAGTGGAGGGGCAGAGGGGGAGTCCAGCACATATTTTTAAGTAACTATTATATACTGTATATTGGTTCATGTACTTTAGCTGTGAATTGAAATATTTCCAATAACCTATATACTAATGCTAGCAGGCAGTCAAATGAAAAATTACAGTCTTGCAACTACTGGATGCTACCACATAAGTACAGAGAGATAAGGTAGGGTCTGACAATTAGACACAAAGAGCAGGATGCCCGTGGCTATTCCAGTCATCAAATCAGGAAGACTATCAACACTTCCAAAAGCAGTAAATCTTCACTCAAATAAATTATAATTTATGTCTTTTGATCAAGAAATAAATTGATATTAAATGGTAGTGATTGGAGAGTGGGATAAAAGCTATTGGAGATGCAGACTTCTTTGTGAGGGGATTCTTCCACCCAAGATCTGAAGGTTGAGAAAAAGAATCATGAGACTTGCAGAAAAAAAAATGTGTCAGGGAGAGAAGAGCTAGTGAAAGTGGCCTAGAGCAGAAGAAGGCTTGAGAAAAAAATGGCCATGTCTATGTTGAAATAAGCTCTGAGATTGTGTATTATTACTCAAGGTCACAGACACACAAAGAGGCTTAAATCCTGATTTGACTGTATAAGCAATAAAGAACCTACCCTAATCACCATGGAGTCTCTTGCAAATTATTTGCTTTTCCAGCACTGTACCTGGAAGAACTTTAGCCAGCTGCAAAGCAGATGTTTAATCAAGATTTACTGAATGAGTAAACAATTGTTACAACCATATATGAAAATTATTATTGAGTAATATAGAAACCTCACCAAAATCCTGTTGCTGTCTACAGGGCATACTGGCATTGATGTATAATAAAAATTAAACTGCATTTTAAAAGTAAACAAACAAATGAAAAACTGCATACTCCATCTTGTGTTTTAGCAGAACCTGTCTGTATCAGGCATGGTGACGTCAGTCTGTAATCCCAGCACTTGGGAGGCTAGGAAAGAAGAGCTATGGGATGTAGGCTAGCCTGGGCTACACAGTGAAGCCCTGTCTATGAACATAGCAAAACAGAGCCAGCCATGGTTCAGGTAGCATGTACCTCAAGGGCCTGAAGACCCAAGTTGTTTCTCTGGGACCTGAATAAAGGTGGAAAGAAGCAGCAAAACAAAATTGTTTTCTGCCTTTCATATGCATACATGGCGTCTGTCCACATTCTCCCACCCCACCCCAACTTGCCATTCACATACCATAGTCATGGACGATAATGACAAAAATTTTTAATTTAAGACTTTAAAAAAAAAAAAAACTAAAACAGCAACCTCTTTTGTTTTCAGAGGTATTGGCAGGAAGTGGAATAAAAGATCCATAGCAGTTCACATCTGCAATCTTTAGAACTGCTGAAAGTTCAAGGCCAGCTGAGCTACATAGTGAGTTCCAAGCCTGTCTAGACTACGTGGCAGAACCTATCTCCAACAAAAAACAGTGCATTAAAGGGGGAAAAGTGCCCTTCAAAGTGGAGTCAGAAAGGTTATGCTATAACTTTGCAAGTGCACACAGCACAATATAATGCCTCACCACAGAGCACAACCTGTCCTGCTGATGTATCTCTCTCAAAAACTGCCTCATAGTACTCTAGGGATGTGAGGGATAGAGTGTAAAACTCAGAGAATCCCATAATATTGTCAGAGCCGTGAAAACAGCCAAACATGAGGGACACACGGGACTTGGTTGCATGGAGAGAGAGCTGCCACCAGGATGCTGGATTTGGTAGCATCCCAAGCTAGCTGCTGCTGTAACTAAGATGGCTTCCTGGTGAAAACTGAACCAAATAGACCTTACTGCTTAACTTTCAGTGATCACCATGCCTTTTGTGACACAGACCATGTGGCCACAATGGTTCCTGCTCATAGCAAGAGAAAAGAGGTCAGTAGGAAAGGTTTATTTAGACCAGACACACACATACTGCTCATCTCTTTGTAGGTAGTTATACAAAAGTGGAGTTATAGAATTGGGGAGATGGGACAGGAAACCTGGACTATTCTGGGAATGGTTTTAGATGAGGTAGTAATTAGGTAAACATGGATTATCTATTGGTTCCATGGGAGGACAATGGCCTAAACAGGATTGGAGCTGAGGGGAAGCTGGCAAAGTGGTCTCCTGGCATCACTTAGCAGAGAGCATGTCCTAGCAGTGGGTACCTTGGCAACCTCAAAGGAACAGCTTGGCATTTGGCATCAGGGACCAGTAAAGATGCAGGTCCTTTCTTGTCTGCCTGCCAAAGAGCTAGCCTAGCCAAGGTTCAGGAGTATCTGACTTATGTGGCCAAATGCCAGAAGGCCTGTACCTCACTGAGCCCCAGGGGCCATTGCTACTTCTTCTCTAAAACCAAATCTAGCTGCCAGACTATTAGTTAAGTATATTTGTGAGTTAACTAAAATGGAAATCCATAGCTAAGATGTTTGGTATGATGCACAGAGTAGTTTCAGACCAGGCCTGACTAGAGGTAACAAGACCCTTTGCCCTCCAATTTAAGAAATGTCTTCTTGTTATCACTTGTAATTAAGAAAATTTCCATTCAAGTGAGTTCAGCTCCATAGATGGATATTATAACACAGTGCAGGCTCAGGGTAGGGGAAGGGGGAACACCTGATGTGAAATGACCCGTTAGAACAAGTTTTATTAAGAAAGGTCTTACAAATGGGTGAGAAAGCATGACAGGCCTTCAAGTTAGAAGAGTGACTTGGAAGAGATAAAAATATAGTTCTAGAGTCAGTATGATGGGACCATGAAGATAGAGACAGAGGGAAGAAGTAAAGGAGGGAGGGAAGGAGAAAGGCAAGGAGGGAGTGTGGGAAGGTAGGAAGGTGGGAAGGTGGGAAGGTGGGAAGGAGAGGAAGGAAGAAAGGAGAGAGAGAGAAAGAGAGAGAGAGAGAGAGAGAGAGAGAGAGAGAGAGAGAGAACACCTTCCCTTCAAATTTCAGACAAAAGCTGTATTAGAAAAGATAGCTACCATGCATATATAACCTGACAGGTGTTAGACACAAGCAGAGAATAATAATGTCAGTGTCACACAGAGAAACACACAAACCAAAAGTATCTCAGAAGGCAATTCTTTTTGAAAAAGTGTGTTACAAAATCCAGATCAATATAACAAGCACACCAGGTCCAAGATGGCTCTCATCTTGTATCTCTGATATTCATGTGGCCGCATCTCTTTCTACTAGTGATATGTCAACTTCAAAAGATGATGTTATTGGCCAATCAGTGCAGAAGGAAAGGTTCAGGAAATATGTATCCTTGCCAGGCTAACAACCTGTGATTGGATGGATAGATAGATAGATAGATAGATAGATAGATAGATAGATCTTTAATTACTTTTAAAAGAAAAAATATACTCACACAAGGAACCCGAGGAAAGTTTTCAAATGCCCCAAACAAAGGAGGTTTTTACTTTGATAAGTTCCTGGCCTGGCCTGAATGTCTCGTAGCTTACATAGAGGCAGGCCCCGGGTAGGCCCATCAACTTAACCTGCAGTTACAGCTGGGATCTAATAAATGTGTTATAGCCACGGTGCTGGGCCAGGAGAAAACATGGGGCCCTGTGTCATGTTTGTCCAAGTTTATCTTCACCCCTGTTTCTGACTGATTCTCTTAGTGCTGTGGTGGTGGGCATGGGGAGCAAAGATAATTAATTTAATTTTTAAACAGCTTTAATTGGATTGCTAACCTTGCACCCACCTTTAGAAACTCTCAACCTCTCAAAACTGCAGCTTCAGTCTTAGACTTAAAGGTCTGTATGTTACACACACACACACACACACACACACACACACACACACACCCCTCTTTAGAAATTAAGCCATATGGTTGTTTGAATAAGGATAGTCCCATAGGCTCACATGTTTGAATGTTTGGTGGAACTGTTTGAGAAGGACTGGGAGGTGTGGCCTTGTTGGGGAAGGTGTGCGCTGAGGGTGAGCTTTGAAGTTTCAAAAGCCCATACCATTCCCAGTTAGCTCTCTCTCTCTCTCTCTCTCTCTCTCTCTCTCTCTCTCTCTCTCTCTCTCTCTCTCTCTCCAGCCTCCTCCTTATGGATCAAATGTAGGTAAGCTCTCAACTACTCCTCTAGCACCATGCCTGCCTGCTTGTTGCAATGCACCCCACCATGATGGTCTTGGACTCCAACTCTCTGGAACCACAAGCCCCAGAGTAAATGCTTTCTTTTACAGGTTACCTTGGTAGTAGTGTTTGATCGCAGCAACAGAAAAGTAACAAAGACAAGCCATCAGACCCAGTGTCCAACCTAAGATGGGTCTTCTCTGGTGGGGGTCACAGTGGAATCTGAATAGAGGTGTGGAGCTGCTTACCCTTCTCATCTCCGACCAGTTGATTCTCTGCTCCTGGCCATGAGGAGAGTTCCCAACTATAGGTTCCAAGGGGACTGCAATGACCAGCATATGGGACACTACACATACCCACAGCTGGGATATCTCTCTTATTCTCTAGCTGCAGGAAACCCTGGAAAGACAGGTTTGCAGAGCAGGAGCATTAGAGGGCAGGATATGTTGCTCATGCCATGAGAGTTTCTGCCCAAATCACCTGAGCAGATGCTTGCATCTCTTGTGGCTCCTGATGCCACATACAGATAGCTTTGCTGGATCCTGCCAACCCCTAATTCAGAGGCTGGGTCCTCTGCTCTGTCTCCCAGGTATGGGTCAGGGACTTTCTTTCTGACCACTGCCCCAGTCATTACACTGAGCCAGCTGAAATACTCCCAGACTTTAAGGAGAGGACTGCCAACCTGATCTCTCCTGCTGAAGGCAGGGTGGTTAGCCATATGTCCTCATTTCCAATATCTGACCACAGGGAAAACCTTCAGTTCTCCTCCACATCAGTATCAATAATCTCCACTCCCGTGAGTTTTCAAGCCTCCTCATCTCTACTCAAGTCCACACACCATAGAACCTCCCCACACCTCCCAATAAGGAGCATCCTTCCTGTACAGATAGAGGCAGCCTTTCTCCCTCAGGTGTGCTGTCTATCTGGCGGTGTACCCTTCCTGTAGCTGGTCAGAAACAGAGAGAAGTCCAGTAAATCAGAATAAACAAGAGAGGTCTAAAGCTGGGTTTATTTGAGTCCCCAGTCAGAAGCCCCAGCCCCTCTTTTTGGAAGCCCTAAGTGTTCAGTGGATTGACACCTGAACATCTCTCAGGGTATTTATAAAAGTCAAGTGTCTGACTGAAGCTTTAGCTGAAGCCAAACAAGATTTTATATCTGCACCATCCGGCAACTCTGTTTAGCTTCCCTCACAGCAATAAAGATGGTAATTAATGAATCCAAGTCTTCAGTTCTGGATTTTGTGTTATTACTGCTTTTCAGTGTTTCCTGTAAGGAACAACACCATGAAATACTGCAGCAACCCCCAGCAGGGGCCTGATATTGATGGGCCGCCTCATTCTGATGCATCCCATGAGGTTTAGCATATATCTTCTAACATAAGAATGAGGTCATTTTCCTCCTAGCTAGTCGATGAGATTCTTATTATTCAGAATTACAACATAGGCATTGGGGTGTTTATCTTGAATGAGATGCAAAACTCTTCTTCCTGAACTCATTTAGAATGTTTCATAATGTGTCTTATATTCTAATTTGAAAAGTAATTTCTATGCCAACAACTACACTGCAGAGACACCCAAATTGGCTATGGGAATAAAAAGAAAAACCAGATATATCTTGGTAAGCCAGAAAAGTGGGAATGACAAACGTGTCCTTATTTTTTGTCAGGAAGTAGTGCTTATAATTTTTTTTTTAAAAAAAAAAATGAAAGTCATCATCTTTATGTGAGGAGACTTGAAATAATCAGCAAAACTAAGGAAGACGCTCTCTCTGGTGCCATAAACTACAGGTTACATTCCCAGTGTGCCAACAGTGGGCATTCTGTCTTTCTTCTGTAGTAAACATGTGTGATCAACCATGTAAAACTGTCACACAGAAACATGTCAGCAGCCTCCCCCAACCCCCTTCAGAGATGAAAGTTGAGGTTGCTGTAAACATCCTATTAAAAGGTGACAACTGCTAGGTGTGGTGGCACATGCCTTTAAACCTAACACTTGGGAGGCATAGACAAAGTCTAGAAGTTCAAGGCCAGCCCAGTCTACATAGTGAGTTCCAAACACAAAACAGTATCACCGTGTGATTTTATGCTGCGTTTACCAGATGTTTAATGAAATAGATATAATTCTGGTTCAATCTGATGTCCTCTTAGAAAATGTTCACTTAAGTCTTGTTTTTTGCTATATTTTCTGTTTTACTATTTTCCACCTTACTAGGTGACAAGAGTTCTTTACACACTGGAGAAAGAAGTCCTAGTCACTACTCATGTTCCTCACATTTCGTATGCTCCACTAAGTGTCCAGGAACACTCAGTTAGTAAATGCTAACCTATTCACTGTTCCCAGGGAAAACAGAGCGAACTCCCATAACCTTTAAGTGGTAACATGCTCACCAACCATGGTGATCTTTTCCTCCTCCAGCTTCCTTTGCCAATGTTTTGTTATTGTAGACCAGGCTGGCCTTGAACTCACAGAAATCACCTGCTTCTGCTTCCCGGGTGCTACAACCAATGGTGTACACTACCATACTCCACCAATGTCTCCCTAAACCAGGCCTGTCTTGTGGCTTTACTTTTCTGCATAACCTTTTCGTATAGAACATGTAATGGGCGCTTTAAAAACTATTCTGCAGTCTCCTAACCAAGCTTTGCCTGCGACTCAGTTTTGTTCTTGTTGTTTTTCCCGTGTTGGTTTGGAAATCTGTAATTCGGTAGACACTATATAAGTTGGGTTGGTCATTTGTTGACTCTAGAACAATGGTTATAAATTTCCATGGATCTCAGCCTCACAATGATGCTGTTGGATGCCCCTTTTTAAAAGTATCTCAGTTGTACAAAGTACAGGGTATGCTGCAATATTTCAATATGCAATTACATAAGTAGCATCTATTGTTAATCAAGACGACTCACACTTCTGTCTCCTTACCGTTGCTCTGTGCTTGCAGCCTCCAAGCTCCTCTCTTTTCCTCTCTATGGCTTCATCATGGTGAGTTACGGTCACCTGTGTGCAACACAGCTTATCACCCTCATTTAGCTGTGTTTGAGGCCCATATCACAATCTCCCGCTTGGGCTCTGAATCCTCACGCTTTCTAGCCTCCAGCAAACCCGTGAAACATCTCTATCACTTACAGCTAAATAAATGCAGCTGGGAGGCTTTTGTTAAATGAAAAAAAGTCAAATGCAGAAAAAAAAATGGACTCTTCTCTCCTATGCAGTTGACTTTTAAAAACCCATCAGAACATATGACAGTGATTGCACATTAAAAAATTTCATCATTGGGGCCAGAGAGATGGCTCAGTGGTTAAGAGCACTTGATGTTCTTCCAGGGGACCTGGGTTCAATTCCCAGCACCCCCATGGCAGCTCATAACCATCTATAACTCCAGTTCTAGAGGAGCCAGCAGCTTCTTCTGGCCTCCCAGGTCACCAGGCACATACGTGATACACAGACATGCATGCAGCCAAAATACTCACCCACACAATGTTCAGAGCATGGTGGTGCACACCTTTAATCCCAGCACTCAATAGGCAGAGGCAGATGGATATCTGTGAGTTGGAGGCAAACCTGTTTACATAGTGAGTCTCATGCCTACCAGGGCTACAGAGTGAGACTTTATCTCAAAAAATAAGCTAATGAATGAGTGAATAAGCAACTGTTGCCCTGTAATGAGTCCACATTCAATGGTATTTTCATCTTTTCTGCAGCTTCACACTCACTCTCGACCTCACTGAGCACTGCGGCACCACTGCCTTGCACATGTTGGTAAGCTTGTTCTTTCTTCTATGGAGGAAAGCTGTCACAGGTGACTTGTTAGCAGCAAATCTTCGGCCACCAGCACTACAATTTGCACCAGAGTGAAACTTCTCTGACACATGCATTTTCTCCATCAAGCCCATGACAGCTTTCTTGCTTCTGGGGTCTACACAGAAATTTCAGCTTTTCGCTATCAGATACAGCACTGACTGTGGGATTTTTGGTTGTTGTTTTTATTTCCTTTAGTTCTTATTCTAGTGAAGAGGTTAGTGGAAGGGTGTTGAATATTGTCAAATGGTCTGTTGTATTGGTCATGTTGTTGGTTTCTTCATTCTGTTAGTGTGGCATGCTACACAAGTCACATTGATTTTTCTTTCATGTTTAAAAACAACCTTGTGTCTTAAGAATGAATCTCTCTTGGTTACAGAGTATGATCATTTTAACATAATATTAGGTCGCAATAGTTGTTTTGTTAAAGCTTTGCATTGATGTTTTTCATCAAGAATATTGCTCATCAGAATTCACCCCCAAATACTTCCATGATAAAGTAACTGGACACAGTTCTCGGGAAGGGGTCTTTAAAAAGGGCTTTGACAATTTCCATAGGTCCCTAAATCTGGTGGGAAATTGTACACGAGTTCAGCTGCCAGAGTAGAAATCCAATGAGAAAAAAAACCAACTGAACTGCAAGGCATCTAAATCAATTCTATTGTTCACAGGTAGTAGCAAGAACTAACAGAAGCCATGATAACTTGGTCTCCACAGAAAAACTGAACAGGGTAGATGGGGAGGGACTCATCGGTTTACAACTCAATCTATGTCATAGATGCTGGACCCTCAAAATAGTTACTTATAGGCTTTTAGGCTACAAGGAAAGTTGACATCTCTAAGCTTAACTTTGCAGAACACCCCTGTTCTCTGGGATGGAGACAGGGCTTGGGTTGTTCTAAAAAGCCCTTCCTCTGCCAGGATGCTATATCTTCAGCATGCTAGTATCCTCCTGAAAACCACAAGAGCACTGGCTCCATTGGCCAAGACTGTCTGAGAGAGCTACTCTTTCTACATTTAGTTTTCTTTTCTTGTAAAATATTTGTCTAATTTTGGTATAAGATTATTAATGGAACTATAAAATAGGTCAGGAAGAGCTCCCTTCTCTGATACTGTGGAACAGTCTGAGATGGATTGATGCTTATCTATGAAGTGTTTTTACGAATTCTACGGTGAGCCCCTTTCTGGTCGACCCTGGTTTTCTTTTTGTTGAGAGATTCTAGATTACTGACTCAACATCCTTATTTGCAATAGATTTCTTGGAAACAATCATCTCCTTATAACTTAGTCTTGGAAGGTTGTATATTTCTAGAAATGTATTCATGTCTTCTAGGTTATCCATGATGTTCATGTCAAATTATTGATAGTAGTCTCTTGTGATCCTTTTTATTTATCTAATTTGTAATGTTCTCTTTCACTTATAATTTTACCTCTTTTTTTAAAAATTGATGTGGTTAAGATACATCTATTGTATGCTTTTCCAGAGACCAGCCCTTCATTCGTTGATATCTCAGTTGTTTTTCTTCTCTGTATTCCATTTGTGCCTGTGGAATGTTCATTGTTCCCTCCTTCTGACTATTTGGGTCTCCATTCTTCAGGGTGGGAAGTGAGTTGTGGTCTACTCTGTTTCTCTCCTGATGTGGGTATTCACTGATCTCAGCTTCCCACAAAGTGGTAATTCTGCTCCATCTCCTGGGTGTTGTGTTGTTCACGCCGAGACAGTTTCTCCTTTCTCTTGAGACTTCTTAAATTCGTCGCTGTCTGGCACTGCTCTGCAATGTTGTTTAATTTCTGTAAGGTTTAAAATTCTTCAGCATCCCTGGAGCTAATGCTTTCTCATTTCCTCTCATCATGATGTGATTCTTGATATGATTTCAGTCTCTTTCAATTTGTTACGGCTTGTTTTATGTCCTACCGTGTGATCTGCCAATCCTGGGGAAAGTTCCATATGCACTTAAAAAGAATGAACCCTCTTCTCTGTGGTCAGAGTGTTAGGTGGGTAGGAAGCAGTGGGAAGATGTGACTACACCAGGAGAGCCCAAGGAATCCGTGGTGCCGAAACTGTGCTGTATCTCCATAGAGCTACACATTAACACACTCAAGTACACAGACAATAGGTAAAATCTGAAGTCTTTGGACCAATGATGGTAATCTATAATTTGGTAAGATATTAGCACTAAAGAAACTAGCTGAAGGGTATATGGGGCCCAACTGCACCATGTTTGTAACTTTTTTGCAAATTTGTAATTAAAACTTAAAAATGGAAAAAAATCAATATCATACATCTACATTAGATATTGCTATCTGACAATGTTGGATGAGAGATAATGATTAAATGTTTATAATAGAGGGATGGAGAGATGGCTCAGGACACTGACTCCTTTTGCAGAGGATCAGAGTTTGGTTCCGAGCACTCACATCCAGCAGCTAACAGCTGTGTGTAATTCCAAATCTAGTGTATTTAATGAGTCATTCTGGTCTCCATGGGCACTGCACTTGCACACTTATTGCCTATAACACACACACACACACACACACACACTTATTTTAAAGTTTATAAGCCTTGATCTATCCAGTTCCTGTGGCAGACACATGAGTCCCAAACACTCAGCTTTCTACTTCCCAGTGAACTTAGCTCCCAACACAGAGAGGAAGCTCTGATTTGGTAAGGGGTCCCTGACCCTGGTACCCCTGGACACACTCCTACTTATCCAACCATAAATATGCAAATCTCAGCACAGAAACAAAAACAGCAAGAAATCCAGAAATTCAAAGCTTACTAATGCCATAATAATAGATTCCAGTGAGAATGACCTTGAAGAACCTCCAGAGGGAAAAAAATCAAAATTTAATAAACTAGAAACCAAAGGCAAGACCACTTTGGAATTTAATGACAGGACAGAAAAAGAAGCAAATTATTGATGTCCCTGGGAATCAGGTTCTCACTGTGGGAGACAGGCGACCATACATGTAGAACGTGAGAGGGCATCCACTGGAATCTGAAATGAATGTGTAGACTCATGATGTCTGAGTCATGCACATTTGTAAATAACTGTACCCATGGAGGCACACTGGTTTGTCTGGACATCTGTAAGAGGTTGTATACCTCATCCATCATTGTCCTTATCTTCTTCCAGTATCTGCCATCTAGCTACTTGCTATATAATCTCTTTGCCTTCCAACTAGCCAGCATGGTCACTGTCTACCTGTCATCTGTCTAAGTATCCACTGGTACATTTCTCAGGAGGAGCAAACACAGACCCCATAGCATCTTGGCCTCTATTATCATTACCACAGAAATTCAAGGGCTTCAGGGAGTGAGGCATGGTTGTCTCTGAGATATAACAGAGCGGGTACCAGATGTGTCCAGAGCACTTTGTACTGAAAACATAATGAAATGCTTTATACAAAATAAAAACCCAGTGCAGGATACAAGGGCCAACTTTCAGTGCTCCAGCTGGCCAGGGCTAGGTCAATCTGAGTGCTGAAGTAACCAAGTAGAAAGATAAATTGTAAACCATTGACCAAAGCAGAAATTCACCAGTCCGTCCATGCTTGTAATGGATAAGTGGAGGGGAGTGAAATGTCACAGTGGGGTGCTCATGGCCAACTGCAGAAAAGTGGAGGAAAGTCATCAAAGAAGTCCAAGGACTGCCACACAAAACATCGTGCAGGTGTGTTGAGGATTGGGAAAGTAAGGGTTTCTCAGCAGACGCTGGAGGAGGCTTTCACCTGCCGGCTCATTGTCTGCTTAAAGACCTAACTCAACTCGCTGAGGAAAAAACAACTACCTCTCGGCTCTGCCCTGAGCTTCCACTCAACCAGATTCCCATCACAGGGAGAAAAGCTGCAGTTTGTCAACACACCTGGACACACACCATTGTCTTCTGTTTCAGTCCCATTTAAAAGTCAGACAACCATTTACAAACACCGTTCTGTGGAATCAAAGGACTCCATCCAAGGCTGCTATTTGTTTCTGGAAGCCCATAAAAATCATTTATGAGTCTCCTAAAGCATGTTTACTTCATGTGCCCTGCCCCTCCCCTGTAGAGAAGGGTACACATGCTCCTGTCTCCCACTCAGGTGGCTGGCAATTTCTCTATGGGATTGCCTCCATGCATGCAATAGGTGCCTCCTGTTTTAAGCTATTATCTATTCATTTAAGTGAATCTTCACTGGATTAAAGAAAGCCTTTGATTCTGACTCCTGTCATTTTTTTTCAAACATCATAGCAAATATTGGGGCACTGAGATTGTAAGGCAGCGGTAGAGTGCTTACCTAGTATGGACCAGGTTCTGCTTTTGATCCCCAGAGACTGGGAAGAAGAGCCACCATAATAAACCTTGGTTCATGCAAGAATGTTCAATGAAGTAACACAACTAACTGATGGGCAAATAGGGTACAACTCAAACTCTGTCAGGGGGAGCTAGCAAGCAAACAAAACTAACAACATCCTATGAGAGTGATAACGGCAGAGGAGAATGGGGACACCTCCCTGTAGGGGGAGGTTCCCTAATTGTTTCTTGATTGGGTCAATAAAGATGTCAGAAGCCAATTGCTGGGAGAAGGATAAGGTAGGATTTCTGGGCCGGACAGGAATAGAAGGGGACATAGAGAAGACTGGGTATTTAGACTAGGCTGTGGAGCAGAGATGAAGCAACAGACATGCAGGCCTCTGGAACTGATAGTTTGTGGCCTCTGCCATGGTGGAGGTCAAGGAGGATGAGGCAGGATATTCTTCGCCCAGCCATTGAGTTATCTGGTCAGTTTTAAAACATAAAAATCTCTAGTGTTTTCCTTCCTCGAGGATAAGGGGGCCAGGAAAAGGGGCACAACAGTATGGCGGTCGGCAGAGCCAGCTGCTGGGGCAGTCGGTCTGTGGAACTCGAGCAGTAGCTCCAGGCATTTTCAGGAGGGACAGTCGTTGGGTTGCTTAGCAAAACCAGCTGAAGGAATAGGCAATGCTATTAGGAAAACACCTTCCAAGAAGGAGTAAGCATGTTTTTAAAATCACACGCAACACCTACCCATAATCTGCTAGTTTAAGATCAAAGTTTAAGGCCACCTGGAAACTTAGTGAAGCCCTATGTCAAAGCATACAGCTTAGTAGTACAGTGTTTGCTTGGTGGGTGTCAGGTCCTGAGTTCAAGCAACAGCACTGAAAAAAGGTTATCAATGAACCAAAAGACAATATTGATCCCAGACCAGAATGATGTAGTTTCCTGTAGAGAGACAATTTCACATAGGTCATTATTAGGGCCACTGAGGACACCAGCTAATAAATTCAGGGGTAGATTAGGAAGCTGATGGTCACAGTTAGCATTCTTTGAGATCCAGACCATGTCCTTTTTTCCCCTTAGTTAACTGTGTCAATAGGGATGCAGGGTTGCTTAGTATTAAGGCAGGGAGTGGCGGCTTCTTAGATACTTAGATGTTTATAATCACTAACACTATTCCTATGTCAATGGGTGAATTGGGACAATTTTAGCTTATAATGGTTTTGTTTGGTTGTTTGGTTGTTGTTTTTTTGTTTTGTTTTGTTTGTTTGTTTGTTTGTTTTTGTTTGTTGGTTGGTTGTTTTTTTGGGATTTTTGTAGATTGGTTCTTGTGTCCCTTAATTTTTCATCACTGTAAAGATTTTTAGCCTTCTCTGTCTTCTGGCACACACACATACACACACACACACACACACACACACACACACACACACACACACACCAATCCCAGGCAAGCGTAACCCTTCCTGACTGTCATTGGAGAATGGCATTGGGCGCCATTTTCTGGATTCAAAGTATAGGGAGGGAGGAAACATTGGTCACTGCCCTGGCTCAGCCAGAGCAAGACAAGGTTACTTCTGTTAAAAGCACAATTTTATTCTGATGTCTCTAGTTTTAAAATGGCCATGCCTCACCTAAACATTATCTTTATTCTAGTAATTACATTTCATTTTTACAATGCTAGCGAAGTTTTTGATGTTGTTAGAAAATGGGTTGTTTGTATGAAATGTAAGTAAATAAAAATGTTAGCAATGCCAGAAGCAGTATGGCCAGAGTACCGCCGAACGGAGTTGACTATTTTTTGTAGATCTTCTTTTCCTTCCAATGAGTCTGAGAGAATGTACTATCGAATCACATCCATCAGTGTGGTCAGATGATCTCAGCTGCCTTTCTGTTGCAGAGTCATTTGTGACTCTTACTTTGAAAGGCCACAGGACTCCTCTGCATGACCACAGGATTCTTCTGCAAGGCTGCAGGACTCCTCTGCATGGCCACAGGACTCCTCTGCATGGCCACAGGATTCTTCTGCATGTCCACAGAACTCCTCTGCATGGCCGCAGGATTCTTCTGCAAGGCTGCAGGACTCCTCTACATGGCCGCAGAACTCCTCTGCAAGGCTGCAGGACTCCTCTGCAAGGCTGCAGGATTCCTGTATGTGTCTGTGGTTCCTCTGAAGGGTAGTGTGATTAGGTAATCTCAACTACCTTATAGTTCAAATGCATCTTCTTGGCCAACAGCTCTACATTCTTAGAAGACTGTGATCCAGCTCTCTCTCTCTCTGGGCATTTTTCAGCTCCCAGAGCAGAAGAGAGACTCTGTGCTCAGATAAAACGAGATAAAATGAAAGTCTAGGCAGGGTTTTGTTTTGCCTGCACCTCATCATCTAAAATGCACAATGCTCAATTCAAAGCGTGAGCACCCTCTGTCCTTGCTGCAGCCAGAAATGCTTTCTTCATTCCTAGCACTGCTGAAAGCCTCAGCATACTTAGCTAAACTTTAAACCTGCTGCCCTGATCAGAAGTCTTTATAGTCATTCTACCATTTTCTCCAAAGTTATGAGCTCTCTCTTCTTTTCTTAAAATGAAATATTTTAAGCCCCAGGACCCCAGAGCACCAGAGCACCAGAGCCCCAGAGCACCAGAGGAGCCTCAGGGCCCCAGAGCCCCAGAGAGCCCCAGAGCCCCCAGAGCCCCCAGAGCCCCAGAGCCCCAGAGCCCCAGAGCCCCAGAGCCCCAGA